>JAWWNJ010000033.1:0-1200000 GCA_037176885.1 Favolaschia claudopus | reverse complement strand
CATATTCCACCGATATTTTCGAAAACGCGGGAAAACATGATTACAACACTCCCACACCCTTTTATATCTTTTCTTCTGGGGTTTTTTTTTTTTGCTCAATATAAAATGTCATCTACTGCTCTGTAGCTTCCACTTCTATGAAACTAAGTGGCCTGTGGCTGATGGCATAAATGCGTGACAGATGTCACAGTGACTGCTGACATAAGGATGCGGGGTTCCCACGCTCTCCATCTTACCCAAGTTACCCAACCCAAGGGGGCACCGGCATTCTAAAAAAATATATAGGGCCGTTTTTTTCTTTTCCGACCTCTGGGCTGGACTAACTAACTAACGTAAGCACTATATACGGCAATATGTTCTCACGGTTAAGTCACCGGACTGCGTTGACCTGAAGTTCATCCCACAAATAAATTTATTGAAGGGCCAGTTACTGTTCTATTGTCTGGAGAAGAGTATCCAGACCCGACTGGATGCTTACATCCTTCTTTTGAAGGCAAAACATGGCAACATCAGGTTGACAGCTCCACCAAACAAAGCCACATTGAGACTGACTACAGAGGAGTAGCACTATATCCTCTGAAAAGCTACATGTAGAGCTCAAACACAGTCATTCTCACTCAAATAGACTACCAGAAGCTCATTCCCGCCCACAAACTTGGGGGTCAAAATTTTTTTTTCCGGCCTGACGGCCGGACTAACTAACTAGCCCTTAGTCGCCGGTTAGATTGCCGGTGCCCCCTTGACCCAACCCTGTAATTTCGCGGACACCTAGCGTACATTCGGTGATGTAATAAGCGCCGTGGAAAGTGTCCGAGAAATTGCAGCCGCTAATGGGACCGGTACCGCATTGCCAATCAATTTGTAGATCTGGAACCTGAAGTCAAGGGCAATATAAACGGAAACAGATTTGTAGGTACTGACATCCTTTACCCGGTCTGACACAAAATTGTAATCATCGGGGAATCCTTGTACCCTTGCCGCTTCGCGCGCTGAAATCGAGCGCTTTTGCTGAGGCTTCTCGGTAAGCGAGTTATGATAAGTAGGTAGAATTCGCCCACTGTGGGATGGAGGCTTCGACGATTCCCTGATCGAGGATCCGCCGTAGTTAAAAGTGTGTTGCATGGAGCATCCTCAACAAGAACCTTGTAGGTATCTCCAGAAGCCGCACCCTGGTAAACCTTGCAGACAAGGGACAAAGGGACACTATTTGTGACATGCTGTGTCACAGTCGTTGAGTCGTTGGAACGCAAAGAATTTTGATATCGATTGCTTGCTGGCTTTGCATATGGCACACCCGTACGGTATCCCACAGGTGCCAAGGTTGGGTCAAACTGAGGACATTGCCCCTTTTCACCACTTCTCTGTCTTGGCCTTTTGGACATCGCCCTGGATGCTCTTGGGTACTATACATTGCTTGCTGTGCGGATGAGTTGACTCACCATTCAAACCTTGGCTTTCACGGCAACTAATTGAGCTACGGTCAATGGGGATTGTATCAAGGCTCACCAAGTCATTGATAGCGTCGTCAAGACTGATGAGTGGATGTGGTGCCGCAGCTGTACCTGAGTGTCGTGTCGCTCGGGGAACAAATTCGCCTTTCAAAAAAAGGGAATAATTGTGTGGGCTGTTAGACGAATGGCTGAGTGCTGGGAGATTGGGCAGCTTCAGCCCACGCCTCGCCCCCAAGATAATAAAACGGGATCTGTTTTGTGCACAACCATGCTGGGCGGCATTCAGAATGCCGATTCGTACTTGAAAGCCAGCTTCTATGAGACTACGGCACATGGCTTTAAGCATGGCCTGCTGTATCAATCCGTCGCCTAAGGGATCATCGATGGAATGGTGGATGAATTCGGGAACGTTTTCGAAGACCACAAATTTTGGCCGATAAATCGACGCCAAGCCGGCCATGACGAGTGGTATTGATGATCTGCATATAGACCGACTCTTCAGTAAAGATAACTTAGAAGTTCAAGACTGAATACCGAGGATCATCCGGTTTCTATATACATAGCTCGTCAGATGACCGGAAATTTACAACATAGTCACATACATACTTTATGGCGGTTGGCGGCGCTGAAGCTTCCGCAAGGTGTCCCTAGCCAGATTTTGGGGTCTGAATATGTGAGGGGTTGCCAACTTACCTCCACACAGGACTCCCAGATTCAAAAGCCGGGGCACGGTGTGATTGGGTATCACAGCGCCGTCACTTGAGACCAGAGGATCAGTTATCTTACCTCGTTTTCTGTCGGAAGAAAATTTGAGAAAGGAGTTGAGGTCGGTACAGACGACGGTTGACCGAGGATTACTTTCCCTACAAAAAATAGTTGGTCGCAATGCGGGGATGAAAGTACAGTAGGAGTTGACCGAAACGTATTTGCAGCCAATATATCTTGATCGACGGCAAGCTCGACTTCAAAGAAACCAGATTGTGTCAAGCCGTGAGATAATCCCCCTGCACCTACATGCAGTTGACATAAAGTTGAGATCACCAGCATGTATTCAACAACCATCAAAGCATCATACCGCAGCAAACGTCCAGAACAGAGACAGGGCCATGAAGTTGGCTGTATTCTTCCAACTGTTTTAAATCCGCACAATGCCGGAAGTAGCAGGTACCGCAGGCGTTAGCTGGTGTCTCCGTCCTTTGACTTGATCGTGTTGTTCTCTGAGGTATTGCGAAAAAGTTGTCTGGATGAGCGGTTACCCAGGACTCCATCCCATTGCCAGCTGGAACGGCTCGAACAAAAAACTTTCCGTCCAACCGGGCAATGTCGACAGTATCAGTCCTTGTTGACTGACATATATGGTGCTTAAATGCGTGAGCGAGTCAGAAGTGAAAACTTGCAGGCAGACTCACTGTATCGGCGATACCTTGCCTCTCCCAGTATCTTACATGCAGGCAGTGGCATTCCCAGTCTACTTGCAAAATTTGGGCAAGAAGTAGACAATGTTGCTCATTCGCTTCGAGAGCCGGTAAGATATATGCGAAGTCCCCTATATGAAACTCTTCCCCACTCCGGAACAGGCCTCCGTGGACTTGCTGAACTGATGCCAGCGCCTGCTGCTCGGCGCGTAACCCACAGCTAATGCAAGGTTTGTGGGTGGGACAATGTTCCAATAAACGTGAGCAGGTTTCCAAGTCATGAAAATCAGTAAACTCAAATCCTTCGCCGTATCTTAGTCTGGTTACCGGCATGAGCGCTTTTTTTGCCCGAAACTCGATACTGACCGGCCAAAAAATTCACCCTCTTCGTATTTCAGGGCTGAATCTTCACCAAGGGCTAATTTGTAAAGTGAGCACTTTTGTATAATGGAGTTGACGGGTATATCGTCGCATTCATCGATGAGAAAAAGCTCGTTGGGGTGTCCAAGCTCGCCCAAAACTCGGGAGCCTACGCACTGAGTTACCCACGTTGAGCTCAAATTCAGCGACATCATACCGTGTATAAACCATTGAACGTGAGACATTTTGACACCATGTACCGCATCCACAAAGAAATACATAACTTGACAGAACCTGATTTCATTACATGAGCATTAATCAGTCAAAAGACGTGATCATTTAGAGTTGAACGGCAAGCCATGCAGAAGCGGCCAATGCTTTGCCGCAAAATCGGGAGAAACTCGCCTCCTCATGCATTCTCTTTTTATTGGCATCGTCGCCTGCGGCGACGGCGACAAGATCCCCTTTCTGTCAAGGATTGAGAAATGCTGATGCGAGGGTTCAGAAAAAATCACAGTGTATTTGCAGTTGTCTATCAATGCCGTCGAGAAGTATGCGGAGTGACCGAGGCACCCTTCAAGAATGACCACTAAAGGATCTTCAAGGTGACGTGTGGGCTGCGACTTCCGTCTACGGCTTTTGACGGGACTTGGAAGCACGAGGTCCAACGCTGCGGATGGAATTCTAAGACGCTTGGCTGCATATCTCGTGGCTTTTGTAGTCCATATTGGATCGCGAGCCTTTTTATACATTGACCGCGGTCCTCGCATGTGGGGAACAAGTTCTGAGGGTGGAGGTTCGAGTGAAAGTCCGAGTCCAGATGATGGAAAATTTGAATAAATGGAGAGCGTGGGAACATAGCACGGAAACGTAATTTACTTACATACAGTTAAATGCATTACCATATATGGAAATCTCGCTCAGTCTTGGGCGGTGTCGCCTCCAAGGCGCGAAAGCAAGAGCCCCGAGTATTGTATGACATTCAGAATATGCCTGAGTGAGTATATGAGCATTTCAAGCAGGACATTCTGGTCAGAACAGTCCAATGCGTATCATGGAAGTCAGCCAATTGCAAACTGAATTGACCCTTCCCTTGTAATTTCGAGCATCTTCAGCCATGCTGACACCCAGTAGTGGAATATCCGCAGCCAATTTACCCGAAACATCCATGGCTAGCCCTCCCAAGGTCGATTTGTTTGACCTTGCTGTAGCTAGGTCCTCCTCCGTGGAAATTCGAGCCGCATCAGCCAAAACCAAATAAGTCAAAACATTTGGTTGACTCTGTTCGTCGAAATTAGCTGTCAGCCAAAACCAAATAAGGCAAAACATATCACTTGAAGATTGAGGGGAAAACTCGTTTCGGCACTAACAGAGCCACTTTTCGTCGACTTCTTACGCAAATGCATTAAATTGGTATTGAACAACGATGCTACATAGCGCTTTGAAATCAATACCGTTGGCCGGATAAAGGCTCATTAATCATGTCTGTGGAGGATTATGTCCGAAAGAGGCATACTCGTGTGATCCGATCAATACCGGGTCACATGTTAATCGAATTCCTGTCTCATACCTCGTCGCGTCGCGCTCTACGCACTTCGTTGCTCCCAAGCATGAATGGAGGGGCTAGGAAGAATGCCGGAAGAAGACGGCCTCCCAGAAACCCGGCCCACTTTCAGCTGATTCCCTTCCCACAAGCCGCAATCCGCCGCACCCCAACTGCCTACTTTCGACCTTACACCAATGCACCAGCGTCACTTTGTGCCTGGGATGGACCCACCATAGTCTTGAACTCTGGGGACAGCAAGACTGCCAACTCATCCACTGTGAGTCTTCATCCGGTAGATTAGCAGCAAATCTCACCTTTAAACTCAGGGCGCGTCTACACTCTAGCAAGATATACACTAACTCAGCAAAAAAAATGTCCGATGGGTTTTTTGTCCGTATTGCGGTGTTAATACCTGTATTCGAGAGCAAAAAACTTCTGAGCGTGCACAAGATATTGAGACCGATTGGTATGCTACCTCGCCGCCGTGCAATCCCTTGATCCGCCATCAAATGAGCAGAATTCCCAAATAGCCAGATTTTCAATTTGAGTAGGGATTTTCTCTGACAATATCTGAGTGCGCAGGATGAAAGAAGACCCAAATACAAGTACTTTCACAAGTCAAACCTTATGAAAATATTCAGCCGTTGAAGCGCTATAGGCTCGACAAAACTGCCATTTTGGGCATATTTCGGCAAATTCCGGTCAACTCGGTCGAAAATGGTCACTTTGCGAGGGCTATAGCGCCTGTTTGCCTGTATATTTTTCCACAGTTTAAATTGGCGCATAGCTCGCTGGACCTCAGGCTACAACATGAGCAGATCAGCTCCCCGCACCAAAAGAATTTGACTGACTTGTAAAGTCGGCCGATATCAAAATTCCCATGTTTGCGCTCGGCGTGATGGCGTATCAAAAATTTGCCCAAAACCAAACCCAAAGAATAAGGCATCTGGATCCTATGAACACAACTACAAGTTGTTTGAAGTCGAAGTGGGCAGTAATCATCGAAATACAGGCCAGAAATCAATCGGACATTTTTTTTGCCGAGTTAGTGTAATTGCTTCCGTTAATTGATTGTCCAGGTGTGCTATGTAGCAGTAGCCCACTACATCGTTTCGTGGGTCAAAAATTCACCTGAGATGAAAATTGTCTGAATTCTGTGTGCGGCATGCAGTTGAGCACACAAATCACTCAATACAAGTAGTTCAACATACTCTGAATCCCGAGTGTCCTGCCAGGCTTGATTTTTTTGGCAACCAATTTCTCTGACTGGACCTGGGGCGTAATAAACAGGACATTCGACGAATTCAGCAGCTGAACAATTAGAGGATACTGGAAATTGAACTTCAAACCTGAAGACCGTTCTGTTCTCAGCTACAATATCTTCACTGGACTTTGTATCTAAGGTCCTCCGGGTCTGATTTACCCCACCTCATGGACTATAGAAAACCTCTCCGCATCATTGTAATGTGCCCCATTTCGCGTCCGTGAGCCTGGAATGATTGAGCAAAGATGCTGATACTTATAAGCTCAAAGTAGAATAGATAGTATACACTGTACAATTGGCACTATTGAACTCCATTGCTTTGTTAGTTTTGGTTCAAGCTGTACTCGCAGCGCAAAACTGCTGAGTCCGCATTCGGAGTCTTTGAATCATCTTGCTGCTCCATAAATTTATTTCGAGCCGTTTCCGGGCGCCGTATTCAGAATAAATGTGTTGGAATGATCATGGCATTGTCCGCAACATGAGTCCGAGTGCAGCCTTGAAGTACGAGTCGTCAAGCAAAATCAACACTGAAAAGTGATTCACCGGCCTTTTCGGACCTAGTGTGGGAACGGCCGAGGAAACTTCCGACGAGATCTTGAATTTGATTGGCTGAGGTATGTCCCAAGGAGGCAGCTGCTCTGAAAGGACATACGTCTTACCATATCTTGAATTCCTCTGATCTGCCTAATCAGGGCATAAGAAATCAAGATTGCGGTTGCTCTGGTGAGTGCTACAGGAACTTTGGAGCGCTGATTTTTTGGGAACAGGGCTCTAGATACATAGTGAGTCTCTCCCTTTTCTCTCTCTTTCTCTTCTCTTTTCGCAACTTGAAAACTTGAATTCCCCGGGCTCTCCACAGACATAATTCATAAGCCCGGATAAATATATACTCAACTGAAAGTAGTGTTTAACCCAAAGTTTACCACCTAAAGCAAGGTCCAAGACGGCAGGGCCGGCCATTTCATGAAATTTCCTTATATGGTAATGCATTTAATTTCGCCGCAACTGTACAGTGCCGGACACGCAAAGTCGACAACTTTGATCTTCCATTTATGGAAGGTGTAGTTTTTTGTGTAAACATAGTGAGTGTATATGGTTCCGGACCGAACTTCGTGACAAGTCGCAGTCCCAATTTGGTAATTGATACTGTCACGTCAGTTTTCATTGAGACATCCTGGGATTGTGTAAATAGCATTGCAAGAAGGTAATCTACAAACGTACTGGAGCAAAACTTCGAAAAAACGGGTTTTCCGTGTTTTGCACGGCAATTTCGCGCTTTTGATTGCGGATCACTCAGACCGGTGGCTGTGCAGCAGCATCAATGTCGCCTGGTCATTGCCGATTTCTTGGTTAGGAGATTTCACTTTCACTGTGGGGTCCGGAAGAAGGAGTCCGGGGTTGCAGAGGCAGAATAGCAGAGAAAGACTTGATTACCTGCCTCAAATTCGCGAGTTTAGTACACACAATTCTGGTTTTTCGCTGTTCACATCGGCCAAGTAACCGTACCCTTGCTCTATCAAATTTTGATGGAGCTTTCCCACAGTATGTGGACCTTTCCAGACTCTCACGACAGGGTTCCCAGTTTGGGATGTCGTGAGAGGCTGGTCACGAGACTACCGACACGAAGCCGCGCTGAATGAGCAACCCCAAGGCTTAGCACATGAGCCTACTTTCTGTGATGACGAGTAGGGCTCCAAAATGCAGATGCTTACAAATGTCCGGATGGCTTTGTAAGCACTGTCCGGGAGTCCTGAGTCCGTGGCCTCGGACTTCGGGAATGGCCGTCGGTCACGCAGCTGTCAATACTGTAGTATAATTATTACGACCAAGTGTTCAGGTGACGGTGCGGTGACGGTGACACTTGAGTTTTTTCGCCCAAAATGGATGAAAAACATCAAAAATTTCCGGGCCGGCATTGGCCGGCCTACCATATAGGGTAATTTGCTGTGCTCTGAACACGACAGGTCACCCAGTGAACACTTGGTCGAAATACTACAGTATTACTGTGAGACTTCGGACTGCGCGCGGAAAGCCCCAAGGGGTGGCGGTAACAAAAGTTCTTGACCAGGACTACCCAAAATCTTTCTGTCAAGACCCCGGAAACCACCCGGAAACCAGACCCACCACCACCAGTCGGCAATCAGCTGATGCTTGCTTAAACGGGCAATCCTTCCGAATACGATAGCAGAAAGTGGGCAAGTTGAGCGGCTAGTCACCGTTAGTGGCAATATATCGCCGGTAACTAGATACATAACACTCTGGAAACTATACAGTAAGGTTTTTGAGAACCGAAATGCACTTTAGGTCGTAAAATCAAAGCAGAATGGCACCAAGCATAGGCCAGTTGCCAGAGATTGAGGATCTCACACTCATTTTCAAGGTAATATGATAGTTTAACTTGTCTTGGCACATTTCTCAAACATCTCTGGATGTTCTGGTGCTCTCAATGCGAGTAAAGAATGCGAGAGGCAAAAGTGCGAGCACGTTCTTATGTCATAGTGCTGTCAAAGTGCCGTTGCCATCAAACGCTGTCAACTTTCCAGCAACTTTCTTCGAGTGAATAAGGGAGGATACCGTGCCTATTAAAATCATGTAGATACATATTATAGCGCAGTAAAGCACTTCAAACCACATGGTGTGCTTTATACCAGTAGAACCAGTTGGCACTAACGAGATATTCAAGACCTTCGTGAAAATGACCACCAAAACCTCTTTTCGCGGACCCCGGATACTAGATCGACTACTACCAGTGGGTAGTCATGGTCCATCAATCCAGTTTCCGCCACCCCTTGTACAAATGGGTACAGAACATCCCAATGAACATTCCTATGTGCTTGAACCAACAAAATACTACACGATTCAAGGGGGAATCGGGATTAAAATTTCGTACCGCGGGTGGGGGGGAGGGGGGGTCTGGGCAGGCTCTTAAAAAATTTCCAGTGTCTAGTACTCAGAAGCTGTCTGGAGCTCAGAAAGGCTCGGGAAGGGTATTTAGCTAGTCTCTGAGCGTGACTTTGGTGTAAGTGGCGGTGAAACACTCATGTAAGTAATTGTCGGTAAAATTGGCAGTGGGTCGCTCGATACGCGAGTCACATCATGGCGTGACTCGCGCAACACGGTCTCTCAAAAAAATGCTCAAGGTACAACAGCTGGTGGAAAAATCTGTTTGAATGGACTCCACGTCCATCGAATACCGATTTTGAATGATCTTCATAAATTCTCACGTCCACTGGGGTCATGAAAAATGCAACACGCACTGATGTTAACACCAAAACCAGCTTTTATGCCTTCAACGAGTGTCCGGAAGACAATGCAAGGCAAATGCAAGGCCTCTAGAAGCAATTTGAGCAGTCTACAGACATGTATCCAGCATTAGATATGCCCTTTGCCTCCAACACGCAGAAAATCGCGCACCCGCAGGCTGCAGGATCTGCCGCGGCGGCGGCACTGCGGCTTAATGACAATGGTGGGAAATCATTACTGTATATGGGAGGGGAGGGGGGGGAGGGGGGGTCAGCCCAAGCCCTTAAAAAAAAATTCGACCCTATATCCGATTTTCGAATCCCGATTCCCCCTTGACACGATTCGGCCTAAAATGGCACATTGTCGGTCACTTTTTGTAACACCGAGTATATAATAGATTTATTGACTATCATAAATCTTGTAGAGTCTGACTTGGTGAGACTAAATGAGCACCACTCGATCAAGACCCGTATATTGTTTCCAAAACGGCTGTAAGGCAAATCAAATGTATTCAAGATATGGTAAGACGTATGTTCTTTCGGAGCAGCTGCCTCCCTGGGAGTCCGGGACATACTCCAGCCAATCAAATTCAAGATCTCTCCGGAAGTTTCCTCGGCCGTTCTCACAATGAGTCCGAAAAGGCCGATGAACCATTCTCGACGATGAATTCACAATGAATTGCCTTCAGATGCTCTCACAACCACAGTCGGAGGCCTTGTTCGTGCTATAGAGTGCACAAATTAATTAAGCAAAACTTTCTTGAGTACTTAGGCTGAACACTCAAAACAACAGGCAAATTTAAAAGTTCAGTTAAACTCTGGTTTGAACCCCAGAAATAGCAAGTATCTCTCCACGCAAGCGCGGTGTTCAAGCAAGTGCATTATTAGGCCTAAACGAGTCTGCCTATGTAGCTAAATCGAGGTGGATAGCCAAGAAATACACAAGAATTTGATCTGTTTTTAGTTTTCTCCAACAGCACTGTTCTGTGAATCTCTCGCGCACGAGCCCCTTGCGCGTCTGTCTTAGACTCTCATATGCTTCCAGTGTGCTGCACATGCTGTCCCTAATGAGACTGAGTAGAATCTTCGCATGTTGCTATGTATATCTTTTGACACTCGAAGCTCAACTTGATCTGGACAGAATTTGATTCACAATTCGACACGTTCGGCTTTTGCCAGTCCAATTCATGCCTTACGAGCTCGCCGTTCAACCTAAATTTACGTTCATAGATAAATCCAAAGTTTTTTGAACTACATATGAGCTCTATTGATCTCAAAATCTGCACAACTGTTTGGCCTCATGCACAAGTGCGGCAAACGTATTCAGAGCATCTAAAGATCCGGTGAGGGAACACCGTCCGGAGGTAGGGAAAAACACGCACCAATATTCGGACTCGCACCGTCTTCAATCGATTCTCCACTGGACACCCAAACGGAGTTCTAAACCAGCAGTACTGCTTTCCAGAGAGTTAAGCACACCAAGGTCTTGCTCCCCGGCATTTGGAGCACGAAGCAACGACGGTGCGCTGTTGTTGTAAGGCCGAAAGCGTGTAGATGGGGTGGGCCGGATTGCCGGGAGGCGGAAGGCAGCCAGGTGAAAACCAGCTAGGCTTCTTGGGGGTCGTCTTCTTCCAGGTTTCTTTCTAGCTCCTCCGTGCATGCTTGCAAGGACTGGTTGTGTGCAGCGCGACGCGACGAGGTAAGAGACAAGGAAGTTGATTGACAGCAGCGCTCATGTGACCCGGAACTCGTCGGATCACACAAGTATGCCTTTTTCGGACATATCAGCTAGCCGCGTTTTCGTTTTCGATTTTCGTTCATAAAGCCTAGCTTTAACCGGCTATTCTCGCGAAGGTCTTCACCTCGAATTGACGGTTGAATGTGGCCCATGCGTCGTCTTCGATGCCGGGGGTCGTGGTGAGAATACGATGAATTTTGTTGTCGTCCGGCGTAGCATCCGGAACCGAATCGGGCAGGCGTCGAGCAAGTTGACCCAGCTTCTTGATGAGCTTAAGAACAGGCTTCGCTATTCGTCTTCATCCGTCGCGAATGCATGCAAAGTTAAAGAGCACAAGCTTCCACCGCAAGCCGCTGATCCGCAGTCAATTCACTGAAATCATTGTTACTGATTGCTACAACGGGCGCAGAGGGAAGAGCGCATCGCAACCATGGTTATGTACATAGTACGTATACTAGTGAGTCTCTCTCTTCTGACCAATATCACTGAGCTTGAATTGATTCCCGGCCACCATTGTACATCGGGATCGCCGTCGACGCTGAATCACATTTCCGTTCGAGTCAACCTCATTCCCTTTTCCGTCCAAAAGAGCCCACCCGCTAGTCTCGTAAACCAGACTTTATACCGGGCGATGAGAAGACAGTAGGGGCGCTCAATTCTTAGCTCGTCGGCTCGTCTCGTCCCAGAAATTATTTAATTGCATGATGAGCTGATGAGCTGCTGATCCCACTCCGCATTTCTCTCCACTTCCCATCAAATTTGATCCCCTCATCAAAAAATCGACATTTTACGGACGAGACGAGCTGACGAGCTAAGAATTGAGCGCCCCTAGTCGTTCTCAAGGACCTATATAAAGTCTGGGATTTGATGGGGGGTAGGTCAGTGAAGCGTCCGTGAGAGTGATGGGAGTGATACGGCTGCTGATGGCCGTCGCTTGCCCGCCCTTCTCTTTTCGGTCGCTCTCCAGAGCGACGCGCTCCTCGTCCTTTGCTTGCACTTCACGTATAATAACCCATGCTATAATCAACTACACTGATATATGGATGAAATCAACGTGCTCTCAGACCCGTCTTCAGTCGTCAATTCGCGTCAATGGTTACTAGATGCTCTCCTCCGGCGCCGATGCAAAGTACGCGTGGTTATAGGTTCCTGTAAGTATCCGGGAGTCCTGTCAAGGTGTCCGAGCTTCCAACATTCCCAGTGAGCGAACAGTTGAAGAGAGAGTCGAAGAGAGATCACACACCACCCCAAAGGGGAACCTGCCGTTTGGCGGATCATCTCAGCATCACTCCCACGGACGCTTCACTGACCTACCCACCATCAAATCCTAGACTACCCACCCGCTATTGGCACAACATATATGTGAATCAATCACAGCGGGGGCTTGTGATGATTACTTACCGAAATGGGCGGCCAAGAGGAATATCATTGGGCGAAACCACAGTGCGACTGGGCTGCGTGGAATGTCGCAGCCTGCTGCTGCGCCGAACTTAAAAAGGGATGTCATCAATATTTTCCGGTGATGGCAACACGTCTTTGAGATTATTTTGCGCGGGGAGTCTCGGGCGGAAATACGTCTCTCCACATAGGATTTTGCAAGAGCAGATGTAAATCGTCTTCTTCCTTTCGTGAGCATCATTTATTGGAAACGGAACGCTACCTACCAGAAAAGCCACATTTTGCACCCAAATCGGGGGGCAAGAATTTATGAACTCCAGGGCGGTTTGCATTTGGGGACGTCGGGCTTTCGATGAGACAAATTGCTCGTCGATAATTTTACAGGCCGGGGGTTCCAGTTAAAGAGCAATGTTTACAAAAAGGGATGGACTCGGAGCCTGCCAGGAAGTAAAAATTGGCATCGCTCAATTTGCTATTGAGTAATATAGAGCCCCGGGTTGCGATCCTCCCGAGTGTTGACTGTAGGGTATGCATCGCAGTGATCGTTCCGGTATCTACGTACAGTACCATTCCTGTTGCTCTGGTGAAAACACTGCATCTGACGAAGGAAAATTCATTGGGGGAGCTTGCTCCCCTTTTTATCCGAGCAGACACCAAATAGTGTTATGGCTGCTGTCAATCGCACGGCGCGGTTGCGGAGTGATAAGAACACAAGTGCTTTCTTCTTACACAATCTCACGTGTCAAAACTGCACTACTGTGCAATAATTGAAGAGAGCTAATAACACTCTGTGCCCACAAAAGTGACCGGAGATCCGCTTATTGCTTGCCAAATTTGTAGTATTTTCTCTCCGATGCCATTTTTTTTTTCGCGCACTTTCGACTTTTGATCGAGTGATATGATGGACCGTCCTGTCTGGCTGAAAACGTCGAGCGAATAAAATCGCTCGGATGAATACCCCTCCCGACACCTTTCTTGCGGATTGGCATCTCGCCCTTCATGATCCATACCCACTTGTCCGCAGCATTTGCCTGAGCGGTCATCTCATCATGTACTGTCAGTACCAGCCGAAATTGTCCAGGGGGCGGTGCTGGTTTCTCGACAACGAGCTCCAAGTTGTCGACCTGATACTCGACAAAGTACGGCCAAAATGCGTCGAACGCGGGAATGAACTCCTCTTGACGGTAAGCAACATTATCCGGTCGCTCATTAGTCTCGTGCGAGGTGCCTCTTGATCTCTTACCACGATGTGGTCAGGCAAGAGGGGAGCCAGGCTCACGCCCCGCTCTCAAAATTTCGACAGCATCTCGTCGTCCCGCCGACCCCTTCATTGTTGAAGGACCCAAGTATGCCACTTCAAAGGCAAAATCGTTCCCCAACGTCATCCGCAACGCCGAGGTGAATCCACCTCAGTTCGACGCTAAACTCGCTGCAACCTCCGCTATCTGCTACCACTCGATTTCCAAGCACACAGACAGCATCGTACACCCCCCTCGACGTCCTACGACAGCCAATTCGTCGTCCGCCTCGTCCACCGTCACCCACGACATTCGTTACATGTCACACGCCTCCGCGTATCACCTCGCTTGCCTCGTCACGAAGCATGCCGTTCACTAAATATACAGTTGGTTCGCCAAACCCGTCACTTGCGACGAGCCTGCTCCCACATCCATTTCCCTTTCCATTCATCCATCACCGACCCCAGAACCGCGACGTACTGGACCGGCCTGCCCATAATTCGAGGCGAGCGGCTAGTGTACCGACGTTGTTGATAGGCGGCCGGGAAGCTCGGGAATTTGACCCCCCCGTTTGTTTTGCTACTGGCCAGCAAAGACTGGTTAAACCAAGGTTTTACAGCAGTTTCAGTTTCCGTGGCTCGCTGGCGTGATGGACCCGAGTCGATGGGATCTTGCGATGCGAGCTGGTTGCCTCGCTCCAAGGCCGACCTCTTTATGCCCCTTTTTTCTTTTTCTTTCCTTATGTCCTTATGTTCAGTCACTGTTCCAAGTCGATGGATGCGTTCACCCACCCTCTCCACCACTATACTCTACATACCACGGACGAACTTTTACTCTTACCATCCAGTACTTATCGCCTCCGGGCACCGCGTCTTAGCACTAAGGGTTTTGCTTGTTGCGGTATATAAATGCAGATGCAAACAAAAATCATTAGTCTCGTGACCAGACTCTTATGCCATCCACTGTCTTAAATAATAACAAGCTTTAGCTCCCTGCCTCCGGCACGGCCGACTCGCTGCGCTCGCCGACCTACCTCCGTTCGGTCACACAGCTTGTTGGGGCTGGCCGCCCCAAACCCCGCTGCGCTCGCTCCGCTCGCGACGTCTAGTGCGATCTCAACATTTCGACATTGACCCCGTGATTTTCTGTCAAAAGTCACGCGACTGATGGCCTGGCCCTCTCTTCAAGTATAGGATATGACACTGACAGGCTGAGGGTTCCCTGGGCCTTTGGGATGGCATAAGAGTCTGGTCACGAGACTAGTCGCTCATGACCGTCATAAAAAAGTCCCTTCTTGACTTCGGTATATTCGAACCCTTGCCCGTGAAGCCATCTGCGCGCAGTGGGCAGCGAGATTCCCCGCACCACCTTGTAACCAACACGAGGGAACAGATCTGCCTCCAAATACTTCTTCAATCCGCCCGGCATTTCCTTGTTGACCGTATCTTGCACAAATTTCTTCATTTCCTCCGTAACCACCTTCGCCTTCGAATATTCCACAAGTTTCTCTGGGTTCATGGACCATTTGTTGGTACGAAGGTACGCTTTCAGCTCATCCTTAACCTCGGGGTCATTGAGCAAAGACCAAGTCTTCGCATGACGCCCACGATCAGATTCGGGAAGGCTGCGTTTCTTGATCCAATCTGCTGTCCATTGACGAGCCAGCCGCGAGCCCCATGCTCGAGCAAACCCATGCGTTTTGGTTGCCATCTCGGAGGCATCCATCAGCTTCCTCGAGTTGCGAACCACAAGGTGCAATGTGCTCTGGATGACACGCGCCCGATGACTCTGCAGCGGACTCTGCCATACACTGATACAGTGCTCTTGAGCCGGAGCTGCTTTTCGATGGCTTCCAAAGCATCGGCGAAGTCTTTGACCCGTCGCTCTTTCTTCAACTGCTTCTGTTCTCGCACTGGGACATCAAGCTTACGCCGCTTCATTGGAACTGCCCGCTCTTGGGCCTCGGCATCACTGCTCTCGTCTGCACTATTATCGTCTGAAGCGTCGTCTGAAAGGTAACCGTACGGTGGAATGGGAAAACGGGCATTATTATTATGCGCTAACGAAGGGGTGCGTAACGACTCCGAAATACGGCTGGGGGCAGGGGCGGAGTATGGGGGTGGGGGTGCAGCGAGCATCTTGGGGGACGGCCGATCCATGGGAACTGGTACTGTGGAAGGCGCGGGGGTGGGGATGGGCCGGGAGCGCGGTAAACGATTGAAAAACCTGGGCTTGCACACTGAGGGAGCAAAGTAAGTGTATATTCGATGAACTGATTCTTAAACCACGCACCTATCCTTGGCCAGTGCCGACTCTGCCTCCTTCTTGCGCTTTTTCTGTGCGTGCTTGTATTTTGTCGACTTCGCTTGCCCGTTATATCCAAGATTACGGCTTGCCTCTACTTTCTTCCACCCCTTGTCGTCAGCGCGGATTCCATCCCATTGACCAATGAGCAAGCTGCTACATTCCAAGAGTTGATGAGCAGCCCAATTGGCTTGGACCAATCTGGCGACTCTTTTTCCAGCTCTCCGAGCGCTTTCCCTCTCGTTCCAACCACAGATCTCTCGTTTGATTCCTCCCTGGTTCCGAATATCTATAATGGGGAAGCTTGCTTCCCCATTCATCCGTAAACCGATCGAAAATGCATAGCTTACAAAGAAACGCTGTATTTTTCTTTGTAAGCGCTGACCAGCGCTGAACAGCGCTGGTCAGCGAGCGCTTTGTCAGCAGCCTTTCCGGGTCCCGGGAGCATGTACGATCCGGTCACATAACTTTCGGCTTTGGCCGGCCTCACTGCAAAATGACCGCCCTCGCTGGACTTCCTTCCTTTCACTCTGTACTGATATCTAAGATCTGAGGTCTGAGTACTGAGTGCTAACCCTCTCTTTCACTTCTGCCTCCTACTCATAAATAAGTAAGTATTTTCTAAGAACTTTTTAGTGTACTCAACCTCAAATCAGTACTAGTTGACGTGAGGATCCGAGTCCGGACTGTCCCCTGCAAGCTGCCGAGTCCGACAGCAAATTGCTTCACAAGATTTAGGTCTAGCTATGACTCGGACATGTATGTATGTACATTCAAAATTGGAATGGTGCCATATATGTTTACTTATATATAAATTAAGCCCAATCCACTGAATTCTTTCCAACATCAACGCCAAGCAGTGGCAGTAAGAGCGCATCAATTGTACTCACACCGCTGGAGCACCATTAACAAGATATGAGAGGAAAGAAATTCTATGATTTGCACCCCGATACAGCTACACTAACTCGGCAAAAAGAATGGCCGATGGGTTTTTTGTCCGTATTGCGGTGTTAATACCTGTATTCGAGAGCAAACAACTTCTGAGCGTGCACACGATACTGAGACCGATTGTTATGCTGGACCGGGACTTCATGCCCGAGGCACTGGGAGTTGATTGGTTGTATAAAAAGGGTGACGTGGGAGGAAAGGACGGACTGGAAACGATTAATCTGTCGGAAAAATCAAAAAAGGGTTGTTAGGCCTGGGCAGGCCTTGTAAGGTCTAATAAGGCCGTTGGGGAAAAGGAGGGTTACAAGGTTTAAATACGTACCAAATACTACATATAGGGCCTTATAACACATAATGGACCTTATAGGGCCTAATGAGGCTTGTAAGGCCTTACAAGGCATGTTCGGCGAGGTTAAGCAAAAGTATTACCACTTTACCTTCTTTGTAAAGTGACTGCTTACACCTTGTCTTGACTTTGTAATACTGGACTATCTATATCTATATCTATTACTACAATACTGACTCTAACAATTAATTACTGGTTGCTTGCGAGAATCGAACGGTCGACCTCGTGCGAATAAAACAATGGCAATGTACAATACTGCTATGCTAAGAGAGCTTTACAGATAGAGAAATTTTGTTCCATATATGGCGTAGCTCTCGGATACCTGTACAATTTCCCCATAACACAACAACTCAAGATATTGCTCGTACATTGACTGGTGATTTACTACACATGAGTATATGCTCCCCTACATACTTTTTGAAATTCAAATCAGCCATCTTGGCATACAATCACAGCACAAATTATCAAAAACAATACAATTTTCCGCCGAAAAAGATCCAATAAAACCACACCTACCATGTCTCTAACAACCCCAACTCAGTTTTGTAACGGGAAGTCAGCCTGGGAAGACCTAACCAGACCTTATCACGCCTTATACGGTCACCCCTCGAACCTTATTAGGCCTTATAAGGCCGTTAGGTGCTCCAAGGCCTTACCAGGCTTTTTCAATTTTTCCGACATTCGATGTCGGCATGTCGTGTACTATAGCCGCTTGCAGCGGCTCGAGCACGTTAATTGATCTCAACAACAACAACCTCGCCGCCGTGCAATCTCTTGATCCGCCATCAAATGAGCAGAATTCCCAAATAGCCAGATTTTCAATTTGAGTAGGGATTTTCTCTGACAATATCTGAGTGTGCAGGATGAAAGAAGACCCAAATACAAGTACTTTCACAAGTCAAACCTTATGAAAATATTCAGCCGTTGAAGCGCTATAGGCTCGACAAAACTGCCATTTTGGGCATATTTCGGCAAATTCCGGTCAACTCGGTTGAAGATGGTCACTTTGCGAGGGCTATAGCGCCTGTTTGCCTGTATATTTTTCCACAGTTCAAATTAGCGCATAGCTCGCTGGACCTCAGGCTATAACATGAGCAGATCAGCTCCCCGCACCAAAAGAATTTGACTGACTTGTAAAGTCGGCCGATATCAAAATTCCCATGTTTGCGCTCGGCGTGATGGCGTATCAGAAATTTGCCCAAAGCCAAACCCAAAGAATAAGGCATCTGGATCCTATGAACACAACTACAAGTTGTTTGAAGTCAAAGTGGGCAGTAATCATCGAAATACAGGCCAGAAATCAATCGGACATTTTTTTTGCCGAGTTATATTAGTGTAAGATGAGTATGCAAAACGGGGTTCACCATACGTTGAATAAAAGGACAGGGAGTGGACGACCCTTTTTGGTGCAAATCTTGCCCACAATCAGGCTGCCGCATTTGATTATGTATCGGCCGAGCCTTTTGTGTACTCCATTCTACCCAAAACATGAGCTTGTTTTGTTAAAGAGTGAGTGCAAAAACGGCTTGGCTGAGACGTAACCTAACGCGGCGGCCTGATAGTGGGCAAGATTCTCGCCGAAAAGGGTTGTCCACTCCCTGGTGTTTTATTCAACATATGGTGGACCCCGTTTTGCATACTCATCTCAGCTGTATCGGGGTGCAAATCATTCTGTGTTTTTATCTCTAATATCCAATTTATTTATTTTTGTACTTACCCTGATATCTAAGTACACTATAAATCTGCATAGCTGAACCAAATATCAATTCAAGGCAATTCACTGAGGATTTGAGTGCTCGATGAAATGAAGGCCCAGAATGGGAGTGAATCACCACGCCTGAGGCAAGATAGGGAAGTCACAAACCACTGGCAGGTGATTCAACAGCGATTCAACTTTCAAGCAGCGATTCAAGTAACGATTCAAAAAATTCAAATGAATTCCTTGCGGACTCTGCATACATGTGTCCCTCATATCACCTCTGTATTACACCGGGTGTATGTTTCCTTATACTGCACCACAACACCGGACTTTACCCATCCAGGTATTGTCACCACACCGGACGATATTCATTCACTGTGGTATTGTCATCCCACCGGACTGTACTTTCGTATCGTCATCCCCTGGTCGTCCTCTATTCTCCCATGATATGACTTCCATTACTCGACTTCATTCTATCCGTGTTGTCGCCTCTGCAGTCTGCCTTGTTACTGTTCATTACTGTCTCCACTGCACCACCGTCTAGTCTCTCCCTAAGGATCGACTATTATCCTTGTTGACTGCACTGTCACCTGCCGTCCTCATTGTATTGTCTTATCGACCTTCCTCAGCCTTGGTTTAGCGCACCATTGCCTCAGTCCTCGTTGCTCCTTGCTATCCTGCATTGTATCTACATCCGCAACCTCTGACTGATCATCATTGGTCGGGTCCCATATCCTTTGTCCCTTGGCTGATCCCCATTTGACTATTGGATTCCTTATATCGTCAACTCGCCCTTATCCTCCTTGACGATCTCATGCACCTTGCTTTCATTATCACCGTAGGATTGATTCCTTTCTTTATCATTGCTGGATTGACTCCTTATCTTACATCTATCATTATATCAGATCTGCTCCGTTTCCATTACATATCTGATCTTATAGACAGTAGCTGTAGATTAGATACAGATCTTCTCTTCTTGGTCTTGACCACCATGTACTCTTTCTCTAGTGGCCTCTTTGGGTCCCCGGCGCAAACGAAACGGAAACGATTGGGGCCTTAGAGTCAAATTTTCCATCTCGCCCAGTTTTTATTCTGAGCTCAATTCCTCTTGCCAAAATGTAGCTACCATGAAATGGAGCATTTATGCAAGAGGATTAAAAAATCAGATTTTTCCCTGATGAGATCAATGGGCCATCAATTTTTGTACAAAAGTAGCGGTGACTAAGTGAGCGGCACCATATATGACGGCGGGAGTCGAGCCTAGACCTTTTGGCCGAATATAAAATTTTGGTTCTTGGGGGATTTGAGGCCCCCGGTCACTACCTATTAACTCGGTCCGCATTTCAGCCCAGAATTTCGTTGATTTACTCTACGTCTCCTTTACTCTATTTCGGAGCAAGATTTGGGGTAAAATTCCGATTTTTCCGCGGTTTGATGCACATTTTCGCACTTAGGTGGCATTTCTGACTTTCCCCCAGCTTGAGCGGGCATGAGCGTTGGTTTCACACCCAAAATGCCCTGTAAAAGGACTACAAATTAACTTTGGAGCCTCGTCAAAATGTGATTACCCCACCAAAATTTCTTCTCCCGGAGAAGTTTTACTCTATCTTGGACCAAGCCAGATTCCGCCTGTTTTACTCTAAATCGCGGACCGAGAAACAGGGTTTTTGGGACGTTGATTTACTCCAAACCGGACCGCCATTATAGGTAGTGACCGGGGGCCTGGGATTTGATTGGGGGAGCTTGCTCCCCCCTTTTGTCTGAGGTTCCCGAAAAGTGGATGGCTGTGCAATGTGCCTACTCTTCCACGGGTACGCCATCAGCTGTGATCTCCCACGGGTACGCCATAATGCAGATAATCATCCGTTTCCAGCCCGCTGAAATCTACGGAGAATCTTAGCGTTCTCGAGCTAACTTATCGGCCACATAAATTTCGGAAACACCGCTGTGTATTGTGCCCATCGGGTCTGGATTTGCACACTGACTCTGTATTTTCATTATTCCTGCTTCCTCCTTGACCCGTTGTCCTCCGGATTTTTTGGGACGAGTTCCTATACTTCTAATCTATAGTTCTACCGATTTATATAGGGATATATGAAGAGGAATGTGTTGAGGATGGAGTACCGATTCATCAGGGTAAATTGATGTCGTGATCAGTGAGATCAAAATACTCGCCAACCCGGTAATCGTTTTGCGAGTGCTTCCCCTCCTTTATAGCTCTTGTGCTGTGGGACTACAGCAGGAAAGCAATGGAGGAGTAATATCCGGATGATCCCGGGGCCAAACGATGGACGGGGGAGCGGGAAATGCAAGAAATCCAGAGTTAGTGTGCAAATCCAGACCTGATGGGCACAATAGTATCAAGCCGCTTGGTGGGCGCACTGCTTTGAGCTGCTAAAGGAGCCTTAACCTGGATGTCTACAGGGAGAATATTTTGAGAACTGTCTCCAGTACACCAATGCTTTGACCCATATGTGTCATGGACTGAAGCTTTCCACAGATCTATCGAAGGCAGCGATACAAGAAAACGTGGCACTGAAGTCACAAGTTGCAGCACTCCAGCAGTTGGTTGGACTCGGGTCAGTCACACTTGACTGGTCTCTATCCGTCCATGCTCCACATTTGGAAGCGCTGACTTGAATAAAAAAGGCCTTCTTCTCAATCTCATGTTCCGCCGCCAGTGATGCTTTGTGTTATCGATGGAGATGAGAACATATTCAGCGGCTTTGCGGCAGGCCACAAGGGAGGGCTTTCGGCGGCACACTCACTCACTGAGCAAATCTGCAACTACTTACGTCCAGAAGGCTTTCAGGACTGTAAAGAAATTTGGTTCTGGATAATTCAAATTGTCTTCTTCAATAGACGCACGTTACTCAAAAGGCTGACTACCAATGGCATTTGTTCCACAGAACAATTTGATCAGTTCATTGCGGTAATTGATCTCTTGATTGTGTATGCTCCAATTCGGTAATCGTCACCTAGGGTTTCAGCCAGGAATCTCTGCGTTTTCTTTTTGTTGACGTTGGCGACTCGAATGAAACAGGATCAAGAATGCGAGGTCTGCCGCTTTCTTCTTTACGATTGGCAAGTTCTAAATTGCATATGCATAGACTATGTTAAGACCCATACGCAATTTCCGCAAACCGTTCCAGTCATAAAATTGGGAGCAACCCTAACCACCTAACCAATGACTTTTTGGGCCTTCGGCAGTCATAATATAACGGAAGCAAAAAAATGCAAAGAGAAAGAATTGAACTCATAACCTCAGCAAATCAATGCCTGCCTCTGCCTTCAAACCTCTATACTACACAGCAACTGGCTGACCCCTTTTTTTTAGCACGACATTACGCCCCCAAGACCCCCAGCAGCTCACATTGATCTACAGTCAAAAGCATTTGATCGCCGAATATTTTGCCGCCATCAAATTCCCTTATTCGGATGTCACATCAGCGGCGGAATGTCAAGAGTGCATGCTATGTCACATCAGCGGCGGCATGTCCAAGAGTGCATGCTATGTCACATCAGCGGCGGCATGTAGTGCATGCTATGTCACATCAGCGGCGGCATGTCTCTTGTGTCACATCAGCGGCGGCATGTCCAAGAGACATGCCGCCGCTGATGTGACATAGCATGCACTCTTGACAAGAGACATGCCGCCGCTGATGTGACATAGCATGCACTCTTGACATTCCGCCGCTGATGTGACATCCGAATAAGGGAATTTGATCGCGGCCCAAATTTCGGCGATCAGACCAGCCCACATAGTGTTCAAGAGCTGGCGCCATGTAGGGCAAAGAATACCACAGGCTTATATTCCTTGGTGGTACATATATGGGTTTGCCATTTCTAACAGGGAGCTGTTGATGTTGTACAGTGGTGGCAAATAGAAATTGCCGTGGCTTTTTGGCCAAAATCTTGCTGTATACTTCATGAAATAAAATGTAGAGATAAATATATGATACCTCTGTACTGCTTAGAACACTCAGTTATATATTACGCCCTGACAATGCATCAATAACAGGACAGTTTCTTATTATTGCCATATCTGGAAAGACTCAATGTATCCTCAGCAAAAAAGTGTCACAATAGGATGAAAGTACTTGAAAAACAGTCCTAGTTTCCACTTTTGTTGAATGGAATTGACCCTCATTTGAGCTCACAACAACCGCTCAGAGTTGGCTATTTTCACACAAAATAGCTGAAAATGCAGAGAAAATAGCTAAAATGACCTACTTCGAGCGGCTGTTGTGAGCGCAAATGACGATCAATTCCAGTCAATCAAAGTGAGAACTAGCATTGCTTTTCAAGTACTTTTATCCTATTATGACACTTTTTTGCTTGTGTTTTTCCGGATATGGCAAAAAACGGAAACCATCCATTATTGATGCATTGTCAGTGCATGATATATTGCTGAGTGTTCTAAGAGGTACAGAAGTATCACATACCCATCTCTACATCTTATTTGAGGTCATTCGGTGAAGTATACATCGAGATTTTCACCAAAAAGCCACGGCAATTTCTATTTGCCACCACTGTAGGAAGGTCGTGTGTTCAATTCTTTCTTTTGCCACTTTCCTTTTTCGTCGTAGGTATGTTAAATCTTATGTGTGCTAAAGAGGAAATAGGTGTGCTGAAGATACAACGAAGTACATGGAGAACTGCGCCCCAATTTTCTTGAGATTAGGTCCCCTTCGCAAAATAAGGAAAGAATGGTATTGACCTCCTTCAAGTCACCTACTGACAAGTTTCGCGGAATCAACGTCTTGATTTATCGAACTACTCTGGACGTCCAAAGTACTCAGTCCGCTCAGAAGCTCGCTTAGAAGGTGTAGTGTGTCGATCCCAACCTTATGCCAAACTTTGCCGAACTGTTGGCCGAAAATGTTGCGCGATCAAAATTGCCTTATTCGTATGTCACATCAGCGGCGGAATGTGGGTAAGTATGTCAGTGAAGCGTCCGTGGGAGTGATTTCAGCCATGCCGAATCCTGATGGCCGCGGGCACTCCATACCCAGATTCACGCAGCGGATGCCAATTATTCCCCAAAATTAAGCATTATACTGCCTAAGAGCTCTTGTTGAGACTCTGCACTTTTCCTACTACGCCATGTCAACGCAAGAAACATACAATTTTGCGGGCCGTCAGTCCCATCAGCCCTCGCATCATGCTCATCACTCCCACGGACGCTTCACTGACATACCCCCCATCAAGGCCCAGACTTTCTTTAGGTCCTTGAGAACGATTGTCTTCTCATCGCCCGGGAAAGTCTGGTTTACGAGACTAGAGGTGAGCGATCTTACTGCAATTCCTGAAAATACATAATGGCAAACATCAAAATTTTTAAGGTTTAGTGATCTCCCACTTGGTTTAACATCACGTATTGATGGCGTACCCGTGGGAGATCACAGCTGATGGCGTACCCGTGGGAGAGTAGGCACATTGCACAGCCATCCACTTTTCGGGAACCTCAGACAAAAGGGGGGAGCAAGCTCCCCCAATCAAATCCCAGGCCCCCGGTCACTACCTATAATGGCGGTCCGGTTTAGAGTAAATCAACGTCCCAAAAACCCTGTTTCTCGGTCCGCGATTTAGAGTAAAACAGGCGGAATCTGGCTTGGTCCAAGATAGAGTAAAACTTCTCCGGGAGAAGAAGGTAATCACATTTTGACGAGGCTCCAAAGTTAATTTGTAGTCCTTTTACAGGGCATTTTGGGTGTGAAACCAACGCTCATGCCCGCTCAAGCTGGGGGAAAGTCAGAAATGCCACCTAAGTGCGAAAATGTGCATCAAACCGCGGAAAAATCGGAATTTTACCCCAAATCTTGCTCCGAAATAGAGTAAAGGAGACGTAGAGTAAATCAACGAAATTCTGGGCTGAAATGCGGACCGAGTTAATACACTGACTCGGAAATAATATCGGATCACCGGGTTCTAAAACTTTGGGCCGTTACTGAGGCTGGAGTGTGAGAGGAGTTTCTAAAGTAGATAGTGTATGAAGTACCTTACCATGTACCCTTTCTACACATATAAGCTTGAGGTCCAATTCGGCGGTGTTGTGGCAAGAGAGTGTGATCATCGCGCACACGTGATCCAATTGTTTTTCCCTGTTTGACAGCTGTCACATTGTTTAATCCGAACCACCACAACGACGCTCTAAACTCTGCTTTCTCTGCATACAACTCATTCTCTACATCATGTGCGACACCTCTGCCACGAAGAAATCAGCTATTGTCGCGCTGAAGGAGGCTGGCTGGTCGAATCGGGACGTGGCAGAAAAGGAAAATGTTGCGCCCTCTACCGTCTCCAGAATCAATGCCCGCTACGGACCAACCCACAATTTTGACGCGAAAACTCCCAGGCAAGGTCGCCCACGTAAAATGGACGAGCGGGACATCCGTAAAGCACTCAGATTGCTGTCTTCAGGCAAAGCCAAGAATGCTTCGGACTTGCAGAGGAAATATTTCCCCCATTTGCACGTCGATACAATCCGCGCTGCCCTCAAAAAACAAGGTTTGAACGCCTATGTGCGTCAATCTCGACCCTTGTTGACACCAGCCCACCGGAGGAAGCGAAAAGAATGGGCGGAACAGCATTGTTATTGGACACCGGAGGATTGGCGCGCGGTGATATTCTCAGATGAGTCAAAATTTAATATCATTGGGTCGGATGGGCGGCAGTGGTGTTGGAGGGAGCCAGGGCAAGCAAGCGACCCCCGATATACCAAGAAGAAAGTCAAACACGGCGGCGGGAGTGTGATGGTGTGGGGGTGTATTACCCGATATGGTGTCGGACAACTTCACCGGATCGACGGAATCATTGACCGCTTCGGTTACACCGACATCCTGGCCGAAAGCCTCCCGCGGACCCTCGACAAGCATGATTTGGATCGCTCGACCGTCTATTTTCAGCAGGATGGCGATTCAAAGCATCGCTCCAAGCATGCCTTGGGGTGGCTCGAGCTTGAAGGCTTCGATGTTCTTCCCTGGGCGCCAAATTCACCGGATATGAACATCATTGAGAATCTTTGGGATCATCTGGAGACCATGGTGCGCGCTAGGGACCCACTGCCGAAGAACAAGGAGGAATTATGGGCCGCTTTGAAGGAAGAGTGGGAAAAAATTGATCAGGCATATATCGACAAGTTATATGACAGCTTGCCTACTCGGGTGCGGGATTTGTTGAAGGCAAATGGTGGGGAGACCCGTTACTAGTGGCTGGTATGTTTATTTCCACCAACGATGCCTTGAACGAGCGTTTCTGACTTCAATTTCCTAAACCGGCCAAAACCAGATTTATGATTGGATCACCCATCATCACCAAACTGGCCATCCAGCGCCGAATTTTCAGTTTGCTTGCTCGATATTTTACATGTATATATTACACCTCATTACTATCTGTTTGCGTGCATAAAAGCTCGGGAAGACTCCTACGCTCTAGCGCGCGAGCAACATCTTTCTCACGAGTGACGTGATCCGATATTATTTCCGAGTCAGTGTAGGTAGTGACCGGGGGCCTCAAATCCCCCAAGAACCAAAATTTTATATTCGGCCAAAAGGTCTAGGCTCGACTCCCGCCGTCATATATGGTGCCGCTCACTTAGTCACCGCTACTTTTGTACAAAAATTGATGGCCCATTGATCTCATCAGGGAAAAATCTGATTTTTTAATCCTCTTGCATAAATGCTCCATTTCATGGTAGCTACATTTTGGCAAGAGGAATTGAGCTCAGAATAAAAACTGGGCGAGATGGAAAATTTGACTCTAAGGCCCCAATCGTTTCCGTTTCGTTTGCGCCGGGGACCCAAAGAGGCCACTAGAGAAAGAGTACATGGTGGTCAAGACCAAGAAGAGAAGATCTGTATCTAATCTACAGCTACTGTCTATAAGATCAGATATGTAATGGAAACTAGTGCTGCCGGGAGCTGAGTTGGAGCTGAGCTCGAGGTGATTGCCCATCAGCTCGCTCGAGCTCGGAGTTGGGCCGAGGCAGCTTGGAGCTGACATCCATAAACGGAAGTTTCCGTCCCACGGTCCCCCGTCTCCTCGTTTCGAGCTACATTGCATTGTTTTGACCTCGTATGCACCTCAAAAATGTGGTACAATTCTCCAAAAAGTATAATAAACATATGGACAATAAAAGACTATACAGTTTATGAGTAAATTATGGAACAATACAAAGCACAATGATCATACAAGTGAATACAACGCAAAAATCAAACGGGCGAAGCCCAGGAAGATTCTATAAGATCCTTAAGCTCTTGAGTACGCCCTGCCGCAATCAACCTTTCTGCTACATCAGGGTCAATATCAACAACAGACAGATCTTCCTCGGTTACGACTAACTCGTCGCAAAATTTGATGCGATCCTGTCGATAAATAGATTTGAGAATCTGGAGCATTTCCATCATCTCGGGGGAGAGACTGTTGCGTAGGGAGGCATCTGTGTCCTTGCTCGAAGAGAAAACACGCTCGCATGGTACCGCTGAAGCCTGAACAGGCAATACATCGACCGCCACGTGAAATAGGTGCCGGAACCGATACTGGCGAGCCTGTAACAATTTAGAAACCAACACAATCACAAAGAATACTCGAAACTCACCTCCCAGTAGCGAAGCAGGTCGAGGTCCTCATATTCTGGATCCGATCCACCCAGAAGGCCCTCCCTCTCATATTCATCCAGCTCCGTGTCGACAATCTGCTCATCTTCGGCAGCCGCCCGGCGCTCCGCCTCGGCTTGCTCTTCCTCCGAAAGCGGCTGTGAATCTTGACTGCTTGGTGGAGATTCAATGTCGGAAGCAGAGAGCTCTTTTACAAGAGCACCCAGTTTTGCAAAACCAGATTTCTGTGCACGAGCGGCGTGGGACGAGGACGGCGTGTGAACAGCGCGGCGACTGGCAGTTAAAGGAATCTGGGCAGTGCTTGCAGAGTTCTGGTTAGTGCGGAACTCTCGGCGGTACTCCAGCATCTTGGTGGTTTGTCAGTAGCGCAATAATGGGAAGATTTGGGACGCACTGCTGCACGTATCCAAGTTCTGGCTTCCTCCGCATCTGACGGGGACCAGTTATCCCTGAGCCATTGAAGTTTTGTTGTCGGATTTAAAACTGAGAAATAATATGAGTGGTTGAAGCGAATGAGGTGAAGAAGAGCGAAGTGTTTACCCATGGCCAGCGCGTAAATTCGAGTGCGCCGAGACATCCCGAGGTATTCGGTGAATTTATCGACAGCGGTGTTAATACCGAGACTGATTTTCGGGAGCTCTCGAGCAAGAAGCTTGAGTGCGGCAATGAGCTGCTCATAGAGTGGGAGCACATAGGACAGGGTAGGCGCTTTCTCCGCAGATACTATCTCCTGGACAAGATGTGGGACCTGTAAAAAGCGCCGAATGTCGACGAGCACAGTCTTGGCGATCGGATCGAGTCGGTCATCTGAAATCTTGGGGCAATATATATGACATTTTAGAGGTATCTATTGCACGTACCTTGGACCCTGAGTGCGCCATGCACTGTCCCGACGCGCCACCTTTGCGTCATATTTCCAGCTTTGTGGGGCGTTTCGCGTCCTGCGGGGCAGTCAGCCGGTGACGTCGATGCCAAGCGAGGTTGAGGTGAGGCATAGGAGGATTGGTTTGCGCCAGGATGCGCTGGTCGGTGAGCGGGAGGAGGTAGACGCGTCAGTCACTCAGTGACGCTGTCAAAAATGTCACGGTGCCTGTTTTGGGAGCGGAGGCGAGGCGAGCTGGCATCACCTCGAGGTGCCGTTTATGGTAACGGGTCGAGTTGGAGCTGAACTCAGCTCGGAGCTAACTCCAGCTCCCGGCAGCACTATTGAGAACGAAAGGCATCATTCGTGTTCGGACCGCGGAGCTTCGGGAACCGTTGGACAGCCATTGACATAACGTCAACGGCTATGTCCGGTGCGTGTCCTTTGCTAATTGCTATTCCCTCCCGCCTCTACCGCTTGTGATGGCGCGTCAATGGGATCATTCAAATTACGCGAAATGTACGTAAAGTTTAATAACGCGTTAATGGGCGTGTTCAATGGCCTTTCAAAAGCATTCGGTGCCCCGGGACCGCCCCACCCCGAGCCCGCACACAGCCAGCGTGTCCCGAGACACGCTGGCGCTCATTTCCCTTATTGGGCCGTGTCCCATAGAAACTAAGCATGTCTAGGGCTTGGAAGCAGACTCTAACGACACCATTGCACGCTCGGAGGCGCGACGATGGCCCTTCTGCGCCTTGACAGCCCATACCGCAGCATCACCTGTCAAGCGCTTCCTGTAAGCGTCCATGAAGCGCCAAGATCGGTTAACAAAACGCTGGATGACCTCAGTCGGGCATGCGTCCAAGCACTGAAAGGCTGCCTTCTTGGCTTGATCAAAGTTGTTCTTCTCCAACTCACGGTAGCGGTATTTTACCCATCCCCAGTACTGCGCAAATTTAGAGTGAAGTAGAATGACAAGGGAAAAAAAATGACATGCCATCTCGATCGGGTTGAGCTCACAGTGAAATTTCGGCAGAAAAATGCAGAGATGGCCTGCAGAATGACTTGTTCGAGAAGGGACACTTGATTCTTGAAGTCTTCTTGGTGACTCAAGATGCGAGCCATGCAGCAATCCGTGTTTTCGAACGGACATACCGGTTTGCATTTGGCGCGCTTGTTTTTGACATCGAATCCGCGCTCCTCAAGCACCTGCTGGAGACCTTTTTGAGATCCGTCGGGCATCGTCATCTTCTGTTCCTTGCCGCGCATTTCTCTTGCCGGAACGGTGTCGGAATCCGGAATAACAGTGTCCTTTTGAAACCGCTGCTTCTCACCGTTCGACTTGTTCATGTCAAATGCATTCAAATTAAAGCATCTGGTCCGAATGATGCGTGGGCCGATGAGTTGTCGAAGACGAACAACGCCTGACAGCCTGGGTGGGCTTTTTCGAAGATTTTAATCGCGCGCTTGATTTGGGCAAGGAGCTGCTCGACATTCCACCAAGGATCGCCCTGACTGCCTGGATACAATAACTGTGCGTGCATCTTCTATAATGTTTCCCGCTGCATCACGGGCAATCAAGTCGGAAACGTGAATGAGCCTGCCGCGAAACTTTTTGCGAAGCTGTTGCTGTCCCGGACCCAGCCTGTATCAAATTTGTTGAAGCTCGACCTGAATCCGGTGAACACAAAGACGAAACTTACCAAACTGACCCCAACGCGTGAAAACAACACTCATCATGAAACTCCACGATGATCTCCTTCTCGCCATCAGCCAACTTCGGACCAATCGCAACGAGTTTGCCGTCTTCAATGACATACTGGGTCATGCGACGCTCGTATTCGGCCATCTGGGGGAGAAATACCTCGTTCCGGTACTTCACAACGTCTTGTCTTTCGTGACCATCAACATAGACACCTTTTCGATAAACCGTGCATCTGAAGCCCAGCTTGATTAACCAGCGTCGAGCTGTTCGCTCAGATAGCGGAGTTTTTGGGGAAACCCCGGTTGCTGGCAAGATATCTTCATTCAGCGCAGTACGGAACTTCGACGGCTTCACACTGCCCACTTTCTGCGCCATCAACCAATCGCGCGCAGCAGTGCGAACCATTTCATCGCAAAGGATGCTCCGAGAGGCTCGCACACCCCCGCGCTTCTCCACAGGCAATGTCCCAAAACGTTGATAATGACGGGCAAGGGCACGAACTTGTCGTGCAAAATAATTCCCTTCGCCTTCATGCCATTGTCGGGAAATCTCCAAACTCGCTGCAATCCGTCCATAGCCTTTCAAGCGGAGGGTTGCAAAGTTGCGAAGGATAGTGAGCTGATTGATTTTAGAGAAGGGGAGGACTTTTGCTTTCTCTCTGAGTTCGAGCTTGATCTGATCGCGAAGGTCATCCCAGCTTTTGACCTTCTCAACGGCTTTGAAGACAAGAGTGTCGAACTCAGCCTCCATCTCCCACTCGTGGATCCGCTCTTCATCTGGGAGCGGAGAACCAGCACGGGAATCGGATGAAGCTTCAGACGCGGCCCCGCTTGGTTCTGCGGGCCCAGGGGTTTCATGCCGAGGGTCGACATCGTCATCGGGGTCTGATTCAAAAAGCCTGGGACTCGACCGGCCTGAGTGAGCTGAAAGCATATCGACATCACTTTGTGTCGCCGGTGGTGGGCTAGGTTCGGGGGCGGTCGGTTTGGGGGTAAATGTGAATTTGAATTGAGTGAGTGACTGCTGGCTCGCTCGACGTTGGGCTCGTTCAGACTTTGAAGCGACATCAGGGCCTTTCTTGTAAGTGCCGATCTCAAAATCACAAAAGACCTTCGTAGACAGAAAACGGCACCTTGGGCACCCCGCACACTTGTTCTACCCATGAAGAGCCCCCGCCGTGTTCCGCCAACCGACTGCTAGCTTCAGTGTGTCGGGGAAGCGACCAGTGTCTTGCACAGCACATCCTGTAGCTCCCCCTGCAAATGTCATACCGGATGCGGTCGAGTTCGAGGTCGTTGTCTGGCTTCGCGGTATTCCTCCCAAACCAGCGCGCGGCAAACCAAAGAAAACTGGGAAGGTCGAGCCGCAGACTTTTGGACCCCTTACCGCCAATACAGATATGAATTTCGACGACTTCGACCCGGAACTCATCGGATCACACGAGTATGCCTTTTTCAGAGATAATCCTCCAATGACCAAAAGTAACCGGAATCACAAATTGCCTATATATGGCAAGCTAGCACACAGAACCGCTGGGAGGATTGGTACTGTAATCATGGTAGAAGTATATGCTGTTGCATATGAAGTATCATAGTTTGGGTCCACTGTGCTCTTTGTTGTGCGTCTATTTGAATTGCAATTATTTATGTTATGATGGTTGAACATTATGCCCAGTTTTTAACATCTCACAAAAGGTGGAGACTAGGATGCTAAATTCTGGCATTTCATCTGCATTATCATAAGACCTAAATCCCATTTTTCGAGTACTCATTGACCCCATATCTGTCCAATTGCTATTTTAAAAACGCAGATATTGCCAAATTGGGAAATTTCTGAATTTCGAATATTTCTCTGGCTGTCCGATGTTCCAATCGGTGTTTATGTCATGCAAGTCATATAGGTAAGATCTGGACCCATCAAAGCTGGTTGACCATTGAAATTCCTATATAAATTCTACAATTCCGGTTACTTTTGGTCATGCCGAGTAACGAACCGAAATTTTGTCGACATTCCCTGATTGTATGCTGGCATCTACAAAAAACAGCCTACTAGCCACTTGTTGGCAGAACAAAAGCCGTAAAGTGTATCCAAATTCAAGTCACTCGCCAGTGAGCCCCATGGATTGCTTGCCAAGGTGAGTCCGGAGATCAGACGTGCCCCTAAGCCGCATAAAAGGTCGCAATCTCGCCGGGCATACAATGCATCGTTGGCCTATGTAAACAATAAGGAAACGACCATCAAAAGAAAGAGGGCCGTGGGGATGTACCGTAAACAGACTTGGAACCCCCCTTTCGAGGAGCAAGCGGATTGTCTCAGACCACAAGGCAGTTTCATGATTGGCAATGTATCCATTCATGAGAATACACAAGTCTGGAGCCTTGAAATCAGTCCCCCGAGAAAGGTGTTTCACATATGCACTATGGAATTGAAAAGATTGTATGCAAATCATGCTTGTAGTGAACGTTACTTACTGATCAATGTACTCATGAATCATGTGAGCAGAACTGTTTTGGCAGTCCCTGCGTCTGGTGTTGGATGTTATCACCTTGAGTTGAACTCACTTGCAAAGCACCACATCTTTGACCACATGACCTTGGCTGCCTCCCAAATTGTCGCAGAACAAGATCTGGTAAAAGTCAGCGCCGGTGATGATGTGTCAGAGTACTCGCACATGCAGGTTCTTGACGTTGGGTAGACGGTGGAGTATGGCCTCATACATATAAGTGACAGCCGATGTAAACTCCGCCCTTGCTCCAAGGACCTATGTGAATAACGTTAGAAATTCGGCTTTGAGGATGTAACAACTCTCACATGGATGGTGAGAGTTGAACAAGAAGCGACAGTGGGGCCAAGGCAAAACTCAAGGGCGCACAGCACAGTCATCACTGTGCTGGCAAGACATGACACGAGCCTGAGGCATCCCGCGAGGTGCTCCACAGATGTATCGGTCGGCAATGCGGCTCTGATCGGTGCACTCAATGCGGCATCCCACGATAAGCCTTTGAGGGAAATCCAAATATCTTGGCGAGGAATGAATCGCCACATATGTAAGTGAGGGGAAGGCATTAGGAGGCGGAACTCGGAGTCTAGACGTATCTGACGACTGAGATTGCACTCAGAGGCAAACCCATTATCAGAGGAAGTGTCACGATGAAGATCAACCTCGGAAGAGCGGTGATCGTCACAGAAGAACACCATCATGCAGCGTGGACAAGGCTTGAGCGTTTGCACTCTGTCTTGCCCCGATAGATTGGCCTCCATTCGAAGGACGTTGTCAGTTTTTGCACTGACTCGAGCGTGAACTGCACGCGTCGAAAGTCTCAACAACGCTTACCAGCCGAGACACCGAGGCTCGCAGGAAAGCAAATAGAGTTCGGCTTTGTTGAGGGGCCTGGTTTGGCGAAATGTCGTCTTGTCCACAAAAAAAAATAAACAGGTTAATTTACCTTTTCCTCTGGTAGAGGTCAATTATCTGACACCTGTGAAGCACGCTAATCTCATCCAGACGTGTTGTGGCATTTGAAGTTGAACGAAAAGGACCCAGTAGTTGCTGAATGACTTCAGGGTCGTTCGAGGCGTCAACGGAGTGTATTGTTTTGCAGAAAAGCTTATGTTCGCTGTGGTGGGCCTATACGGAAAGATCAGCGTGGCGACCCAAAACAAAGTACACATACCTTTTGGCAATCTGTGACATTTAAGCCCTGATTGATTGTGGAAGATGGAATATGGATGAAAACATATTACCAGAGTTGCAATACCAAACTCTTCGGCAACGGTGGCACCTGGACAAAAGTCGAGGGGTTCCGGAGTCATGGGGTTCGGCCATCTTGTTGCAATAGATACAGGAAAGGCCCACAAAGGCAGTGGGCGGAATCGCAACGTATGAATGCTCCATGACAGACTGAGGGAGGACGATCGCACGTCCAGACGAAACCGAACCTGACCTACATCAACGTGCCGATGACGACCTCGAGTTCACGGACGTCACCTTCGACGAGGTCCGGGACACAATCTGGGAAGCAAGTCTGAAAACGGCGCCAGGAGATAGCGGCGTATCATTCGGAGTCATACGCTGGGCATGGGCCGACGCCAGTCAGGAGATCTTCAACCTAATCAAGAAGTGCATTCGGAACGGCTACCACCCCCGACAATGGAGGAGGTCCATCGCAGTGGCTCTCCGCAAACCCCGCAAACCCGACTACTCAAATCCGAGGGCGTACCGACTAATCCAACTTCTAGAGTGCTTGGGCAAGATTGCGGAGAAGATAATCGCACGACGGTTAGCATACCTGGCTGGAAAACACCGACTTATCCCAGGCGGCCAATTCGGCGGGGTCTCCAACACATCCACCACCGACCCGATATTGAGTTTCACAAACGACGTGGAGGCTGCCTGGAATAGCGGTAAAGTCGTCTCATCCTTGACTTTTGACATAAAAGGATATTTTGACTGTATCAACCACCAGCACCTGCTCAACGAGCTCCGCCGAAAACGCATCCCTCTCGAGTACGTGAAATGGGTCGCAGCTTTCTTGGAAGACCGGCAAGCCGCGCTATGCATTGACGGCCGTCGCTGCCGCATGAAACCAGTCAAAAATGGCACCCCTCAAGGGTCCCCAGTGTCACCAATTCTAGCGGCGTTTTACACCGCAGAACTGCTGGAGATCTTCGAAAAGATGGGCCCAACGGTAAACCGATTACCCTTACCGGATAACCCTTCTGACACAACCCTGACCATGTACGTCGACGATGGTCGGACCTATGTCGCCTCGGATTCGCTCGAGACCAACAACGAAATTCTGGCCAAGGCTTGGATAATCAGCGAACGGTGCCTACAGAAGAAAGGCCTTACAACAGATGACGACAAAAGAGAGCTACAACACTATCTGGCCAAACGACAAACGAAACGAGTCAAAGACATCCGCCTCCCCCCGATACGATTACAGAACCGCGACGGGTCCTTCACCACGGTCACCCCCTCCCCAATCGTAAAATGGCTGGGGGTATACCTCGACTCCGCACTCAACTTCAACCACCACGTCCGCACACTGTCAGCCAGAGGCAAAAGCAAGGTCAACGGCCTGACCATGCTCTCCAACACGGTTAAAGGGCTGTCCCAAGCCCACCTCCGCCACCTATACAAAGCGTGCGTAATCCCAACGATGACTTACGCCAGCGCAGTGTGGTGGACCGGAAAGAAGGAACACCTTAAACGCTTGGAGCGAATTCAACGACGGTCACTTCGACTCATATGCGCCGCCTTCCGGACGTCCCCAATCAACGCGCTGGAAATTGAGGCGTCAATCCCCCCCATACGCTTGACGCTCGATGAAGCAAACCGCCGCACGGCGCTCCGATTCAACAGGCTGAGTACTCATAACCCTGTCATTGAGCGGCTAAACGACGATTGGAGACAGGGCAGGAGACCATCGGTTCCCCCGCCCATACCCGTACGCCCGCCAAACTCCAAGAGCCAAGTCAACATGAGAAAATCTTCGCAACTCGAAAGGCTATCAAAACTCACCAACCCGAACAGCGAGCGCTTATTCCCTTTCCTAAACGCCCCATGGGAGAGGACCGCAGGCGCTTTCGAGGGACGCCTAAAAATTACTGGCACTGAAGGAGTGAAAAAGGAGGACGCGGCAAAGGAACACAAAGAAAAGATACGTACCCTGTCTACATCTCCGGAGCACTTAATCGTGTACTCGGACGGCTCTATGCGCCCGATACATCGTGTTCGTCGAGTGGGAGCGGGATATGTGATCTATCACCAGGGGAACGAAGTCGCCGCCTCCAGCATCGGCTTGGGAAGCCACGCGGAGGTGTATGACGGAGAGCTGACCGGGCTCTTGTTTGGGGCTGCAAAAGCTTTCAAACTCGCAAAGGAGGACATGCAAATCACTCACGTTCACCTATTCGCAGATAATACCTCTGCCATCAAGACCATCTTCTGCCCGAAACCCCGCGCAGGCCAACTCCTCGCGCACAAATTCCACCAACTTGCATGCACCTTCCTCGACGCCGACCCGTCACACACAATCGAAATTGCGTGGTCTCCAGGCCACGAGGACATCAAAGGGAATGACCGCGCTGATGACCTCGCCAAACGAGGCGCCGAACTCCGAACCGACGCCCCTGGTACGCCCTGCGCAAGTCAAAAGACAAAACGGCTCGCACCTGGAAGAAGGAATGGAAGAACTCCACGAAAACGGGACGCTACGCTAGCGCCAATCGCTTAGCCCCGTCGCTGAAACCCACCCCCCACTTCAAGTCGCTCAGCCGCGAGGTGTTTGGAAGGGTGACACAATGCAGAATTGGGCATGGATACATAGGCGAGTACTACGAAAAATTCGTACCCTCCGAGAACGTTGACTGCCCGTGCGGCGAACGACTCCAGACCCGCGAGCACATATTGCGCGACTGCCCACGTTACGACGACCACCGCCATATACTTCGAGAGGCCTCGAGGGACTTGTCCCTGCCCGAAATACTGGGCACACGTAAAGGCATCGAAGCCTTGGCCAAATTCATTGAGGAATCCGGCGCATTCACCAAGACCGGGAGACCGTACGCTAAGGCGGAGCTCCCCGCGTTCGAGGACGAACCTGACCCCTGGTTATCGGATGACGAAGACGACGGCGGGTAGGCGCAATGCCCGCAAGATGACGCCCCCAGGACAGAAGCGTCCTCGATATTCACTTCCTTCCCCTGCCGACACCCGCGTGCCATTGTGGCCCGGCTTCATGTTCCCTTTTCTTTCTTTCTTCTATGTAGTTTAGTCACCTTATGCTCTCAGGCAATATGCACTATGCATCCGCCGCAACACCACATAGATTCCACACTACTTACTCTACACTCCGAGACTATACTCTACCACCCCCGGACGAATCTCTCCTACTTACCTCTTCACTTATTTATCGCCCTCCGGGCACCGCGTCTTAGTAGTTAGTGTACTTGTTGCGGTATAAAAATGCTGATACAAAAAAAGACGATCGCACGTGACGTGCACGTCGCAGGCTCACAGTGTCACACCGCCATTCCGGCGAAATAAAGCCCTCGAAATCAGTGTACATAGGTCAACCTCTTGACCTTGATCCGGGGTCAAGGGTCGGGTCAAGGTCGGGTCAAGCTGGGGGTTGACCTTTGGAGGGGTCAACTACCTTGATAGAATACAAGTAAGTATTAACTCAGTCGTGGAGGAAACGACTCGTGTATTATATACCTGATAGAATACAAGTAAGTATTAACTACCAGGAGAATCAGTAAACTGTAGGGACTGTAAGTAAGGATTCACATACAGTGTAGTAGGGTTCCTTGGATAGCCACTTTCCAATTCCGCATCTTCTGTACAGCAACAAAGCGTAGAAAATTGAGTTTTTTTAGTGTATACTAGAGCATGTACCAATATGTCTGCCCCTTTCAAACCAGGAATTCGACTGGAGATGAGGCAAGGAAAAAGATAGTGAGGTTTTGGTCACAAACGTCACGCGGAGGGTTCCTTGGTTAGCTCGCTTCTGCTCTGTGAGAAGCCAATTGACATTGAGTTTGTGAGCCATACTTCATCCAGTCTACGTAAAATGTCTACATGGCACATATTTATACAATTTGGAAGCATAGAATGGGCGAACTTCAGTGCAATTTCAAGAGTCATGTCACGCTTTAGCCTGTGAGAAGGACCAATCAATTTATAGTCGGTCGTATCTTGTCCGTATCCAGTGACCGTACGTATTCTGTTGAATATATTCAAAATATATTTTTCGTATTATATTTTTGGCCAGCGCTATGGACCTCAGCAACTATCTCATGAGAATTAATTTCAGCCATGGCACGCTGAACGGAGACGAGAAGCGGGCAAAACAAAAAGTGATCATTGCCGAATTAGGCAGCTGATGCACCTTCAATAGTAGGGTTATTCACGATAGCCTTTTTGGCTCCCTTTTTACTTCCTTTTTGTTCTCCTTTTTCTCTTCCTTTTTGCCCATTTTGCAGTTTTGGCAAAAAACCTCCGTAGGACTTGGTTGTTTTTGTCAAGTCAACCTTTTTATACCTCTCAATGAAAAAGTCAACTTGATTTGGGTAAGGAGTTGAAGGAATATAGAAAAGGAGAAAGATAGAGGTGAAAAAGGGAGTGAAAAAGGACGTTCCGGACGGAGCGTTCACGATAGCCTTTTTCAACTCCCTTTTTCGCACCATTTTTTCTACTGTTTTGGCTAAAACTGGCCGTTTCACTCCATTTCTTTTTGCAATACACCCTTTTTGACATTCTGAATCGAAAAGGGAAAAAAAACCCGAAGAAAAACGAACAGAATCCCAAAATCCACGAAAAAGGAGAACAAAAAGGAAGCAAAAAGGAGCGCAAAAAGGCTATCGTGAACGACCCTAGTGTCTTGCTCGTACCACAGACACACTGGTGGGCTAAAACTTTGTGAGACTCTAAATACGCTCTATATCATAGGCGGGGCAAAAAGAATCCAACTACAAGCTGTTGTGGATATCCAGAAAACAAAAAATCAAGGAACCCTCCCTATCCAAGGAACCCTACTACACTGTACCTCAGTCGTGGAGGAAACGACTGAGGAATGTGACGGTGACACGATACTACATAAGGATCTCGGCATATGCGGTAATATGTCCGATCCGAAACGGCCAAAATTCGCCACTTCCGTACGCAGGGTTTTTGCCGGTTTTTGATCACTTCTGTGCGCATTATTGATCGGATGGCGAGCAAAACCTTCGCTTGCGTACGCACGACTGAACGAACATTTCAGCGGCACAGGTCAGTTTCCGTGAGCATCACGGCTCTGACCTTCGGATAGACGGCAAATCTCATCATTTCCATCGGCGCACTGTGAAATGGGCCCAAATTCGTACGCATCATGATTGGACATGGGTGCCGGTCGAGCCGTTCCGTACGCCCACAGGATCCGACCACACTATTGACTGCGGGTCAAATCGTACGCATTTTTATCGGACATAGAGCATATTTTAGGCCCAAATCCGCATCAGGATCGGACGTATTGGCGCATATGCCGAGGTCCTACTACATAAGGAGCGTGTGACGCGTAACTCTACGGATAGCGAGTTGGAATATTAAGGAATGTACGGTAAGTAAACGGAATAATAAATACTTCAACACTCCCCCTCAACGAGCATCCGGTCGGGGAGCCATGCCCAACATCTTGACGAGAGTCTTGTGGCGTGGTGCCGGCAATGGTTTCGTGAATAAGTCGGCAACATTCACTTCCGTAGGGACGTAAACGGGGACGATGCAGCGATAGAGGACTGCTTCACGGATCCACCAGATGGCAATGTGGACGTGCTTCGTTCGAGCGGTGACTTCATCAGGATTGACAATCATCCGGATGGTGGAAGTATTGTCGATAGAAAGGGAAGTCGGTCCGGAAGGTACTGTATGGTTGCGGACCGAACTTCGTGACAAGTCGCAGTCCCAATTTGGTAATTGATACTGTCACGTCAGTTTTCATTGAGACATCCTGGGATTGTGTAAATAGCATTGCAAGAAGGTAATCTACAAACGTACTGGAGCAAAACTTCGAAAAATCGGTTTTCCGTGTTTTGCACGGCAATTTCGCGCTTTTGATTGCGGATCACTCGGACCGGTGGCTGTGCAGCAGCATCAATGTCGCCTGGCCATTGCCGATTTCTTGGTTAGGATATTTCACTTTCACTGTGGGGTCCGGAAGAAGGAGTCCGGGGTTGCAGAGGCAGAATGGCAGAGAAAGACTTGATTACCTGCCTCAAACTCGTGAGTTTAGTACACACAATTTTGGTTTTTCGCTGTTCAAATTTCGCGTTTTGTAACCCTAAGTTAGGAGTACCTCCGATTCCTCTGAAATAAAAATTCCACCTATAAACCATACCCCTAGTTCCTGCTAAATCTCGAATCCCGAAGTTTTGGCCGCAACCATACAAAGACTCGAGCTTTTCTTTGGTAGCTCGCGTCTCGCACCCAGTGGTCGTCTTTCTGGGGCACCAACTCACCGGTCACCCCTGACTCGACTATCCGCCGATACTGAGCAATACTTTCAGTCGACCTATCTACAAGGGGTCCATGTACTATCCCTTGGAATCTTCGTCCCATTACGCTACGATTCGGACCTTCCCACTCTCTCTGGAGCACCAACTCACCGGTCACCCCTGACTCGAGTATCTGCCGATACTGGGCGATACTTTCCGTCGACCTATCTACAAGGGGTCCATGTACTGCACCTTGGAGTCTTCGAGGGCCTTACGCTACGATTCGGACCTTTTTATCCAATGTTTTATGACTCCTATTCCCGCGGATGGACCTTTCAAGCACCAAAAGACGCTCTACTCTTTGAAGACTGGCGAAGGTGAGTGACAGTTCTATTCCCCCTTGTTCCCTTTCCTCTCTCTCTCTCTCTTCCTTCGCTACAGTCAAAATCAAAGGTGACGTCACGTGGGCCACGTATGCGCCAAATATGTCACGTGACGTCACTTTTGATCCTGCCGCAACTGTATTACTTAAATCTCGCCTTTTCATTTTACGTTCCCTCTACCATCCTTACTTGGGGGCCTTCACTTTCATTTCTTTCGTATCCTCCCCCGCTCACGCGGGCCATGGCATTTCCTGTCGTCCATGCGTCTATACCTTAGCGGTATATGTGTAACAATTCAGCCTTCCCATGCGCTCACAGCTTGCGTTACATGCGAACCAGGTCCAGCGTATACCTTCGCTTACGATTCCGCGTTATATCCGCTCTACACTTATATGCGCTCTACACTGGCACTTACATGCGCTTCAATACGATTCGCGTTATATCCGCACGAGACCAGCGCCTACCTGCGCCTACGATTACGCTATATCTGCACTGGTTGCGCGCATACAAGCGTATCTGGCGTTAGATCCGCCCCAGTCCAACGCCTACTCGCGCCTCCGATTACGAGTTATATCCTCACTAGTCCTGCGCATATATGCGCCTACGAGTTCTGAAATGGCGTTATATCCGCCCCAATCCATTATGCATTACAATCTTTATGTCCGGCGTTACATCCGCCCCAGTCCAGCGCGTATTCGCACCTCCGCCTATGCGTGACAATCTTTATGTCCTCATTTATCCAGTGCTTACCTGCGCCTACGATCTACTCTACATCTACCATTTGCTTGTGCCTAAAATCCCGAGCGAACTTAGAAGCGCGTAGCTTCTCTCATGAATCAACTCTCTTGGTTTTGAATTGTGCTCTCAATGACAAGTTCAAAGTCGCTCCAGCCCGTATACTTGGGATGTTCCGTCGATTCGTCGGTCCATTATTGTGGACGCATTGTTAGCACCAATTCAAGTATACCGTTTTTTGTTCGGTTTGCCTTGAGCGTAGTACCATACCTCGGTGGTCATTGAACTACCGAAATCCGACTCTGCCAAATGTCTGGAACGTGCCTCATGGTTCTCGCCTTACAGAGTCAAATGTGGTAGTATTTGGCGTGTGTTATCCTGCCGAACGTCTATCATACAGTGGTACTCGTGTACCCATTCAAGTACAGATGGGATCGCCTGCATGAATACGTTCCGTGGTTAATTGCCCCGCTTTCTGGTTTGAAAATATTTTTCAACAAGGTGGGTTTCTCGTTGATCTAGACTGACCATCGCCTCGAGTTACCTTCGTTTGGATTCCGATTTACCTTCTCTTCGCGCTATAGCGATGAACAAATTATTTTCCTTACCCTCGGCTTTACTTCTGCTGGGCTTCCTATTTAGTGTGATTTTGCGCTAAAGCGAACATTGAAAATGTTTTCCGACAGGCGTTTCTCGCTGATCTATACTGACCCTTGCCTGGATTTACTTCCATTGGATTTCCGATTTACCATGGTTTTCCGCCGCTAAAGATGAACTATGACTTTCGTCCGGCATTCTTATTGTCTGCATGCCCCACTGACTCAAGAGTGGGCTCGAGGTAGGTGTTTCCCTTCGAGTTGAACTAACCTCCAGCTAAACTTGCCTTCCTTACCTGTACATTTTACGATGCTCTCGCTCTAGAAAGCGATGAACTACGATTTTCTTCCCACACCGTGATTACGTGCTATTGCGTTGAATCCGCAGATTCGCAAATCCGCATCAACTTGAACTGGTGTGAGTATTATTGCGTTGAATGCTCAAATCCGCATCCACTTTAACTGGTGTGAGTATTACTACTTAAATCGACTGCCTCCTCTTCGAATTCCTTCAAGTTCCTTCACAATTTCTGCTCTCTGAATACCCCTCCATCTCGGTTCACCGAACTCTATGTTCGTGCTTACTTTTGCCCCCGATTCCGAGATTGCGTTTTCGTTTATCCGACTTTGGCCCGATCTACATAAGTACGCTTCGCAGTCAGTCTCCCATCAAAACCTGTCGACACCAACGTACGACAATCCACGTCGCTTCGACGTTGATTTGTGACGAGGTTGCCTGATGCTACCAGGACCATTGAGTCATTGACGTCAATTTGGCTCGCATTATTACTCCCATTGCGGCTCAATTCCTCCAATGCCTGGTGATCCCGCCATTCAATGTTCAGCAGTTTTCTAAATACCTGATGGGTGGCTTGCTGGGTCGATTCATCTTCGACCTACCCTGCTTTCCGATCTAAATTTATGAATATTGATTCAGGATTCACATTGGGGCATACTGCTCGGACTCTCGTCTTTTGTTCTATGCATTCTTTCTCCTACATAACAATACTGTTAGCGCCTCTACTTGCGCTTACAACAGTCTGTTAAAATTTTTATTATGACCTGCAGGCAGCCATTTGAGTCCTAGTATTCTTGGCAACCATATTCTTTGCCGATCTTTGAAGACGGAACGGAGAGGAATAATTCTCTCAATCACCCATGCTCGATAGTCTCCTCATTCATCGGAGTTTCTGACCTCAGCTTATCGCTACATTCATCGAATTTCTCTGTCGAATTGCACTTCTGCATGGTACATATTCACATTATTCACTAATTTGTCGGATAATTGTGCTAGTATGCATGCCCACCTTTACTTTCAATTATCAAGCTTCATCACTGTATGTGTTCGACGCTCACGCCATTGGTTTTGTGCATACTTTAAATTCCCTCCCAACTTCGGTTGGGTTTCGATCTTCTTCACCTTTGAGTCGCTACTTTACTCGAGCCGACTTCACTCATGCTCAATTATGTGGTCCATACTCTACATGGCGGCTCTGCCGACTTTATCCAATGTGTTGCATGCCCTACGATATATTGCTTCATGGCTTTACTATTATTGACTTGGGGTTTTACTAATGACTCTGTTTCAATCCGAGATCGAGTTCTTAAATTTTCGGTTATATTTATTTCACGTTGGATTCCATGCACCTCGTAGGAACCTCTGTGGCAAGTCATCGCACTCGGAGACAAAATATTTGTGTCTCCAGGTGTCTATGATATAATTCTCGTACTGTTTCTATATTCAAGCTACCGCGAAAAGGCGGACCCTCATACCAAAGGTCTACTTTCTACCCTACACCTAACAGTTCCTTGTATTGGCTTCCGTGGCGTAGCAGTTTCTGACTTCCTTGGAAAAGCTGCTCTGAGCCGCACCGGCAAAAAATTCTGAATACTCTCCATCCCAAATTTGTAAAAGTCGGGGATTCTTCGAGGCCTTATCCTGAACTCTTGACGATGTTTCCGATTCCCGATCTGTCAACTCCTACTGACACCCACCCCGATTTACGTGTTCTCCCATTATTATTGCACAGGTCAAGGTTTCCTCGATGCATTTCGAATTTGTGTGGGCCGCTATATCTTCGTTTTGAACCCACTGTTATTGTCATAGCTTGGTCTTACAATCCCTCTCCTCCTACCCTTTTCCTGCCGCCGGCGATGGAGGATATCAAACGTTTGGAGCTGGCTAACAGCCACAAGTTGATTCTTCTGATATAAGTACAACTTATTTTCTCTACGATAACGCCACATTTATTTTGGCTTGAACTCGGGGCTCGACTCGACAACTCCTACACTTTCTGCTATCTCCTTTGCGTTGCCAGTACTGCGACAACTCACTGACAAATCAATGATTTGCACTCTTGACCTCTCCGAGTCTTTGATCATACCTAAAATTATTCGCCATTGGCCTAATTCTCTTTTATCTCACCTTGTTTTATAGCGGTGATCCGCTTCCATTCACAATTCCTGATTTTAATTGCGGGATGTACTTCATGCTACGTCACCATTGTAATTTCCCACCAGAGCTCAAAATTTTCAGCATTTCGAGCTATGGAATTTCATCAGCCGCCTTCTTCTGGGTTAGCCGTGGTCTCTGGAGATGCCTCGTCTGGCGTCTTTTTCTCTTGGGTGCCTTCTCGTGCATCTCTTTGCCCACGACCTGGAGATCAGCCGGGTAGATTTCCGCCGGCTGTCTTCTCCTCACCCAGACCGAACTACGGCTGCCCTGACTCTGATAAATATTCCTAGACAATGAAGCGACAGTCACAAGATGGGCGCACTCCTGAGCCTGCGAGTGTCTTGTGACCAGCGGAGTGACGTGTGACGTGACGCTCCTCTTCCTGACTTCCGTGACCGACACACGGCACGACGCGCTCAAGCTCTCTGTGCTGACTTCGGCCTACAAAGACTCAAGCTTTTCTTTGGCCCACCCACCTCACCCTTAATTTTGATTTGTAACCTTTCCGATTAGATTCCAAGTTTGCCTCCGTGGCGACTGCGCCGCGACTCGTTGGTGGCCTCGTAGAATTGTGTATTGTGTCGTATTTACCAGGGCAGTGCGTAGAGTGGGCGTTGGGGTGCCTTCTCGTGCATCTCTTTGCCCACGACCTGGAGATCAGCCAGGTAGATTTCCGCCGGCTGTCTTCTCCTCACCCAGACCGAACTACGGCTGCCCTGACTCTGATAAATATTCCTAGACAATGAAGCGACAGTCACAAGAGAAGCATGTTTGCGGCCGGGAAATTGAAGGTGTGCTACATATTGTTAGTTCAACAAGATGGTATGAGGATTTTGTGAAGCTTACCAGGGGCATGGCGCTGGATGGGAAGGCAGGCTGCAAAGGCTGAGTCGGCTGAGCAGAGGGAACCTAAATAAGTGTATCAGCATGGTCAACGATGTCGAGAGAAGTTGAAGGCGTAGAACGGGGTCAATAACCACAGGAGCCCAATTTCCCGAAGCGTCGCGGTACCACGGTTTGCCGTCGCGGTCGTGGATGAAGCCGGGGTTGGGTTGAGTGAAGGGAGGCGATGAGGGATCAGACATCGAGAGAGAGAGAGAAAAGACTGAAGGAGTGGAATAAACGACGAGTCGAATGAAAGAAAGGGCCAGAGAGACTCACCATTTTGTACTGTCCTCCCCCGCACCATAACTCAGTGCTGAATGACGCAAATGACGGATACAGCGCTCAACGGCCGTCAACGGCTTGAGTGCAACCCTGCGAGCTGTGTCAAATCATGGAGAGGTATCCATTGGAGCAGTGGGTGGTCGCAGGGTGAGCGCCAGGGTAGGTTTGAGTTTGCGACAGTAACGGGCGCCTTTGCAGTGTTTCCGTCCGATTGAAGAAAGTCGATGTACGAAGACAGCGTGTTGCGTCATGAAGAGAACTCCAACAAAGCAAGTGATACAGGGTAGAGACTCCAACAACAAGCGTAGACTCCCCGAGGACGCCGGAATGGTGACTAGCGCATCGATGAGTCCACGATGAGGATAACCTGAGGAAGGTGGTCGCGGAAAGAATGGGCTGTCACGGATGTGACATGGTGCTAGATGGAGATGCAGCAACGACAAAGGTCGACGAATTGGTTTAGACGAGGTTGTTAAATCTGAACAGGAGGTAGGGACCCCCTGTTCAGATTCAATGTTCAAAATGGTTTACTACGCGTTTACAACAGCTAAAATGAGATCTGAGCCCGATGGGGTCCCTCGGCATCTCTTCCGAAAAATCTCAAATAATCCAAAAAAACAATTTAGTACTATGGGAAGTCACCCATTCATGCATTGTCAGGGCATAATATATAGCTGAGTGTTCTAAGCAGTACAGAGGTATCATATACTTATCTCTACATCTTATTTCAGGTCATTCCGTGAAGTGTACAGCAAGATTTTGGCCAAAAAGCCACGGCAATTTTTATTTGCCACCACTGTATGTCTCCAAAGACATGATTGAGTCTAGGGGAGGAGAAGAGTGGTCTCGCAGCCTACCTGCAGTTGTGCGCATTCGGCGGAACTGCAATTGAACAGGAAGGCATCAAAGAACAGCAAGAGCAAAAGAGTCCAACCACCGTGACGTACCGTCAACATCCATTCTCGCAGCCTTTTCAGCACGTTCTCCCTCTCTCCGCGCTCTCTGCACCTGTGACCTATTGGAAAGCGGTTCCGTTGGAGGGTGTGGACAATTCTCTCGGGCTCTCTGATGTCGTCTGACCTGACCGAGAGAACCGGCGTTGGGGCCGCAGTGGTGGAAGTATCGGGTGGGACATTCTGGTCGCGATGAGCAGGTACACGCCTAGGGGCTTCGTTGGTTTCGCGTATGGCGCGTTGAATCTCTCGCTCGTTGTTGATGCCGTTGCGGCGTCGTTGGAGGTGCTAATAAATTCGATGAGTATATCCGCGACTGTGATTATTGTCGTACATTTGGATGTCGATTTCGTGGTGGGAAACAGATTAGATGTTCAATGTTCACACAGAAAGACCAGAAAGAGCGTTTATTGGAGACGACGCTACGGGTACTAGACTCGAACCAATAACGACTGGTTCGGAACCAGTCGTTATTTCACGGGAGTCGATCAACGGAGCGGTCGAATAACGACTGAAAGATAATCACCGGTGACATAGAGACACGGAGATTCCCGAGAATTGATCTCGGGACTTCGTCAAAATTTTCGAGACCTGCATGCAAAAGTTTTTAAAACGGTGGATATAATTTCATAGGCGGGTAGTTACTTAAATTCTAAGACTCTTGTCGTGCTCGAATCAACATTAATTCTTGGATCGCAATAATCACGCAGGCTTACGAAGTTGTGATGAACTAGCAACAGGCTGCAATTTCTTCGGAGTCGATGGAGTAGCTGAAAAGGTTGCCTGGCTGAGCATCGCAATTTGCTTTCGCAGGGTCTCATTTTCCTGTTGTGTGGCTTCGAGATCATTTCGGAGTTTCCTGCTTTCCTTGACTGTGAGGAGCTCCGCATCAGTGATGCGCTTCTTCTCAGAAGCGCGAGCCTTTCGCTGCGCTTGACTCTTCATCCGGCTTTGAAGCGAGTTGTTGGGGTTCTGTAACACTCCCGAGGATATCATTTCTTGAATAATTCGCGCATTTTGCGCATCTTGTTCCTTCGCGCTACAACGGACTTCAGCTGGATAGAAGACAACAAAGATGGTATCTCACAATAATATTGCCTCCAAAATTAGATGATTCGTAGGCTTGATTTGGTTGTCTTCAGCGTGACTCCCTTCGATTGGGTTTGTATCGTTGGGAGTTAGATCCCAGTAGCGCTTGTTCATGTGCGAGAGGTAGCGGTTGAGGGATGTCGGAAAAATCCCAGATTGCTTATAGCGGTCTGTAAGTAGCTCGAAGCCACTCGAAGGTCCTAAGCCTCGGGCTGCCTTATAACGCACAGTTCCGACCTCATGATGGTATCTAAGACACTGGGTGGCTTCTAATCCACTCCAACGGATTACGAACTTACAAACCATGTTAAGGTTCTAATCCACCTCTACCTACCTGATGCCCTGACATTTGAATACCCATTTGCTCGTAATTCACATAGATTGTAGAATTTAGGACAATATATTGAATGCGGTAAGAGAACAAAAGGTACTTGTATTCCTATCGACCACCGCATCGGACATAATAATGCTCGGCTTGCCATACGCGTATGCTGTAAAGTATTTTAGCACAAGGCCGTCATGTTCGCGAGAACACATACATAGAGATGAAGTGCGGTCCAATGCGCAGCTTGGAGGGACAAGAGCGGAAAGCAATAGGACATGGCTCACCTGAAGCAGGAACACAATTCTTGTGAGCGTCTAATATGTGTATGGGACATGTGCTGGGACCACTATCGACTCGTCCGTTCACGAGAACCTGTCTCGCGAAAAGAGCGCAGCACGGTGGAAGAACAGCCAGACTCGACGCACCATGAGCATATTCACCCTGGTCCGACCCCCCCGAGGCTTCTGCATGATACACTAAGCTTAACAGACTTGAAAGAATAGGTGATTGTCTGTTGCTGGCCGCCGCCTTGAATGATGTCGAGTCTTGCTTTCCTCAAGATACTGGCCTTGAGGCGGATGCACCAGTCAAAGTAAGCTGATAAATCATAGATTCAACGATAAAGGAGGGCAGGGACGGAGCCGATTATAGCGAAGGGACTTGGGGAGGTGGTGGTAGGAAGAGAGAAGGGTGGTGGTTGTGTTTGGCGCTCCGCACTGGACCGCAGCACCTTTGTGGGGTACTGTCGTCATCATGCCGTAATCCTTTGAGCCAGGTCTCGTTTGCGCTTGAGCGTGCCCAGTGCCCACAGATCTCACATTCCGTTGGTTTTGAGGTCAATATAGGTATTCTCTTCCTGAATAGCATACCCCAAGATTCATATTCTCCAACATTGAAATTGAGCGGGTTTGAACGGCTTGAAGTGGATTATAAGCCACCCCGCCAACAGTTCTAAACCGAATCGGTTAGAAGCCGTTCGAAGCAATCCACTGTTTTTCCGACAGAGACAAGCAGCCAATGGTAGCTAACTTTATGCGCCCACCATGCTAATTTGATTCATTAGCATCCGGTTTGATTCAAGAACGCAAAGATGGCCAACTTGCCTCGAAGTTTAGCATTTGTTGAGTCAGTGCAAAATGAATAGTACTGTTGAATGTCTTCATCGGAAGCCAGATAAGGAAAGCTGAGCAAATATTGAAGAATTGTATCGCTAATGTGATCGCGAAGACCAAGGACACCACTAGAGCTTACTTGAGACAAATAACGAATGGAATGGGATGTGCATACCGCGTAAAATGCACAAGACAAGTCTTCCAAATCAACATCAGGATATTATCGAAGTGCATACCCGGGCTGTCACGATTCATCTGGCGCAGAATGATTACGTCCGCTAATCCCTGTGCTTGTGCACCCTCGGAATTGCCAATCGCACCAAGAAGGTCCGAAGAAGACGAGAAGGCCTTGAAGTTTAGTTTTTTACCGGTCGCAGTTCGAGGTTGATGCCCTCTTGCGCGCGGGCTGCTTGCCCTTGGCCTTGCGTTTGCGCTTACGATCATCGTCGTCTGGGGATAGGTACTCTGAAAACTTGCTTCAATAAAGGAGTCATGCTCTGAAGGCAGCATCTCACCATCGTCCGAAGCATCACCACCGCGAAGACGAAAGGCAGGAGCATAGCGGACTAGAAAACAAGGTTATTTGAATTCTCGGTCCGAAGATTTTAAGAAAACAAAACAGACCGCAATTTTGTGCCGATGACTTTCTATACCAAAGATAGCTGCTCAAACCAACGAAGATGGCTGTGAGTATTGGAAGCAAAGGCAGGCTGCCAAGGGTTCATGTTGGGAGTCGGAAAAACGACACAGAGAGCCGCGGAAACCTACAGACTTGGTTATGAGGAGCGGAAAGAGTAGAAAGAAGGGTCAAACTCTTTCAGTGGCTCGCAATATCCCGGTTGTCGCCGAAGTCGGTCAATCCTCATGTGCGAAACATGGGATCGTCCGTAAACAAGCCGTTGTAAGTTGAATACTGAACACATGTTAATATTTGCCGGGATTAAGAATTGTCCTACATGAGATGAATTTGTTAGCTGATTACAAAGAAGCGAGCCAGAACTTGCCAAGGCAGCTGATTAAAGAGAGCAGAGAAGTAGGCTAGGCAATAAGTGAAAGTGTATGCATCCGCATGAGTAGCCGGTAGGACGAGAGCAGAGATAGAGCCTAAGAGGAAACCCAAGGAGAGATTGAGGAAAAAGCGGAACAAGAGAATGTTTCTTTCGCCGGGGCGTGTTTTCGATGATTCTGGAAGCCTTTTGGGCGAAGTATAGCCTCCCATGACTGGAATAAACTTCGATTCCAAGATTCCAGAGCAGAGATGAGAGAGAAAGAGAGTGACTCTGAGTGATTCAGATTGGGTGAAAGCGGGTTCATTTTGGCTGGCTTATATACACATTTTCGAGCTCAGGGTCGAGTTACTCCGTTGAGAATTATCCATGCTGGCACCTGGCTGAAACCTTTACTGCTTGCCGCGCTTATTTTCGAAATTTAAAAAGTTGGGGAATCGGGATTATTTATTGTTGTGTTACAGCCAGTATTGCCAAGTTGTGGATCCAGAAATGGGGCATAACGTTACTAGAGCAGAAAGCAGCCACTATCAGCTTGCAGATTGATCCATTCGACGGACGCAAAAAGTCGCGATAGCGTCAATTGCGGCAAAAGACTGTACGTGACCGTGACAAGCTTGGCGTGATGGCGATTTAATGCCCGCCGCTTCCCTTGTTCCGTGCCGACACTTCATTTTCGTTTTTGAACTGAATGCCGAAGGTCATCATCGGCCATCCATCGGCTATTCTATATATAGTGATTTTCGTTTTCGTTTCTTGTATATACCTCTGTAACTACAGTGGCGGCGCCATCTGATGCCACCCCCAAAAAATTGATGTGACCCCAATCAACTCCATTTGCATCAAAAGTTCCGTAACATGGTGCGAATATTCTTCCGGAAGTGTGTAAGTTGGGTGTTCTGTATCATAGTAGATCCTTTATTGAGCCTGGTATAGTGCCTCGACCGTGGTAAAAGGCGCCCTACAGCAGGCAATCTGATCTACGATCTTCCATCGCCCTGCCAACTCGCTGTATGCCTGACGCGGTACATGCCTACTACATGGAGAGGCCGCAACCCTGATCGCAGGACGGGAAACATTCCATCTGCAGTCGATAGGGCTTGGGAGGACCCTGTGCCTCCCGCTCCCACGAAACGGTATGGTTCGGCCAAAACTTCATGACCAGTCGGAATCTTGCTCACAATTCTTCAGGATTCGAGATTTATCAGGAACTTGGGTATGGTTTGTAGGTGAAATTTTTATTTTAGGGGAATCGGAGGTACTCCTAACTTAGGGTTACAAAACGCGAAATTTGAACAGCGAAAAACCAAAAATTGTGGTGACTTTCCATAAGCATTTTCTTCTTTTACATTTTTCATCGGGGTGCCAGTGATGCTATCACCAAAGATAGATCCAGAGCATTCTCGACGAGCAGTAAAAACTGGGAACCATATTTTTCGTTCCAATTCAGCCGACATGTTTTGGTTGACCAGCAAGCCGGTAACTATACATATTTGGGATGTTGGCATTATGTTTGTCTATAGCCAAATATTTGCCGGAAATGCCGACTCCAGTCAAGGCCGCGAAATGGTTAACTGGAGGGAAAATAATCTAATGAGGGGAAAATAATCTAATAGATTTTTCAAAAGACAAGCTGTTCTCAATATTCTAAGATCCAAGTCCGATGAGGTCCCGACAGCTGTCTCGGGAAGGCGGTGATTAGGCGGGGAAACAGTCCGCAAACATTTGTAAATGCTTATGAAAAGGCAACCACTACGACAGCTTCGACTGTACATACCTGTAAACTCGCAAGTTTGGGGCAGGCAATCAAGTCTTTCTCTGCCATTCCGCCTCTGCAGCCCTGACCCCTTCTTCCGGACCTCGCAGTCGGAGTCAAAGCGAAATCGGCAATGATTGATGGCGCTGCACAGCGACCGGCACCGAGTGATCCGCAATCAAAAGCGCGAAATTGCCCTGCAAAATACCAAAACGCAAATTTTCAAAGTTTTGCTCCAGTACGTTGGTAGATTACCTTCTTGTGATGCTATTTACACAATCCCAGGATGTCTCAATCAAAAGTGACGTGACAGTATCAATTACTTACCAAATTGGGACTCTGACTTGTCACGAAGTTCGGTCCGCCACCATACACAGCGTTTCCCGCTTCCGCTGGCTCACGCTTTCAAAGTTATATCCGCACTGGCCCCTCCCCAAGTCTGGTACCCGTCCTACCCGCGTCGCTGTCTCTCTCCCCTCTGTCGACATTGTGCGTTCCTAGCACCCCTCCCCTCCCCTCCCCCTCCCCTCCCCATTGCTGTCCGTCTCCTCCCTGTTTTTGTGGAGCCTGTGGCGCTTCCCCCTGTTTTTCGCCCACCTTTGGCTGCTTCAGGGTGAGCTGTTGGTTTTGGGCTGCCTCGGCTCCTTCGTCTTCGGGCGGAGTGCAGCGAGCTCCATTTCGGAGTTCACGCCCAATATATCAATGGCTTGCTTACACATCTCTCCCTCTCGAGAACTCAGGCCAATCCTAGGTGGTCTGGACAGACCAAAGGGATTGGCTAAAGCGATCACCCATCAGTCACATGTCTCCTCATTCTTTTCGTCTCGCCCGCCTCCGCATCGCGCCTTTGGCTCGGTGACTCCGTCTCTTTGAGACTTTCTCTTCTCCAGCCCCTCCCCCTCCATGAGCTCGAGTCTTTTTCCCCGCTTCTAGTCTTGTCCCCCCGTCGCCGTCATACCCCTCTTTTTTCGTGCCCACCCACCCATCCCTAGTTAGTTTTGCTATTTCCTGCGCACTCACGTAGCTACGAATGTGTTCTGTATTCTTTAGTTGCGTAGGGGCTGCCTCGGCTCCTTCGTCTTCGGGCGGAGTGCAGCGAGCTCCATTTCGGAGTTCACGCCCAATATATCAATGGCTTGCTTACACATCTCTCCCTCTCGAGAACTCAGGCCAATCCTAGGTGGTCTGGACAGACCAAAGGGATTGGCTAAAGCGATCACCCATCAGTCACATGTCTCCTCATTCTTTTCGTCTCGCCCGCCTCCGCATCGCGCCTTTGGCTCGGTGACTCCGTCTCTTTGAGACTTTCTCTTCTCCAGCCCCTCCCCCTCCATGAGCTCGAGTCTTTTTCCCCGCTTCTAGTCTTGTCCCCCCGTCGCCGTCATACCCCTCTTTTTTCGTGCCCACCCACCCATCCCTAGTTAGTTTTGCTATTTCCTGCGCACTCACGTAGCTACGAATGTGTTCTGTATTCTTTAGTTGCGTAGGGGCTGCCTCGGCTCCTTCGTCTTCGGGCGGAGTGCAGCGAGCTCCATTTCGGAGTTACACCCAATATATCAATGGCTTGCTTACACATCTCTCCCTCTCGAGAACTCAGGCCAATCCCACAGCGTAAGCGTTGATACTTATGTGTCGAATAAATCTGAAGAAAACTGCCAGAGCAACCTACCACATCGAACACGGGGATGTCCTAGGTCGTAGTGCTCCCAAGTCACTTGCATGCCTGGGGAGCACTCGGTCCAAGAGCACTGCGATCAAGCAAACCAATGCTCTTTTGTCAAGTTTTGGCTTTACCTCATCGCGCGAGACCAGATGGAAACAACGGCAATGGCATGCAGGAACTCCAATCAAAAGAAAGAGAATCGTAGGCATGAACCGAAATTAATCAATGATTTGTTGCGCATATGCGAGGAGGAATGTGGCGGCAACAGGCGGTTCGATGAGTATTGTGCCGGGACAGGAAGACAAAATAATCTGGTCCCACGTGGGACGGAAAACCGAACGTGGACGCGATCGTAATATCGCTGTCGTCGAAAATTACCAACCGCAGGATAACTGCAGAAGAGTGCGATAATTGAGAACAAAGTGAGTGAAAACCAGTAAGAAGTTCATGGGCCTATCCGGTTGCCAGCGTAAAACACCGACAAGTCGACAGCAGATAGCCAGAACAATATCATATTGGTATGAGAAGGTGAGCAAAATTCATCGCTGCAAGGCGGATCGAAGAATTCTCGAAACTTTTCCACACATAGCAATAGAATGGCGAAGAAATGGAGGGGACGCAGCCCAAGGTAAAACTCGCAGTACGCGGCGGAACGCGGGGACACAACCCAATATTGAAAACATCGCAGTACGCGGCGGAACGCGGGGACACAACCCAATATTGAAATCATCGCTGTACGCGGCGGAACGCGGGACAAAGTCCAATGTTGAGAGCATCGCTGTACGCGGCGGAACGCGGGGACAAAACCCAATAATGAAAACATCGCTGTACGCGGCGGAACGCGGGACAAAGTCCAATGTTGAGAGCATCGCTGTACGCGGCGGAACGCGGGGACAAAGTCCAAATACGGAGGTACCACATAAGTAGGAAAACCTGGCTTCAAGGGACGATATACACGGGAGCCAAAACCGACAGTATCATATAGGATACGAATGAACACGGAGATAGGGAGAAAAGTGGTACTTACCAATTAGGACGAGACATCGTTGAGGCCAGATCATGTAGAAATTCAAGGTGGCGGAAAGGTTGGCAGGGGTGTAATCTGGTGAATTTATTCGGGTTGACGAGATGGCGGAGGGAATGATGAACAGGGGCACAACATCGGAGGATTCCTAGGCAGGAGAAGCATACGTCTAGTAGTGTCCGGCGGCAGAGGAACACTAGACCAGTGTGTCAGAAGCCAGATGTCAAGGTGGGGACTTGATGTGCTGGCAAGTAAAAGTCGTCGACAAAGTAGCGAATTGGATGTAGAGAGGTACTGGAGATGTTGTAGAGTGTGCTGCTAGAGCGTATAAAGGGATAGAAAGAAAAATTCTTGCCGAATGAATCCAAGCTGAGCTGAGGGAGTCTTCGTCGTGTCGTCGACGTGGTGGGAGAGGAGAGAAGGTCCGATCACCACATCACTCCGCTGTCACAAAAAGTCACACAGTCACTGCGTTTCCTGTGTTCACAAAAATAAAGGGCAAAAACATGAGAGCGGACTCGAACGTGTGGGCGTTGAAACCACCGTCGGCCGCTGCAGCGTACGCTGTTACCGTTAGACCATTGAGTAGACACCCATCAGAATTGAGGATATCTCACAGCAAGCCTCAGTGTGAGCTATCAGCTGGAGATTCCCAGTGGTTTTTGACCGAGTTTCATACATTACAAGTACTTCAACATATAGAAGAGGTACGTAGCCAATTTCGCGCGTGGAATACCGAATGGAGTGTGACCGGAAAAGGAAAGTCACGTGATATGTCAGGGGCGGGGATCAGCTGCGCCAGCTGAAATCATTGTCAAGGTCGACGATGATAACGATGAACTTGATATGGCTGAACCGAGTCAATCGACAACTCGATCCAAGCCCGATAACCGAAAGCTAGATTCAGATATGAACGGGAAACGTCGTACCGGAGGGCGCGTTCTCTCGGTTTCCAGTGCTACACCTGAACCTACCGACTCTGCGCCAAAGTCTCACGACGGCGGCAAACCTCTTTCGGCCAAGAAGAGGAATGAATATCTTGCTGCAGGTCTGTGCTTTAATTGCGGCGTTCATGGACATCTTTCCCGCAACTGTCCGGATCTCAACATGATGACTTCGAAGGGGGGTAAACCTCCTGGTTTTGCATCTCACGGCATTCATTTCACTTCAACTGACGAACGCGATGCTCTGTTGGAGAGCACGGAAGTTCTTGAACACTTCTGAACTCGCACGATTCCCTCCCTCAACATCGAATGGTCGTCGAGGAGGGCGAGGATACCCAAGATGGGTTGATTTTGATTTTTCGAAGACCATTTCGGATTTATTCGGACATGTTGAACTTTGAACGAGATTTTATTTTGATTTCTAGATATTGAGCTCGTCGTGGTCGACGGTCTGGAAGGCGGATGTGACGGATCGGCGTTCGCATCCGCTCACGGCGAGATCTGCCCGTATGTCGTCCCCATAACTCCCCCCACACAGCCTCGATTTCCCTGTATAAGTAGTTAGCTTCTCCATTGCCAGACGAAGTGGGGGGATTGACGCCTCGATTTCCATGGCGTTGATGGGAGAAGTGCGGAATGCTGCGCAGATGAGCCGCAGCGCTCGGCGCTGTACCTTTTCAAGATGTTTTTCGTGAGTTTTCTTTCCCGTCCACCCTGCCGCGCCTGCGTAAGTTAGAACCGGAGTCACACATGCTTTGTAGAGGTGGCGTAGGTGAGATTGAGCCAGGCCTTTTACCGTGTTCGAGAGCATGGTGAGACCGTTGACTGTGTTGTTTTGACATGATGGTTGAATGAGAGCTGTTTGTCGAGGTAGACGCCGAGCCATTTGATGGTGTCAAAGGCGGTGATTGTGTTCTCCACGCCGTCGGCGTTTGGGAGGCGAATGGCGGGGTTGCCGAGGGGTATCTTATCCTTACCCTTTTGGCGGCCAGTGTAGTGTAGTGCATGAGTTCCCTCTTCGCGTCGTCGATCGCAAGCCCCCAGTTTGTGAGAGTCGTGCGAATTTTGATGTATGCCTTGCGCAGGAGACGAACATTGGTTTCGAGTGATTCGGAGGCGACATATATCTTCCCGTCGTCGACATACATGATGAGAGTGACTTCAGTAGGTTTATCAGGGGTAGGAAGAGAACTCGCCGGGGTTTGCCTCGGCTTGAACATCTCCAATAGTTCTGCGCTGTAGAAGGCGGCGAGGATGGGTGATACCGGTGAGCCTTGTAGACTCGTAACCAGTCTGCTACGCGAGGCCGACAATTGTGGCAAGCACGTCGGGCGTAGCAGACTGGTACTTCTCGGGACAGCCCAAAGGGCTGTCGCGGAGTTTGAAATCTTTAGGTGGGCACCATCAATCAGGTCCTTTTCCCCCTCTAAACCAATATTTACACTTCAAAAAGTCCTACACAACGCTCCTATACAGCACTACTGTATATCCAGGTATTTAGTTCAGTATTTTCGACACTATGGGTAGAGGAAATAACAGTCGAGAAATGGCTGAGTCACATAAGGGGTGCTCAATTCTTAGCTCGTCAGCTCGTCTCGTCCAGAAAATAATTAAGTCTGTGATGAACCGAAATTTGATCTTGCCGTCCAGCACGCTGCAGCTCCACACTGACGTCAATGCTTTTCGACCAATTTTCGACTCTGACTGTGTGACAGTCTGTGTCTTGAAGCCATTTATTTCTCGTTTACATGGGGAACAATGTGCATACATGGAAAAATAGACAATCAAATGCGGCGGGCCTGAGGATGTGTGGTCAAAGGATCAAATTTTGATGGCTCATCACACAATTAATTACTTTCTGGACGAGACGAGCTGACGAGCTAAGAATTGAGCTCCCCTATATATTACTGTCACATAGTTTTGACATGTTCGCATCAATCGGCGACTGGCCGGCACCACTCAAATTTTGAAACTCCGCGACAGCCCTTTGGGCTGTCCCGAGAAGTACCAGTCTACTACGCCCGACGTGCTTGCCACAATTGTCGGCCTCGCGTAGTAGACTGGTCACGAGTCTATGAGCCTTGAGGGATTCCGTTTTCGACCCGCTTCATTTCCCCTCTCTTCCCGTCAATGCACACTGCGGCCTGTCGGTCTTCCAAGAAAGAGGCAACCCATTGGACGTATTCCAGTGGGATTCGTTTGCGCCGAAGCTCGCAGAGGAGCCGCTGGTGATTTACAAAGTCAAAATATCCTTTTATATCGAAAGTTAATGCCGATACGACTTTACCGTTGTTCCAAGCCGCTTGCACGTCGTTGGTAAACGATAAAATCGCATCTGAGGTTGACGTGTTTGCGCAACCACCGAATTGCCTGCCAGGTATGAGGTTGTGGCGGCCGGCCAGGAAAGAGAGTCGGCGCGCAACAATCTTCTCCAAAACTTTCCCCATGCACTCCAGGAGTTGGACAAGGCGGTACGCCCTCGGGTTGGAGTAGTCGGGCTTTCGAGGTTTCCGGAGCGCGACAGCGATGGCCTTGCGCCATTCGCGGGGGTGGAATCCGTTGCGGAGACATCGTTTTATTAGCATGTGTATCTCCGCATGCGCATCCTGCCATGCCCAACGGATGACCCTGTATGAGACATCGCTGTCTCCTGGTGCGGTGCTGGCACTGGCGTCTCAGATGGCCTCGCGAACCTCAGTTATCGTAATGTCGACAAATTCGAAGTCGTCCGGATGTCGGTTTTTGGTATCTGGGTTGTATTCCGTCTCGAGCGTAGGAGGTGGTTGGAAGAGCTCGTCGCGGAGCGCATCACATTTCTCGTGATGTGACACCGCCGGTGGTTGGTTGTTCCTGCGGTTAATGGTGGGGGTGGGATAGTTCCGCGCACCTTTGGACCATTTCCGGAAACCCCAGATGTCCTCGGTATGCGCCTCCTCAAGGTTCCCAATAGCCCACTTTGCTTTCGTAGCTTTGCATAGTCGTTTGAAAAAATTTGCAGCTTTCTTGACTTTGCTGCGGAGAGCTCGACATCGGGTCCCAGATGTCGATTCAAACTCATTCTGTTGGACTGCGCTGCCTTGAGATTGTCGGCTGCTTGGTGTAGTTCTTCGCTCCACCACGGTTTCGCATTAGAGCTGGGCCTCCGAATCTTGCGACTCCGCAAAAAGTAACTTGTGAGTGCAAACTTTTTACCCGATTTGGAAATTGCTACTAGTGCCCCAGTTTTACGTGGGTTTTCCTGAAACTGTGCAGAAAGCATCAGAAGAGATGTACCTAGACACCTACTGGACCAAAAGTTTGAAAACTGCAAAAAATGTTTTTCACACTCGATGCTGTTGCGTACTTTTCGTGCGTTGCAACGGCTCTCTGGAGATCATGATGGGCCTCCCGAAACTGCGTGACAGCATCGGAGCCCTTCGTTTTCATGAAAGCCAAGGAGGTGGGGGGTGGGATGGAGATGCCTTGGTCGGTGCAGTTCTGAATCGTGCGTTCGAAGGCCTTAGTCCATTTCGTAAGGGCTTGCGCGGCTGGGTTGGACTGAGTGCCATCGGCAGCCTTGGCGGCGGTGGAGACGTCGTCGCCGGTTGTGGTGCGCTTACGCTTGTTGGAGTTGGAGTTATTCGAAGAGTTCTGGTTGGCGGGAGGCATCGAGAAGTATGAATACGAGACGAAGACAAAGCTAAGCAGGTTCGAGCGAGGAAGGGCAGCTGCTGGTCGAGCGAGGATTGCCAAGAGTGCTAATGCCAAAAGAGATGAAGCGATGGTGAGATGGCGAGATGTTGCCAAGTCAGAAGATTGTGGCGGGGACCAAAGTGGGCTCTGTAAACAAGGAGAGAACGGCGGGCGAGCGGAGCGAGCCCGTGCGAATAGCGAGCGAAGCGAGCTGTTCAGGTGGGTGATGTACAGGATATCTGGGTGTTTGAAACGGGGGCGGGGACCACGACGTTGTTGGGTTTGTGCGCAAGAACGTTTCGTCACACTGTGACTCATCAGGTATTATCCCCTACCATTCACCGGTGCTCGTATTAAAGCGCGCTATCAGGTCCAACGCGGAATTCCTTTCGGGACTCGACGACGATTGGGGTTCCCGACAACCCATATTCTCGGTATTCCTGATGGCCGACGTGCCTGTATTACACGCAGCAATTTTACGGCGGAGCCAACGAGTATCAATATATAATCTATTTCTACCTCTTCACGCGAAAACATGTCTTGGGCCCGGTCAAAGGCAAGAAAAGAAGAACATGAATCAAGATCTGAGGCCCACGAGGGGACGAAAAAGGTATAATTGAATTAAATGGGTGAAGAACGACAGGTACGGTGCTTTTTTTCGAAAATCCGAAGATGCCAGCCGCTGCAGAGCCGGCGTTTATGACAATTTTCGGGCGCGATGGTGCCGAGTTTTCAGCGGTCTGCCCTTGGAACCGAAGCTTGATGGTTAGGAGAAAGCTTTGTGCCACCTGAAGCCGGTCCTAGATCACATTGGAAACATGAGATTAGAGCGTTTGTGGAAAGCGGCTGGGTCGCTTGACAGGCATGTGGAGCCGGGTTGCTAGCAAAGTCGCTGTTTAACAATTTTCGGGAATTTTCACACCATGTACTGGGAAGGGTCTCATCCAATACACTACCCAGTTTCAAGCCCATTGGAATTTTTCGTTTTGGAGAGAAACCGAGCGACCTCGCTCCACATGCCTGTCAAGCGGCCCAGCCGCTCCGCACAAAGGCTCTATTGTGGAAATTAGAAAAGGAATTCAACATGCCGGAGTTTGTATCTCAGGATCCAATCGGCCGAGCGGAATAAAAATACGGTCAATCCAGTCAAACTCGCCAAAAGCCTCATCAACATTATAGAAGGCGGGGTGACGAGCAAGGACACACAATCGACCCTTTACAATTGAGCGCCAGAAACAAACTTGATGTTTAATATCGTCCGGGAGCTCGGCAAGGAGCGCGTTGATTTCAGTGATGTCTTTGTCAGATAAAGACTGGATGCTTTCGAGACTCCAGTGGTCGATAAATCGCCGAATGAACCTGCGAATGTACTAACGGCGTGGGGGTCACCGCAGGTTACTGATGGTGACCTGTCACGTGCCTCTTTGCCCGCCAATTCTACCAGATGTACTAATCATGGTGACTTTGGCAAAATATATCCTCAATCTGATGAAGTAATCGAATGATTGAATGGATTGTGCTCACGATCGGAAGGATTGAAAGATTTGGTAGTTACTGTACAATCTGATAGCTGCAGTTTTGTTTGGCTTTAATTGTAAAACTATCCTATCTAGAATCCTATACATGAAAACACAAGGATCAGCTCACGTGAAAAGTAACGTGACTTTGACACGAAACCACGGGACCATGTCGAGATGTCGCTGCCGGCTGTCGAGATGTTGCTCCCGGTTCCCACGAACCTTCCCGACGGCGCCGCGCACCGCGAGTGCAGCGAGCGGTAGTGCGGCGCCGAGGGCACGCAATCCAGCAAGAAAAAAACCCGCGGGGTTTGGGGCGGAGCCCCGACAAGCTGTGCACCAGCCGTAGGGAGGGACGCGAGCGCAGCGAGCCGGCCCTGCCGAAGGCGGGGTGCTTAAGCTTGTCCTATACAGTACTGAGTATACATGAAAACACAAGGATCAGCTCACGTGAAAAGTAACGTGACTTTGACACGAAACCACGGGACCATGTCGAGATGTCGCTGCCGGCTGTCGAGATGTTGCTCCCGGTTTCCACGAACCTTCCCGACGGCGCCGCGCACCGCGAGTGCAGCGAGCGGTAGTGCGGCGCCGAGGGCACGCAATCCAGCAAGAAAAAAACCCGCGGGGTTTGGGGCGGAGCCCCGACAAGCTGTGCACCAGCCGTAGGGAGGGACGCGAGCGCAGCGAGCCGGCCCTGCCGAAGGCGGGGTGCTTAGGCTTGTCTATTAGTATAATAAAAGACACTACGGGACCGCAGGTCCCGTGATAATTCACGTGAAAAAGCAGGTGACTTTTCACACGCGGTCCCCGGCGACGCGCGCCGGCGAGTGCAGCGAGCGGCAGTGCGGCGCCGTCGGCGTTGAAAGCAGCAAGTGAGTGCAGGTCAAACATTTGAAGGGTCCTGAGTGGCGAAGGCACGGGTCCCACAGCTCGTTCAATTAGTTTGACAAATGGGTAGTTACTGTAGCCTTCTGTATGACTGAAACGTAACGCGTAACGGAGGCCTGTTTCTGCTGACAAATCACCCATATATGGTAAGGCACCTTCCTTAAAGGTTTGTAAGCTGTTTCAGCCGTTTCAGCCCGTTTCAGCCTGTAACGGTCCAAAATTGGTTTCTGTCATACAGAGCACTACAGTATTCTAATATTTTACAAAACAATTTCCTGTCTATCATCTCTCGATGGTTATTTGGAATTCAAGAGACAGAACATGGCTTTATTTGACAGTGCTTGCACAGAATTCTCCTAGCAAAAATTTCCCACACATCGGCAATTGCCGCCTTCGTGCTGGCAGTGTGCTGGCGGATACTCGGAGTCCTCGGACTCGGTTCTCCGATCACCAGAGAGTACAATCTTGTACAGTGCCAAGCATCACATCACGGTTCCTTTTTTGGCAGGGGACGGCATCCAAAGTCGATACTACATTATGCCGTCATCACCATTCAACTTAAAAACAGTGTAGAACGTCTCTATGGATGTGTAGCAACTCATCTTGTGCTTTGCAAGGCAATTGAACAAGTTTTTGTGTTTTCACCTCCGAAAAAGTGAAACAAACCCTAATGATGGTTGATGCCATCATCAAATTCCCATATCGGTTAGGGTTAAGATCACGTGTTTCCCGGACTTTGCCGTGCCAGCATTGGGCGGATCACCCAGGTAAGTCAGAACAGACTCCGCTACACTCGGCTACCACTTTTTCGGGTATATCCCACGACCCACCCCTCCCCAGAAAAGGCAATGATCATCAGTTGCCATCAACCATCACCTCAAGCGAATCGTCCTTTCTACGATGTTTTCGCGCCCGCTGTGCCTGCCAGTGGGTAGAATGTTTTCAGGGTACTGTATCATTTCGACCGTTTTTTCAGGTCACAGGTCACAGCCGGGCCTGAATTGAATGTTTGCAAAAGGTGTCCTATGTCACAAGGCTGTTTTGGGCCGTTTTCCCATCAAAATAGCCCCGGAAATCACCGAAAATTCCCTAAAAAGGCAATTTGAATGATTGAAAATTTGAATCTTTGGGGTCACAGGTCACAGTGGCTGAATCTTTGGTCGAAATGATACAGTAGTCCTATTACCCTACTATGACCCTTCTTGCTGCGTTTTCAGCAAGAAATTCAACACACCCAGGCACTAGATAATTTTATTATTAGGACGACTATACAAAGAAACGAAAAAACTGCGAATAACCTTGCTGAGGGTCAGCAAATGTTACTTCCCTCAGTTACCACTGCACATTTTGCTTCAGACCCGGTTTTCCTACAAATATACCGCGAGTTGGAAGAGATCAGTTGGAGATCGCTGATCTCGCTTATGCCGACATCAAATTGACAGATCCAGAGATCGCTCATTGACACATTCAATGAGTATCAGGAGCGGATGCACGTCGAACCCGAGGAATCTCAGGTGAGTATCACATCATTCTTTGCTTACCGCCAATGATTTTCTTCTAGTCCAACGAAATTCAACCACCGTTGCCCAACAACAGCATCATCAACTTCGGCACCTTTCAGAATGTCGGTGCCGTCGATGAAGATGCTCGCGATGAGCTCGCTGACTACCTCGCCGCTCCCCGTGCACACACTGACAACGCAATGAAGTGGTGGTGGAATCACCGCCGCGAGTATCCTGTGCTCTCGCAGCTCGCGTTAGATTACTTGAGCATTCCTTGTAAGTTTTATTCTTATTTGTGCTGCTTCGATATTCTTAATGCTTTACAGCTACCTCTGTTGCTGTCGAACGGGTTTTCTCTCAGGGTCGCCGCCTCTTGGACTTCACTCGCAATCGTATGTCCGCTGCTTCCTTTCGTCGTCAGATGTGTTTGGGATCTTGGGGTCGTAACAATTTGATTCGGATTAAGGATTTGATCGACGCTTGCACTCCCAAGAAGCGTAAACGGGTGGAGACGGAGGACGAGGATGTTAAGGTAGGCGTCAGTCACTTACAACGAGCGGTCACATGACGTGTCGCGTCACGCGTCACGCGGCAAAAATTTCGACACGAAAACAACACCTGCTGGATTTAGCTCAATTTCAACGATTTCGAGGTTCAAAAAATTTTGGTGATTAGAGACTTTGCGGAAGCCACCGGTGGCTATTTGTGGCTCTTCGTGTGCAATAGTTTTTTGAGCCTCCCGCTCGAGTTAGCCACCCTAGCATCCCGTGAATAGGTAGTACAAATAGTGGCTAATCCACCCAGAGGCTGTCATCCGGTCCCGAGAAAAATTAGCCACCAATAGCCACCAGTGGCTACCGCAAAGTCTCTATTATGTAATCATAACTGGAGATAGGAATATGTTTTCTGAAATTTCTCTAGTCACCGTTGTATGATGTCCCAAGATGTTGCGCACTGCAGTCAATGTTCACGGTATAGTGTGTATGCTGTTGTGCTGGTGGGTTACCGGTAATTGATGGGATCCTACCCTATATGGTGCGTGAGAGCATTACATAAGCGGCAAATTTCGCCATCGTCCCGAACCAAGATGGCTCCAATCGCCGAAAAACTCATTTCTACATCCAAAAAAAATGGGTCGGAAGAATGTTCTACTGCTCCATCATAAGACAGTATCTTTTGAATTCTGAGACCAGGGATGTCTTGCATTTGCTCAAATACACCATTTCTAGGTCCCACTTTTTACTCTAATGTTTTGTGGCCAGTGCTTAATGGCTGTCACACTTTGGTCATGGGTTGAGTGGATGCTGGTGAAACAAAGATATCTCGGAGCTGGATCCACGGGCAGAATTGAAGGCTTACCTCGATGCGCCGCTGCAAAATGTCCATGACATTGTGAAGTGGTGGGGTGTACGTCTATTGCTTCCAAATTTACCGTTGAATTTGGCTGATACTAAGTTGCACCTTTAGCACCACGCATCTCAGTACCCCACTCTGGCTCGAATTGCTCGCGACTACCTTGCTATTCAAGGCTCAGCAACCGCTTCTGAACGCGCATTTTCTAACGGTTCATTCACCAGCACCCCCCACCGCAATCGGCTTGCACCCGACATGTTCGAGGCACTGCAGTTGTTGAAGAGCGCATACCGTAACGGGCATGTGAGCGCCGCGGAGGAAGCACGGAAGCGAGTTGTCGAGGCGCTGGATCTTTTAGACGAGGATGTTAAAAATTAGTTACCTTACTACTGATGTACTTGCTCGTCGAGTAGCGCTCAAAAAAATTCAGGTTCGTTTGGGTTCGAACCTCTACTGAACCTGAACCGAACCCTTCCCGCACCGAACCCAGGTTCGGTGCGAGGTTCGGGAGTCTGGGTCGAACCGAACCCCAGGTGCGGTTCGGGGTTCGGATTTTTTGGCAAAAAACCGAACCTAACCGAACCCCGGCAACACTAACATTGTTGATGTTCGCCCCTCGGGAAACGGTCAAGTGAATTGACGGATGGACTTAGTGTTTAGAGGCAATGCCCACATCAAGGCGCGAGCCACTGAAACCCATCCTCAATAATCAGGACCTCGATGTGTTTAAAGATTGATCAAATTATACTCGGAATAGCGGCACGTAAAGAGCAAATCCAGAGTCGGTTGTCAAGTTGTTTCCATAGATTTTTTGACTTTTGCAAGCTGATGACCTATGTTCGAAGAGGGGAATGAATGAATGATATGCGTACACGGCTTTCACCAGATAAGCAGAGGACTTACCCATCAGCAAGCTTTCCTGCGCAAAGAAGCTCAACACCTTGAGCCCGGCGTTGAGATCAGCGAGAATCTCCTTTTCGCGCTCTTGCTGAGATACCGCCTGCAGTGGACACAAACCCTGTGCTAACGCGGCACGAACCCTTCGGAGCTCATCAATGAAGACGTTGCAGGCCGTCATCCACAATGTCTGACGTCGATCAAAGGACAATCAACCGTTCAGCAAAAACGCGAATTGAATAACGTACCCCCATCATGGGATTCAGGTGCCCAAGCTCCTGCGGATTTGCACCCCCAAAACGGAACATATCCCTCGCAGCAGCGAAGCAGCTCTGCCTCGACATCGTGTCGGACTCAAATATACTATGTAGCTCGATCGTGGCGGCATTGAGCAACGAATTGGTGAACAGTATTGTCCTGGTGGAGCTCTGGCCTTGGGGCTGTGCGATGTCTAGCAGTTCGGCGCGCAAGGAGTTGGTAAGCCGTTCTACGACGCCAAATGCGGTCCACCAAGGCTGAACTTCGCCTAGTACGGTTTAGAAGCCCATGGAAAAGCAGGACATGGCTAGTACACGAACCGGGTCGATATTGGCCATGCATGTACACCGCTGTATGGAACAATATAGCCGCCTTGACATTCATGGCAGCGACAGAGGATGAGCGCTCCGCGAAAACATTTCCTGCATCCAAAAAACTGCAGACGGTGGAGTCTCCATGGATGTCGGGTGTTAGGATTCCCTGAGCGAGAAAAAAAAAGAAAAGAAGAAAAGAGAACGGTGTCAGGTCGCGCATCCGTTTCTAAACAAAGGAGTCATACATGCGCGTAATCCTTCATTTCAAGGGGCCACGGCGTGTCTATAGGCATTCCAGCCGTTTCAAACACGCCACAAACGCGTGAACGCGGCTCGAGTGCCACTGTCAGATTTTTCTGCAACATGTAAACGGTCCAAAAGCCATTTATCCGCTCGCCCTCCTCGACCAAGTCTGCCGACGCCTGAAGCCGAGTCTCCTGGTCATTTTCCTCCTGTATTTTGACGATAGGTGCGTCCGGATGGTTTAGAGACCGGATTACATGAAGACCCGCACCAAGTGTGAGTGCAACGGCTGTTGCGGTGTGCGCGCGGGCCTCCAGAAAATGGCCTGTGCGAAAAGAATAGTACGCGAGGAGCACTTGGGTCTGAATGGTGTGTATGAAGGTTTCTGGAGTCAGTTCCGCATCAACGGTTTGGAGAGTTATTTGCTTGAAGTCAAGCTCCCGCTGCCGATCGGAGGAAAGGTGAGCACCCCACATGTACAGTAGAGTGCGTTGAAGAGGGCCGACGATTTGTGAGCGGGCTGGGTTAGGCGGTCCCAGCTCAGGAAGAAGCCAAACTGGCAAGCATGCGGTCGGAATATTTGCAATCTACATTCGTGTCACTACGTGATGGGACCGAAAATGGATTGAATACATACAAGGTTTCATGAATCTTCTGCTCCGAAGTTTTTGATTCCAGAGCAGCGATAGATCGGGAACCGTAAATACCCAGCGGACTATTTCCAGGGCCATTCCCAAGCAATGGTCTCGTGCTAGACGGCCTAGAAGGCGACGATAAGGGTGATAAGATGAAGCCATGCGATTCCGGGGACGAATAATCAGTCGGCCAGAGCACTTGGAGAACCTGATATGGTGCATCGAGCAGTGATCTAGACGACGATCCAGCGTACGACGGCGACAACTGCGGCGGAAATTGAGGCCCATATGGGTCATACAATCTGACAGGAGGCGTGGAGCTCTCTGGATGCTCCAGCTCGTATAGGCGAGCTTCGAGACGGCTCACGGTGTCTTCTAGAGCCTTTGTGCGCGACCTGGGTGGACCGTCTGAATATTCACAGTCGTCATGCCTGGGGCCTTTCCGGCATGTCCCACAGACCGGCTTTATACCGTCGCATTTCTAGTGCTATCACAGTTAGTCGATCAGCATGTCCACATCGTCACTCACGATTTTCAGAGATCTGCATTGCTTACAAGCTTTCCCTCTCTTGTCGTGGTGTCGTGCGAGAGACGAAATTTACGTAAGTCTTCAAGCGGCATCACGTGATTTCTCCTCTTTTTTTTCGTTTTTTTGCGCCAGAAACGAGAAATTCAGCAAATATAAAATCACTTCTTAAAAATTACTCAGAAAGCATAGCTGACATCCATACATATGTTCAGGAAAATTTGGGGCCAAAAAATGGGGGCACTCCTGAGCCTGCGAAAGGAGTGCATGATCTTGTGACTAGCTGAGTGACGGGTGATATGACTCTCTTCCTCCTGACTTCCATGTCCGACACACGGCACGACCCCCTTCAAGGTCTTTCAGTCGACTTCCTCTCGTACGAGTATCAAGATCTTTCTTTTGACTCCTCGTTCGCAACCTTTTCAAAGAGATTGCGCTCAGTTTTCCGGCCATATTGCTTGACAATGAAGTCGACCCCTACTTCTCGACGTGTTTGGCACGTGATCTGAGGAGGAGCTCAAGTGTTTTCTGCTACGTCTACATCTACTCTACATGTGTTTATGGACTTCATACCTGCGCCTATATGCGTTGAGCCGTTACATCCGGTCAGGTTTTATGCTTGCGGTTATATACCGCTTAGTCCAGGCTTACATGCGTTTATGGACTCCATACCTTCCACGCCTGCATGCGTTTATGGTTGGTTTATGGACTTCATTTCTATCTTCATCTATCCGGAAATGCGACCTACGTTTATCTAATACTCCTCTCTGCATTTAGTGAACATCAATTTCCATGGAAAGAGAGTTAAACAGTACGATATGATTATCTGCGCAGCTTGCCGTGATCTCTCTCCCACGTTGGTGTGACGCGTCAATCTCACCTTCGTCTCTACCACTCACCTTTCCACTTTCCGGTGCTACTCTCCCCCTACAAGCTCAAAACTTCAAGAATCTTGGCTTCACATCAAATACTATATCCCTGGGTCATAAATCTCCGATATCGTCGCGAAAACTTCGCCTTTTACCCCCTCGCCCACCACAAGAGCGAATTCCGGCTTCTGTGCGGTCCCAGAATCCTCGCCCTACAAAGATCCGCCTGGTGGTTCGTGACGACCGGCAGAGTTCCACAGCGACTTCAAATAGTAGCCATGATCCCTTCTGGGACCCGGATGAAGGCACCTCTACCCATTCCTCTGTAAACGAGGGATTACGGGACAGTGAGGTAGCTGCTGCAGGCGTGCATGCACCGCACGCCTATCACGCTACCCAGGCCCTGGATGAAGACACGGGCGTCAAACCCAGACGCACAGTCGATCCCCTAGTCCGCGAGCGCAACCGGCTGAACACTCAGAGATCACGAGACAACAGAAAGGCTGAATTGGCCACACTCACGACCGAGGTGGAAGGCTTGCAGCGAGTGGCTGCATATCTCCATGACTGCCTCCAGCTTGCACAAGAGAATGCTAGCATCCCGGCTGGGTTGAGTGTCCTCAGTCAGTTAGTCAACGCAGCAAGTAACGGATGAAGCAAGTGCACCGGAACCAGCAATTCAGTTTGCGCTTCGCTACTGAAGCAATGTAATTTACTTGTATGATGGCGGACCACACTTCGTGACAAATCAATAAACGTACATACTTAGTGTTCAATGGCATTTTTGGCAACTGTCAAAATCGCGTCATACTCTAGTCTCGTGACCAGACTCTTATGCGGAACCCTCTGTCATAAGACTCTAATAAGACTCGGGTTCCCTTTGGGATGGCATAAGAGTCTGGTCACGAGACTAGTCATACTCTTGAGCTTTTTTTCCCGTCCAAACAAGTGCCCAGTCACGGCCTATCGAGCTCCCCTTTGAGCACCATCCGCTCATATTCAGGCGTCTCAAATGGGCATGGTGAAAGGGGATTGCAGGAGGTGTAGGATAGCGGACCAAACTTCATGACAAGTTACCATATGGAAATGGTTAGTGTACTGTGACCTCGCCTTTCAAGCAGTGGTATTGGAACTGTGTAGACACAGCTATGAATCCCAGGGTCAACAGTTTGGCCCGATACTCGACGAAAATAAAATAAAGGAAATAAAGAAAATGAGAAAAATCGAACCTCTTTCGGGACTATCGGCGGACTGGACCACTTTCATTGGGGGAGCTTGCTCCCCCTTTATCAGAGCCGTCACCGAAAAGCAATAAGCTGTGCTAGACGGCTTTATGATGGCGTCACTGCCCTTGACGTGCGCACGTCAAGATTGGCATGCTCCGAGTGATACGATGTTCTTCCGAGTGATCCATCCTGACCCCTACTGATCCACACTGATTGCAGCGTGATGGTGCATCCTTTTCAACGGACTGTGCACCCGTCCTTGACCCTGCCCGAGGCTGCTTAACGGAAGGGAAAATACAGTTCTCTATTTCATACACGGTACAGAGGGGCAGGTTCTGGCGCCATTAGTTTCCCAGAAAGTTGCTGTAAAGAGGCGATGAAAATAAATGATATCAATGTTGCAGCTTGCTCAGTTATACTTAGTGTCTGTATAGAGAGACCACGGTTCTGAGTGGATAGGTATTCTATCATGAAGATAAGCTAGTCAGAAATTTGATTGGTGGTTCATCCTCCAGAACGTGAGAAAGTTGTTGCCCGGCATAAGTAAAGTTTTGTTCACAAAGTAGAGTACTACCTAGAGGACTTATGTGCGTGAAAAAGAATCCAGCCGAAGTATGCCCCCCAAACAACAGCGCAACATTAATATTGTCAATTTGTGTGCCATATATAAGAATTTACACAAGCTCCCCCTGCAAGAGGTGTTCATTCTTAAAATTTTCCATACAACGTCGGAAAAGTGACTTAAGAGCCTCTTGCCCCTCCCTGGCTACGTAATGCTGATGTAAGCTTGCCTAATACGGTAATTTATTGACAGTTTTCTCACGATCTGAGGATACTTTCGCTTGAAACTGCCTAGTTTGGGAATAATTTGCCGCCAAAAACCGGTAGTGAAATGATCCCTTGGTTTTTTGCGCCTTTCTGGCAGAAAATTTCCTCCATCTGGCTTGGTCGGGGAACTCGGCAGATGGTTAGTATTATGTAATCTATTACATTTTTTTGCTCTTTTTTTCTTGACCCTCCCAAACGTGGTTTTGAAGCATTCCGCAACTTTGTCCAAAAAGTGAAATAAGAGGTCCGGGAGCCACCCTCCCTCCCAAGGCTGTGTCTCGGCTTTTGCCGGTGAACACCCCTTGTCCCCCTGCTGTATGTAGGCCGGTATTCCGGCATACAAATCATTAATTGGAACAGAGGATGGGTGAGAGTTGGGAGGACCGGCACCGCCGGTGATCAAAGCGGCATGTTTGGTCGGTAGGGTGCTGTTTATTAGTCCGGTTTATAAACATTGTTTTAAACACCGGTGGCTATTTGTGGCTCTTCGTGTGCAATAGTTTTTTGAGCCTCCCGCTCAAGGTAGCCACCCTAGCATCCCGTCTTTTGTTCGGTAGGCAGAGGCATGCAGAAGCTTTCGTCGCAGATTCTGACACTCCCTTTTGTAGTCCCTTGGCTTCCGAGCAGATTTTGAGGTGCGAGAGGAGGACGGGATTGGGGCGGTATTGTTCTCTTTATTGCTCTGGTTTAGCGAACGGGACACGGCCTGTTGCGCTTCTGAACGCTTCTTGGGTCGCCTCTGCGATCCTTTCTTGTTAGCCATAGCCTCTTGAAGTGTACCAGAGATCGGGCTGGCCGAATATGCGAATATACGAGATTTACTATAATTAGCCCTGAAATAACATTATTTATCCAGATTCACGTCCCCTAAATAAATCACAGGAAGAATAACTAACCTGTGGTAAGATTACTGGATGAGAGACTCGTTGGGGAGGCCGCTAGAGCAAGTATCGACGACGAGCGGCGCGTCGGGTCACCGTGATGTCACGCGTATGTCACGCAATCCGTCACTCTGATGGCGGCCTCGCTTGTAACACGTTTTGCAAGGGAACCCGGCATCGTGGCACAAAACTGTAAGCGTCGAAAATTCTTATCTCTTTGAATCTTGGGGATCTAGTTGGATTTGAGAGAGGTTGAAAAATGGCTTTGTTTCTTAGCACACATACAGTCTAAAATGTGAATTTTGCAATTTCCCAACTACATCCTCTGGGTATGCTAATTCAAATAAGTATTTGCGAGCCGAGGCCTGTGCCGACCAGAAAACGTGTCGGCAGTTCCGCATCCGGTTTTGGCGGGGAGGTACAATAAACATGAGCAATGAAATCACTGATCTGACAGGCGGTGCCCACCTCCAGTCCAATAGCCTTTGACGCCCAAACTTGCGGGGATCGCAACCTCGACATCGGCCGGCAATAGCGAGTTTGTGCGAGCGACCCAGGTCGCTTTTCGATTGCTCAGATCTCCGCAACAACAGATACCAGGTGTGTACTCTAAGCGACCTAGAAGAGTATTGCCCTAGGGCACTCCTAGGTCGCTGAGACTTCACGCCTGAGACTGCTCGTTGTGTAGATCTGCGGGGTTCCAAAGCGACCTGGGTCGCTTTGCACAAACCCGCTAATGTGCCGTGCAAAGATCGGGATTCATGCCCGGTGTCACTGGGAGAGATTAGATTGTACGTAGGTTTTGTATGCCGGATTCCCGGCCTACAGGTGGGGGAGCTTGCACGAATCCGCATTTCAAATTCAATGCATGTACACTGTACAGTATGTTAGGTTTACTATGGAAGCAGTAGGATAATTTTAAGACGAGTGGACTTTGGCGATGCTGAAGAGGACTGCGGGAATGTTGATGACTGAATTTGCGAGTTGTGTGTTGGTTGTGCAAGCTCAAGACCTGAAGAAATTCATGAACACAATTGTCTGCATACAGTACCTCGCAAATTTGAAGACTACTTATGGTCTGACATCTGTTTTATGCATGAAGCGGTAAACTGGATGCAGGCATTGAGATTAGAAGCAGAAAAGACACTGCCAGAGCGTTCCATCAACGGAATCAGCACTACATCACTCTGGATCAGGCGGTCTTGTGCTGGATCACAGACCATCAGTGATATCAGTATCGGGACATGTTCTCATCACGGCACATGCTGATTTACGATACCCATCAACGCTCCAGCACAGCCTCATCACCATTTGGTGTCGGCTCTGACAAAAGGGGGAGCAAGCTCCCCCAATAAACGGGTGGTGTGGGAGGATGACGGACCGGTTGGATTAAACATGTGCAATGTTTGCTAGTTTACGCATGTACTCTACATAAGACTCGTTGGCTTGACGCGAGTATCAAAGGGATTAACAAACATATTGTTGCCTCATTGGAGGCAATTCAAAGGCAGTTTAAAGTCGTGCTGAAATTTGTAGCAGAACTCACAAATCGATATCGGGTTCCTGTGCTTCCCGGTCAGAAGAAAAGGCAGGCCGTCTCGGTCGAGCATCAATGCATAATAATAGCTTACCTCCGCCATTGCTCCATCCGCCGACCACACAGACCATTTGGGCCCCTGTTTCCATCGCAGTGGCTGAAGAGTCCTGGCACCATGTCTTTTTGTGGCTAAATGCCTGGAAGGCCCGTAGTGTGGGTGTTCATGTATGACCCTCTAATTGCTCTGAAATTGAGGCAGGGGTCGCCGACCTCATATGCGCACACAGTTTTAGCACCTCAACCTAGGGTTTGGGAGCCGTCCAGGCTCTTGGATCGTAATTTTAACATCACCTGAAGCACACGTATGGCACACCGGCTGTTTAGTTTATTGGGGGAGCTTGCTGAGCCTTGCTCCCCCTTTTATCCAGGCTTGGGCACAGTGAAGGGGTGTCGGGATTCTGAAATCGGATATAGGGTCCATAAAATTTTTAGGAGCTTGAAGGATCATGGAGAGCCGAATGATTACAGATTAGTGTTACAGTCAATGTACTTAGTCTGTAAGATAGACGTCACCCGGATCCGGCACGTGGTTATGTAAGCCGAAACATCATGTCAACAAAGTCCTTATAACTCTGGGCACAACAACATATTGATAATTCTAAGACCACCAAACTGTAGCTAGGAGGTCTATCTACGATTTGATGGAACGGATAATTCCTTGTTGAAAAGTTATAAGGTGATCTTTCCAAAAAAGGCAACCCATTCTAAAAAGCTTCCAAACTCATGTTCGACGTGTTTGGGCCCATCTTGCGAAAAATCCTTCCAACATTTGGCGGATTACATAAGCTTACATACACAGTACACGTGATATATCCGCGATCATAGACGCGACGCGACGCGCCATGTAAGCTTTGGAATACACTGTTTAGTGTGAGCAAAGTATGACTCGGCCCTCCCTCTCAGATATGCCAGACCAGCACCAGGACTTAGTCATCCACTGTATCCTCTGTGTACCTTCCCCCCAACAGAGGTCAGACTGCGGATTTAACTAGGATTCAAACTTGGAGTCAGACATACTGTAGTATTTTGTTCAATTCGTAAGCCGATTTGAGGTGTGACATTTCATACAAACCTGACCTTTCGTATGGAAGTCCGGACCGGTGTGACTTGCGAAAATTTTCGTTTTTTACCCCATTTTGGGCCGAAAACAGGCGAAAATCCGTGTGACTTTGGGGTACCATTCGTCTGAGACCCTCGTGACACTGTGACTCGCCAAAATTTTCGTCGTTTTTGGGGCTTGTGACAAGGAATTGAAGGAAATACTACAGTGTGCAACACATATGTATTGACTTAATGGGTGGGGCGGCCGGTGGCCCGAGAGCCTCCAGTTTCTTACTTAAGCTGTGAACCTCTCTAATTTTTTTTAAAAAAAGTTCCCAAGACCTCAAAATCGCAAACAGAGTAAGTTGATTTTTTCAAACCTTCAGGATTTGGCGGGTGGCTGTGCAAACGTAATGCTTATGTACGGGTGCCGGATTGGGGTGACGTCTATCTTATCTTGCCACGGGGGTGATGCACGGAGGTGAGTATAATGCCGTAATGTACGGATTGGGAAATAGTTCCCACCTGCCATTTGCCACATACAACCAGTGTGCCCCCGTCTGTTGCTTGATTCTAGAGATAGGTCACTTGGAATAGCATAGCTGAATATGTATGCGAAGTCAGAATAAGTTTTTCGAATCATAGGGACAAGAATTCGTGATACAGCGGATGGCCGGCGGCCAACCCGCCCAAATATGATCTCCTTCAATTCTGAACCATTTTCTTCCATTCAAGTTGGGAGTTTTGTATAATTTGCGTTCTAAGAACGCTCCGAAAGATGGAGTAAAGAAAAGCGCGTCGTAAGATACGCAACGACGCGATTGATTTAAATTGATCCAAATCATTACGGCATTAGCCTCACCTCCAATCACGGATGTCAGCAACTTGACAGACTACATACACCGCAGTGTCGCAAATTTATTTATTTTGTTATCGTGCCCGACCACCCGACCATGCCCGATAATACCCCGACAGGGCCCGACCGGGATGTCATCGGGGTGCGGTCAGGTAACATAAGCCCACCCGCCACAAAGTGGTCGACAAAGCAACGGTTAAGATTTTTAATTGCATACATGGCCTATAGCATTGAGCACGCGTAAAAACATATCACCGTCGACTACATCCACAAGATAATGAAAGTTGCGACGCGAGTTTGATGGTCCCTGAGCATGAGCCAACAATGCACCTCGGATGACAAAGTCCATGAGGAGGAAAGTCAAGTCTACCTCCTCCTCGAACACAACACAGCCGTCCCACGAAGTTTTCGGCCGCCACTTGTTGGGCTTCATATTTTGCACAACAGCAAGATCCACAACACGACCTGAGGGCAGCTGGCAGCGAACGAGGGATCGCAATCGAGCACATGCGACGCCCGGTTGATCAGAGTTGAAAAGGACACAATCGTACCGAGGCCCAGAATTGTACCAGTTACTGTTGCAGCGCAAAATATCCTCAGCATTGGTCCAGTCATCCTTTGACTGATACGCAATGTAAACACATTGAAATATCTCGATCTGTATGTGCGATAAGTTTGCGCAAGGAAAAAGAGAAAGAAACACTTGCCATGATCGTGTCCTCGTAAGTCAGATATTCGTCGGGAAATTGCGAGTGCAGAAATTCTCGAAGACGAGGATCAAGAGCACGGTATATGGGATTATTTCCCCCATGTGAATCCTCGTAACTGCGGCTGTCGCCATACTGCAGTGGCGAGCCAAAAATCCACTGGTTCTCCCCATTTGCGGGCGGGATCCGTGATTTCGGGACACGCCGTGCGGAGCCTTGTTTGAACTGAGCAACATCGGCTTCTTGATTTGTGGCATCGGTGTCGCTGCTGGCGTCTGACAATTCAGCCGTTTGCGAAGCGCGCCTGAAAAAATCGTCAATCAACAGGCGCGTCCGAGCGACAACCTCTTGATCCTCGTCGCGAATAGAAATCTCGTAACCACGCTCGAAAAGCTTCAGTGACAGCCGGACTTTGAAGAAATTGTCGGGTGTCATTGACGGTATATTTTGATTTCGCGTTGTGAACACTGAGTGACAGTCGTGCCGCCTCTCGGACTGCTCTCCGAAGCACCCCAAGCGCACCCTCGTTGCGGTCGTTGGTCGGATTGACATAGATCAGCGCCCGTGCTGCTGCTGAGAGTCTGGCGATTACACCGTCCGGATGATATTCTTCACCGAAACGTTTCCAGGTGTCTGCCGCCCCAACAAAAGAAGGACTTCAAGCAGCCCGACAGGTTTGGCAGCTTCGACTTCAGCTGCTGGATTGCATAGAAGACCTCGGGATGCTCCCATACTTGTCCGTCAAGGGTTCCCGTCTCGTACGACGCGTCCGGAGCGAGTAAAAGGTCTGGATTTTCGGCAATTTTTTCGCAAAATGAAATGACCTTTTTATGAAACTCCGCAAGATCCAGCGCGTTCATTTTCCGGTTCCCAGTGGCGCGTACGACCCGCATGTATGCGTAGCTGACCGCGTTTGCATACAGCGCGAGAACCACAAGCTCCGTGAGGGTAGGGATATCCTGCAAACCCTTGAGGACGTTCGCTTCGAGGTGATTAAGAGCAGTTTTGCCCTTGTTGTACATGATATGCGACATGAACTGGAGAATCTGGGGGAGATAGCGGATGATGAAGATAGCGCAATCACAGTGGGATTGGAAGCGGGTGTTGCTGGTGTCAGGACACGAAACTTTGAAGCCAAGTACGTCCTCAAAGTAGAGTTTGAAAGTGTCTTGCTGACCTCGTTTGTCGTCTTTGTGATTGAACAGAGCACCGAGCAGGCTCGTCAGCTTTACAGCACCACCCTCTGATGCGTCGAGAGCCTTCTCGGAGGCTGCCGAGCCACTATTGCTGTTCTTGACGGCCGATGCGTTGGCTTTGTTCATCAACTTCACCGGTGCGGGCCCGCCAATCGACTCCCAAAACAGCTTCATCCCTTCCACGCCCCCCTTGACCGAATTCATCTCCTTGTGCATGCAGCACCCACGCTATACGAGCAACTCCGCCTCGAAGCGCTCCTCTGCCGACAGATTCTTCCACTCCTGCTCCCCGAAATGGCAATACAACGCCCGACATACTTCAATGTCCCGGATCGCCTTCTCTCCTTCCGACAGCGCATTCCAAGCATCCAATCCCCCGGCGTTGGCGATCTTGTCATTGCTGAACTGCAGAATTGTCGGCATATATTGCTGCATCGAGGCGCTAGATAGCCATCGCTTCCCGAGCATAACGGTGCGCGAGTTCCGCACCCACTCGGTGATCAGTCGCGCAAGCTTTTTCTGATCATTCGCGTGGTCTGTCCCCAGAGCTTTGATGAAGGTGATGAATTCGTCGACGTCGATGGGATTGGCGCGGCCAAGCGGAGAGGCATTGTACGTGCCCACCAGACCCTCTACTAGGACGGTACGCCATCCTTCCATTTACGACTCGCTCGTGTGATCCGTTGCAGAGGTAATGTCAAGAATTCGAGTGACGGGTTGGCCGGTATGAGGATGGCGAAATGTAACGTGTTTTGCTTCATAATTTATATGTTTGATCGTGGTTCCGTCGCCGCTCAATGTGATAGCTGAGATATTCCCTGTCAGATTAATAGGAGTATATACTAGAAACGAAAACGAAAACGACTATATATAGAATAGCCGATAGATGGCCGGTGGTGCCCGTCGGCAGCAGGTTCAGAAACGAAAATGAAGCAGTCGGCACGGAACAAGTCAAGGTCGGCTCTATGACGCCAAGGGTCACGGTCACGTACATGCTCATGTTGGTCCCGTTCCGATGCTCGGCTACTACTTAAAAATAACCGAAATTGCCGTTTTTTCCCTCCGCAAATTGAGATGCTCGTGCAACTTAGCTACTGCCGGCAGCCAACACAAATTAACAGATAAATATAAAATAATAATATTTGTTTACTTTATGTAGTCCATTCTTGTTTCCTATTTACGTACCTTTAGTGTTTGTCTATAAGTATCATGTTTGCCACGAATCTCATACTTGGGTATCGTAAAAATTTCTATTTTTATGATTTTGAAGTGAAGTGATCTTCACTCTTCAATTAAGTGCTAAGACACGCCGTGTGCGTGACCTGGTACAGCCACTCGGACGCGTTCGGCAAGCGGCCGATGACACAATAGACCACGTATGTACATTGATATACTGTGACTGTGACATCAATCCAATCCTCTCGGCTTCTTTGGTCATTTTCGTTTCTGAATGCTGGCAATTGATGGACTTGATGGCCTGGAAGGCCGCCTGATCATTATCAGCTAGCCGCGTTTTCGTTTTCGATTTTAATAGCTTAGAGGTCAACCAAAACACGTACCTTTCGACGCGTTAATCTCCATAGCCACCTGGACATCCGAAGCAATTCCTCCCTCCTCCATCACCCGCCCCACCTGCCGCGCGCTAATGTGATCCTGAACCTGCAGGCCGAGGCCGGTGCCAACTGTGTGAATGACTGGGTCGACATTCTCGGGTGTGACTTTCAGCGCGACGAGCTCGCGAACCATCTTCTCCACAAAAATCCCACCCTTTCCCTTCATCCAACGCTTCGTGTCTGAGACGCGTGCCAGCTTCATGGCTTTGCCAATTCCATCGGTTTTCCTTCTCCCCAATCGAACGGCCTGGACGGCGCGTGCATGTTTAGATCGATTTAACTCGGCACGAAGCCCATCGGCAGATAGTAAACCAATATTATGAGTACGATCTGCTTAGAGAATCTGCCAACTGGAAGACGCATTTTGTTGGAACAAATTAACGCCTAAGTACCTTGTTTTGAAGACACTTTTATAAGTTTTATTTTACTAGACGAGGACCTCTAATTGGGATCTCCATACAGCGCTCACCACGGACGCCAGCTACAACGCCACATCTTACGGATGCAACTGAAAGCGCGCAACGCGTCAAGATTGAACGCGGACACGTGACCGCGATGGTTGAATTCTGTGCAACTTGAACCTCGGCACAACCCGGTACCCAATTCATCCGAATTGTACGTGGGAGTCGTCGACGTTCAGGAATTCATTTGCGCCTTGGGATTAGCATCCTATTATGGCAATTCTACGAAGAACTCCTGCCCTAATGAGGATCCTATGAACTTTCAACACGCAATTGACACGCAACGTAATCGTAATCCTACGATCATACGAATCTGGCTGGGGCTCTTCCAACTTTGAAATTCTCACATCTGTCACGGTATCGCGCCATCCCAATTCGAAAGAGGCGACACACGTCGTTGCTTGAACATTACTGTAGCACTTATGTGGAGCAGCAGATCTGAGCAGATGGACCAGATCTCAACATATTTGCCCATATTAGCACAGACGGGATTTCCACTGGGCTTTAACCCTTTATAACCCAGATAGCTACAATCAATACAAGTCGTTTGGCACAATTTTCGAGAAAATCAGGGTATTTCCTCGGCCCGAGAAAGGTTTTCAATGTTGCCATCAATCACCACCAAAAGCGGTAGTTGGGAAGTGGTGACGCGAACTGTAGCGTCTGTTCACAAGAGACTACTGTACCATTTCGACCAGAGATTCATCAAACTTATGTAATTTCTCAGTCCGAGATGCCCGAAAAATTTTGTATGTATTGGCACAGCCGCATTTTGTAGAATTTTGAGTTGCCTCAGTATATGATTTATTCCTCCCTCAATTCCGGGTGGATTCCTTTGAGACCATAACCAAAACTCACCGTTTTGGGAGGCGCATCCAGCCATACCAAATTTATAGCTAAATACGCGTGTCTAAAAATCTCAATATCCTTCAATAACCGTTCGGCGCGTGAATTTACACGGTGAGATCAGGGTGCTTTGAGGTAAAAGTTCAAGGTATAAACTGTTTGAATACCTCCCGGCTACACACCTCTTAAGTTTGGAACAAAATGAGGGCGGATTGACGCGGCCGCGACGCGTCGAAGAAGGCCAATCAATGCGCTGATCGGACGGGTTGCCACCGCGAAAGCTCAGTGCAGGAAGAAAGGGCTGCTTGCTCAAAGGTCAATAGCGTACCCCAAATGCCTTCTCAACGCTCTGGGTCCACGCTTAGCGGAGCTTTGAGGAACAACACCTTGTAGTGAGTCTGGACGGATCAGTACTTGATGGCGGAGGATCTCGGAGAACGTAAGAACATACACCAAGTAACTTTTTGCGCGACATCTTCGATTGGGGCTTCACCTACAACACACCGCAGGACGGCGCAGGTACGAGGACCAATGTGTTGTAGCGTGGGGAGTTGGGCTGGAGACCCTTTCAAAATGACAGACTCACGTCACGCTCGCCATGGACGCACCGCATGCAGTTTGGCTTTGCCTCGTCGCACTATATAGTGCGGTGGTGAGACGCGAACCCCAATACAACTGAGTATCGGGCTGACCTTGATTCTCTTTACGCGACAAGTGAGGCAACCAGTCCTGCTGCGAGTGTATGTCGGACGTTTGGGAGGAACGGAGTCGCAACTTGACTGGAGATTTCCTGGAGACAATTTAAAAAGATGTTTCTTAGCTTTCCTGTCGACCATCTGGGCAGAAAAGTTGGAGGAAGGAGGAAATTCAGCGTGGTAAAACATGGTTGGACTGTCATAAGTAAGATGGATATAAGTTCAAGTTCTGGTGCGTGTTGCATCAAATTTCCTTACATCCGGAATACCTTGGCATGTTCACATTTTTTTGCACACTTTGCACTTTTTGATCGAGGTGATATGATGCACCATATGGAGATTTGGGCCGAATGCCGCTGTTCCCGACGCTTTCTGTCATCTCTTCACATTTTCCGAGGACTTCTCCCCGTTTCATAGCCGGTGCGTAGCCGCTGAGCTGCCGCTGCCAGGCGTCGCTAGCCGAGGTGATCCTTTCCTTTAAAGGTGCATCATATCAGTCCATCAAATGTGCGAGTTTCGTGCAAAAAAATGTGAACATGCCAAAGTATTCCGGAACAGCTGTAAAAGTCAGCAACCCGTTTTTTGGGAAGCAACCAGAAAAGGCAGGAGCTGTCAATTTGCAACCAGAAAAGGGAATTATTGATGGTGGCTAAGCATTACATAATACTTGTTCAACTCACAAAACGGCCCAATTCCCATCCATTTTGAAGCATCTTGAAAGGATCTGCAACTTATTCTAAAGCTACAGTAACATGAAGTGTATGAGAGTCTTTTCTGATTTTTCTTAGCCTCCAATTGTCTGGTATATTGAGATTCGGGTGAATTTCGAGAGAATTGCGTTCTGACTAGTTGAAAGCAAACAGAGAGCTCTTGTAAGCAGAATAAAGGAAGCTAAAGTTGTGAGGAATACCTAAGATACCTGAAGCTACATTCATCAACCAATAGGTACACTAAAACTAACGAAAACAGAACCTGTAAATGGAGCTCAATCCACCACTTCATGATCTCAGATTCTTGTGTAGAAGGGTCTATTAAGCTATCTACTTGAGCGTCTGAGGTTGCAAGCTCAACAATATATAGTTTGCGACACAATTATCCCATCTATCTGGGGTTCAAAGTAAACATCATCATTATAGTCGGGGTTTGATTGTGTTCGTGCAGTGTATACAGATACCTCCCCGGGTATATACTACAGATGAAGAGGAGCACTTTTATAGCTTGATTCAATTCGACTGTGCAGTGTGCTGGATCCATGGATGTTCTAGATATTTCCAAGATTCGCTATGAATCGTAAGTATTGCGGTCTTGTTTTTGTGTTTGATTATGTGTAGTAGAGGTACCACAGATATTTAACTGTATCTCTGACAATAGAACGCCTCCAATACCAAACCTCTGCAGTGAATTTGTGCTGCATTCGAGCTTGATTCGAGCCTCGAGCAAATCAGCGCTTCGAATGTTATTCTGCCGGCCGCCGCTTCAACCCCGGCACTCCCGGCATCCCGGCACCAAGCCAGCATTTCATGAGGAGAACTTTGCGGCGTAGCCGCGAAATTTACGACCCAAATACATCCAGAATTCTTGAAATTCTTCCCTTTCCCTTTCCTTCTCTTTCCTTTTTTGGGCATTTTTTTTTGCAATTCTTTTGGGCAGCATTGGGCAGCACACTGTGAAAACATCGGCGCCTGATTTTCATGTACCTAGACAATGAATTAGTTATCTCATGGGAATGCCCATGATTTTTGTGTTTCATGTATCCCAGAGTAATGAGGCCCCATTCAACGAAATTCAGTGGATGCGCACCCCCTCGAAAAATCATGGACTTTGACATAAAAATCACAGCGCCGTCCAGGGCAAAAAAAAGCACAAAAACGTCCAAGTCCAAATGCCGATTGCCGGGCAGTGACGTCAGAGCTCCGCATCCGCAGCACATATGCTGCGGACGCTCTCACACTCTCTTGCTCCCCTACCACCACCACCACCACCACCATCTCGCCAACTCGTCGTCGCCATCGCTGTCGCCGTCGCCGTCGCCGTCGCTGTCGCCGCCCCCGCTCTATCCCTCCCTCTCTTGCTAGAGTCAACACTGACGTAGCAGATCCCGCCAGCAACAACGCCCACACAAGTTGGTTAGACACGCGGAGAATACGGGGCAGCCTGCATGCGAGGGGTGGGCTGGATTTGGGAACCGTGGTACGTGACGTACGTCAACAAAGTGGATAGTCTTCAAACTTGCACTGACTGCTTGTCGTGATCTCAGGAACTTGTCGCGACAGCTACAACGTCTCCGGCAACGAAGGTCAACACGATGATAGGGCAGTAGGCCGAGACGGATGGCCAGGAGCGGGCGTCATTGGTGTGTCGATGTGTATTGATTTATGTCTATATCTTCACTGACACCATCTAGTCGCAGGACGTTAGCTCTCTCTCCGGTCTGATGAGCGAGAAGTGTCGCCGTTGAGCGCTGAGCAAGGGTGTCAAGTGCAATCTGAATCGTAGCTGCCGTACTGTACCATTTGTACCTATATAGTCTCAATATCATATATTTTTCCTATAAATTTAATTCGCCCTCCCTCGATTTTAATGTACGATGCCCATGATTTGAGACGGTGCTCTGAACTTTTAAATGATTTTCATGTACTCAGCACATTAAAAGGGCACATGAAAACGTCAAAAAAGAGTATGATTTTATTTTAGCGCTAGGTACATGAAAATCCGGGGACGACGACTGATTTTCAGAGTGTGGGTACATGAAAATCGAGGTACCAAGGTACATGATTTTCATGTGCCCGCATCTTCACAGTGGCAACACACACCGTGACCGAGCCCTAGTGCCGGGTTCTCGCTTGATGCAAGGCGACGGGAAGCAAGCTACGCCTCATGTTGGCCTCATGCAAGCCTCATGTATCAAAACGCACTCTGCTCGCCTTTGTAGGAAATTCCTATCAAACTCACCCTTTCCCTGCTAGAATGAGTTGAATGCATAATTCAAGTCGACGAAAATACTCAAGGACTCAAAGTCATCGCTATGGTGCACACAAATTTCGACTACTATCTACCACATAAGTGGAACAATTTGATTGTTATATGGTGACCGCTTGAGCCAAAAATAGGGCGAAAATCGCTTCTGTCGCTGTCCAGGGTCGCCCGTATCGAGATGTAAAGACGAGTAGTCTAGGCTCGATACCAGCCGTTATAAGTAGTGGTAATGACGAGCAAGCAGGTATTACTTAACAATATAGAATACATTCAGCAAGTACTTTGAGGTAATATCTGTGGGCAAACATGAATCCAGGTCGCTTTCAGCCCCGGAGATACTTCCTGAAAAAGTATAGTCGGAGTTTGAAATTTCCATCGTTAGTTTAATTACGGCTAAGTTCTTCCAGCCGTTATACATAGTAAGTAATACCTGCTTGCTCGTCATTACCACTATAACGGCTGGTATCGAGCCTACTTACGTTTGTCCAGGAACAAGGTGGTTTTATTGCAAACGCACATGATGATTACGAGAGTACAGTATGCTGGAAAGTAAATAATTACCGCTAACACTCCCCCCCAGCGAGTGGACTCGAGTATGTAAGGGATGAATGTGTTCTTCGCTTTGAGATCCCGCGAGATATTGAAGCCAAGAAGCCAGTTGATCTCTCCGAGATCAACGAGCTCAAAATGCTGGCTGAGCTGCTTTTTAATCAGCTCAACGGCCTCGAGCGTGTCGGCGATGATGGTGAAGTCGTCCACGGCCGATGCGACGATGGTGGAGTGTTCTTAACAACTTATAGAACATCGCTTCGTCCGCAGAGCAGATTGTGTAGCCGAGAGACGTGAAGACTTCTTTTGGAAGCTGGTACCATTCGTAGGCGCCTTGCTTCGTGCCGTAGATGCTTTTATTAAGACGAACGACGATTCGGCGGCCAGCATCGCGGAGCGCCTGAATTTTGGGAGGTAGAGCGCGGAATTTCTCTTAGTGAGGCGGCAAGTCCATGTAGAGCTTTTCTTTGAGTTCTGCATTGAGGTACGCGTTTTTCACGTTGGCCTGATGGATTACTGAACCCTTGGAAGCTGCCATAGAGAGGAGAGCACGGAGAGTTTCGAGTTTGACGACTGGAGTGAATGTCGCGTCGTAGTCGTGTGAGAATACGTACTTTGTTTCGGCGTGCTAGCGTATTGATGTACTGATAGACCTGCGAAGCCTCCGGGCGTAGAAGGCAACACAAAGCTGCTCGTGGGCTGGGGCCTGAGTCCACTGCTACGACGGAGGCAGGGAGCGAGAGATGGAGGCGGAAGGCAAGAGCGATCTATAGAAACAAATACAAACATGTCGTAACTACGTCAAACTAAACTACAAATCAATGTGATGCGTAGCCAGCGAGCCGCGAAGTCTTTGGCGAGCTTACTCTGCTCCATCTTCACCCCGATCCGTTGCGCCTTTCAGCCCTCGAGCGTCGTATGGCTCAGCTCCGAGATTCGAGTTGATTCTTTTTTCTTTTTCCTTCTCTTCCTGCTGCCTTGGTCGTTTAGTGACCAGGGACGTTCACAGTTTCAGTGGGGAGGGGATGTTGCTCGCGGTGGGCTCCAAAATGACGAACCAACCGAGCGCTGGGGCGCGGAAGGGACTGAAAGTGCGAGTGGGCCTCAAGCAAAGCTCCAGAGTATGTGCGGGATCTGAGGCAGCGACGAGGGCCTACAGAACGACGAGGGGACAGCGACGAAGGGGAAAGGAAAATCGTGTAAGTAATGTGGAGTAAGGTACAGAATATAAACTAGCTACGAAATCACATGTGAGGTACAGGCTATAAGTCAGATACTAGAATCACAAGTCAGGTAGTAAGGTGAACCATATGGAAAGAGGCAGTGAAACGAACAACGATCAGATATACCAGGTACGCAATCAGCGCGGCAGCATGCACATCAGTAATCTCGCGTATCAATATACTCGTCGCTTCTTGTCCTCTGCGTCCATCTGTGTCTGAGTCGAGCCAGCATACTGGTCTCACCCCTTCCCTCTCCTCCTACTTTTCACAAGTCGATGCGTGAGCAGTGGGCCTCCGCGGCGAGCGGAAAGCCCCGCGCAGCGGTCGGGGTCTGGGGTGGAAAACCCCAGCCGTCCGGGCCGGCGCCCGCAACCCGGACCCAATGATCAAATAACACAAACAAAAGAATCTCATTCACAAATGATACAAAGGAGGTTGGAAAACCGATCAGAGACTCGGAATCTTGGAGCTGCTCCAGAGGAAAATTGCCGTTTTCACCGAGCGGCAGGTCCACGAAGAGCGAGCAAGGAAAAAACTTTGGCGGAGCATGTCGCGTTGTGTCACAGATGCGTGACAGTTCTCCGCGTGGGTAGGTTAACGCTTTCCCCCGGGGCCGAATCTTTGCATGTAGGCACCCCACTATCTGAGCATCCAAATCACAAACGGAATTGTGTTGAAAGTCCTCACGCCGCCGGCAATGGCCTTGGTTGTTTGTTGGTTGTTTCAACTTTGTTTACGCCGGCAGATGCACCAATATGTATGAAATATTATTTCTTCCTCTGGAATTGTGGCCGGTGACATCCTATACTGTACCAATCTGTATGACTGAAACACCCATATAAGGCAGGCCACCTTCCATAAAAGGGTGATTTGTAAGCCGTTTCACGCGTTTCAGCCTGTAACGGTCCATTTTGCGTTTCAGTCATACAGATCCTATACTTGAAAAGAGGGCCAGGCCATCAGTCGCGTGACTTTTGACAGAAAATCACGGGGTTTTGTCAACATCCTACAACACAACCGGCTGTCAAGATGTTGAAACTCACACGCGGTCCCCGGCGCCGCGCGCCAGCGAGTGCAGCGAGCGGCAGTGCGGCGCCGCGGGCAAGGAATCCAGCAAAAAAAATCCAGGCGGGGTTTGGGGCGGAGCCCCGACAAGCTGTGTACCCCCCCGTAGGTAGGGACGCGAGCGCAGCGAGCCGGCCCTGCCGAAGGCGGGGTGCTTAAGCTTGTTGGTACAGTACTTGAAAAGACTCGCCAGGCCATCAGTCGCGTGACTTTTGACAGAAAATCACGGGGTTTTGTCAACATCCTACAACACAAGCTTAAGCACCCCGCCTTCGGCAGACAAGCTGTGTACCCCCCGTAGGTAGGGACGCGAGCGCAGCGAGCCGGCCCTGCCGAAGGCGGGGTGCTTAAGCTTGTAATAATAATAAAGTTCCATTTTTATAGTAACTGGACGCCGTTTACGGCGTATGATGCCACTCTAAACATGAGATTCTACTATTGATTGCATTTATATGGGTGGGAATGGTTTTCATGGGTTCAGTAGGAGTAATCCCGGGGGTGAGGGAGAGCAGGGAATTTGTGAATACGTGAGGGGTGTCGGAGCAAGAGGAAGGGGCAGGGATTGGCATTAGGGGAATGAATCTGTGGAGAAAAACGGCCCCGATGCATGGTGCTCGGCCGCGATGCGTCGAAGAATCGACTGACGGACGGGACATGCAGGATCGGTGGATCGGTGCTGCCCACCGCATCCCCGGAGGGCGCATTTGAGCAGGATATGGGTGCATCCAGAGGAATTGGCACGACAGGGAGTCTTGTGAGGACAGTGGCAGTTCGAAGTGGGGTGGTCGGAAGCGCAGGTGCCGCAAACAGAAGGTCGTTTGCACTGCGCAGCTATATGTCCAAAACGGTAACAGTTAAAGCACTGCATGGGCTGTGGGCAATACTTCTCGGTACGCTGAAGGTGACCGTGAAGAGCAAGCTTATTCGTAATAAAATAGTTTGCCACATCCAGATCATTGAAGTGCAGAACCAATGACGAGAATTTCTTGGTCTTTCGAACCTGCTCACCGGAACGGCTGCATGACAACAGCGTAGGAGGGGAAACGAAATTGAAGCAGACTGGAGAATGCGGGCAGCCAGTCGTTGAGGTATTCCCGAAGGAGCTCTACCTCTTCAACTCTCGCGAGTCACGAGTGTAAGACGGATGTCTCCGTTGCGATATTTCGCAACAGCACGAGCAGATGGGTGGATAGGGGAGTCAAACTCCATCTGGTTCATGAGTGCATTGAACTGTTGTTGGATTGCGAAGTGGGTGTCGTTGGCGAACGCCTTGTGGGGGCGATCTTTCGGGGTCAATACAGTGGCGGCAAAATCTGATGTCACCCCCAAAAAACGAAATTCTCATCAATTCAACTCGTTTTCTTTCTGTGCCCTGTTTTCTGTGGTCGGACCTTTCACAGTGCAGACATAGATTTACAGCAGTTTGCAGATGTAATGACACCACGTCGCATCACATGAGAAGAAAGCACAAAAAACACGTCTTCTTCTCTCCTTCGTATTTCTCTCGTTTCGACGACAAATAGCATGATTTTGGTATCGGAGGACTCGCCGTAATCCGGGCTTCAAAACAACTATCTTTTATCGCCGAAATCCTGACTTCATTTTGGCCGACATCCACCTTGCTCGTCATCGTCATCGCCGTCTTGGACGCAATTCTGGAGAGAATGCCTCGTGTGTAGCCGCGTTAGGAAGGCAGTTCTAGTCGCTTTCAATCTATATGCATTTGTAGCGCGGATTCCGGTTAGATAACTTATTGTTCTCGTGTCTCTTCTCTACTTCCACCGTGATCACAGTTTTGTTTTGTAACTTTTGTTCCTTCTCAGGCGCGCGTAACAATTCTCTGCCGTGCGGTGTATAGAACCAGTGGGGTGCGCCCTCAAAAGGAAAGGACGCTAATTTTTCGCCAAATTTCGCTGTGGCGTATTCTATTTTTTTCTCGTTTGCCACTGGAGTCTGCGTGGCTTACTTACTATTAGCCACTTTGTACCACACATACAATACTAAGCATGCCAGATGACTATTTTCTGGAGATCTCAAGACTCATTCTGTGTGCATAACGCTGCTATGCACATGGAGTAAGATCAAATGGTCCCAAGCAAATTATTCTGATAAGTTGTTATGTACACCCGGCAGCCACAATTTAAACTTGCACATATGCCAAGAGCGACCAAAAATGCCTTCTAAGTGCGCCTACACATGGGCGATTCCGTCCAGAATTACGCCGAGGAGCGCGACAACGTTGGAGAAGCTGGATGTCAAGTGGATGTCGGCCAAGATCAAAGTCAGAATTTTGCCAATAAAATACCAGCGTCTCGAGGCCCGGACTAAGGCGACCTCATACATACAAAAATAGTCGACATTGGGCAAGAAACGAGCAAGAACGAGGCGATACAAGAAGACGTGTTTTTCGTGTGATGGTCCGAGCGCCTGAAGAGGTTGCTCTGAACGCAGTTTCCCTTGGCCCTCTTCACACGGAAATTCGTGACCATTGTGCGATGCTTATTGAGACGCCCGAACTTATTCTCGATTTCGACGAGGAGGAATATCGGATTGCGACGTTCGATGGCCAGCCCGTGGTGCGGAACGATGTGATGGCAGAGGTCAAGAAACTTCACATCGATGGTGTTGTAATTATCGATTAGAGATACAGCTTCGGCCTTCGGGCATGCTTACTCACGATTGACTCACAACAGACAGTTCAAGTATTTAGTAGATACACGGAGAACATTCTAGATACATTTCTGTACAGTATATAAACTCACCCACTGTGCAGAGGGAAGGTTTTGAAATTCATGATGTTGTTCAGGACCTTGTGTTAGATATTTCGTTGTCATTTGTGTTGAATTTCATAATCTTTTGTCGGATTTCATGACAAAACGTTATGATCCGGGGTCCTAAAATTCCTAACGACTGTGGGCCCGTTCCTAACGTTTTTTCATGACATTTTGTCATGATCTTCGCAATGATTCGTCCCAAAGTACCACCAAGCTAGCCAGCTATCCCGACGCCTTATTTCTTATCAACCTCCATGGAAAAGGTATAAAACAGGATATATTTCAAGTACTGGACAATACAGTTGCAGTACTACTAGTATCATAATCTTACCTTCAAAATCTCGCCACCGTCACGATCAGCCGTACTTTAATAGCTTGCGTGGCTCGGAAACACACTACGGAGAATGAAAAAGAGGTAGAGAAGGGAAGCAACTCACCGGGTTAGACAGATCACTGAATGCTCTGTCGTCATCAAAGAGCTAAATTACCACGACAGGGAAAGAGCACATTAATGAGCTGCAATGCACTCTCGCAGTATCACTCACGATAATACCCTGCCCAACCACTTCATGCCGGCTCATCCTTCGCCACCCCTTAATCCTTTGAGAGTCTTGCGCACTGCAGAGAGATCTAGCTCGGTACGGCGGTGTGGATTGATCCTAGAGGGCGGTGACGTAGGGAAGGAGGCGTGGTCCGTTACAGCAGAGTGTGTTGGCGAGAGTGGCGGCGGCGGCGGCGCTCTATAATGGTGACTTGGAGGGAGGTCATGGTGGGGGGAGACAAGAGGCGTCGTGCGCGGCCGCAGCATATGTGGGAGTGGGCAGCGATGGAGATCAGATGGGCTGATGGCAAGTCCCACAGCCACATCAAATGGCGCCGCGCTACAAATGTTGCACTTTGACGATTATAGTGTATATACAGCTGAAGTATACACAGATCTATATAGATATTATCCTGGTTGAAGCAATAGTAAGGTCAGAATTTATTCAATGTTGAGGGATGCTCAACAAGAGGAAATTCGGAGGAATGTCACGCTGTGTCACACATCTAGTGCACGCATAGAGTGACAGGACGGGACGAAGTTTTTGAGCCTGTGCCGGCCCCGGCACATAAACTTTGAGAGGCAAAGTTGTTTGTGAGATCAAAACCTAGGATTTGGCCGAAGGGATTGGAGAGAAATGAATTTCTTATTGAGATATGGTCTTTATCCAACACCTAACTTTCTCAGTTTTTTAAAATCCAAAAATCCGTTCGGCCAAATCCCAGATTTATATTTCAGTTACAACTTTGCCTCTCAACTTTTTCGGCAAGATACGGCTGCCGCCCACAAAACGTCGCGGCGTGTCGGCCATGGCATTTGGCAGGGATCCGTCATCAATCAATATGTACAAGCAGAACACTGATGGCTCGATCGCTGCCCACTCCCAGCATATGTGTGCTGCGGATGTGGAGCAATGCTGTAAGTGACGTCATTGACTCGGCAGCTCGGCTGCAGGACTTGAACAAAAATTTGCTGGTTTTTCGAGGCCGAAATTCGTGATGTTTCGTCGTGAATGCAGGTTCAAGATTTTTATGTCACTTTTTGAAAGAGAATTATATGCATTATCCTGTAATGTGGTCCGACAGTTGAATATGAGTGCGGTATCACACCTTGTAACTTTTAGAACTTTTGGAGCATCATGAAACCAGTCTTGAAATTCATGACGTGTATTCTAACGAAACGTCAGGAATCTTGAATTTCAAGACGATGATCTTGAATTTCATGACAAATACTTCTCACAGTGACCTGTAATTCCTGCTAGAGCATCTGATTGCTCTAAAGCAGCATTCCAACCCAACATTGCTATTGCAATCATATTCTACCTCTACCTCTAATCTCGCCCTCCCCGCTTTTATTCACAACAGATGGGAAGCTGCCACGCCTCCGTGAGATGTTTGTCCGGTTTCTGGAAGGCGCAAAGGCAACTTGGATTCGATTCTCCTCGGAATTCGCGCCTGGAGGGTTGATTGACGGGATGAGTGACAGCGAGAAGGGAAGGATCTGGCTTCCCCCGACCAATGATCGCAATGAAGGCGCGCTTGGGTCGTTTATTTGATTCATGGGTGATAATCCAACTGCTGCAATGGCAACTCACAATGGGCTAGCCATGTTTCAACGCAACGAGACTCAAGATTTCATGGACAGGTGGTTTACAGCAGCAGACCATCAGTACGTGATGAAGGCAGCAAGAGATCTTGACGCGGCTGGACTCGAGCGAGAAAGGAAGCGTTTACAGATGGAATACAACAACCAAATGCTTGCAGACAAGGCCCAGAAAGCCGCGGATGCAGCAGCCAAAGCAGCCGAAATTCAGCGACGATTGGACGCGACGGTCCTAATTTCTCGCGTCGAAGACATTCACAGGTCCGGGATGACCAGGGAGAAGCTTCAGGATCAGTTGGATAAGCTGCGCGCCCGCTGGAACACAAAAACACAAGAGCGGATCGTGATTCCGAAGAAATCTCATATTCCGAAACTGGCGGACAAACAGGCTGCTCTTCTTCGCGCATTCCAAGACCATCTCTACTTGAAGAGTTTGCTGAGCCGTTGTCGACCGAGCAAGATGTGGTTATGGACTTCTACACTGGAGATGATGCTGATTTCGGCCAGTTTGATGATGATTTGGCAGTATTTTGAATAGAATTCGATTGGTCCGAATATATACTGGATATCTAGTATGTTTTGAGGTCTATCGAGGTCCTACATAGGAAAGAAAGAGAGACGAAAGAGAAGAACCACGAATTTACCGGTTAGGTTAAGTTGCCGGCTTAGTCAGTGGTCCATCACTGATGCGGTCGGTGCCCACCACCAATTCATCGACTACAATGAAACCAATCCGGAAGTCAATCCCTGGGGGATAACGTCGAGATGGTGGCGCTCGTTGAGCGTTTCGTCTCCCACTACTTGTTGGAGCGCGGCCATCCCCGGGACCTGGACGGTGTGATACGCGCGCTGATCGACCCCGAGTTCACGGCTCCCGACTCTGTCTTCCGTGCTCGTCTCTTCCTCTCTGTTACTATGTACTGGATCGATCCTTCTGCCTGTGAGACCTGCGGGTTGGAGAATCAAGGTGAGCAATTTTTGCCTTCGAACAACTTGAATTGTTCCAATATTTATTTTCTTTGTCACAGTGCCTCATCACACATGACTATTCCGAAGTCTACCCGACCGTTGATGCGGCGGGCAATGACGATTTCGGGCCAGACGTCGTCATCGACTTCCGCTCCTGCTTCAAAACTTTCTCTATCACTAACAACGCTCGTCTTCGCCACCTTCTCATCTCAGAAAATGCGGAGGCAGGGAAGGACACTACATTTGGTCGTCTCTTTCATGCTCAACTTCTGGCTTCCCAGTATGCCTACACATCGTCGTAGATTACTGCTACGATGTTTCGGTACTTTACCCGAGCTCATTTGAAATATTTAAGCGATTTCAGGGCTCACCGTTGGTGTGAAAACTTCAAGTACGGCTATATAATCGTCTTTGAGTGTTCTTCACCGTGCGCAATGAGCCAAGCCCCCATCCGACACAGTCGCCGGCTCAATGGAGAGGCTCCATTTCCAGTTCGCCCCCTGCCACAACGATCTCGTACCCCTCATTATCGCCTACACTCAGACGAGCTCAACTCTGTTCTTCAAGTGGAGGGTAAATCATCTTGCGTTAATATTTGTCTCATTTCTGAGTTGGAATAGATGAGGTCGATGATAACATGGAAGCGGTTATCGAGCATTCAGAGGCAGGAGATTCCGTACCGTGCGTGCCACATTATTTTTGCTCAGCTGTTTTTTAACAACTCACAAAGCGAGTTGGACTTCGATAATTGGCCTGAGCAGCCTATGGGCGAAGATCTCACTGTCACTTTGAATCCAGAGGTCGAGGCCAGCATTCATCACCTCATGAACGCACCTGGGCTGGACTTTCTCGAGAATGCGCTCTCCAGCTCACCGTCTTACCCCTTGGCGCCAATTTCAACCAATCCTTCTCCGGCCGAAGGCGCTCATATCCACGACAGAACTTCACATCATTCCCCTACTGTTCATTCTCCGCGTGCTCGCTATCCAATTTCTCGTTCAACCTCTTTTGCGAGTAGTTCGCTCGGATTTCCGCTTACAACGGGCTCTCCGATCACACTGGATTACCCATCAACGCGCCGCGAATCCGATTCCGATCTGAACCAGCTGTTCCCACCAGTCAACCCAAATCCAGTTCTCGCAGTCGCACCGTCTTCTAGAGTGGGAAATGGGAGTCTCGCCGCTCTGCGGGAGCGTGAACGTCTGCGCCGCACACCTGCCCCACCTATTCCCCCTGTTGTCAGTCCCTCCCCATCGGCAACTGAACCTCAGGTCGCTGTCTATCTCGGTCTACCATCTGAGAATCGTGCTCAGTGCAGCTTCCTGGAACTCGTCAGCAATCTTCCCTCGGCTCCGTCACTGAGGGATCTCATCCGCGCAATATGTGACGGTAGCGGCACAGCAGCAGAGATGTTAAATACAGTCGTCACTGCCTTAACCCATACCCCTCGGTGGGGCAAAAAAAGTATGGGTTATGAGGGTTTTATGGGTTATCGCAGGTAAATATCACGTAATTTGGGCACTTTTACACTGTAAACTGAGGAAAATTCGCCTCCAAGATTATGGGTTATGGGGAAGTACAGGTATGGGTTATGACAGTGACGACTGTAGCATTTGCCATCAGCTGGATCGTACCGAGTTTTGTATCGCGTGCTCACAGCGATTAATCGAGGTCCAGGATCCCACTTTTAGTATGCTCCAAAATACCTACTCCGAAAAGGGGTCTTTGCGCTCCCACCTCGATTCCTCTGTGACGGTCATTGCGCCTCGAGCTGCTCATACAGTGGTAGCAAATAGAAATTGCCGTGGCTTTTTGGCCAAAATCTTGCTGTATACTTCACCGATTGACCTGAAATAAGATGTAGAGATAAATATATGATACTACTGTACCACTTAGAATACTCAGCTATCTATTATGCCCTGACGATGCATCAATAACAGGACAGTTTCTGATTATTGCCATATCTGGAAAAGCACAATGTATCCTCAGCAAAAAAGTGTCATAACAGGATGAAAGTACTTGAAAAACAATGCTAGTTATCACTTTGATTGACTGGAATTGAACCTCATTTGAGCTCACAACGGCTGCTTGAAGTTGGTCCTTTTAGCTATTTTCTCTGCATTTTCAGCTATTTTGTGTGAAAATAGCCAACTTTGAGCGGCTGCTGTGAGCTCAAATCAGGGTCAATTCCATTCAACCAAAGTGGAAACTAGGACTGTTTCTTAAGTACCTTCATCCAATTATGACACCTTTTCTCTGAGGGTTCATTGTGTTTTTCCGAATATGGCAAAAATCGGAAATCATCCTATGATTGATGCATTCTCAGGGCATAATATATTGCTGACTAATCTAAGAGGTACAAAAGTATCACATACCCATCTCTACATTTTATTTGAGGTCATTCGGTGAAGTATACAGCCAGATTTTCACCAAAAAGCCACGGCAATTTCTGTTTGCCACCACTGTACACCTAATAGCCACGAAATCTTTCGCATTCGTGGCATTGCCGAAGCTACATCTTTTTTTGTGCTCTATGTCTTCCCTCGGGTGTGTGCATTTATTCCGATTTCGCTACTCATCTGACCTGATTTGTCTTCAGTATCACACCGCACCTACTCCATCCAGCTAGCGCTCCTCCGCTACTCCAGTACCATTGGAGAACAGTCGCCCAGCGAGTCGAGCAACCTCGAGAACACCGATGGCGCAACCACCGCTGATTGTCCAGCGCTGCTTAGCCAATCTTGCCTTAGTGAGCGTGGCGCTTGACCAGCATTTTCTCCCCGAAGCATATCAACTCTCGACTCTGTTGGAGGACGACGGGTCCCACCCGAAATTTGGAACCGCATACACCCAAATTCGACAAACTCTCATTGTTGAGGATGTCATTGCTCGCGCGAGAGGTGCAGGGATTCCGACCTCCGACGACTACAAAATAACGGACACAGTTCCGCTTTGGGCTGCATTAAAGCTCTCCACTTACGGAAACAACAAAACATTCACGCTGATGTATTTACAGGATCGACACAACTCCAACACCACTCCTGCATCCACTGTAGACGAGCTAAAAGAGAATGCGTTGCGGCGATTCTTGGAGGTGTGCTTTGCCCCTGCTCTGGCTACTTCACATATCGCACAATCTCTGGATCGGGCAGGTGGCTCCGGATTGCGATCACGATCAGGGCAAAGGTGAAGGCGGTGAAAGCGAAACTGAGTCTGTACAAATCACTGTCTTATAGTCTGCGCGATGGGCCACTCACGGTAGTAGTACCTGTGCCTTGAGCTATGCGCCAAAATCTATCTTCGCCCCCTAATCCGGGAAAGTGAGATTTCCCTCTAAGGAATTGTGCACCTAGTGAGATCTGGGAATATAGACCTCTTCTATGAACTCTGAAGAATGTCTGAAGCAGCACAGAAGTATTCTCTATCCCACCGCGTCTCTCCTTCGTTCGAACTTTGTCCCCGTACTATCAGAATAGCTATCAAGATTATAAATCATAAAAGCACCGTTTCTCTGTCTATCCCTCACTTAGTTCACAATTTCTTCATTGAAACAGCACAGAAAATCACAATTTTTGACTGCCTTAGAGCGTCGAAGATCATGAGTCTGTAATTCAGGACAGATCCTTTCAGGGAAGCTGCTGTTGAGCATCCAAACTCCTTTGAGCGTAAATATACTGGTATAACATTTCTAGCGGAATCTATCATCAGAATACTGGGAAATTGAATCATTTCCGAAAGACATTTCGGGTATGCTCGGTAAAGTGCGATTCAGCGGGAAGGGATTGGGCATCTAATAAAAACTGGGTGCATAATCCGCGTATATGGAGTCATATGAACCTCCTCGCTTTCCTAAAAGTATTCTTCCTGCTGCCTTCAAGAAGTATTCTCACACCTTTACTGTTAAACGCGGTCGATCCGCAGCTGGTGCTCGTTGGGCGTGATTCTTGAGACGGAGAGCTGGACATTTGGCGCATCGAGTACATGTCGAGACGAGTTCTGTGCGAACGAGAAGACAGTAAGCATTTATGTGGGCGTCCTTGTTGCCGCCCTTCCTGTTCTAATCAATATGGAATGAATTCCCGTTGAATCACGAACCTGTTGACGTTTGAGGAAGCGCTGGACAGCTAGCTGCATGCCTCAGACACCTGTACCGATCGCAGTCAAGCCCAACGTTTTGTTCAAGCCGATTCCATCACCCGGCGTCGCGTCGCAGCTCAAGACGGAGTGCATGCGCTGCCTCTTTCCTCGTCTCCCCTAATTCAAGATGCATCTTGTTGCGTATCTCGGAGTTGTGGACGGCTCGGACGACGCGCACCTGACTCCCGTGTACCGGCGACGCGCTTGCTCGGCGATGTCTTGAAAACAATCTTTGCTCAAGATCCAATCAAGATCTCAACAGGTTGGGCTGCTGCGCCGCTGCCCTTACTCTCCCACTCCCTCTGCAAGACCTCTTCCAAAGGGACGAAGTCTATTCGCGCTGCGCTCGACCGGTATCCCCATTCTTCAAGACTCCTTCCGGATGTGCGAAATCTCTTCGCTCTTCGCGCTGCACACGACTGGTCATCTTTATATAAGAAACACTGTCTGAGCCTGGGAAGACAGTGTGCCGTTTTGTGATGCAGCAGAGAGGGGCCGATCTGATGTGACCTGATACGAGCTTCTCCTCTTCTTCTACCACCACCATCGACTTCCCGTTCACCCTCTCTCGCCTCGCTAGAGCTCATCATTCACGACACTTTTGCTTCTTCTGCTCTCTCTTTCTTTCCTCGATCTTTTCAGCCTCCAGGTCCCTTTCCGTGGTACTCCTATCTAATCTTTCGCCGACGCCAGGTCTTCCTGCACTCAATTTTATGCTCGACAGACTGTGGTCTTCCGAATTTCCCCCCCGGCACAGACAAGTCCCACACAGTCTACATTCACTGACCTCTCCTACATTCTCAACCATCCTCCCCGACTCGTACCCCTGACCTATGTCTCACCTCCGAAACATATCACTCCCCCCTCGACGAGGCCTTCGAGGCCTCCACTCCGGATCTGCTGCCATATCTCTGAAGCTGGCGACGCTCTGGCGCCATTTCTCATTTCACGACTCACTGGAACGTTTCTGCTACCCGGTTGACGCTGATACAGTTGCCTCGGCGCACATATGAATCCCTGCAACCTTATGAATACATCCTTCACTTTCACAATTCGAAAATTCCCGCATTTCTCCTCGGCTAGCCTTCACCACCACCACCACAATTCACATATTCGACACGCCTCACGAATCCCTGCTCACGCTTAACGATATTCTCGACCTCCTGCATTCCCGCGGGTCTAGCTGAGCTGAAGATTCGCGTTCACCTTATATGGAATTCCTGTGTTCCCGCAGGTCTAGCCTTGTGACGCTGACGTTCAAGATGCACAAATTCCCGCATTCCCGCGGGTCCAGCCATTTGAAGCTGATGTTTAATATTCACGAATTCCTGCACTCTCGCAGGTCCAGCCTCCTGACGCTGACGTTCAACATTCGCAAATTCCTGCATTTCCGCGGGTCCAGCCATTTGAAGCTGATGTTCAATATTCACGAATTCCTGCACTCCCGCAGGTCCAGCCGTTTGAAGCTGATGTTTACATTTCACGATCCACAAATTCCTGCGTTTCTGCAGGCCCAGCCTTTTGAAACTGACGCTCGTAATTCACGAATTTCTACTTTACCATAGGTCAAACGACGGCGCTCACAAATCAGGCATCCACACATTCGCAAAGTTCACGCTCAAGTTCTGCTTCCAGCGGGTCCAGCCGTTTCAAGCCGACGTTCACTATTCCCGAATCTCCATTTCCGCGGGGCGAGCGTTGACAATGATGATTCACGCATCTGCGCATTCCCGGATTACAGTTCAAGTTTAAGAATCTCTGCACCCCAGCGAATCTAGCCGTTTGAAGTTGGTGTTCGTGACTGGTATAGTATCATTCCATCACGCAAGTCGAGCGTTCACGGTTATGATTTATGCATTCGTGCATTCTCGCGTCAACGTTCGGCTTGTTCAATATTTCTGCACCCCCACAAGCGGAGCGTTCGTATTCGCAGTTCATGTATTATTCCTGTGAGCTCCCGCATTTTTGCGGCGACCGACATCTCCAGATCGACTCTGCAATTCCCACTTCGCTACTCAAGCCCTCCGCTTCAGGGTGCTAGAGGCGAAGCGGCAGGCGCGCGCTGCTTGAGCGCGCTTCTACCGTCAAAATTGGCAAATCATCTTTCACGATCAAATATCACCGCACGGTTTCCCTCATGATCCACGCTCTATCCTTCGAAATATTCACGAATCATATTTGCATTCTCCGCCCTATCCATACTCAAGCCCTCTATCTCGACCCCTCGCATTCATGTTCAAGACTCGCAAGTCCACGCAGTCCAATCTCGATGACGCACCACAATTCTTGGGATTTTGATTTCGCGATGTTCTCCGAGTCGCCTTCGCGAAATCACTTTCATCTTATCGTATGTTTTCAATTTCAGTTCGCGTCTTAAAGCAAGATCTACGGTTGAAATTCAGCTTCCTATTCAAGTCTGAGAATTTAGCCCTTCAACCTTTCTGCTTAATACATCCCAATCTCTGCCATTGAAACTAAACCTTCATTCCCTCTAATTTTCGCACTATTGCATCAATGCCAAAGTGTTTCACACTCAAACTCACACCGATTTTCCATCATGTTGCACGATCTCATTCCGGCCCAGTGGCTAACCATTCACACACACGCGTACTTATCTCTCACCTTTCACACTAGAGTCGGCGTCATTCTGATGTCTAGCCTCAGTAATCTCCAATCTCACGAATTACCTCACGTTTTATGACGATGTCTTCAGCGACATCTCGTCCGGCTACACTTTCCATTCGCATCTATGCTCAATGTTGCCTTCCAATGCTCACATCCACGGTTCAAGTGATCTCATTTCTTTCAAGGCTCAAATTTTTCCCCGCCATTCACATAAAATACCCCTTCCTGGTCAAGCATTTCCATTTAGCTCCCTGGGGCGTCCCTCAAGGCCTCTCTACTCTCAATACCGTCGCTTCGCATTTCTCCTTCGCAATTTGCTCATTGCTTTTCAACCATACCACATCTCGCGCTGATTCACTTGAATCCATAATTCCTCAAAGGCTTGCCTCTGTTTCTCTTTCCAATCCCCGAAGAGCATCAGTCTGTCACCCGCGACTTACATTCACACTCAAGCGCCTTCCGCGCACACAGTGCCTGACGCTAACGATCAAATACTTATTTCAAGCTCAGGTGATAACCATTTCACATTCAAGCTCACTCGGTGCACGTTTCAGTGCAGAACCTGATGCTCACGGCACCTCGCTGACATTCAAATTTCAATTCCATACGCTGGTTCACGGCCATTGTCACGTTACAAGTTATCAACCTTCAATTTAAACTGGCTTATCCATTAGAGTCAACCAATTTCTTGACGCAAATCCTGGCCATCAAAAAAATTTGACTACTCAGCATTAACAGCTACACCATTCACCATTACACGCACTCGTCGCACTCGCAATCTCCTAACGATTACCACCCACCGACAGTTGTCTGAAGCCGGTTCAAACTCGAAGGCTTACCGTGAAAGAAACTGCTCCGTTTTGCGTTCCATTCTGCGTCCCTGATAGACGCGCAACTTCACATCCTCTGGCAGCTGCCACAAGCAACTGTCTCACTACATTGAATGGTTTCTTCCCGGCCGTCAGCATCGTTTTTATGCCGTCAAACCACGATATACAAGAGAACATCGTTTTCCCGATTAGCTATTTCACCGATATCCGATTAATAGCTACGCATTATCGAACCTGTCCTTCAAGTCGAATCCATACATTGAGGCTATTTGATTGCGCTGCCTTGATCAATTGTACTTTTTTTTCAAGGCATAATCCTCAAGAAGCCATGGTCAGTCGACGCACTCCAACTCAATACTCCAATACTTCCTCTATACATCCAATTCACGGGTTCTTCCTATTCTAGCTCAACCTCATAGATTTTCCTCGACTTCACGGAACGTGATTCCCTGGATCTTCATAAAGTTCATGCTTGCTTTTCCTTCGCGACCTTCGGACCTTCTTCAATTTTAAATTCCGCATATCTTCCATCGGGCCTGAGACGTAATCATGGTACCTCTATATTCAATTACTCAAGATTACGGCGCGAACACTTCAGATTCTACTCAAGTTCAACTAACAATCCCCTACTACTCTCTATTCATAACCTCTTTCAAATGGAATAGTATCCAATTAAAGGCAACTACTTCCTCCCAGCTTATCACTCTCGAGTCTCGATAGTTTCATCAAGACACGTTTAACACCGAAATCCAATAACACACAGGATTACTTCTTGACTCCATCACGGCAGCGCATTTCCGAACCTGTTTGTCCCAAAACGCAATCTTGCCACTCCCGCATTCCACTCAACCAAGTTGTTTCGAATTTCATGACCCAAATCAAGTCAATTCAAAGCCGCCTTATGTTTTGGGTTAGCCGTGGGCCTGTGGGATCCCCTCGTCTGGGCGTCTCTTTTTGGGTTCATCCTCGCGCATCCCATCACCCCACGACCTGGGCGCCAGCGGCGAAGGCTCATCGCTGTGTGTTCCCCACCCCCACATCTATGTGGCTGTCCCATTGCCGAAACGAACGAAGCAATGAACATATCGAAAACTTCGATAGTGGGGGGCTGTCATCTCCGTTCTATTCTCTTCTCTCTCTATATTCAAAACAGTTTCTGGTGGACAGCAAATTTTGGCGCAGCGTACGGCTAACTATTTTGCCTCGTCGCCCTTGTCTTCAAGATTTCTATAACGGGGGGCCGGTGTCTCTTTGCTGGGTCAGATTGAACCGACTGGTGCGAGGGATTCACGGCGTCGTTTCTCACAAACTGCCATGCAAATGGGTACAGATCATCCTAATGAACATTGTTGAGGACGGACGACGATGGGGGGAAAAGACAAGAGGGGAAGCTCCCCGATACATTAGAAATACTATACTTAAATAACGGTTGTAATAGGGGTCGGGTCGGACCGTAGCAAACCGATTCCAAGCACCGATCGTTAACAAACATTCCTATGTGCTTGACTCAACGAAATACTACACGATTCGGCCTAAAATGGCACATTGTCGGTCACTTTTTGTAACACCGAGTATGGAGGAATAATTTTTCGTCGTCCACATCCTGCTCAGCGTCTTTGCATGGACTACACGAAGAAAAAGTGGGGGGCTGTAGGGGATGTATAGGGAGTGCATATCCTGAGTCTACGCATAGCGTAGACTCGGAGGCTGCTGGAGCGTTAGCTCTATACTCGTAGCGCCAGGGATGCATTCAACATACCCTGCAGGTCAGACAGGAGCATTACGGGCTGGCCTAAACAGCTACAGGGTACTGCCTTGAGGGAAAACCTGGAGCATTGCTAGGGCGATACTGCAGAGTCTATGCATTAGAGGCTATGCCTCCATAGCTCTGCTATTCCCCCCAGCGTGCATACCCCGAGTCTGTGACTCGCAGCAGGCAGAGCATTAGCAGAGCCTAGCGTCTGGAATGCGCCATAGCTCATACCCCTTGCCAGACGAGAGCGGAACACAGATCTGGAGCTTAGCCAGGGCGCACTGCAGCGCAGTCCAGAGTCTGCAGATGAACACCTTCCTTGTGTAGCTCTGCTAGTCCGCCCTGGCTGCCAGCTGGGGATAGGCAGCATGCCATTGCGGCAGCCATTGATGCAGAGCATCCTGCCGCATTATCCAATAAAGCTGGCCAACTTTTTTTTTCTCCTTGGTGGGAATCTCTTCATCCTAGCAATGCAGAGTTTGGGGGGCCATTGTGATGCTATCATGGGATGAGCATACTCAATTTCTGCTTCATGGCAGGCACCAACCGTGTGGGGGGCACTGCGATAGGGCTATATTATATTATATTTACTTACTTACACGCTTGCTACCTTACATTCCGCTTGTCAACTATTACATAATATTATCTTGCTTAACTTTGACCACCATGTCCTACGGTTAAGAGAGATCTCAACGAGCGGCGGCGCTACCACCGAAGGCTAACCACCCAGGACCCGTTGCTAGCCTGAACATGCGTATAACTGTTCCCCGTGCCTCCTAGGTCACAGGAGCCCGACTGTGGGTCAACCAGCCCCTTGTCGATGGGTTACAACGGCTGACGAGACACGTGGGTTACAACGGCCTTACGACTCACGACGACCTCCTCCTCCTCCGCTCTTCCTCTACGGTGTGAGGCAGTAAAATAACTACGTTCACGTATCGATTAGATGTATCGTTTATCACAATACGTGAAAATACTGATGGTCTCGATCTTTACGAGAACCGGAGGGCGATAGGAAAAGCAAAGGGGTTGATCAGGCAGATTCTTTAGGTGCACAATCAATTGGATTGACTTATTTACACCCGCGAAGGAAGCAAAAGTGGGGATCAAATGTACATGGACCAGCACAGCAGACAATAATGCTACAATGAGAAGGGCAAAATAACGGTTGCCGAAACAAGAAAACAAGGCTGTGAAGCCAAAGAACAATAAGAAGGGGGTTACTATACTTGGAAAGTGGTCTGATTCTGCTCATTGAAAGCTGTACGCCTTATGTTCTCCTGGAGCTAATCGAGTTCCCTTACTCCCCGAGGAGTGTGAAATCATAATCTTTCGACGGTCTGGAACAGCAGGTGGTCAGGAAGTCAACGAGGACTTTCGAGATAGACGAGCAGCACTGTCATCATGGCTGAGATACTTGGAAGAAGTTCATCCAACTTTCAGATCGCGACGGGTGACTATTGACTGGGACAGAGTTGATGCTTTTGGTCAGAATGAGAACGTTCAAAGCCGCATACACAATATTTCAGTAGATGAAATGCATGGAGGCTTAGAAGAAGGTCCTCCACAGTTTGGGAATGAAGATCCTCCAGAGCAAACATTCTCAGCAGGTTTCGCACCAAATATACAACCCCCAGAGACTGAGTTTGAACAACTTCAAAGACAGGCAGCAGCAGCAAATCTTCCGCCAGAGTTAAATCCTCAAGTCCCGCCAGCACGAGAACAGATTTTAACTATGCCAGGTGTGCGTGGGACACCCATTTCAGAGCACGAAAACCACAAGATTGCTATAGATGCATTTCCTACTCTATTCCCCACAGGACAAGCTGACTTCAATGAACTGAGAAATTCGAAAGTATCTATGGAGGACTGGGCAGCAATGCGTTACAAAGATGGACGTTTTGCACAGCATCCACGCTTTCGTTACTGGGCTTTGAACACAATTTTCAGACGCAGATGCAAGGAGGCCTCTCGTTGGTATGCAAAAAGCCATGCAGATGACGGTGCCTTGAATGTCGAAGAAATCAGAGAAATGATTGATACAAACAATGTCGCTGGGTTAGCTCAACGTGTTTCAAGAGCAGCTGCACCTATTGAAGGGTCTCGGCCATTCTGGACAAATAAGCGACGTGATCTGAATTGTCAGATTCGAGATCTAGATTGCCCCAGTGTTTTCTTCACTGCTTCAGCAGCTGATATTCAATGGCCTGATCTGCATCGACACATGCCAGGACACCAAGCTGAAGAGGCACCAAACGGTCCTGAGGGGTATCGTATCCGATGGGCTGACTTGAATAAGAATCCAGGTTAGCAAAATTAGCAGATTCTTGACTTTGGTTGCATACTGATATATATACAACTAGCTATTGCTGCATACTATTTTCACATACGTTGGCAGATATTCTTTGAATACTTCTTGAAACCTCTATTTGACATTGTGGATTACTGGTTCCGTGATGAGTGGCAGACCCGAGGTAGCACCCATATCCATGGTTTTGCTTGGTTTAGACATGCTCCTAAAGTGGAAGAGCTGAATTTCAAATTGCAAGAACATATAGACAAGTTCATCCGGTTTTGGGATGCACTAATATCAACAATGAATCCCGGAAAATCCTGCCCTCCTGCTGACATTCATCCATCTGCTCGGCTTTTTCCAACATTAGAAGACACAAAGCAAGAGCTGGCAGAAGCATTGAATCGGTTTCAGCGCCATACCAAATGTGTACCTGGATATTGCTTGCGTCGAAACAAAGTAACTGGTGAACAAGTGTGCAGATTCAACTTTCCAAAAGAGCTCTGTGACAAAACTATTTTGAAACCAGCTCCAGGCCAGGAGTATCCTGAGTTGTTCACTCGCAGAAATGATGATCTATTGAATTCACATAATGTGGCAATGCTTCTTGGATGGAGGGCCAATATTGATATCAGACCGGTTCTTAACAAGAATGCGGTCATTGCGTATGTTGCAAAATATGCAAGTAAAGCTGAAAAACAATCTTCAAGCTACTCAGACCTGCTTCACAAAGCAATTTCGCGCCTTGATGACACCGATAAAGCACAGGTAGCATTTCAGAAAATGTTGTCTTCATTTGCTGGGGAACGAGACATCTCAGCTCAAGAAACTTGTCATGTGCTATTGAGTTGTCCAATGGTTCACTCGTCTCGCCAAATACGCAGCCTCAATGTGACTCCTGGCGAGGAAGAGGATGCTGAGATTGATTTTGAGAAAAATACGACACGACGCACTGGAATACTTCACAGATATCGGACACGACTTCAAAGCACAACAACTAAACCAGCAGCTCTGGAGAAGCTAAAAACTACTTCTTTACTTGAGTTTCTGAGGCACTGGAACTATCGGGGTCAGACGTATTCTGAGAGAGGAACAAAAGGCGCACTTCCATATGTTGTCAACATCTGGCCTCGCTTTTCATGTAACCCAGAAGATGAAGAGACTTATGAGAAGTGGTGCTATGCACGAATGATTCTCCACCATCCATTCACTCAGGAAAATGAATTGCTCAAAAATCACACCAGTTGGACTGAAGCATATACACAAGACTGTGCTGATCAGCCTGGGCATCAGCATCCGAATGACACTCTACCAACTCCTGGTGAATTGGAAGCAGATGATGAACCAGACTCAGACTCAGAGTCGATGCCTCCAGACGAAGGGGATCCACGTCTAGAGCATTTCCAGCCAGAGTGGATGCAAGAGATTGGCCGAAGACCTAATGACAACACAGTCAATATTGAAAGTCGTTTGGGAGTACGTCAGATGGACCTTGATTATGACTGGGTTGCAAACTCTCCTAATGGTGTTGAACCTGCCAAAACTGCTTCAGCTTGGCTTTCAGAACAGCTTAAACAGTCCCCAAATGACGAGATTCAGGCTTTACCTCCAGTTGATTATAGAACTTTGAAGGGCAAGCAGCAATTGGTATTCTTGCAGGTGATGATGTATATCAAGGCTTTGAGAGCTGGCGAAGACGTAAAGCCACTTCGAATCAATATAGATGGAACAGCAGGAACAGGGAAATCTGTAATCATCAGGGCAATCACTTCAGCTCTCAGAGAACTATATGCCGATGAGCTAGAAAATCAAGATCCAGTGATTCGAATAGCACCAACAGGAATTGCAGCCTTTGGTATCCGTGGTTGGACTATAAATTTTGCCGTTTCAATCCCAGTCTCTGCAAAGGATCCAAACTTTGTTCCTCTAGCTCCAACTTCTCTTCAGCGAATGCAAAACAGATGGAAACCAGCGAGAGTTGTTGTCATGGACGAAAAGTCAATGATAGGCAGAACTCAATTTGGGAAGTTTGACCGACGTCTTCGCCAGATATATCCAGCAATGTCACACGAGACACTTGGAGCAATGGCCACCATGAGATTTTCTACAGCTCCCTCCAGTTGGTGATAGTGCCCTCTTCTCTACCAAGGAAAGCGCAGGAGCACGGGGACAACTTGCAACAGAAGGTCGCAAGGCTTATGAGAGTTTCAACCAATCTCTGACTTTGACTGAAATCTTCCGCCAGCAAGGAGATACACCAGAGCAAATTGCATTCAGAGATGCACTCATGCGGCTGCGGACTTATGAAACAACTGCGGCAGATCATACAATGTACTCCACTCGCTTTTGGCACAATCTGTCTCCTGCAGAGCAAGATGAATTTCGAGAAGTATTGCATTTACTTCCAACCAAGGAAGCAGTTGATATGGTGAACAAAACTCAACTGGCTGCCCTCAATAAGCCTGTTGTATGCTGTAGAGCCAAACACCACCGTATCAATGGAGCAAAGTCTAGAAAGGCATCTGCTGAAGATGCTGAGGGATTGGAGGCTGAAATTTATCTCGCTGAGGGGGCTCACATCATGATTACCCGAAACCTGTGGACATCCAAAGGACTGGTTAATGGAACTCAAGGCATTGTTAAAAAAATCTGGTATCTGCCCGGCAGCAATCCAAAAAAAGATTTACCAGCTGTAGTATTTGTACAGTGTCCTGAATACACAGGTATGTATATGAGTTACGGCTATTAGATATTCTAATCCTGTAATTTAGGACCACTAACTCAGGGTTGGGAAGGTGTACAACCAGATTGGATTCCGATTGTTCCTAGGACAGCAGAATGGGAATCTAACGGAGTACCATTATCACGATCACAATTTCCCCTAACATTGGCATGGGCTATCACGATTCACAAAAGTCGAGGTCTGACTCTCACCAAAGCAGTGATTGATCTTGGCAAACAAGATTTTGCTCCTGGGTTGTCATTTGTTGCAATTTCAAGAGTGAAAACATTGAACGGAATAGCATTTCGTTCACCTTTCCTGTTGCAAAGATTGCAGAAGCCAAATGAAACCACAGTGCGTCAGATGCTCAGAGTTGATTTGGAGCGGAGAGAGGCTTTGGGCTTCAAACTCAATACTTACGGATTCAATATACAGGATATTCTTAATGAATTTCAATTTCTTGAGCCTTTTCAACAGTTGCACGAGTACTTAGAATAGACTGGCGAGTGTACTTACTCTGTACTATGTAGTATGTAATTCAGTAAACTGCATGTACGGACTGAAGCAAGCTTCCCCTCCTATGTGGACCATTGTCCACATACCCAACATGTTTACATCTGCAAACTGCTGTAATTGCGGAAATCCAGTTTTCCTGTTGGAATAGAGAGTGGTTAGCACCCGGAAAAACTCCTTTCATTACATTAGTCATACAAAGGATTCAGAATGGCCTCAGTTATGGACTGAAAACAACCGAAAGAATACTCACACAGACATTTGGGAAGGTGGATCTTACTGTTTCAATGCTTCTTTTCGGCATCGCTGCTTCAGATATTGAGGATGGGCATCCAATGAACAATATACGCCCATAAAAATGATAGTTTACGCTTTGCAGTCAGCCGTGCTGCACACATTGTGTTGATTACCATCAAAATCTGACTTACTAGTATCATTCTCTTTGCCATTTACCGTGCCTCCATCATGGTTTTCTAGCAAACCCTTGAGTCTTATGAAGGCAAACTATACTCAAGACCATGAACATTCAGATCTGCAAAGGAAATTCTACAAAATTCCCACAAAATAATCAAGTTTCCGGTCACTTCTGGGCATGACGAGTACTCGAGTAGTACAGTGGCAACATACATTGAAATAAGGAAAGAAAACCCCCGGGGTTTGGCCCCAACAAGCTGTGCGCGACAGTGTTCGCCCTAAGGCATAAGGCCTTATTAAGGTTAAGGCTTATTAAGGCCTTAACATAAGCCTTAAGCTCTGGCCGCTCAGGTATCCAGGGCTTAAGAGCCCTTAAGGGTAATGCCGAGCTTCGTGCCGACTACCCGGGTATCTCCGGCACCTACCAGCGAGCCATCCGATCATATGGTGGCTGTCGGGTTCCTCGGTCTTGGGCATTTTGCCTTCGGAACAAGGCCGGCGCCGCCTGAAAATATACCAAATAGTTGATGGGGGTGTCATCAAATTCATCAAACCTCCCCGACTGCTCGAGAATGTTGTAGATTCTAAAGTAACTGACCTTGACCTAAAACAACTAAAGGTTGAAGTGCTTTATGCGCAAATATATGCTCCGATATATACACCCCACTGAAAATTTGCGCCTGTTCGAGGGTGGGAACTACCTACCTAAAAAGGGAATTAAGCCTTCAAGGTCTTAAGGGTTATTAAGGGATAAGGCTTAATAAGCCTTCAAGGTCTTAAGGGTTATTAAGGGATAAGGCTTAATAAGCCTTAAGGCTTAAGGACGAACACTGGTGCGCGAGACAGCCCTACCGGAGGCAGGGTACTAAAGCTTGTACTAGAAAAGAAAACCAGGCCATGAGTCGCGTGACTTTTGACAGGATATCACGGGGTGTTGTCGAGATGTTGCGTTCGTTTCCGAGCCGCGCGCCTCTTATCGTGACATGCGACACTCGCGTGAGACGCCGAGTGAATATTTCATTCGCAAAGTGGACCTTATCAACATGGTCTATACTATGGACGATTCAGAAATCATGTTGGAAGTCATGGACGGCGGACCTTCAACTTGGAATACAGTACCATCCTTACAACTCAGATGTATCGCACTGTCGTGGAATTCCAAGCCGCTATTCGCTACCACGAAGACGCTTGGGTCGATGTCGAGCTCAGAGGGTCAGAAGAGGTCGGGGGCAAGCGTAGTCAAGAGCGTCGACGGATCTAGAGACTTGTTCCAGTTCAAAAGATGTGACGGAAGCGAGGGGGAGTCGAGTTCCGGCACAAGTATATCAAACAAAAAACTGGTGTAAGTACTAAATTGACCGAGGGAAAAGCTACTACGACAAGAACTAAACTACTTATACCAAGGGTGCTCTAGGGTCAAAAATTTTGACCCTGGACCGTTTTTGCCGTGTTTTGGGCCAAGGAATTCGAATCTGTTCAGGGACCAGTTCTACATTGGGTTGAGGCCACATGTATTTATTTTAATCCCGGAGCACCCTTGACTTATACAGGAAAATCGAGTGGAGTCATGGGGACGACACGGGCAGATCTCGCCGTGAGCGGATGCGAACGCCGATCCGTCACAGTAGGTCCCCTCAATTCTCGCCTCACTTTGGTTTTGAGAAATGAAATAATTGTTTGCTGAGCTTTCGCGTATCGCTGGGTTGACAGATTTCCGAAGGTAAGCACTAAAACAGCGAGTCCCTCCTTCCACCACCAATTCCAATAATATTCTCTTCAACTCGTTGGCTTTCAATGTGGTGCACCTTTCAAGGTCTATGATTTTCCAAGCCCCAAAATGGGTTGCTCACCAGGAAGGAATTGAGTAGTGGGTTAAGTCAGAGTTGCGGGTGGGAGAAATTCCGACTGCTTCTGTCAACACAGCGATACGCGAACGTCGGCAAACAATTATTTTATTTCTCAAAACCCAATCAAAACCAAAGGGAGGCGAGAATTGAGGGGACCTAGTGCCCCTCCAGTTTCATCTACCCATCTAATGATCTGCTAGTTCTATTGACCCCGCCCGTCTCTCAGCTCTATGGCAGACCTGATATTCTTATTGACGAAAAACCTGGACCCAAATGCCTCCGCTCGGAGTCCATTGGCATCCGCACTGTAGAGAGAAGTCACAGCCGGTATGACCGCGCCGCGGTTATTTGATTTTTCGCGCGGTTATTCTGACCACCCAAATTTTGACCGTGGCCTGCCACGGTCATGCCGACTGTGCGCCGCACAGTCATTCTCAACACAGTCAATCTGGCTGTTCCTGTCATATGTTGCTACAAGTCTTTATTTTGCTCCTACAATACACAATATCATACTATGAAGTCTATGCTGCCTATAACTGCCCATAAATTCCGTGTTTCTACAAGATCGTAAACCACGGTCAGATCAGCCGCGTCGGCGGTCAAACCGGCTACAGCGGCGCGGTCAGCCTGACTGTGGGCCCACAGTCGGACCATCCTGTACCACGGTCAGATTGACCACAGAAGCGTTAATTCGTCAAACCCATGCAAAGAGAGGGTTTAATATCAGATTGTACATAGCGGCACTCTGCGCTCATCGCAGGTTTTTTTGTATCGAAATCTTACACTATCGTTCCCATCACCTCGTTCCCGCCTAAACATCGACCAAGGTAGCCCTACATCTCACAAGCCCTCATCGTCGCTCACGCAACTCGGACGCTGCACCGACATCACCATGCCCCGTGCGTCCCAGCCAGAGTGCCAGGAAGGCGGCAATCGACGGCATTTTAGCAATCAATGTTCATATCGATTCCGATTCGCGTCGTGGACACTTGAGCTTGTACGAGCCGACAGTCTCAACGAAAACAGCTCCAAAAAATATGAAGGGCACCGTATCTGGCGCGCAGGCTTAACTCACAGTTGGTGTGTCTTCGGGGCAGATTTCAATTTGTTGAATCTGACAAAAACCTGGCATCCTAAAAATTTCCGCAGTTGGGAAGAAATACGGGCCGCATACTCATGGGAGATTTAAGGGACCCACCAGCCCAGCAGACCAATAATTCTGGAATTTATCTGAATTTTTGAGAATTTTCGGCCGAACCGTTCGAAACGCGACTTTCGGACTTGGCAAAAAAACGCGACGCGTCAGTCATGTGATCTGTGACATCAGTGACATGTAACACATCGCTCCTTTCCGTCTTCCTTCATCTTGTGGCTTGTCCCGCGGCTTCCCGTGCCTCTACGCACCTGAAGATGATACAAGCCAACTAATGCAGGTTATCGACACGTCCCACGCCGCTGAAACGACCCGATAATGCCCAAATTTCGACCTCTGAAGCTGATTACGTCTCCGATCGACATCGCGACTTCGCGCCCGTAAGACGCGTCCAAATGCCTCATCCGGGTGCTCTGACGACTATGAAACGTTTGAACTCTTTTGAGCTTGCCAACTATCCCCTCCCACCTCTCTTTGACTGGCACGAGGGACACGGTATGATCATCATTTGCATCGCTGATTCACTCGCTCCTCACCCTCTCGATACTTTGTAATTAGCTTCAAGACTCGATGGGAACGTATGCGGAGAGACTCGGCTTCAACCACCTCGACACTCCACGACGTTCCGCCTCGTCAATTCGCTCGTCAACCGCTCGTTTCCGCCACCATCTCATTCCCAATCAACGCCAATTTCCGCAACACGCCATCGGCTACCTTATATCCTGATTAAAGGTGCGTGTTTCGTTCGCTCTCTCCCCCTCGTCGGTCTCATCCACCTCCCCTCAGCTCCTTCTGCCGAGCGCGGACCTCGCTGCCGAAAATGTGTCTCTCCTCTTTGCCCCTCCTCCCTCTTCTACCCTCAACGAGCTCAATTCGCAGCTCCCGGCGGAGGCTTCTCATTCGACACATTTGACTGGATGGTCGCCGGCGGGCTCGTCAAGGGCCAGGATTTGTTTGCGACGTTGGAAGTATCCTGGGAAATGCGTCGACGTTGGATACTGGGTGAGTAACTTTCATTGCTGCGTCTCTGCGCATAACTAACTCACTTCAAGACCCGTTACACCAGTGTAACACCACACCAGCTTCCTCGCTCGAAACGACGCCCTCGACCCTTCCAACTCCACACTCCACAACCCTCATACCGACACGTCAATTCCAGCACGACAACGAACGCCACACTCGAGGGCCGTCAAGATGTGCTTGTTCAATCAGCAACGCCGTCCACGTCCGCTCACGCAAGTCTGACCCTCACCTCCCGCTCTCTACGACGACGCTGACGCCCCGCCGCCACTTTCCCCCACGTTCCCTGTGTCTACTCTATGCTATGTCTACCTTGCCGCCGTTCCTCAGCCCAACTACCGCCTACCTCGCGATCCCACCCAACTCCTTTTCGCTACCGCCGCCCGCCGCCATCGTCCCCAAGGGAACTTGACAGGATGTCGTCAATCAGGCTTTGACACCGCTGCCTTCCTCGCCAACACTCCGCCTTCTACCTCAAATCCTCCATCCAAGCTCCACACCGCCGCCATTCGCTCGTTTCCGATACCTCCACCAATCCTGCCCCTCAAGCCATCGACACGGCGCTCCCGCTACTCCCTTCCCCCGATTCTCCCTCTTCGCCGCTCTCTCAACGCCGTTTCCCACGCGACCGCAATCCCCCGCGCTTCTCTCGCCATCACCACCTTCGTCTCCCGCCGCCAGCAACTGTCCCGACCCCGCCGTCTTCTGCGCGCAACGCCTAAGTCCCCGCCTCGCGCCATCAAACGCGCCGTTGCGAATCTGGAATCCAGCAAGTCAGCATCCAATCTACTAGAACGAGCGGAATCGACGTGCGCGGTGAGTCGCTTCGCCGTACATTTATCAGCACTGATTTATTAGTGACTTTTGGGGTGAGTCTCAAGACGGTGCCGGCTTCACTCTCGTGGCTTTTGTATAGGTCGGCTTTGCAGCCCAGTTGAAACTTAAGGTAGGATTCTACAGGTATCGCGAACATATGTTCTGTTATGTCGCTTGCTAACGGGAATTTCTTTGGATAGATCGGTCGACATGAATTTGGACCTTCGAAGGTATGTAAGATATAAGACATAGTATATACAATAGCTGACATATGGTGGACAGCACCAGCTCATTATGCGCACCAGTAATAAAAGGTACATTGCCGTCTGTAAGAGAACCTCGCTGATTCCGACCCCACCCAGATATTGCGAAACAACGGGACGACGCGCACCATTCAAAAAGGTACATCATTATCTATAGGAGAATCTTGCTGACCTCACTCCCACTTGACACTTAGATTTCGTGAACAATATGTGGTTTGGTTACAGCTAAGTGCCGCCACAATCGAGCGATGAATATGATTCCGAGATATGTCATAGATTCATCAAAAACGTGTCTAGGTGAGTGCTGTGCGATGGTGAATACTTTGACGATTCTGATATGGAGTTGGATAGGAGACGGCGCGTCGTTAACTCATGGGCGTGGTCTTAGAGGATGTTTGCTCGGCCAGTGAGTGGGTAGCTCATGGAAGTTCCTTAACTGATTTCCTTTACTTCGATTGTGAGGATTCAATTGCAGGGGTATAATGGGCTATAGTACAGCTTGGGGGTAGTAGTAGTAGTATGCTAGATTGAATAGTAATACAAAATTTATCGGGAATTGGATCGAGCGCAAGCACAGAGTACAATGACTGTGAGGGTACCGCTAGGCTGACTGTGAAGGCACAGCTGCACTGACTGTGAGCCACGGTCGCGCTGGCTGTGGTAGTGCAGCCAGGTTGACCGTGAAAATGGCCATAACGCAGCTGAGATGGCCGTGCGGGCACAGTCATGCCGACCGCGGTCGCACGGTCAGGCTGGCCCCATGCCACGGCTGAACGAGCCAGCGCATGCGCGGCTGTTCCGGCTGTGACTTCTCCCTACAGTGATCCGGCTGCCGAGTTCGCGGATCTGTCCGAAAATTGCTTCCATACGATCTGTTCCCGACAAGGTGGGTCAGACGGGGTGGCGGCAAGACGCAATAGAGGGTTTGCGAGCCATTGGAGCCATTGAATGGCTACCGATTTCCTTATTAGGAAAATTTGATGGGCTAAACTTTTATGTCGAAGTCAGAAAGAGCTATTTGGAATGAAAATTGGATGCTCAGACCGGGGGTAGCTTTCAATTTTCGCTGGAAATAGCCTCAGATTGCCGAGGGTTTTACTGGCCGGGGCGATCGGCTTTAATCGGTCTGGCGACCGATTTGCCATCCTATATCCTATCCTATACATGAAAACACAAGGATCTGCTCACGTGAAAAGTAACGTGACTTTGACACGAAACCACGGGACCATGTCGAGATGTTGCTGCCGGCTGTCGAGATGTTGCTCCCGGTTCCCACGAACCTTCCCGACGGCGCCGCGCACCGCGAGTGCACGCCGAGGGCACGCAATTCTATACACACGGCACCGGCGTTTGGGGCGGAGCCCCGACAAGCTGTGCACAAGCCGTAGGCGGGGTGCTTAAGCTTGTACTTGATCATGACATGAAAACACAAGGTGACGTTAGTAACGTGACTTTTGACAGAAAGTAACGTGCTTTTTGACAGAAAATCACGGGGTCCCCGGTGCCGCGCGCCGGCGAGTGCAGCGAGCGGCAGTGCGGTGCCGCGGGCACGGAATCCAGCAAAAAAAATTCGCAAAAAATTTAAACCGGGGTTTGCGCTCGCGTCCCTCCCTACGGCTGGTGCACAGCTTGTTGATCATGAAAAGAGGGCCAGGCCATCAGTCGCGTGACTTTTGACAGAAAATCACGGGGTCAATGTCGAGATGTTGAGATCGTACTAGACGTCGCGAGCGGAGCGAGCGCAGCGGGGTTTGGGGCGGCCAGCCCCAACAAGCTGTGTGACCGAACGGAGGGAGGTCGGCGAGCGCAGCGAGTCGGCCGTGCCGGAGGCAGGGAGCTAAAGCTTGTCACCCTTGGAATGGCGGGGTTGCCGCTACTGAAGCTACCGAAACATCACGTGATGATGAATTGGCTGAAATTATCAACCTTGGCGTACAGTGAACACTCAAGTCAAATAACTACCCACGGACAAAGAATGAGCGCGAAAAAGACTGAGCTAGAGCTTTTCGGCGTCCGTGACGTTGTCCTTGCAAAGGTTCGAGGGTACCCGGCGTGGCCTGCAATGGTAATTTTTCTTCCCAGCCCAGGGCTTGGTGGCTCTGGGACGCTCTCGACCCGTTTTCCTTACTCTTCGTTTACTCTTTGCCTTTCCGGGCTAGGTGGTCGACCCCGACAACGTCCCCAACGATGTCGCAAACAAGCGTCCCTCAGGGAGGAAGAGCAATGTGTGAGCCTCTTTATTTGCCGTTGCCCGATGACTTGTTTGACAGCCTTGGCTCGACAGCTACTGCGTCCGCTTCATGCCTGCAGGCGACTAGTATTTGTAACATGCTTCCTCGTTCGCAGTTAATGCCATCTCCCCCCCGCTTCTGTCCAGCTCCTGGCTCCCACCAAAAGAGCTGGAGCGTCTCACTCCGACGCGAGCTTCACAATACGTACCTTGTGCCTGGGACTCCGATCTCCGAGCATGTTGCTCGTCTGCGCACTCTCTGGCAGACCGCGAACGACATGGGCGCCAAGATCGACGATAGTGCATTCCGCACCATCTTCATTTCTCTTCTTGGAGAAGGGTGGGACAATGTTGTACCTGTGCTCTATACGTTCAAGACATCAGCGGAAGTCATCAGCTTCATCACCATGCACGCGGAGCGTTTGAATCGCACCGCAACTTCATCTGTTCCAGCCTCGACTCAGGCGCTTGCGGCAAATACCTTCAACAATCATGATGTGCGCCGCGCCGCGCGCCGGAACCTTGTGTGCTCGAACCCACAGTGTGGCGCGCAGGGGAAGAAGGGTCATACAATTTCGGAGTGTTTCTGGCCTGGTGGAGGGAAGGAGGGTCAGTGGCCGGCATGGTGGAAGGGAAGCGCACGGGGGCTGTGACTGCAAACACTGCCGAGACGTTTGCGATGAGCGTGTGGACGCACCGCACGTTCCGATTCCTCCTCATGACGCACTTGCTGATCCTCCCGCGCCCGCTACAGATGATGTCATACCTCCGCTAGCCCCCGTCCTGCCCGCTCCTGTTCCGTTCCCGTCCCCGCTCCCGCTCCTACTCTTCGCCGATCGACTCGACCGCGTACTACGACCCAGGCACAGCAAGGTTTTCTCGAGACCCAAGCTAATGAGGCGGCCGCAAAAGCAACCGGCGCAGACTGGGCCACCTCTCGCAAGACCCCGAATCCGCGGACCCGGGTAGCATCTGCCTTCAACATTTCGACTTCGCCGGTGCCAAAGTACTTTCGGGAAGCTATGCAGCACCCCGAGGTTTGGATGGAGCCGATGGAGAAGGAGTACGGGTCCCTTGTCGGGCGGGAAGTGTGGGTCCTTGTGGACTTGCCCTCTGATGCGAATGTCATTGACTGCAAATGGGTATATGCAGTCAAATACGACGTCGAGGGCGAGATCATCAAGTGGAAGGCGCGTCAAGGGTTTTCAGCAGATTCCCGGTGTCGACTTCTTCGAGACATACGCCGGTGTTGTGCGCTACGAGTCCCTGCGGATGCTCTGGGCCATCTGCGTGAATGAACCGGGCTGGGTGATGTGGGCAATGGATGTTGTCAGCGCATACCTCAACAGCGAGATGAAAGAGGTGGTTTATATGCGCCAGCCGGAGGGTTTTGTTGCACGCGGCCAGGAGGGCAAAGTATGCTTGATGAAGCGTTAGCTCTATGGCATGATGCAGTCCGGGCGCAACTGGGCTGAACATCTTGAGTCGTCCCTCGCTGCACTCGGCTGGATTCGTTCGCGCGCTGACCCCTCCATCCGCATTAGAGCTTCTGACGCTGGAATTTCTATTGTCGGAGTGTACACCGACGACCTCGGCGGCATTTCCTCGACTCCCGCTGCAGCCGCCGAGGCCCAGGCTGGTATCAGGCGCATTTACGAGGTAACTGAAGTCCCGCGCACAGCAACCTCGCTCGGCATGACTATCGTGTATGATCCCGACGCCCGCACTATCTCTATCTCCTCGCGTCCCTACCTCGAGCGCATTCTCGAACGTTATGGCATGTCCGACTGCAACCCAAAATCCACGCCCCTTGCCGTCGGTCTCGAGCTCTCGTCGTCACAGTCACCTTCAACGCCCGAGGACCACGCATTCATGGCTGATAAACCATACCGCGAGGCTGTCGGATCGATCCAGCACGCTGCCAACACCACGCGCCCCGACATTGCTTTTTCCGTAAATCGCCTCTCCGCTTTCCTGCAGAACCCCGGTCCGACGCATTGGAAGGCTGTTCAGCACCTTCTCGCGTATATCAAGGGAACACTCGAATACAGGATCACTTACCGGCGGGGCGCAGACGATGGCATTCGCCCGATTGGTTGGGTTGATGCTGACTACGCGGCGGATCTCGACACGCGCCGCTCCACTTCGGGCGAGGTGTTCATGATGTCGGGCGGACCGGTATCGTGGTCATCGAAGAAGCAAGCAACAGTCGCGCTGTCCACCACCGAAGCTGAGTACGTCGCGCTCACGCGCAGCTCCAAGCAAGCCATGTGGATGTACAGCTTCCTCGACGAGCTTCGCATGCCCCAGACCCGTCCTGCCATGATCCACAACGATAACATGGGATCGGCAGCGCGCGTCAAACACATTGATATTCGCGAACATTATATTCGCGAACGTGTGGCTAGCGGCGACATCGAAGTTCAGCATGTACCATCTGCGGATAACCTCGCCGACATCTTCACCAAAGTTCTTCCCCGTGATGGGCATCTTTCCATCGTCCGAGCTCTGGGGCTCACGGAGTACTGGTTACTTCGGTTCTTTCCTCAATTCTTTATTTTACTTAGTTTCTGGCTCGCCAGGGGGAGTGTTGAAGTCTTGGCTCGACAAGCATCTATACAGCACTTCCTCGGTATATCATATTTTCCGTGTTTACAGTACAGCACATTTACAGCTTATTTACAGCTCTAGTTTACAGCTCTTGTTTCCGCTTATCCGTAGCTACAGCTTTGCTATAATCCAATTTTGGAGACATTTTTCGACAGATTTATGGCTTGTTTGGGTTCAAGGCAGATCGCCGAACACCCGTAGGGTCAACATCTCCTGCTATTTGATTGGCTGAAATTTACACTTTTCAGAATGCTGAAAGTGTGACTGACGAAAAGGGATAATTCAGTTTGGAAACCCCGGTTTCTGCTGTTGACTTTCCAGCTGAGCTAACTAACCGGTTTGTTAGCTCAGCTGGAAAGTCAACAAAACTACTGACTCTGACACCTCCTGCCTTCGTCCTCTGAGCTTAACGGTCCGCCGAACTAGGGATGGCTGGAAGCCACAGTACACAGACTGAAGAATATCCAACTAAATTCGTCAAATGCCATCCACTACCCCTGATCAAGAGCAGAGTTGACGCCAATTCACACACAAAATTTGAAGCTATTCGGAATAATTGACCAAAAAAGGAAAATATGTATTGAGAGCTTTACAAAGGGGCGTATCCTTCTTCTACCTCATCCTCGACGTCCCCATCCCCATCCTCTGGTCCAAAGCCTCCATCCATATCACCCCCCGCGCCCCCCTCGTCGTCTGAACCTGGCTCCGACTCCAAATCCGATTTGTCACTGGGCAAGCCCGAAGAGCTGGAATGTGTCGACATAGGCGAATCGGGGCGATGTGTGAGATTGACAGGATCAGGAAGCTGGTCTGACCTCGACTCGGACGTCGACGGGACCGGTTCTTCGGGAGTCTCGCCGTCGCCTTCGTCATCCGCAGCCTGCTCAGCACCAGGTATGTCTTCTTCCACGGGAATTTCCAAGCGATAATGACCCACTCCCCCGCCTCTATAGCGCATGTACATGTCCCTGTCCACGAAACTAATACCACAGTAAGTATTGAGCCAATTTCAGCAGCAAATCACTTACAAATTGACATAATAATAGCGCCAATCTTCATCCGAAGACAACCCATCGCGCGGGAGGCGCCCAATAGAGTCCCCCACTAAACGATCTCCAGTCTTGCCATGGGCAAACGCAGGAATCAGGTGAGAACCTCTGATCACTTTGTCCGGATTCAGAAAACCGAAAGCTTGAGGATCGGAATCCGGCAAAAACTCGAGACGGTACAAGCGTTTACGCTTGAATCCGGCACGCCAGGATGTATCAAGACGATATCTGCGAACCCAGAGGAAGTCCATCGACTGTGAACTTGCTGACGATGTAGACCCCGGCGCCGTATTTACGTCATCGGCGTGGAATATCCCCAGGACCTGGGGGTACGAAAATGGATGAGAGATCCTCTTCAGGGGAGAGAAACATGATGTCGGAATGGGTCCGGGGATTTAAGACATCTTGTCCGAGGCGCACATCGTACGTCGTATGATTTACGCGCAGAATTTTGTGCACGTACATTCTGCTGTTTCTCAATTGCAGCTGGTATCGTTGCGCGTCGGTGAATTCATCGCCATCGCCCGTCCAGTCAGGGTGTGCGAGTCGGGCAAGTAAATGTTCTTGGAGTTTAGATAAAAAATTCTGTCCGCGCCAGAATGAGTTAATACGATCACGATGAGATAAATACTCGCCTTCGTGGCTGGGTCCCCTTTGTGTTGTTTCAGCCAAGACGAGAGATGAATTGAATTATTGCGAGAGGAGGAAATATGATGATGCTGAGAAGGGATTGTGTAAGGTAGAGCCTCCGACTCCGCAAACGAAAGGTAAGTTTGAGTATTCTTAGCCTGTTTCCTGTAGCCCTGGGCAACTGGAGTCGACTTTGTGCCTCCAAGACGTTGAGCCTTTGAGCGGGCGCGAGCTGCCATACGAAGCAAGGCAGTCTCGCGCCTCTCTAGCTTGGAGATTTGTCGAACAGCTTGATTTTTGTTGGTGCGAGCATAGTAGGCTTTGACCCGACGATGCTCGAGCTCTCCCTGAACCTTGCTTAGTAGAGTTGTTCATTAAAAATCCCGTCGCGCACTCACCGGCTGCGTAGACCAAGAGTTACTGGTTCCGACCCAAGGGATTGCCGGCGCGTAATCTCCCAGCCCGTGCATCTTGTACGTTTCCATGCTATACTCCTTCTTCTTCGCAGACGCCCTGACAACCATACTAGGCGCCTTTCCTTTGCCCTGGGAAGCCTTTTTTGCCTGTCGCCGGCCCCTCGCCGCCTGCTCCGAGGGTAGTTCCCGCGTGTCGTAGTATGGACATACCACACGTTGAAACCGTCGAAGCATGCGACCTAATTCTTTAGTCGCGGTCCGCAACCAACCGACACTGGTATCAGTGTGCATTTTGAGTTTGCCGAGTGTATGCCATTCAGCCAAGGAAAAAACAACGTCCATCATCTCATCATTGTGAGCGTCTGGCAGAAGACCCTCAATGACGGGGAGCAGGCACTGTGAGTTAAATAAATTCAATATGGTTGATGGAAGGAAATACGCCACTCGACGTACCACTAATATACATTGATAATTCCAGGCCGCCATCTTTTTCAATCTCGAGGTATTCTGAACGAACCGCCGGACCGTTGAACGTCCAAACGTTGGCACCCAACGGAAACTATTCAATTCTCAACATGAGTATTCCGCTTGAGCAATTCCAAAACTCATACCGTTGATTCAGGTTCTGCACAGCGTTTTCTCCGTGCGCGTGTAGAATTCGAAGCAGATGCATGAAGAATGATTTGAAGACACCGAGCTCAAACTCATGCATGAAATCTGGAACGAGCATTTTGAACGGGTCGAAACCGAATTTAGACAGGCGATCCGAGAAGGCGTTCTGGACACAGTTAGCAATGTCGAGCTCAATTGGTGGATGAGTACTTCACGAACCGAAGTAGGAGTCCAAGAGCGAGCGAGCAGCCAGAAGTCGAATGTTGTCGACTTGACACTCCGGCCCGTTCGATAGATCCAGTCCCGTATACGCGGGAGGACACCGTTGTGCATATGATCGTCTGTGCGCGCCAAATTTTTGCGTTTATTCTCATCTCGCACCGTGCCGAGGTCGGGAATATCTTCTTTCCGTATATAGCAGCGTGGGCATGGGGCCTTTCCGAGATTGCGAATCGTGGCGAGGAGAACTCTGCTAGAAAGGTGAGAGGATGGTATTGTAACGGATAGTTGAGCAGGTTACTTCTCTGGATAATCCGCCGAGTATGTGAATATGCGCGGATAAAACCGACGAAATACACCATCCTGACATTCAACGACTATACCGTGTTCGTAGGCCTCCAAAAATTCGTCGTCGAGTAAGAGACACCAAATTGCGTGCATTAGTTCACGACGGCAGTGCGTTAGAACGTCGCCAGATGGTGCGTGTCCAGTAAGGTCTTTAAAAAAATTATGGAATGAATCGGGAAGCTACAGTTGGTCGGTGTTCAGTATGAATATTAGTATGAAAGTGAGTTGGAACCGTACCTTCGGAAAATATGCAACGTGATGACATAAATTGCTGCGAGGCTTCAAGCGCAACCACGAGGATTGATTTCCGAAGAACAAGTACAACGGCCAAAGAGCAGCGTCGCCGAAACTGGCCAAATGGGTAGAATCCGACCACCACATCAATGCCAGAATGACGCGCTCCAACGTGCAATCCGGCTCGCGCGGTTGATTTTGCAAAGCCGTGTGCGCTTAAATCATGGCCTCGGAAGAGTAGATCTCGTCGTAGACTCGCTGTGGGGGTCCGTCGCGCGTTGGCTGCCAGAATTGCTTGAAGGGAGTGTAATGAAAGCAGCGATCTCCAACGTCGCGGACGGCAGCTTTGATAACTTCAACGATTGGGCGGTAAAATAGTCCGGGAACCGAAATAGGTGGTCTGGACAGACCGAAGGGATTGGCTAAAGCGATCACCCATCAGTCACGTGTCTCCTCATTCTTTTCGTCTCGCCCGCCTCCGCATCGCGCCTTTGGCTCGGTGACTCCGTCTCTTTGAGACCTTCTCTTCTCCAGCCCCTCCCCCTCCATGACCTCGAGTCTCCTTCCCCGCTTCTAGTCTTGTCCCCCCGTCGCCGTCATACCCTCTTTTTTCGTGTTTTCCCTTCCTTTCTGGGTGCTTCCGCTGCCATCTCATCCTCTCCCCCGCCTTCGGCTGGTCGACTTCGATGCCTCCTCTTCGGCCTATCCCCAGACTCATTCAAGTTGATGGAGTTCTTCGCTTTGGTGTTCCCGACCGAGGACCATGGACACCGCCAGATGATGGAAGAATTTTGATGACTGCTGGGACTCGGGTGCGCTCTCAGATATGCTGGGGCCATAATCGCGTTGGAGGGTGTTGGGATGGTCGACGCCGGTGTCCCCGTCGTCATGTTTGCTCCCATTGCGGTGACCGTGCTCACACTGCGGCTTTCTGCGCACGTCGTTCGTCAAAACCCCCAGATGTAGCTCGGCCTACTCCGCCTCAGGAAAATCCCCCTGTTGGTGTGTTAATGAAGCCGGGTGAGCGAGGGGGAGATGCTTCTGGCTCTCCCTGCTCAATGAGCAGGAAAGTCTCATCTCCCCTGTCATCTACCAGCGTCGTCGAATCTGACCATGCTCCCATTCTTTCCGAGATACCCCCAATGCCTCCTTTTCCCCCGGCTCGCCCAAACACCAATCTGCTCTTCCCCCTCACATCTCCCCATTCAAAGTCAATGCCGCCCACGAAGCTACATCCTGACGCTTGGGCCAGTGCGCTGATTGATTATCCAGACCGTCAGTTTGCGGACACCCTTGTGTCTGCTATTCGCTATGGTGTTCTTCTTGGTGTGGATCCTGCACGTATGCCTTCCCCCTCCTCTTCGGCCCCTGCACCCCTTCCCTCTGCACTTGCGTTTCCCGAGACGGTGGACAAGGATATTGCCCATGAGGTTTCTCTTGGGCGTATCATTGATATCACGGACATGGCTGATACTGTCAAGCCTGTCCTTTCTCCGCTGGGTTCTGTACCCAAGAAATATAGCGAGAAACGTCGTCGGATTCACCATCTCTCGTATCCCCATGGATCCTCTGTCAATGACGCGATCCCAGCTGAGTATGGCCATCTGGTCTACGAGGCTGTTATGGGGGCAATTGATCGCATACGGGAAGCTGGCCCTGGATCCTTCCTTTATAAGGCAGATCTGGAGGCTGCATTCAGGCATATTCCGATTCACCCTGACCATGTGCATCTGATGGGTTTCGAGTGGAAATTGCGCCTGTTCCTTGACATCTTCCTACCGTTTGGTGTTCGTACAGGCCCCCGCCTGTACAACTACTTTGCGGAGGCTCATCACTGGATTTTGCTCTGCCGTGATGATGTCATGAAGCTCATTCAGCACTACCTGGATGATTGGTTCAACGTTACTCCTGCTGCGAAGGGGGTGGAGTACGCTCGTCATGGTCGTGCAGTCTTCCGGACCGTTGCTGCCGAGTTGGGCTTTTCAATCTCCAGTGACAAGGAGCAGGGTCCGACTCACTGCCTCGAGTTCCTCGGCATTGAGCTGGACAGTATTGCTATGCAGGCTCGTCTTCCTCAGGACAAGCTTGCTCGCCTCCTTGTTCTTCTGGATGGGTGCCTGTCCCGTCGATCTGCGAGCCACTACGACCTCGAGCAGCTCTGCGGCCATCTCGTCTTTGCTCAGTCGGTAATTCCGGTTGGTCGATTCTTCACTCGCCGTATTCGGGACTTCATGCGCCGCCTTTCCCTCCTTCCCCGCCACCACCGCCGCCGTCTTCCTTCCTCTGCCCGCCTCGACATTGCATGGTGGAATACCTTCCTCCCGTCTTTCAATGGCATTTTTGCTATTGGACCTCCACGTCCCACTGTCGAAATCTTTACAGATGCGAGTGGTAAGCTAGGTCTGGGTGGCCATTGGGGTAGCGGCGATCTGTTCTTCACTGAGCCTGTACCAGCGAAGTATGCACGTCATCCGATCCATTGGAAGGAAATGCGTGCTGTGTTGAGGGCTGCGGAGCTCTGGGGCCACTTTTGGGCTGGGTTGGAGGTGGTGTTTCGTATTGATAACGAGGCCATCTCGACCTGCTTGCAGTCTGGCTCTATTGACCATCCGCCTACGCAAGCTCTCTTCCGCCAGTTCGCTCTCCTGGCCGTTCAACAGGACTTCACTTTTCGCCCAGTTTGGATCTCAACGGACGAGAATTCTGTTGCTGATGCGCTTTCCCGCTTCCGCTGGCTCACACTTTCAAAGTTGTATCCGCACTGGCCCCTCCCCAAGTCTGGTACCCGTCCTGCCCGCGTCGCTGTCTCTCTCCCCTCTGTCGTCATTGTGCGTTCCTAGCACCCCTTCCTCCCCCTCCCCCTCCCTCCCCTCTCGCCTCCCCATTGCTGTCCATCTCCTCCCTGTTTTTGTGGAGCCTGTGGCGCTTCCCCCTGTATTTTGCCCACCTTTGGCTGCTTCAGGGTGAGCTGTTGGTTTTGGGCTGCCTCGGCTCCTTCGTCTTCGGGCGGAGTGCAGCGAGCTCCATTTCGGAGTTCACGCCCAATATATCAATGGCTTGCTTACTCATCTCTCCCTCTCGAGAACTCAGGCCAATCCTAGGTGGTCTGGACAGACCGAAGGGATTGGCTAAAGCGATCACCCATCAGTCACGTGTCTCCTCATTCTTTTCGTCTCGCCCGCCTCCGCATCGCGCCTTTGGCTCGGTGACTCCGTCTCTTTGAGACCTTCTCTTCTCCAGCCCCTCCCCCTCCATGACCTCGAGTCTCCTTCCCCGCTTCTAGTCTTGTCCCCCCATCGCCGTCATACCCTCTTTTTTCGTGCCCACCCACCCATCCCTAGTTAGTTTTGCTATTTCCTGCGCACTCACGTAGCTACGGATTTGTTCTGTATTCTTTAGTTGCGTAGGGGCTGCCTCGGCTCCTTCGTCTTCGGGCGGAGTGCAGCGAGCTCAGCCCACCGTGTAGCTAAAAACTAAATAAGCCTAACTAACACAAACACGCAAATGGGACAAGTAAGCTGGGGATGGTGGGTGGGACAACAAAAACTAGTATGAGAACGAGGGCAAGGCCACGGAGGTAGATACGAAGCCACGGAGGCCAAAAGCTGGAGGGGGAGATGGGGGCGAAGGAAGAAAAAATCTCTGAGGCTGACAAAGAGAGAGGGCACGTGCTCACTACCAATCCCCGTGGTCTCTCCAGACCATCCAGGATTGGTCTCGCTCGCTCTGAGAGAGAGAGAGAGAGGTACTATGGTGCCCTCCTCTAAGTCACCACCACTGCTTGAGTAGTCCCAAAGCTGCCGCAGGCTGAGATTTTTATCTGCCTACCTCTTTTAGTGCCAGATATCGGTGCTTTTGCTTGGATTTTACTCGAGCTTCGCCAATGAAATTCATGCTCTCACGTCAACCAGCAGCGGCATATCATATGTGCAGACATAGCGGTATTGGGAACGTGTGAGTGAGCGTAAATGGAGGGGGATGCGAACGTTTGTAGGCTGCAGTCCCAATTTTTGGGGGTGGAACTTTTATATCTCCCTCAATTTTGCCGCCAATAAAAATCCCTCTTGCCAAAAGTTTCTACCAATGGAATAGAGCATTTTGGCAAGAGGGATAAGAGATCCGGATTTTCCTGCCCGCGTAGTAGCTGTTGTCAGCAATTGGTGGTGACTTAGTGGAGGGCACCATAGATCTGTATAAATTGGCGGAAGGGCTAAACTATGAGCCCCGCAGTGCTCCTACAAGAGGGAGGGCCTCGGCAGCCCAATGAAGCGAGTGCAATCGACCAGCCGAAAGGCGGGGGAGATACTTGCACGGACGCCAAAGGCCCTCCACAGAAAGCCGGGTGGTAGACCGCCAGATCGAAATACGAGAGTGACGGCGAAGGGCGGGAACATTGTGGCCAGAGAGTGTAAGGGCAACCTTTAGGACCCGAGATGTCTCGAGGGTCTAGCGAGGGAGAATCCAAAGTTAATTAAGAAGCTACTAAGAATACATCACAGCGCACCTAGCGAGGGAGAATCCAAAGAGAAGAAAGGCTGAGGATTCCCACGCTAGGTGCAGTAAACATATAGTAACTAGTTCCCACAAGCTCACAAGCTCGGAGCAATCGGCAATGATCCCGGGCCAAGTCACATGCCTTACTCCACGATGACATAGGGCTTTGGGGATTTGACAGGAAAGTGGGAAATCTGCAAGAGGCCTGCGTCATAGGTGGCTGTGTAGTGCCAAAAGGGGGAGTTCCCCTGACATCATCCCCCCCTTGGAATGCGGCGCCTCGACGCATAGATCGCACCTGAGCTGGAGTTGACGAGCGGTCACGGAAGGGAAGGGAATCAAAGGCAGCAACAGCAATGGAGCGAGGTTTGGAAGGGTATTTGCGGTAGAAAGCAGCGACAGCGTCCGGGGCAAAGACATTAGAGTGCTTCACCCATTGATCATGGGACGGGTCATAACCCTTCCAGCGAACAAAGTACCATAGACTCCCATAGCGGATCTTGGCATCCAATATCTCCTCGACCTCCCATTGCTTGTCGCCAGGAACGTCAAGGACTGGTGGCGGCTCTTCGTGTCTGGGGCGAGTGGGGAATGGATCGGCTTCCACAAGCTGAAGTTTCACGACGGGGAAGACAGGGTGGAGGGCAGAGTACCGGGGCGGCAGCTCCAGTTTGAAGGCACCATTACCGACGACCTTCAGAACCTTGAAGGGGCCGATACGCCGGTGGGAGAATTTCACCGAAGGGCGGGTGGTGCGGATATCTGAAGCATCAACCCACACCCGGTCACCAACCTTGATGTCTGGAGCTGGTGTCCGCCGGCGGTCATAGTACTGCTTGTACTCTGCCTTGGCCTTGACGAGTGCCGCCTTCGCCTCGGAAACCCCTGACGCAATCCGATCGTGGAACTCGTTCACAGCCTCTAACCTAGAACGTGCAGCGTGGGGCTCAAAGCCCATCCGTGGAAGCCGACCAGTGTCCGTCATGAACGGTACCTGCTGTGTGGAGGAGTGCATGTGGTTGTTGTACGCAAACTCCGCTGCAGGCAGCAGCTCATCCCAGTCGTCCTGCTTGTAATTGGTGAAGAGCCGGACGTACTGCTCGAGTTCCTGGTTAACGCGCTCCGTTTGGCCATCGGTCTGCGGATGGTAGGCCGTAGAAGTGGCTGGGGTGACCCCAACGAGGCGCCAAAGCTCGCGCGTGAACTCTGCAATGAACTGGGTGCCACGATCCGAAATGTACTTCTCCGGCAGGCCATGGTGGCGCCAGACGTTCCGGTAGTACAGCCGAGCAGCGCCAACCGCGTCAATGGTGGTGTGACACTCCATGAAGTGCGCTCTCTTCCCAAGGGCACAGACAACGACCATGACTGCATCGTATCCATGGGCCTCCGGAAGCTCGACAATGAAGTCGACTGAGACGGTGTGCCAGCGCTCCTCGGGAACCTCTGTAGGGTGGAGCTCACCAATCGGCAGTCTACGAAGCGCCTTGGTGCGGCAGCACAAGTCACAAGTCGCAACGTACCGGCCGACATGGCGCGACAGTTGGGGCCACCAGTAGTTCCGAGACACGAGCTCCAGAGTCTTGAAACGACCGGCATGGCCTGCAACACGCGTGTCATGGTGTTGCTCCAGGATGCGTCGGCGGAGGTCCTTGTCTCGGGGGACGACAACCTTCCCCCGGAAGTAAAGGAGTCCACCTTCAATACGCCATTCCAAAGACCGGGCAGACCGCACACCTCGGGCCTTGAGGAGTTCCTTCGCAGTCAGGGCAATGGGCTCTTCAAGGTCGGGTTCCCCGGCAAGCGCATCGCGAATGTCGCGCAAGAGGGGAGCCTCAGGGCCAGCAATAACCAGGGCTTCGGTGGCCCGAACGTGGAACAGCTCGGGTCGAAGCAGGGTAACGTCCTGGTTATCGTCCTGCACTCCATGGTCCGGTCTCCGAGAAAGCGCGTCAGGGCGACCCATGAGGCGACCCGGTTGGTGGTGCAGCGAGAAGTCGAAACGGGAGAGGTAGAGAGACCACCGAGCTTGGCGACGGTTGAGCTTCTGGGCCTTCCGGAAATATTCCAGGTTTTTGTGGTCCGTCCAGATCTCAACCGGGTGCTGCGCGCCCTCAAGGAAGTGGCGCCACTCCTCAAGGGCTCGCACAATCGCAAGCATCTCCTTGTCGTGAATTTCGTAATTCCGCTGCACCTCGTTCAGGCTTTTGGAGTAGAACGCAACCGGATGCCACTTGCCATCGTCACCCTGCTGGGAGAGGACGGCACCGGTGGCATAGTCAGAGCTGTCAGCCTCGAGCCGGTACGGGCGTTCGGGGTTTGGGAGAACCAGAACGGGGTCCCGAGTCACCCGCCGCTTGAGCTCGTCAAATGCAGCTTGCTCTTCAGGCCCCCAGGTCCAGGCGATGCCCTTCTTGGTGAGTCTGAAGAGGGCCTGAGCAACGTCTGAGAAGCCCGCAATGAACCGGCGGTAGAAGTTTGTGAAGCCAAGGAACTGCTGCACATCCTTCTTATTCTCAGGCGCTGGCCAAGCTGCCACTCCTGCAACCTTTACAGGGTCCATCTCGACGTGGTTGTGGGAGATAATCACACCGAGGTACTCAATGGAGGTCCGCTCAAACTCACACTTCTCTGCTCGAAGGTAAAGCTTGTTTGCGCGAAGCCTCCGCAGGACCTCTCGGACGATCTCTCGATGCCGACGGATGTCTGAGTGGGCAATGAGGATATCGTCGAGGTAGACCATGACGTCGCCAGAGAGGATAAGATCCTGGAAGATGTCGTTCATCATGGTCTGGAAGGTTGCAGGGGAGTTGGTCAGACCGAAGTACATGACCAGCGGCTCAAACAGTCCCCGGTTGGTCCGGAACGCTGCCTTCCACTCGTCGCCTTCACGGATTCGAACGTTGTTAAAGCCCCATCGGACATTGAGCTTCGTGAAGTACCGGGCTCCCCTGAGGTCGGTTGATGAGGTCGTTGATTAAGGGGAGCGGGTAACGATTCTTCACGGTCATAGCGTTTAAAGCTCGATAGTCCTGTACGAACCGAAGTCCGCCGTCCTTCTTCTTGACAAAGAAGACGGGTGAGGCCATAGGTGATTTCGACGGTCGAATCCGGCCAGTGCCAAGTCCCTCCTCGATGAAGGCATCAAGTTCCTTCTGTTCGAGAGGCGAGATTGGGTAGACCTTGCAGTTCGTGGGTTTAGAGTCCGGCACGAGCTCAATGGCATGGTCCCAGGATCGGCGTTCAGGCAGCGAGTCAAAGGACTCCTTGTTGAAAACATCGTCAAACTCTCGGGCCCATTCGGGAACGTCCGAGCGCGCCGGGGCTGAGTTTTTGGCGTATGCCTCAGCCAGGCGCTGGGAGACGGTGCTTCCAGCACGGATATCCTCAGAAGGCAGGAACTGGGTGTAGAACACCCGGTCTCCCGGCTCAAGGGGGTCATCCACTTCATCCACATCATCCTCGTCATCATCCTCGTAGTCCGGGAACAGCTCTGGCAGGTCATCGTATTCATCTTCGCCTAAGTCTATGGCGCAGATGGATGGAAGGGGACCAAGTCGGAGCTGCCGGAGGATCTCAGCGGCCAGGCGGGACTCTCGGCGTGCAGCGCGAGCTTCCAGGCGAACCTCGGTGCGGCACGTAGAGCACTCGCTGGGGCATCTGCTCATCTTGACCTCTCGGGTGTCCCAGTCGATCTCCGGGTTATGCTTCCGGAGCCAGGAGTAGCCGAGGATGAGCTTCTGCTTCCCAAGACGAGTAACAGCGAGCTGCATGCGCTCGGAGTGACCACGATACTGCAGCACGACGTCAGCCACCTCGCGGATCGCACCAGCCTCATTTGGCGAGCCATCCACATTGAAAACTGGAATGGGCTGTGCAAGGCGGCGGAGGGGGAGGCCAGACTTAGCTGCGAACTCAGAGTCAATGAAGTCTGAGGTGGCACCACAGTCAACGAGACCCTCGAGGGAAAGCTTGGTGGCGTCCTGGACTGCCTGAATCTCAAGGGGGAGATGCAGGGAGTTGGCACCGGGTGCAGCAGCAACAGTATAGCGCTGAGGAAGTCTACGTTCCCAAGGCTTTCGCCGGATGCGTGGGGAACGGAGGGGAGCAGGGGGTACGTCTTTCATTTCGGCAGGTTCAACAGATGTAACATTGGCAGACTCATCATACAAACATGCGAAACGATTAGGAGACGCGATCGAGGGCGTACCGCTCACTCGTCGCGTGGGAGAAAACCCTGCTCTTCCTCGGCGACTACAGACTCCGGCTCAGGGAGCGAGTCGGTGGTGGCAACCCGAGCCACCAGTTCGGAGAGGAGCTCGGACCCAAGCTGACGTATGACCTCGTCAAGGACATCAGCGGCTCGGACGTCAGCCGGGGTGGGGCAATCCCGGGCCAGGTGTGGACCGCCGCATCGGTAGCAGCCCCGGGGAGGTCCTCTCCCGGAGCGCGCGCGATCAACGTCCATGGGGACTACCTGCGGAGGAGCAGGAGCTGGCATGGCCCGAGGAGGAGGCGCAGGGACAACAGGGAAGACACCTGCCGGACGTGAGCGAGCGGCCGGCGGAGCTGAGGGGGCTTTCGGGAGAAGCCCAGCAGCACGAGCCCGCACGTGCGATTCGTACTGGCGGTACGCTCGGGTCCGCCAAGCCATGTAGTCGCGGAGGTCTGGGGGGTCGCTGGACGAGGTGATGGCCGCATTGATGGCAGGGTCAAGGCCAGAGCGGAACTTGGTGACCTTGACCAATGCATCAGCAAACCCAGCAAGGTCGAAGAGGTCTTCAAAGTCATCAGTGTACTTGAAGACATCCCGGGAGCCCATATAGTATGCCCTAGACTCGAGTTTGTGTAGGGCGTGGTCCTGCTCGTTCTCCTCGACAAAGCGTGAGCAGAACTCCTTGGTGAAGGCGTCCCAGGTGAGGAAGGGGAAAGGGGTTTTGATGGACATGCGCTCAGCCCATTTTTGCGCAGAGTCTTTGGACATAAAGGACATGGTGAAACGCACTGCCTTTTCCTCGGACATCTCGCCACCTTCGACAAACGCCTCCGGAACCAGTCGGATGTAAGTCCGAGCTGAGTGAAGGAAGGCCCGGCCAGCCGAGCGGTCGCCGTCAAAGACGAAAGGGGGGTTCGGTCGAAGGACCGTTTTTGCTGCCGGGGTGAGGTTGGCAAAGAGTCCTGGACTCTCGGCCGGAGGCTCTGGAGGAGCGGCAGGGGTCGGAGCAGTAGTAGTGGAAGGATTGGCAGCAGTTTGAAAAAGCTCGACCAGACGGTCAACAGTCCTCTCGAGCCTATCCATCCGCTCGGCGGCGGCTGCAGCAGCGGCGGCAGAGTCGGTCATGGTGGGTTCTAGAGAGGGGGAGGAGGGGGCAAGATTCGCGGTTTGCGCGTCCGAGACAGCAGAGGAGGAGTCCGACGAAGCGTCTGAAAAATCGCCAAAGCGCGCAATCTTGACCAGTTAATCCCTTGGAGCCTTTCTTCTGCTGTAAGGGCAACCTTTAGGACCCGAGATGTCTCGAGGGTCTAGCGAGGGAGAATCCAAAGTTAATTAAGAAGCTACTAAGAATACATCACAGCGCACCTAGCGAGGGAGAATCCAAAGAGAAGAAAGGCTGAGGATTCCCACGCTAGGTGCAGTAAACATATAGTAACTAGTTCCCACAAGCTCGGAGCGATCGGCAATGATCCCGGGCCAAGTCACATGCCTTACTCCACGATGACATAGGGCTTTGGGGATTTGACAGGAAAGTGGGAAATCTGCAAGAGGCCTGCGTCATAGGTGGCTGTGTAGTGCCAAAAGGGGGAGTTCCCCTGACAGAGAGTCGAAAAGAAGGAGAGGGGGATGACGGCCCGTTCCACAAGCTTCACATACCTCTGGAGCTTGTGGAGGGTTGCAAGTGGAACGGGCACGGAGCAGCCCACTTGAACTGGGGGCTGCAGAAGTCCGCAAGGAGCCAGCGGATGAGAGAAGTGCCTCCGAACCCCGCGAGGTCCTCAAGCCCGTCGAACTAGAGCTGTGTACAATGCGAAACAACAAAAACTAGTATGAGAACGAGGGCAAGGCCACGGAGGTAGATACGAAGCCACGGAGGCCAAAAGCTGGAGGGGGAGATGGGGGCGAAGGAAGAAAAGACGGGAATATCCGCCCCCGGGGGGTGGTTGCGCCCATCGGGCACCTGAATGTCGACGGATGCTAATTTCCAGCCATCTCGTACAGCGCCAGCGCCTGCTTTCAGATGCGCGTCGAACTGCGCAGTTTCGCGTTTGACGTCAAAATCCATGATCTCCTCCTTCAAGAATTGAGGATCCTTCATTACGTCGACAATTCTTTGGAACTCGGATGCCGATTTCGTGGTGGATCCCGTCCACTGCCAATTCATCAGCGCTGCTATACTCCAATTTCGGAACGGCGCTGTGGGATTCGAAGTTTCGGCGGGAGGCGATGGTGGGGATGACGAGTCGTCCGCCGCAGGCTCGAATGGAGGCAAATCCGCAGGGAGTGTAGCTGTATTTGTACGAGGTCCACCTGGAATGTCAGCTACCTCATCGAGAGTGAGCAGTTCGTCGGGGTTGTAGGTTGGAGCTGAGGCGTATTCACGAAACAAGCCAAAAGAATTTATTTTGCTTCGGATGGCTTCCCATACCCAGAGGGGTGAATGGGATTCGGCAGCGGAATCGGTATCAACTTCGGGCTCGCGCGCCGGCGTAGAGACGACTTCCGCAGCTGGTTCGGGCAGTTGTTGCAGCAATTTCCAGGTTTTCCGCTTGACGCGGACAGGACGACCTGCAGGCGAGATCTCTGCTGGAGGGGTTGGTGGCGGCGGTGGCGAGGGAGGTGCGGTTCTCTACGTCTTGCGGCTGGAATATAAGATACACGCACCGGGAAGGAGAAAGAAGACGATATAAAAATACTACCTACAGTCTAAGTGGCCGCAGAAAACATTGCAACATGATGGTTTGAGTCATCAACAAGGTCTCTGGGCTCAAACAAAGTTCTGGACATGAAATATGAGTGAAATGAAATTTTCTGGGCCACTTACCCTATTACCATATATGGTAATCGAAGTACAGTGAATTTTTTTAATGTATTTTTTTACACCACACTTTTCAGCACTAAACACTACGGGAAAACGGCCATCACAGGATGAAAGTACTCGTTGATACGATCTCAGTCATATATTACTTGACCTACTTTGCTGCAGATTTGAGCTCGCAACGGCCCGCGGAAGATGCCGATTTTGGCTCAAAAATGCAAAAATCCGGAAAATTTGGTCAAAATTGCCATCTTGCAGCGGTTATTGCGGACTCAAATCTGCAGTAAACTAGGTAAAGTAATATATGACTGAGGTTGCATTAACGAGTACTTTTATCCTATGAAGACTGTTTTTCACTGAAGTGTCGCACTGAAAAGTGCCCCGAAAATAAATACCTTCAAAAATTCATTGCACTCAAATTACCATATATATATGGTAATGGGCTAACTCGTCCAAAAAATTCCATTTCATTCATATTTCGTGTCCCGAACTTTGTTGACCCCCTCAAACATTCAAAACACCATGTTGCAATGTTTTCTGCGGCCACTGTACCTCGAAAATGGGCATTCAGCTCATAGCAGGCTGTACCGTCGGATTTTGCGCCTCAGTGCCCTCTCTCAACCGACGACGCTTAGCCTTGCGACGTGCGAGAGGATCTTCCAAACCCGCTGCGCGCTCATCTTGCAAAGCCTGCTGGTTTTTGTATAATTCACAAGCGCCCTGGTGGATATGAAGCTCGCGCAAGTTACTGAAAGATCGGGCGCAGTCAGAGACACAGGAAAGCGGCAAAGATGCCATGAGCAGCAACAGCAGAATCCAAAAATTCATCGAGAGGAGGACATGGACTTGGGGGAGTGTTTGAGGCGGGAATTTGCAAAGGTCTTAATTCTCGATTCAGCCAGATAGAAAGCGGTGTCAGGCACAAATATATTTCAAAGATTCAATATGTGTGATTGATGCGCTCCGCACGCACGCGCGTCGATAGCGATGGTCCTCTAATTTTCTTCGGTGTTCGGGCGGCCCACACAGAGAGATGTCGCTCTCGTCGCGAGCTACGGAGGGCGGCTGAAAAATCATGAGCTCGAGGTAGGCCTGAATGAAGATAGCATACCACAACGTTTTGAGCCCAAGCCCGCAAGCGCTTGAAGCAAATGTATCAGGCGCTGATGACAAAAAATGCATAGAAACGGCTCACCACAGCCCGATTCTCGGGAAGAGAAGAGTAATAGTCCTCGCAGAGGCGTACCTCGGTCTCCAACGCATGAGTAGAGTAGGTGGAGCCCGAGAAAGGTGCGTGCCTCTCATGTTTGAGCCAGGGGGATTTTGTGCAGCGTCTGCCCTCCAAACACGACGAACGAACCTCGGACTAGGCGGAGGAAAAATCTTGTATACTGATAGTGGGTGCCGGTCCGCTGCGGCTACGATTTGGAAATGGGAGCGGGATCAATATAAATTTGCGCACTTTGTGACATTTGTATGTATTCTCAAGGAGAACTTGGCGCGGCGCGAGTCGGTCCATATATGCCTGATGAGATGGTCGGGGCTTGTTTCACGGCGGCCAATTCACAGTGGTCAAGTTCTGCCAGTCCCCGAGATGTATAAGTGAGGCTCTACGAGGATATTCGAGCACCGACCTTCGATTTCGGAGGACAGTTCTGGGGTTTTATGCTCTTGTGAAGCAACGGACTTGGGGGGAACGCGGAAAGTCGCTCCTAGAGGCGGTTTAGCTGTGTAGAAGTCAGATTCGACAATCCTACCTCGAAAAGCTCGAAGATTTCGTCCGGGGTGAGCTGGGTTTTGCTTCCAAAAGGCGTCATGAAGTGGTTGAGACAGAGATATTACCAGGGGCTTGGCAGGACTTGTGCCGTTTCGCCGCACGCACACGTGAAGTCACAGCCTAGCTTTAGTGTTTCCGGTTTGTTGATTCTGCATGTGATCGTGGTTAACCGGTTGGACTGTATAACTTAAAAGACGAGCACCCATCAAACTGTTGTTGTCTCTTCCCCTCATCCCGTCCGCCCACATCTACCCGCTTTACCGCCACCCTCGGTCGCACTTCGCCGCCCAATATGACCCCGCCGCCAGAATCGGCGCCCCAAGTCCCTCCCCTCCAAGACGCGCTGCTTTGCCGTGTTGATACCGGTCATTTTCGTTTCTGAATATCGGGATTGATGGAGTTGATGGCCTCGCAGGCCGACTGATACATATCAGCTAGCCGCGTTTTCGTTTTCGTTTTCGATTCTCATTTATATGTACCGGCGAAAAAAATGACCGAAAATGAGGTCTTAACGTAAATCAAAAAATTTTGGTTTCGAGCAGCTAATCACTCACGGCACGTGTGCCGAAAAGGTGGCAGTTGGCACTGTAGTATCCAAATGCTCAAGTGAGTAGTGTACTCGAGTACATGGAGCGATAATGTGAGTTGACGGTGAAAGCGCAAAAATGGCAGCAGTAGGCTGGGTTGGGGTAAGCGGTTTGGACAAACACCGATTCCAGCAAAGACGTTTGCGGGTCCCCCCGTGTGTCTTCATTCTCCAGAGATCGCGCCCTCAGCCGTCCCCAAGTCACCCACCAATTATCCGCCTCATCCTCCGCATCGTAACCGAACACCGTCTTGATCTCCGCCCACTCGGCCGACTCCTCATCATCGCCCGAATAAACGACAGATCGTCCCCTGATTTGTACTTGGCTTGCATAGCCTGATCACGGGCCGCCTGGTCGGGACAGTTGGGCATGCCCATGTAGTGGATGATACCTGTTTCCGAGGCGAGCACGGATTCGGTGCGCGGTTGGCGGAGTTCTTGGAATACATAGAGGAAGTCGGTGATTTGGCTGTCGGTGGCAAGATGTGAGAAGAGTTTGGCAAGGACTGCGCCGTCTTCGAGGCCCATGGCGTATTGCTGTGTGGATCCAGGCTAATCAGTTGAGATGAGTTTCGTGGTGATGGAGATGGAGAATCGTCAATATCGGTTCCGTTACCTATTTCGCGTGGCGCTTGATGTATTGCCTGTTCAGGCTTCTGCGGTACCATGCGAGCGTGTTTTCTCTTCCAGCAAGGACACAGATGCCTCCCTACGCAACAGTCTCTCCCCCGAGATGATGGAAATGCTCCAGATTCTCAAATTTATTTATCGACAGGATCGCATCAAATTTTGCGAGGACTTCGTCGTAACTGAGGAAGATCTGTCTGTTGTTGATATTGACCCTGATGTAGCAGAAAGGTTGATTGCGGCAGGGCGTACTCAAGAGCTTGAGGATCTTATAGAATCTTCCTGGGCTTCGCCCGTTTGATTTTTGCGTTGTATTCACTTATATAATCATTGTGCTTTGTATTGTTCCATAATTTACTCATAAACTGTATAGTCTTTTATTGTGCATATGTTTATTGTACTTATTGGAGAATTGTAGCACATTTTAGAGGTGCATACGAGGTCAAAACAGTGCAATGCAGCTCAAAACGAGGAGACGGGGAACTGTGGGACGGAAACTTCCATTTATGGATGTCAGCTCCGAGCTGCCTCGGCCCAACTCCGAGCTCGAGCGAGCTGATGGGCAATCACCTCGAGCTCAGCTCCAACTCAGCTCCCGGCAGCACTAACAACGGGCGACATGACACACCTAATTGGGACAGACGGCACATTCTCACAAAGCCGACACATTGAACAATGCGCGGCACATTCCGAAGGAATGTGTCGCGTGCGTGAAGGAATGTGTCGAGAGTGACTCAAAGGCCGACACATAAGATAGAGAGCGTGGGATCCCCGCACCTTACTTAAGCACGTTATGTAACGCTTATTAATCGTTCCCACGGCCAAATCCCCAGTCGCACAAAAAAAATTCGTGCTCTTTCCGGCCTGCGGAAGGTCTGACCTACAGACTTAGAAGACATTCTCGCTGTTTCGGCTCTGAAATTTTGGTTTTTGCTTTGAAAAGCACCTTCCACACTGCAAGGAGGTTCTGTCACTCATTGCGCCGCAAAGGTTTGACAGGTCCCACCCTTAAGCGAGCTGCCGAAGCATGCCGAGATGACTATCCTGTGGCTGTGCTGGCCAAATTTTCCTCCGAAATTTTTGAAAAGTGTCCCATTTGGTGAGAAAACCACAAAGAAACACTCAGAAAAAAAGTGGTCTGAATTTTTTTGTGCGTCATATAGCAAGAGACCAAGGGACATTTTGGCAACTCTGCCCAATAGGAACCCTTCATTGAACCTCTATCTAAGACTTGTATTGGGCAAAACTCCCAATCTGGACCTTAGCATCGTGCTATAAGCCCTCGACGTCGAGCGTGACAATGTCACAGTGTGATGCTGACATAAGGGTGCGGGGATCATCATCCCACGCTCTCTATCTTACCCAATTTGGGCAGTTACGTGACAGCCCAGCGTAAGCGACGCGTCTGCCGATTTTTTTTCTTCCTCTTCCTCCCTCTTTGCTCTACCCCGCACATTCACCCGCCGCCGTTGTCGGGCACCAAAACGACCCGTTCTTCTCTGCATTCCATCCCCGACGATGGCGTCCACGCCGTCGGATCCGGCCAGTGACACGGCTCTCATTGACGGGCTGTCATTGCGGCAGCTCATGGGGTTCTGCGACCATGTGAGCTGCTCGATTCTTTCCCAATCCGTCGTTCTTGACGCGTTTTTAGATGTACGGTGATGGATTTGCCGCTTCAAATCCTTCCAAGTTGGTCCAGACTTCCTGGATTGATCTCGACGCGCTACGGAACTACCTGAGAAAAAACTCGACACCCACCGTACGCAATCAGATTCTCCACTGTGAAGGTGTAGCTGATGTTTTTCGTCTCTTCTCAAAACTAACCAGCCCAAGTACAGCGGCATCCATACCGAGGACCCGGCGGAGTTTGCTACGTACTTTGTCAAGCTCTGCTCTGTTCACGTTCTCCGGTGAGTTGGTTTTTCAACACCGCTGTTCTTAAATACTGAATTTCCGCAGCGGAATCAATGATTTTAGGGGAATGGTCTCGGAAGCAGATTTTCGACGCCTCCAAAACGTTCAGCATCTCGAATCCCATGATGCGGTGGTGGAGTTCACTCAGTTTGTCGCCGCTTTGGGGATAAAGAAGATTTCAGGTGCGCATTCTCCACTGTGATTCTCGCTCGCTCACCGGAGTTCAGACTGGTGGGGCCACAAGCTCACCAGTAAATACATCGCAAAATGCATGATCAAGTCGCAATGCAATATCTTTCCCCATCACTGGGATCGCACAGCGCGTAATACAAATATCGGTGAAGGAATGCATACATAGACTAACAGGGCGACCGGTATAAATCTTGCGCTTGTGGATGGTATGGAAGGGTACATTTTATATTTGTATATTAACTCGTTTCTTGCTCATTACCGTCATTTATAGCGCCCGCAAACTCGATTACAAAACTGTTCGCGAACTCGAGATTTCGACCAATTCCGGCGTTCTACTCAACACCAACAACACCCAATATCACCGTCTAGTTCGAAACAACAGTCGCGCATCGACTGCAGCTCGCAAGATTCGGGAAGCTCACGAGCAGGAAGATCAAGTCACCGAACTTCAAGCAAAACTCGATGCGAGTCGAGCCATGCGCAAGGAATCAATGGCGATGGAGAAAGAGCTTCAGGCTGAGTTGAAGGCGGCTAAGGGTAATAAGACGACTCAGCGCAAAAGTACGAAGTCGGTGGTCGTTTCTTCTAGCTCCAGTGGGCGGGTAAAGACTACCCAAGTTCAGGCCGATGGCGGTGACAAATGTACGTCTTCATTTATCTTCATTATTTTCAAGAGCTCACTACATTGCTAGCATCGGAACCCGACGTCGTAAATAATGAAGGTATGTCTTTACTTTATCCCATGTTTCGTTACTCATGAGGATCATTTAGTTGCGACCTCCAGTACGGCTCCCGGCGAATTAATTATCGACTTCACAACTCCTGCTGGCACCACCATGGACATTTCTCTCCCCCCCAACGCGATACCCGATCCCTCGCTTCCTGCCAATACCCCTGAATTCGACGAATTCCTATCCAAAATTAGTGCCGGGTTTACCCAGTCTTCTTCCGCCCTGCCATATGTCGATGATCCAGGCATGTTCAATTTCCTTTTCCCATTGGCTCCTCAAGATGCTCTTGACGCTTTCCCGTTGTATCCCACGTTCAACTACGACACCTCTTTTGCGTTTCTGGCAATGACTCGCTGATGACGGGTTTTGAATACGCGCCGGCTGGAGGGGATGGAGCGGCTGATGCATTGGCGCCGTTTGCAAATATGCATCACCCCGTTGATCATACCTCCTTGTTCACCGCACAGAGCCTGGAAGCCGCACCTCCATCGGCTTTCTCTGACGACTGGTTTTCCTCATATTCCCTTCCAGCTCCTCGGGAATTGTCGCCAGCAGATCCAGTATCTGCAGAGCCACCGGTGACGGCGAACAGTGCGCAGGGAAAACCTCGTTCTCGGAGGCAGGAGGTTGACGAGCGCAATATTCTCGCTACGCGTCGCATTCGCATCAAGCGAACGCGCTCCACCGACAATGCGATTGGTGCAAACAAACCCAAAAAATTGCGCGGTGATGGTCAGCCTGAGGGTGAGTTCATTACTGTCTGTTTGCTTGCTTCGACTGATTTCCCGCCAGGTGTCGATGAGTGATTGAAAATGCTGTTTATATTCAACTTGAAAGTAGTTTAATAATTCATTTTAATGTTTACGATCGCCTTCGATGACGCAAATGCGACAAACTTCTTCTACTCAGTAACAATTTCGTCATAACCGGAGGGTGCGGTGCGGGATTTCGGGCTGCCGAGAAATGTGCCGGCTGTAACAAGTTGTGCCGGGAGATGTGCTGAGTGTGCCGCCTTTGATGCGATGTGCCGGCCTTCCCAAAGGGGTGTGTCGTGCCGGATGTTGTTGTACCCGGACTTGACGGCGACTGCAGAAACTTGGGGCTCCAGATTCCAGCGATACAAGATATTCTAGGTGGAAGGCGAACGCCGCGGCCAACCTGAGAAAAAAAATATTTATGAGAGTTGAATATAACTTGCAGCAGCGAACAGGATCTGCCACCACAAGCGAGCTTATGTAACCGCTTCCCACTGCATTCACTGGTGGAGCAAAATGCCGAAAATAGCCCAATTTGAGGCCAGAGTGGAACCCTGTGGAGCCATATGTACGGCGACTCGGAGGCATACAGCATATGTACTTTTGGGTTCATCTGTAAAAGGTATTCATTCTAATACTTCAAAGTGGTGTCTAAAATACAAGTTGTGTATGTTCAGAAAGCTGCGATCAAGGGCTTTCTGATGGTATCAAAATCTCGTCCAAATTCGGTCATTGAACTTGAAAGAATGTAGCAACGGTTGAATTATTTGAACTTTCACCTTCGGAAGATAGAGGTAAGTCTATAATGCGTTAGAGGTGTCCTATTGAGTTAGAATTTTGGGAGGTAGTAGGGTTGATATTAGTGTTCAAGAATATGTGGTTAGATCAGAGGAAACGGATCATTAAAGAGTTTGTTTGAGCAGTTTTTTTTGGAACGGATTGAAGTTAGTTTTGGTTGAATGAAGTAAAAACAGGATTAGCGTTCGGTTTTTTCTATAATAGACAATAGCTAGGATATTAAAGTGGTACTTAAAGAATCAGGGGCAAGAGGGGATCTCACCCTACGAGAAAAAACCAAGTTTTTTGAAGTAATGGTTCCCCGGGCCACTAATATTTACAAGCCTTCTGGCCGATTGGGGCCGCTCCCACTAGGGTCGAGTTGAAGAGCGAAGTTGATTTTTGTATTTAACGTTCGAAATGAAAGATTTTGTAGCCAAAGACTTTCCCTGAGCCTTCCAATGAGCCGTTTACCTTGTTTTAAAGTGCTAGTATTGTGTATTAGGGTCCTAAAATCTATCCCAGCATCTCAAACCGCTCCAGAAACGGTTCAGCAGCGCCCAAACGGGGCGGGGAACCAGCGGCATCAAAATTTCCTTTTATATTTCTTTTTTTTTGACAACTGTCATCAATTTTGCAAACAGCTGTAAACACCGTCGCCCACAAGCTTGCTTATCTTCCCTTGAGCTCTCACGCGCTGTGCTATAACTTCCAAAGCTAAGATCGCACGCATGGGTGACGTTAACATGGCCTGGCCAACGTTCCGAACGCAAGTTAATTGTAGTTCTCTGTCTCGCATCCGCTGATGCAAACGCTTTGGGCAGCGGCGCAACCATCTCATCATCTCCAACGTCAAATCTTTCCCCGTCAATGGTTGGACTTTCGATCTCGTCAACGCCAACCATACCGACGACGTCGTGGATTACCTTAATACAAATTATAGTGCGTAAAACCCAAGCAGTGCCACTTCGATATTAATACCTCTATCAGCCACTTGCTTGGCTCTTGTCTTCCTCTCCTCTGATCTGCAAGACCGCACGATGGGTTCCGCAGCTGCAAAGAGCATCCTCGCTGCCGCTGGTGTCCCTGGCGCCGAAAATCTCGCGATCATATACCACTGAGCTCGCTCACTAGCTTCTTGACAGCGTAGTACGACAAAACAGGGTTATCTGGGTAGCGGTGAAGTAGGGCGTCCCGAACGGAGTTATAGGTCTGAATGGAAGCATTGCTGATGGAGAGGAACAAATGAATTGTCTCGTTGGGGTCGAGTACTGGTGGGAACTATGTAGTAGCACAGCATCTATGATGTGATATCAATGATCAGATGATCCAACAGTAGCAGGGAGCCAGGGAGGGGAGGATCACAATACTGATCCAGAGATCGTGGGGGGGGTCTTAAGGGCCTCGAGAAAAAACTTTCATATGTAACTCGGTTCTGAGGGTTGTATGCAGCAGATATATGCTGGGTACGTTGTTCTACAGCCTTACTCTATTTTAGCAATTCAGTACTTCAGATCCAACTCTGGCCACCATTGTCACCGGTTTGACCGCCGTTCGGGCCTCTCGGCAGCCTTGGCTGTCAGTGTGTATGCTGTTGCTTGGTCCAGAAGATTGCTGACATTGAGAAATATCAATTTTGCACAGTGCAGGTACGTGGAAATGTGCAAAATAACAGGTTCTTCGCTTCAAATGCTGATGTTGAGTCCGAAAATACATAAATTTGATACAGCTAACAAATTGGGCGGTGGGAAGATCACGTGAATTTACCATATAAGGCATATCACGGCAGCAGGAAGGGAGGGGGGGTCGCCCGAAGTCGCTGGAAAAAAAAAACTTCGACCCCCGGTACGGATTTCGCGGATCGGTATCCCCTTGGTACCAGAGCTCACGGAGGGCTAGAAGTCTGACCGGAAGACCAGTAGGGAACCGGGTTGCGCTGAGCACTAGCTGTAGGACTCAGCGCAGGGTCGACAGGAGTCCGTCGAGGAGGGGAACTGGCAGTCGGAAGGAGGAAGATGTGACAAAGGGGGAAGTCTGGAAGGAGTAGCGTTCCCAAGAAGGCTGAGGAATAGCGGAGCGGATCGGGGAAGCGGGGGGTTCCCCTGACAGCTTCCCGCCACCAGCTCCACTTCAACCGAATCTGAGTTTTGCTTCCGCCACCCAGAAAACACGAAGAAAAAACAGGGGGTTAACAGAACTCAGGATCAAGACTCAGCTGCTACTTGCCCAGACACTGTGCAAAGTATTTGGAAATTCAAAACAATAATGAGCGACGACGACGACCACAGAGGTGATATGCTAGAGAGAGCAGACGGGCGGGGACCCACCACGTTTGGGCGCAACGTTTCGTCTGCAAAGACACATCAGGTGGCAGTGTTCCCTAACGGTACGTGGTGATTGTGGGAACTCTGATGGCAAAACGGTCTAGATTCCCACCGTAGGTCATTGCTTCCCCTTCCCCAAGGGGAAATCCCTCGGCCGGGAAAACGCGTTTTCTACACTTTTCTGTGTCTCACTCAACTCTTGCATCGAAAATCCCAATGGGAGCCCCCTGTCGTTCGCAGCACCGACTCTACGCATAGAGTTTGACTATAGATCGTCCGTGGATCCAATATCCAGTCCCACGGCACCAAAACCTCAGCTTTGAAGCAACCACAGACCCGCTGACCTTGAAAATTTAATCGTAGCTATCTGAGACCCTCTGAAATGAGCCCCCCAAATTTTGAGCCCCATGGTCCTCGCAGTTCGCAAGAAATCAAAATATCCACATCCAATCCAGATCCATCAACGTTAACTGTCATCCGTCCATCCACGGATAGGGTCATCCGAGTCGGACCCTATCAATGTAATAATTGACTACGCACCACCCAAGGAACGAGGGGTCATGAAACGGTGTGGGTTTTTCAGCCAGTAGTAGAATTCCCATATTTGTCGCCTGGACTGCAAGATGGTAAATGGAAGATAGCTGGTATGGGCCGCCAGGGGCCGCCAATTTTGCGATTCTCACCTGACTTAATTTCACAGAGATTTGACCAAACTTCTTTTTGACACCTTCCTCTAGGGGAAACCCGAATCCAGCGTCGGGTAAATTCATGCCTAGGGAAGCAGTTTTGAATTTGCCTGATAACAAGGTCAATCCGGATGCGAACGAACTGAGAGTAGACGCGCACCTTGGTCACCGACAGTCCACGTCACTGGTCCAACTTTGCCTTTGGAATCGGAGAACATGACGCCGCCGGATGCATCGATGAATGCCACGTCATGGTCTAGGTTTAGCACTTCAGCCTCTGTTCGCCGAGCATGCTGGGGCGAGGAGTGTGAGGGCGGCTCGGGCGGGGGAGCAGCTGCTGGCCCCACTATGTCTTCCATTTCGTCCGAGAGCGAGATGTTCGTGGCCAAAGGCGTTGGGTTGTCAATCAGAATCTGTGCCCCCAACGCCACGGTAGGGTAAGAGTCCACCGGAGCGGGGACAACAGATTCTGGTGTGGCCGTGTGTGAAAGCTGGCCCAGTTTTTCAATCAGTGTCACAAGGTTGGGAAGTGGGGTACGCACCGCAGCAGCCAAGGCTTGACACTTTTCAAAAAGGTCTCTATGTCTGTCTTGAGGTGACCATTGCGCAACGAACGGTTGCTAAAGCTCAATGAGGAACGAGGGGGGCGAAGAGGGGCACCTCTGAAGCCTACCAAGGCGCTCGCGCCGCGCAGAAAGTTTGATAGCGCGCGGCGCACAGTCATAGGTGAATCTGTGGTTTGGGACATGCGGGGGGCAAAGGGAAACTAATGTAGCACGTGACCGGCACAGATTCGGCCCTCTTATATCACGTGTTGCTCAATTGGGGGGTGTTCACCGGCAAAAGCCGAGACACAGCCTTGGCAGGGAGGGTGGGTCCCGAACCTCTTATTGACCTCTTATTTCAATTTTTGAACAAAGTTGCATAATGCAAAAACACGTTGGGAGGGTCAAGGAATGAAAAGAGCAAAAAAATGAAAAAGAGCAAACCTCTCTCCGTCAGTATCGGTATCTTTTCGTCCATAACCTCCCCCTTTGGCGATGTATAGGGCGGGTCGGCGAAGCCATGCCAGGGATTTCATCAGTAAACGCTATTGACCCAAGACTGTAGCGCATGCCGTTAGTCCGGTGATCTCCGCTGTCACGTCTTGAAGTTTTTTGGCAAACTTTCAGAATATGGCTCGCGCTGCACCTGCCCTTTGAGATGGAGGTAGATAAAGTGTATTACTTTGTATTGAATAGGTACAAAGTAAACAACATACTTTTTTTGTCGCAAAAGACTTGCTTCAAGGTTGATTTCCAAATTTGGAAGGTTCTCGGATAGATCCACTGACCGTCGGTCCGTCCTCGATGACGCAAACGAATTTGAACGATCGTTCACTGAAATTCGTTTGCAGTCCATAAGCCCGGATTGTGAAGGGGCTCATGCCATCAAGGTAAGTACTGAAATTTGCGTCATCTCTCACTTCCTTCTATGTGGCTCGAAAACTTTACCCGTTTTAATCTCTCCTCCGAATCTTCCGAGCAGTTCATCACAAAACTAATGTTTTCTACACTAGATTGTACAATAGAAATTAAATGTACAAACAGTCTGAGCATTTGGGTGTCTCAGAGACACGACGGACGCTCGGGCGGGTGAAGACCCCGGTTTATCCACCCAAATGCCAGATCCCGTTTCGGACAAAAATCGCAGGTTTGGACCGCGAAAGCCAGATGCCGTTCGGACAAAATTTGGGGGGACGAAGCCCAGGCACCTAGATCCGGGACAAAAATTCGGCTGTCGCAGAGGGTTGAGTCCGCCGAGGACAAGCCGAAGGTCGAGGAAATAGCGAAATTCTTGAAACTCGTCGAGAAAATGGCTAGATTTGGTTGAAAGAGCGCAAAAAACACGTCGGGAAGAAAAATTGAGCATTTTTTGATGGTGGAAAGCAAAAAATCATCCACTTTTGGCAGCTTACGGCACCATAGGCTACCTCCGGTTTGGACAAAAACTGCTCTATCCGCCCCGACACTGGTTCAAAAATTCGGGGTTTTGGCCGATTCGGGATCTAGCCTTCAAAGGGATAAACCGGGGTCCTGGCGGGTGTCGGTGAAACCATGACAGCGGAGATCACCGGACTTACGGCATGCGCTACAGTCCTGGGTCAATAGCGTTTAGTGATTTCATCGGCCCAGCTGGTTGCTGATGGGCGAGCTGGGGAAGTGTTGAGGTCGCTTCGGTTAGAGTAGTCTCGGAAACCCAGACGTTCCTCCTCCTCATTCTTTGTAGCCGGAGGTCTTTCCATATATAGTGAATGAATGACATTTTTGACAGCTTTGAGCCTGGGAGAATTTTTTGACGGAGGAACGCTTCGGTAGGCTTCGAGCTTGTTGTGAATCAATAAAAGCGCCACGCGTTAAAGATTGAAATACAGTCGGATATCTCATAATGCATGAGGTCAAAATGCATAAACCTCATTATGCATCGACTTTTGGTGTCCACCAACTTGGTAGGCTGTGATTTTATGCATTATCCTCATAATGCCTATTGCATAGGGTGAAGCGTGCATTTATGCATTTTGAAATTGCAAAAATCGTACAATTTGGTGAATTTTACCGCTCTCAGGACCAATTTAGACATGTTCCGCACCCTGAATACACAGCTGTGTCATTTTTACACCAAAATTTAGCCAAGTTCCTTGATCTGCTGGTTATTACAGCTAATTTTGACAGGCTCCCGGCAACTTCCCGGTGTTCGCCGGACTACCATATATAGTATTTTGGTGACACTGTCACGCATGTCACCTCGTGTGACATTATGCAGAAATGCATATTGCTCATAATGCATAGGCTTTGGGGGTCCACGGGCCTTATGCATTATGAGCTATCCGACTGTATACAGTCGCAAACCCCGAAGCGAAACGTTTAGCATTTTCGCTTGATTATGGGTGGACTAGGCCTAGGAAGCGGAAACGGGTGAAATTTGTTATAGACTTATAGTTCATTCTCCTGGCTACCACTTACAATCAAGAATCAAGTGAATCAACTATGTTTTCGTTGAGAACGAGAGCAATTTGTGGGGCGAGTCAAATATCGCCAAATAACGTGATAGCGGAACACTACAAAACACAACAAATTGAGCCAGTCTTGCGCAAATCGACCAGTTTGTTCAGTACTTTCGATGCAATCTGCCTCAAAATGACTTTCTATATTACTACTGTATGTCACCGGCTACAATTCCAGAGGAAGAAATAATATTTCGCATTGGTGCATCTGCCGCACTGTGCAAAGTATTCATCATGAAATTCATGCAGATTGTTATGAAATTCAGGTTTCATGATGTTTTGTCATGAACGACGTTATGAATTTCAAGACGGCTTTCATGATGCTCAGAAACTTGCTTTTGTGACAATATGGATTCATGACAAAACATCATGAATTTTCGTCATGAAACAACTACTCATTTTTTTTTTTTTGCCAAGTCCACCAGATGTTGAGTGCATAGTGTGCTCATCCCAGTGTTACACCAATACATGGTGCTAGTAGGTCTGTCAACTACAGCCTACTGGAAATCGGTTGGTTAACAAGTCAATAGCTCAGTGAGAACAGATACGCTAGTGACATGTATGGACTGAAATCCCATGTCCCTCAAAATCTTCATTAGTCTAACAGTAATAATCCGCGTTGCGCTACACCACCGCAGTGCGGCGGTCCGGGGTTCGACTCCGGCTGCCGGTACCCCAATTTATTTGCCCCGCTCTGGCCTCATTTTCATGATGTTTTGCCCTGAATTTGTTAATGAAACATCATGAAAAATCATCATGAACATCCCCATAATCATCATGAAAACACGACTCCGAGTCATGATGTTTTGTTATGAATTTCCGGTAAATCACCATGAATTTCCGGACAAATCGTCAGGAAAGTCATGACGAGAAACATCATGAATTTCATGACCCTTGGTTGGCACAGTGCCGTTGAACAAATCTGAAACAAGCAAGGCCATTGCCGGCGGCGAGAGGACTTTCAACACAATTCTTTTTGTGGTTTGGGTACTCAGATAGCGGGGTGCCTGTGTGCAAAGATTTGGCCCCCGGAGAAAGCGTTAACCTTGTGTTCGGCGAGTGTTTCGCTTCCTGGTGCCGTTTCGCTTCGGACTGTACCTCATGCAAGAATAAGGTCTTGATTGATTGGGTCTTTTCAGGCCGGTATCGTTCAAACCAGTTCAACTTGATAGCTGGATTGACGACTAGAAATCGGATCAGCAGAGATAATATGCCAGAGAACAAGTAGGGAAATCTACGCATGGATATCCGGATAAAACATAAGCCAGGACATCTTCAACCCGTTCACGGTAATTGTCCAACTTATCGATCCCTTGCTGGACAATGTCGGCTGTCTCAGGATGACGAGTCTGTTGTTTTTCCCACTGCGAGATCATGGCCTTGAACGCAGGGAGTGCGTGCCCGAGGGTCGGCGTAGTTTCTGCTGAAAGCCGTTGTTGAAATGCGTGAGGCACCTAGAGCAGTACCATGGGGTGAGGGCGACGCTTTCGAACAAAATAAGCACCATTCGACTTCGGCGCTGTCATAGCCTCAGTGAGAAATATTGGAAGCGGCATGCGAAGTTGATGCGAAGCCCGAACAGCTCGTGGATACGGTTCATGTTGAAATTTGCAAGCAGATCGTTCCAGGTTACGACCTTCGTCTCTCTGCGACCATTCGTGCTGGCGCGCAGCTGATTTTGATGCTCATCGTCGTCTGAACTCTCCTTTGCCATGCGCCCAACTTGTTTCCGCGCCTCGGCTGCGACGAGTCTGACTGCCCATGTTAACTTGATATGAATGGACGCGCGTGTAGAATTCGCTCAGGTTCAATCGAGGTCCAGAAACGGAGCTCTTGTTCATGGGAATTTACAGCCTGGCTCAGGCTTGCTGCTCGGGTAGCTCGCGCGGTGGTAGTACATCAATGGTAGAATGTCTGACATCCTGACGCTCGTGCGACCGCGTAGAAACTGTGAAACTGCGTTGGCGTGCGTAGTGCCGCGAAGATCAGCTCTTCCCGCCGCATACCGCCAGCAAAAACAGCCCCGACCCGCTTCTGCGCGCCAATACTGCAGCATCGATGGAAGACAACCAACATTAGCGAGTTTGCGATGCAGCCATTGGATGGCTAATGGCTGCACAAAACTCAAAATTCCGGCGCATTGACAAAGGATAGCCTAGTCTCGTGACCAGACTCTTATGCCATCCCAAAGGGAACCCTGTCATAAGAGTCTGGAACAATCAGCGGCCACATAACCGTACCCTTGCCTTATCAAAATTGATGGAATTTTCCCACAGTGTGTGGACTTTACTTCCCCTTGTTTTGCTCACTTCTACACCGGAACTTGACAATATATGGGCAGAGTCTACTTTTACAAATGCAGTCAAAGTCTATTCGTGCAGTTCAGGTCACATTTTGCGTCGAATATCAGTGCTTCAAGAGGTTTGAGTATACTGCGTAATAAGGATGACTGTTACGTCCCAAAACGGGTCGAGGGCCTCAAATAGCTCATTTTGAATCTTCTGCAGACTGTGAGGTAGTACATTTAGTGGATGTAGTCTCTTTGGGCTCTTATATGTTGAGAAACTTAGCCCTTTGCGCACTTTCAGCGAACTTTTGACCAGTTAGACCGTTTTGGGACGTGCTGTCAGCAGAATTACGCACAGGCTGAATATCTTGCAGCTACGACCATGGTGAGGAAAAAAATTCGTTTGGAAGGCTTAATAGACTTTGAGCAGCTAAATATCCTCGAATATGCACAAATTGAAGGTCATGAAAAGGAAGAAGTGAGCAAAACAAGGGGAAGTAAAGTCCACATACTGTGGGAAAACACCATCAATTTTGATAAGGCCATGGTACGGTTATGTGGCCGCTGATTGTTCCAGACTCTTATGACAGGGTTCCCTTTGGGATGGCATAAGAGTCTGGTCACGAGACTAAGGATAGCCCACATCTCAGCATCCCAACTTCATTCCAGCCGGCTTGTGTGTAAGTCGACACCCGTGTTTGGGCCATCAAAGTCTCCTAATCGGGAAATGATTAGCCATTCAATGGCTCCAATGGCTCATCGCAAACCCTCTATTGTGAATACTGTACATTCTCCCTTGACCAATACACTAACTCGGCAAAAAAAATGTCCGATCGGTTTTTGCTTCGTTTTTGCACGGAAATGGAACTTTCCATCTGAAACGAAGTTGGAGGTCGTAGAAGTGACCGAGCCGGAATTTTTGCACGCAAATAGATCATCAAAGTCTATTGATCCGGCATCAACTGAGCGAAACTACCGAAACAGGATATTTTCCGGTTCTGCAGTGACCAATTTCAGGGTAATCCAGGTGCATACGTCGAAAGTTCAAGATAAACCAAGCAATTCCACAAGTTGAACCAAGCAAAAAGGTTGAGCCGTTGTAGCGCTATGACGCGAACAATTCTGCCATTTTGATCAAATTTCGGCACATTCCGGTCAAAATAGCCGAAAATGGCCACTTTGCGCTCGCTGTAGCGCCTTTTTGCCTGCATATTTTTGCTTGGTCTAACTTGGAGAAATACTCAGTGAATCTCAGGCTATAGAACGAGAAAGTCAGCTCTGAGATCAATTGTAATCTGAGCAATCTGGAAAATCGGATTTTTTGTGTTGTGGCCGGCTTGATGGCGCATCATATTTTGCCGCACAACAAATGCAGCAGAATAATGCCCCTTGATTCTACAAACTACACTGTAAGTCATTTGAAGCCGAAATGTATGTCCATTGTTGAGAAATATGCGGAATATCGATCGGACGTTTTTTTTGCCGAGTTAGTGTACCAATGAAAATACTACATCTTGGCAAAATAGAGTACATCCTCGTTCCGCCTACAGCGTCCCCTCCCCAATCCCCCTGTTTATAATCAGAACCACCAACCTGTGCTTGAGATTGGGGATGCGAGATTTGGAAATCGCGCCGTACTCCGCTCCCAATGTCGGCAATATGTAAATCATGGGCGTGATCCTGGATCGACTCCAATGAACCAGCATTTGGCAGGGTCCAGATGTCGAAAGGCTGCTGCCAGTAGTACTGTGGTACATCTAAAATGAGGTCTTCACAATTCAGTACAGTATCACTCATTGTAAATGTATTAGTTGGTCGAAATACCGTGGCATATGTCCCCCCCAGCTTCTTGGAATCTCCCCCGCTTACGCAAGTCACAAAACAAGTCTGTCAGGGTGCCGACTTCAAATGGAATCACGGCTGGATGCTGGATCCGTATGATACCCGTGGTCTATCCATCACCCGAGTTCTCGGTACAGCCCCAGCTATCATCTGCTTTCAGTTGATGTCGTGAATGCGGTTTTGCATGTGCGCTCGAAACGTTGTTCCGGAAACGATATCATACATGGCACGAGCTGCTCTTCTTGTGTGGGACTCGGCCTAGAGATAGACTCTGTCCACATCTGGGCACGAGGACCGCCCGGCAAGAAGGCTAATGCTCGGCTCAGTCACGATCAGTTGGACAAGAAATATAGAAACGATCAATAAAAAACTGCAGAAGGAGCGAACAAAGGTAAGGATTGTGTTGTTTTACATGTCGAGTGCCTGGTCATATAAATTTCCTATATCAGACGACCACCACCCGTACGCGTAAATATCTTACCCGTGTACACAAACGAAACAAAGCGTTCCGGGTTCTTCTTGACATAATCTCATCCAATGATGTTCCGGGACTTCCTCGTTTGCTTTCGACGGCCAAGAAGGAGGGATGGGGTACCTCAAAAATCATCTCCAAGACATCGCTTGCCATACAGGGCAAATATCATCCTCGGAATTACACTAGCCTCGCGATCGACGTAGACCTTGCAACACCGATTTATGAACTCGGAGGCGGCGCAGCCCTACATGCCCTCAATAAAGCACCCATTTCCCTTCTTACACGCCACACTATAGCTCCTACGCGCCAACAGCTATCACTTCGCATCACCGTCGGCGATGTCAAATTACTCGATATCATGAAAAATATTGAAATGCTTTTCAAAACCGTCAATGTCGGCGAGCTTGGCCGCGTGCTTATCACACTCTCCCAAGACGAGGTAGCCGGTGATGGCCGCCCTTGTTATCTTGACGAGACAGACGAAATTGCTGGGCTCTGCGAGCATGCGCATAATGAGCTGGACTCATTCAAGATGGGCAGGGATTTGACATCTGTAAAGGCAGTGGTCAAAGCTGTTCGCGATGGCCGTGTTCATGTTGCAAAGGAGTTTAGTGTTGCTGCTTTTGCCCGCCATTCCGACAGCAATTACGGTGCAAAACCTGTCCTTCTCATGCCGACTTGCAAACACGGCTCGTGGGAGATTGCTGCCCTCAATTTACAGCGGTTGCTTGCGGCGTGGAAATTGTCTCCGTACGGCGAAAGCATGCACGGACCTGTGAAAACTATTGCATCAGACGGAGCTTCAGATCGCCGACACGCCCTGTATTTGCTGTGTATGCAGCACGAAGTAAAGCCGGAAAATCCTCTATGGGAATTTCTCAAAGACTTACCTGGGCTGAATCTAAGTACCGGTGCCGATGGTTTGACGAAATGCTTTGACCCCAAACACACCTGGAAACGTACGTGAGATCCTCATATCCTTGTTGCCTGCCGGCTGATGTATGCTCGCTAGGTAAACGTACATCAGTATTATCCAGGGAAGGGATTCTCGTGAACAGTGTTATAATAAACAAGAATCTTATCGCTCAGTGGCTAGAGCGATTGTCAGGCCACGACTGGAACCCTTCACAAATCCGACTCTCTCGCTATCAGAACAACTCATCCACCTTTTCAAATTTGCGCATCTTTCGTTTGCAATGAAATTCGGCTTTAACTAATCAAACTCGGAATCAACCGGCCCGAAACATTGAAAATATTCCCAAGTGGGCCTCCATATTAGGTATTTACATCAGGTATTTACATCAACGACACATCTGCTGAAGATGTGCCGTGTGTCGGTTCTGATGCATTACGGCACGACTTGTGTCGTGTCGGCTGTTGTATATCCTCAACTATGATGCACTATGATGCTGGACAGAGCTTGGGTGAGCCAGAGAGACTGAAGCATCGTAGAGCAAGCCAGAGAGCGGTCTTCCTTGGAGCTAAGGCCAAATTTGAGGAGGGGGGGTCGTGGGACAGGTGTTGTCGATAAGCATTTTCGGCACCTCTTGGGTTATCAGGGCGCGGTAACCAACAGACTTCGTAATGAGTTATCGAGTGAAGAAGTCTGTGCAAGAGACTAGGGCTGCTCAATTCTTTATAGCTCGTCCGTCCCGAGGATCCCTGCTAGAATTCACCAAAATGCCTGTCTGCGAAAATTTCGAATTCGGATAAGGTAGGCGTCGCTCGGATCCGGCACCCTTATATAAGCATTAACGTTTGCACAGCCACACGCCAAATCCTGAGGATTCGAGAAATTTAACGTGCTTTTCTACTAATTTTGAAGGCTGTGAGGCATAACGAAAAAAAAAAAAATCAGACGCGGGCAATTGCTGGGGTCCAGAGCAGCATGCATATTAGGTGTTTTTTGTTGGTATCAAATACGATCTTTGTGTAAAGCGCGACGCGACGAGGTAAGAGACAAGAATTTGATTGACAGCACCGCTCATGTGACCCGGAACTCATCGGATCACACGAGTATGCCTTTTTCGGACATAATCCTCCACGGACATGATTAATGAGCCGGGATTCAGGGGAGCCTGAAATCCACTTGCGTCATAGTTGCCTAAAGATAGATTTTAGGTTTGGCTCGCTCGCTTCCCGTTGGTTTCGACACTCCCACTCGAGGTAAACCGTAATCCCAAGGCTCTTGTAAACTTCCAATGCTTTTCCCGGGAAAGAGGCTTAGTAAGGATGTCGGCCACCATGTCGTGGGTAGACACGTAGCGAATGAGGGCCTTAGTCTCTCATAGCCAGATTTCAACACATTTGACCTCGTACCTCGGTCGTGTTGAAGTCTGTTTTTAAGTTCATAGGCGTGTCAATGGTAGAATCTTATTATATAATCTTTGTGGCTGTGCGTTTTACGGCAATTTAGTTCACTTTTCTTATAGCGCCTTCCCTCACGCACATATGATCCAAATTTTAAGTATATAGCATCTACAGGTACATATATACCTGTCTGAAAAAAAAAATCGATATAAAATGCATCTTCTGCGCCGACGCACTGACCTTTCGCTCCGCCTTGTGACACCTGTGACAGAATCATCACGCATTTTTCCAACCACTTTCTGCGGTGCCTTGTCGTGATTTCGGCAACTTAAGACCTCAGGGAGACTCGTATGAATCTATATAGGCGTCCTACGCTGAGTTCAAGCCTTAGATACCATGGCAATGGGTAGAAAACGTGATTACATAATCCGAATTCTACTCCTTGCACGCGGTTGATCTTAAAAATGGACTATGAGGGCCTCGCCTTTTGACACAATGTCGTCGCGAATGAAGTGGTATTTGCGCTGTATGGTTTGGTGCGTGCTCGGAATTGTGGGTCTCGACAGAGGATGATAGCTGCTTGATTATCACAGAAGAGCTCTGTGGGTCCGCGCTGCTCGTGGCCGACTTCTGCAAAGAAGGTGCGCAACCAGGCTAGGTGCTGCCCGGCGTTTGACAGTCCAATGTATTCTGACTCAGTTGAGGATAGGGCAACCATGCCTTGCCGTTTGCTGGACCAGCCCAATGCTCCTCGACCAGGTGTGAATGCGTATCCGGAGTTTAATCGAGAAGTCTCGTCGTCACCAGACCAGTCGGCGTCAGAGAACCCGTGGAAGTCAAGATCAATGTCCGAGCCGTCGAAGCGCAACTCAAGGTCACGAGTATACTTCATGTAGCGCAGGCCGCGCTTTGCAACCACAGTAGCGTATGACACTGTCTCTCCGTTTATGTTGGAGCAGTGTGGTGTTGACGGGGTCTTCAGCAGTGAGGCGAGGAGTCGTAGCCATTGGAGTCTTTGACGGGTTACAGTCTGCCATACCGCAACGCTTAAGGACAGCGTCAATGTACTCTACTTACTTCGTTTGGGAAAGAGAGATAGTGCGACAATGCAGTGCTTGTCAGAAATTTTCTTCCTTCTCTCAGCGCCTGCGCGTCGCGTCTCTGCGCAATGAGCAGTGAGCACCCTCCAGCCAGCCACAAAGCCCTTTTGGGACCTCTTTTTCAAGGGAGGGACACAGAATAAAGAGTTTGTAGGGTAGATAACTTAATTGAAGGCCAGCATATTGCTTACAAATCATAACACGTGATAATTATAGGCCTTCAAAGCTTTATAGCTTGAGCCCTATAACCTCTAAAAGGCCTTCAGCAAGTCTGGGAGGTTGTTCGGCCAGCTCCGCACATTCTAGAGAGAACGAAGATAAGTGAGATTCCCGCGAACCAACCTCTTCTGTCAACATCTGGCGCACGTCATCCACGGCTGCCTGGGGAACTGAGATACGGCAATCAATGCCCCCGAAATTCTTGGGATGTGCAGATGCGTCGGCGGGGACATGGCCTGAAGGCATATTCTTTTCTATCTGAACGCGAACACGGTGATGATTCCACCAGAGACGAAATTCATCCAGTTTTGCTTGCAACAAAGGTACGAAGATCCAGTAGAACAGTGATCTTCCATTGAAAATTTTGTTAGCACCTCCCCAAGGAGACGACTCACACATGAAAATCAACATCAGGGCTGAAAAATTCGTTCTCTCTTTCCAATCAATATAAATTCTTTCAGATTGCGTCCTAACTTGTCCTTTAACCAGTGCCAGAATGCCTCGATGATTGTGTTGTGCACACTCTCGATTAACCGACAAACAGGATATACCTCTGGATCAATATCGGGGGCAAAGGTAGTGCTGGTTCAACTGGTTAGCTTTATAACTCGTCAACGACGACGTCAAGTCCTATCCTATACTGTAGCACTTTGTATGGGTGAAACAGACCCTCGAGCGTGACTGGAAACGCTAAGCATGGAAACCAGAAACGGCCTCAGCGTTATGCGTGACATCATAGAATTTTGGAAACGGGCGGGCAAACACCGATAAAATCTATTTCCAAACCGTTTGAACGGATTCTGGGCAATTTTTAGCTCTCGTTTATGCTTTCTTTGTATCCATAGCCCTTTGTGATTCCGTAATACACCTTTTTTCTTTTTCATGAACACTGCGCCGTGGCGCACGCTCAGACACTTAAACCAGCGACGGGTCCACCACAAGCCCTCTTCGAGCGACTAGTTAAACTACCTCGGCCAGCTTCTGGTACACCTTCCCAGCACCTTGCTCGTGGTCTCCGATGCACCGTACCGGTTCTATCTTGACGAAGATTGTAAAGAGTGATTGAGTGCAGTGAGGAGGAGGAGGGTTATAGCCAAGTTATAGCAGTAGATTCAGCTAGATTTTACAGCCACAAACATGATAATTCGACACCTTTGTATGTCACGCAGTCCTCAGGGAAACCACCCGACCGTTATGCGTTACCGTTGAAACGAAACAGGGCGGGCGTTACGCGTTACGTTTCACCCATACAAAGTGCTACAGTACATGAAAACACAAGGATCAGCTCACGGGAAAAGTAACGTGACTTTGACACGAAACCACGGGACCATGTCGAGATGATGCTGCCGGCTGTCGAGATGTTGCTCCCGGTTCCCACGAACCTTCCCGAGGGCGCCGCGCACCGCGAGTGCAGCGAGCGGTAGTGCGGCGCCGAGGGCACGCAATCCAGCAAGAAAAAAACACGCGGGGTTTGGGGCGGAGCCCCGACAAGCTGTGCACCAGCCGTAGGTAGGGACGCGAGCGCAGCGAGCCGGCCCTGCCGAAGGCGGGGTGCTTAAGCTTGTACAGTCGAACCTCTCGTAACCCATACTCCTATCAAGCCATACCCCCTCTTAACCCATAGAAATCTTGAAAAACCATGGTGGTTTGCAGGGAAATTCCATAATTTTCCGGTAACCCATAACCCATAGCCATTTGAGTCGAAAACCCATAGTGAACATGCCCTAAAATGGCAATTTTGGCTCCTCGGGCCTCGGTTATTGACGGATTATGTCAGCGGATCCATCGAATATCATGGTCCGACGACTTGCCGACGACGGTTATGAACCATCGGCTTGGTCGGGAATCTACATCGAGACGCAAAAAGTAGTGCGTAAGCTGATCATGCGTAGATTTGGTTTAAAATCTGTGTTGACACCTATTTATTTAAAGAAAATATTGAATTTAAATATTATGTAATGCCCCCATCAACCCATACCCTCTCATAACCCGTAGCCTTGGCCATCCACCGAGAGGTATCCTATCCTATACATGAAAACACAAGGTGACGTTAGTAACGTGACTTTTGACAGAAAGTAACGTGCTTTTTGACAGAAAATCACGAGGTCCCCGGCGCCGCGCGCCGGCGAGTGCAGCGAGCGGCAGTGCGGCGCCGCGGGCACGGAATCCAGCAAAAAAATTCGCAAAAAATTTAAACCGGGGTTTGGGGCGGAGCCCCGACAAGCTGTGCACCAGCCGTAGGGAGGGACGCGAGCGCAGCGAGCCGGCGCTGCCGAAGGCGGGTTCGGCAGGGTGCTTAAGCTTGTACTTGAAAACAGGGCCAGGCCATCAGTCGCGTGACTTTTGACAGAAAATCACGGGGTCTTTGTCGAGATGTTGAGATCGTACGAGACGTCGCGAGCGGAGCGAGCGCAGCGGGGTTTGGGGCGGCCAGCCCCAACAAGCTGTGTGACCGAACGGAGGAAGGCCGGCGAGCGCAGCTTGTATCCTATACTTTAAAACACAACGGGCACAGCATTGCGCCCAGAAAGGGAAAATCACCCCGTGACTTTCTGTCAAAGCCTGAGAATCCCCGCGGCGACGCGCGCCGGCGAGTGCAGCGAGCGGTAGTGCGGCGCCGTCGGCCTGGAAAGCAGCAAGGTGAGTGCAGGACTCTTGCGTGGCGAAGGCACGGGTCCCATAGCTCGTACAAAGTAAAGCGACGTCCTGAATCACGTGTTGCCAGCCGATCTCTGATCCCTTATATTTTCCATCTCAAACGAGCTTTAGCTCCCTGCCTTCGGCACGGAGTCGCTCGCTGCGCTCGCGGCGTGCCTACGGCGGTCGCACAGCTCGTCGGGGCTGCCGCCCCAAACCCCGCATTGCCGAATGGCGTGGGTAAATCCACGTGCTGCGCACGTGGTTTCCTGTCAAAGGCTGTGCCGTGCTCTTTTAAAGTATAGGATTTGAAACTGTTCAGGAACACCTGCACTCGTTGGAAGAAAGGATGGCCTTGTCTTATTCAATACCATGACTCACACGGTTGGCGGGTATATTCATTCTCTTCATATATTTCTCCTGTGCTGACTTGAATTCATATATTTCTCCTGTGCTGACTTGAATTCTGATCTAGAAACAGTGGTATTGGCGACTTCGGCCTTGAAGGAATCAACTTGTTTCTCCGAGACCATAGCTGCGGCGATGTTTGTAATCGACTTGCACTAGATGAAGTCGCACCCTTGATTTTTTGACACCTCCGGTAATACTAAACGCTAATGACCCAACGTGGACACAAATATTGAAATAATTCGTGATTTTCTATGTAAAGCTTTGCATCTCTCTCCACCTTTTGAGATACAACAGAGTGATTGGGAGAGAATGATAAGCCATATAGTATATACGAGTAGGTACTGTACTGATTTGTTCACACATTTGAGTACTGGCTTTGATGATTGATCTAACGTCGACTGACAGTGACTTCCAAGTTTACTGAATGATACACATAATACTACTGGGCATGTACTGAGGGAATATGTACAAGCCTTCAGAAAAGTTAACCAAGGCTCTACCGTCGTCGATTGTATTTTCCGGACTTGAAATGCACAACGTGTCAGTCACGTGGTGCGCTCCATCGTTGGGTCATTAGCGTTTAGTGCGATCAAAGACGGGCTTCTTGCCCCAACTCAGCAACAACGTCTCGGATACATTAACTGGTTGCATGTGTATGCGAAAGATCGATCGAAAATACCGGCTCGAATGGCTGAATTGGTTGACGATTATGTGGTAAGCAAACTCTCCTTACTCCGATCTTCCTTCAACTGAGGTCATTCAAAGGAAAAGACTGTGGCTCTCTCGAAACAGCCCGAGAAATGGTTTCGATACGACACACCCACCGTTTTCGACGTTTTCGAAACATCCTATCATTCCACCACCCTGATGCTAAAGCCTGATCTCAGCCAGCTCATCTTTGGGTCCCAAACGTCGCCCGCGCGCGCGAATGACTCGATACTGTCTGACCCGCTCACGGAATATTTCGAGGAGGAAGGTCGGTGGAAGTCACCTTCACTTCTTGTTCATAGCCTGATAACCTGTTCAAAGGCCTTTTGAACGAGCCCACGTTCCTCCGACCGAACCACTATCTGCCTCTGTTCCTCGAACAGTCGGAATTCAAATCCCTTGCTCTTCCTCATCGCCACATCTATACCTACCGCCACGTCAAACAGATATGGTCTATCACTCCGGCTCCTGTAAATTCTCAGGGCGTGGAGTCTGTCGAGTAAGTCATATCGAATGCATTTGCACTTTGACTGAAACACAAAATAGAGATAGCGCGGAGCTCACTCCGATCGTTGGTGATGAACGCAAGCGCATGTTGTTCTCATACATCGTCAAAAACACAAACATGGTAGCTATTGGTCCGCTTGAATATTCTGGAACTGGTCACCGAGTCAGCATCGGGAGAACTACTGTGTATGTTTCAACCCTTTCCATCGTTTAACCTGAATCTTACCTGTTACCAGTGCCGTCCCTTGCTACGGTGACCCTTCCCTACCCGAGTTTTATGCGGAACGGGATCTCAAGAGCCGTCTTCTTCCGGCAGCTACGAACGGCGAACGGCGTCAGAGCTTGGGAGATAGTGGTAAGGCTGAACTAAAAAAGCAGCTTGCTTTGGTTTCTGCCACTCGTTCTCGGAAACGAGCTCTGGAAGAGGACAAGGAAAACGAGGTGGGTGTGGTGTCTGACAGGCCGGTCAAGATCAAAAAGAGGAGGATGAACGCAGATCAGCGGCTTGCCCTTAGTTTGAACGAGTAGAGTAAGTATTCAAGAGTTAACAATGCATTCCTCTGCAGTGTGTCATACTTGTAAACACTCAAAATAGTAAAACAACTCAATGAGAGATAAAGAAGGTGAAGCAACAGTACTGAATTCAAGTTGCTCGGAAACTCAACGTCAAACACGACAAGAGCACAATCACGGTCACGTGATCTCGGCGCCCTTTTTTTTCCAGTGCCGCGCTGTATCACCTTATATGAGTGCATAGCTGAGCTACTGATTGAACTGTGAACTCTTCAGCCTTACTCAAACTAGTGGTCACCCTCTCTACTCCGCTCGGGTATGGAGGACCGAAGAAGGCACAACACAACACAACTAGTCTGAAATTGTTGGCGGGGGTCGACCCGGACCTCGGTTTTGTCACAGTTGTAACATCATGTGCATTTCCCCACGCCCCAATGGGGAATGACACGTATGCGCGTCGGTGCTGTGGTACGCAGCGACCACCACTGTGAAGGCTTCGCAAGCCTGGGGAAGTATCAGAAGACTGCCCAGCCCATAAATACACATAACTCCGTGCTACTTCACGTTTTGGGACCATATTCATCAAGTAATATTATGTTCATGGAATGAGTATATTATCTTTAGGGTGGCGGGAAATAGCTCTGGCGCCTGGTTAACCGAGGTAATTTACCAAAGCCTTCTCAGACGAGCCTATTTGACCTAATTTACCGGGCTGATTTACCCAAATTTCCCACGGCTCTTTTCGCTGCAAGAACCAACTAAAAATTCAAAAATTTTCCCAATTACCGCTGCTATTGAGGTCAGAAAGGGATAAGAAACTCAGCAAGCGCATGAGCACTATATTTTGTCGAGAGTCCGACCGCATCTCCCTAATGATGTCAGGGTGGGAAGAACTTCGACAGAATCATTGAGAAATCGGACAAAAATGGCCGAAATTGACAGAATATTGCATGTCGTGAACCAATTGTGCTCTTCCTTTCAAGAAAAAACCCGGCTAAGGCTGCCAAAGGAGGTGGATTTAGCCCTCCAGACCACGGTAAATTAGCCCTATTTTACCCGCCATTTTTGAGCCTCCGAAAAGTTGGGTAAATTAGCAGGTAATTTACCTGGTGAATTTGCAGATGTAAATTTCGGAGGCCTATTTCCCGCCACCCTAATTATCTTCGGGATTACGGCCCCGTCCAAAAGTCCCAGATGCTTCACAATGGTAAATATAACCCCGGCAAATGTAAATGTGGGGTTTTAAGCCCTCCATACAGCCAACAAGCTCCATATTGGGCTCAAGTCAAGGCTCAAGTTGGACCGCCAAGTTTTCCGAACGACGTGTCATTTCCTTATCCGACCGTGTGAACTGGCACGTGTGTCACAGAATCCGAGGTCTTGGATGGCAGGCGCCATCAAGTTCAGACTCTATATAATAGATTTATCGACTATCATAAATCTTGTAGAGTCTGACTTGGTGAGACTACAACACAACCAAACCACTGCAATATGTTCGAGGTAGGAAAAATTGAAGGTTCCGAGTCAACTTTTTGGAGCTCGAAAGGAAGCTTAAACATATTCTAAGCCACTCTGTGTGCTCAGAATACCTTAGCCAGACGATCCTCATCCATGAAATGGCAAATCCATCTCGACTGGCATGTCACACCTTGTCACAAATGATGACGCAACACAACACAACCAAACCACAACATTTTGTTCAAGGCAGCAAAAATTGAAGGTTCCGAGTCAACTTTTTGGAGCTCGAAAGGAAGCTTAAACATATTCTAAGCCACTCTGTGTGCTCAGAATACCTTAGCCAGACGATCCTCGTCCGTGAAATGGTGCACTGTTTCCAAGAGCAATGTGGCTCAGCTGAGGTAGTACTTAATGTTGTAGGGGTGTTGGGAGTGGCCATGCAATTGAATGAATGTACGACCTGCGATGAAATTCGAAATAAAGGAGGGAAATACGGAATATTCCGAGCGTTGATTGATTGACAAAATGTAACGGAACCTTCCGTTTCACGGCATCTGCGGCAACCTCGATCACACGATCACAAAAACCACTGTTCGCCGAGCAAAAGCATGTGTTCTAAACAAAAGCAATGATGCAGCCTCCCAGCCAAAATCTGTCGACTTCAAGTGAGTGCGGAGCCCTTTCCCCGCCCGATATAAGCCTCAATTATCGAAAATGCACTTACCATATGATTAATACACCCTTCCAGCTTCTCAAATGTGGCCGCCAAGCACCCAATAAGAATGGCCATTTTTGGCAAGGCGGGACGGCACTGCCACGCGCGAGCGACGGCGGTATGCGGTGGGCGGGGAAGCTCGGGGAAGTGGGTGAGCTGACCATTACCAAACTGTCAAGGTAGCGGTTAATTTTCCCGAGGATAGCTGATTTACAGTGCCGGACACGCAAAGTCGACAACTTTAATCTTCCCTTTATGGAAGGTGTGACATACCCCCAGATGTCTAGATTTTTGTGTAAAACAGTCGCTAAGCATCCAAAGAACAGTTTTGCACGAGCCGATTGTCAAAAAAACGAAAAACTATGAAATGATAGCCGAAAATTTGGCCGTAACCTCAAAATTGATGGGAAAAAAACCTCGGACATAGCGCAATTGACTCCTTTCGTTGAGTAAGTTATGATTCTGATAAAATAAAGAAAATTCCACGAGCGGTTTCTGAGAAATCTGCCTCTCTTTGTCTGGGAAATCAATTTGGCAATTCCGAGTCACGTTACATGTTACTGTCAAAGATAAGATTGTACTTAGCATCAACTTAGCATTGCAACGTTGTTGAGGCATTGTGTGCAGCATGGAATGCACACCTATGAAAGTCTTGCGGCATGGCACTCAACCAGCATCCTTCCTTTCTATCATGAGCCAAGATCCTTTTCTTCAGCTCAGAGCTGCCTTACTCAAATTTGAAATGGCCCACTTGGGCTGCCCAACTCTGTTTGTGTTCGACAATTATTCTTCTCGTTGTATACTGTCACTCAAAGTTGATCCATGGCTGACTTGATGGAAGTAGTATGAGGCATGGTGTAAATCCGCCTCCCGAGATGTTCAGAAGGAGTCGGAGATGTTTTATCAAGCACTGGAAGCGACAGTTGGGCATCCGCATCAAACATTCTTTGCCCATAATCATGAGCGGCAAGGGCGGCGAGGGCGACGGCGGGATGTAGTGTTGCCGGAAGCTGGAGCTAGCTCCGAGCTGAGTTCAACTCCAACTCGACCCCTTCCCAAAAGCGGCACCTCGAGGTGATGCCAGCTCGCCTCGACTCCACCCTCGTCACCCAAAGCGGACGACGTGACATTTCTGGTGGTGTAACTGAGTGACATCACACTCCCTCCCCAGTTTCTGTATTGGCCGTTTCTTGGCCGTTTTCGACGTAGAAAAAGCAGTTTGAGCTTGAAGAGAGCTCAGGAAAACCTTCCACATCAAAATTTGGTACATTCTCCCCTAAAACTTTGCCCTTCGGGTGGAAAGATGAACCCTGGGACACTAGATTCCCATATCCGGTATCAGCTCTGAGCCAGCTTCGGTCAACTCGAGCTGACAGCGAGCTGATGGGCAATCAACTCGAGTTCAGCTCCAACTCAGCTCCCGGCAACACTAGCGGGATGGTTGGTTAGAGCACAAATGGGCTTCAGAAGGCATACTAGTTAGCTAATTTTTGTTCCCCGAGGCTCGGAGAGGTACACACAATTTTGATTTTTTGGCTCAAAAATTTGGCCGCAGCTAAAATGTCGTGGGAAAAACTTCGGAGGTGGTTTTTTGGACGTTTTCGAGGGTGCTGAGTCTGATTCTGAAGTCAGATTTATGCCAAAAATTCGCGTTCTTCGGCAATCATCATTGTCGACTTTGGTTGTCCGGCACTGTATATCTAAGCGGGTTCTCGCGAGAGTATATGATACATCACCGCGGTCCTCTCCCTAGAGCAAGGTGATGTATCATTTCCCCAGCTAGGGACTTTGCATTTGCACTTATCTTTCCGGTCCAATTCTTGTGCTGTGGAATCATTCCATACATATCTACTACCCAAGAGTATCAAACTCATAACTATGTGCCAAAATCATTGTCCAATGCTGCGCTTTTGTCGAATTGCGCAAAATCACAAGTGCCAAAGTTATTCTCAGTCTACGAGCTGTACTGAATCTTCCTGGCTGAGATGACCAGTATGGCGGTCAATCCGTCGTTTTAATCAAATCTGTGGAAAATGTGTATTTGGTGACATTAGAGAGTTTGCGGTGAGCCGCCAGAAGCCACCTGGCGGCTCTAATGGCATGCGGATTGGAGCGGCTATGCTGTCTGGCGGCTCGTTTGGCGGCTGGTAAGACTGGTTCAAATTTGGTTTTGCGAGTCTATTCTTAGTACTTAGTCATCTATATCTTGAGCCATACACACACGAAGAAAATTGGACCCGAAAATCTGACGCTATCGCGCATTCGAGCCGAAGACTTCGGTTGATGCTGGAAATTGCTTCAATTCAAAACAATTATGCACGTTTGGACAACGAACTCTCATTGGCTGAAGGTATAGTTAAGTATGCAAGGTACACAACCACTATCCAACCGCTAAGGACCGCGCGCGACGAGCCGCCACATGACGTAGCCGCTCCAATCCGCATGCCGTTAGAGCCGCCAGGTGGCTTCTGGCGGCTCACCGCAAACTCTCTATTTGGTGTATAAAATGTACAAAGTGAAGAAAAAGAGGAGGAATTCGAGATCTATGTTTCTTTTGAGTTGAGCTATAAAACTGGAAAACACGAGGGTAAAAACTTTTTGCGCTCGAGTGTGAAAAGTTTGTTGCGGGCCGCAGAGAGGTGGCTATGCACTTGATGATGAATTGATCTCTGATTCGGCATTGGGACTTCAACAGAGCTTTGCTCTACCATCCTTGCTGGTATCTTCTTAAGTGTTACCTGCTAGCTTATACCATTGACACTCATAAAAAACCGCACTATTAGCTGGACCTGGGCTAGAATGACCGCCGAAAGTCTTGATTTGAAGCTCTTTGCATGCTTTGAGTTGACCATTACTTACAGTTGCGGCAAGATCAATTTTCTTACCTTTTATGGAAATTCTCATCAAACTGCACCTTTTGCCTCTTGGAAATAGATGAAAGCGAGTTTTAAGCTGCACATAGGGCTCAGAGTAGTATATATTTGTACTTGATGCGAAAAAATTGAGCAGTTATGCATAATTTTCAACCCATAAGAGGCTGTTTTTGAATCACAACTTGGTCCAAACAGTGGGGCAGATGCATGGAAAATGATTAATGTTTTTGCATATTCTGTTGAATTTGGGATATTTCCCTGCCTCTGTGCACTTTAATTGCCCATCTAACATCTTTCTGAGGGGAAAAGGCCGGGTTTGATTGGAATTTCCATAAAAGGTAAGAAAATTGATCTTGCCGCAACTGTAGCTCTTTCTACAGAGCCGCAAAAAATAAAGCTATTTTATTTACCTCTGTAAATGCATTTGGACGGTCATATCAGGTATCTATGCTGCCTCGTCTTCTCTGGTTTCAACTGGTTGAATATCTTAATATCTCGGCCATCACCTCGCATCAGATACACAGCCACCGGACCTCGGACCGACACAAACTTTTTCTGGCACACAAAAACTTTCTACTCTCCTTCAGCGAAAGTTTTTACACTCGCAAACAAAAGTTGAGTTTCAAGGGTTTTTCACTTTATTTTCTACTTTCACTCAGAATGGACATTTTATACACATTTGATTAAAACGACACATTGACCGCCATAGACCAGTGCATGAGATGTCAGTAGATGCCAAACATTATGTTCATAAAAAATTCACCACAAAAAACTACAAATTTGGCCCAAACCGATCAAATTTCCGGTTACTTTCTGTGATGACGAGTATGTGAAGTTCCGTTCCTCAAGGCTGGACTCTGTTCCGTCGAACGAATATTAGCTGGAGTGCGACCGCCTAAGATCGCGGCAAAGGCTGATGCGAAGGGATCGTGGAGCGTCTTCCGCGAGGTGGATAGCGAATGGGATGAGCCGGACGTCGGTCCTATGATGCGGTTGGAAGGCACGAAGAAGAGAGGTAAAGCGGATACTGAAGGAGACGAAGAGGTGTGGTACGACCGACAACTCAAGCGAAAGCTCATCATCTCTTCCTTGCCGCCTCTTCCCCCTGTCTTGCGCAATATGGACTCTCAGTTTGGTCGACCTGCCCCGACGTGGCCGTTCGGAGCGCGTTCCGGTCATGCACTCCCCTTCGTTATGGATGTACCCTACGGAGGAACCTCGCCCAGAGATGGTTGGAGCAATCTACGATCCCCCTGCTCTAGCTTTGGAAGAAGCCATGGACGTTGTACCCGCGGAGCAGACGCCGCCCGTCACGATGCTATATAGGTGTGCAAACCGAGGAACAGTCAATGGAATCTACGACTCCGATTCTCCAGAGGCCGCCCGTTGACGAGGACGAAGTATCCCTTGGCCCTTCCTCTGCCTCGCCTTCCAGAGCGTCAACCCCGGAGCGTCTGACGGATTTGTTTGCGGAGGATGTCGACGTCATCATGAGCGACGCGCTCGACAAAGGAGATGACCCTGGGATGACTGCGGGTGCGACGTCGAGACGAACTCCGTCTCCGTTCACTGACGGCAGAGGGAGAGTCGCCAGTCATTACGTCCGATTGCGAGGGTTGGGGTACTCAGTTAACCTCGCCGACATCCGTTCATGGCTCCACGGCATCGGCGGAGATTGGGACGCGTCCAGCGTTATCGGTCTGTACCGTCGCGTCCTAGAAGGATACAACGCGGACTATCTGGTCGAGCTGTCGACGGCGGCGAGCGGGGAATTGTTGCTTCGGGCTGCGCGAAACAACAGGCGAATATCGGATGGAGCTGTGTTCATGGAGGAAAGCGAATTTTGGAGGGATACCGTGGGCCTAAATAGACGTGGGCTAGTCAGGACGCCGTCTCCAGAAAGGTCGGAGCGATTCGTCAACCTTCCCTCCATCCCCAGGTTCCGTCGGGACAGGACTCCGCCTCAAAGGCGTCGAGACTCTCCCCCTCCTGAGCAATTGACTCGTCCGCCTGCAACCCAACGGCAGATGCAGCGAGTTCGGGACATCGCGCGTCGTCAACGTGCAATGATGGAGTCAGAACAGGAGGAATTCCGCAGACGACACGGCGGCGCTAACAATCCCCTAAGGGAACCGACGCATCTGACGGAGGAAGCTGGGCGAAAACGAGCGCATTCCCCAGAGGAGGCCAAGTCAAGCGCCCGCTTGCGGACAGAACCCCCGCGCGAACCCAGAGCGATGCGCGGTCAAGTTTTGTAACACTACTACTTTTCTCTGTTATCTCGTGACCGCGTTTGACTTAGACTTATTCTCCACTTCCCGCTCCGTCCATTACTTTGCGCTCATGAATGACTTCATTCCGCTTTGTCTTGTTTCTTAGTTTACTTTATATACTGTGATGTACTTTGTATTACACTTTTGAGATCCCTCTTAACCGTACATAGTAGTTCAGGTTAAGCAAGATTAGATTATGTAATATATACATGCGGAATATAAGGTAACAAGCGTTTAAGCAAGTAAATATTGTATAGACCCGTCACAGTGCCCCCCAAACGGTTGGTGCCTGCTATGAAGCAGAAATTGAGTATGCTCATCCCAGGATAGCATCACAATGGCCCCCCAAATTCTGCGTCCCTAGGGATGCAGAGATTCCATCAAGGGAGGAGGAAAGAAAAAAAAGTTGGCCAGCTTTATTGGAGAATGCGGCACTGATGCTCTGCATTATTGGCTGCCGCAATGGCATCTGTAACGAAGTCCAGATGCCTATCCCCAGCTGGCAGCCAGGGCGGACCAGCAGAGCTACAGTAGGATGATCTGTAGACTCTGGACTGCACCTGCAGTGCGCCCTGGCTAAGGCTCCGGATCTGTGTTTCACAAAGATCCTTGGGCCAGCCTCTATTGCTGTCGTCTGGCCTGCAGTATGAGCTAATGTGCATCCCAGGCGCTAGGCTCTGCTAACGCTGTGCTAGCTATGAGTCCCTGACTCAGGGTATGCACGCTGGGGGGACTAGCAGAGCTATGGAGGCATAGCCTCTAACCATAGACTCTGTACTGCATTCGCAGTATCACCCTAGTGGCGCTCCAGGCCTCCCTCAAGGCGGCAACCTGTAGCTATTCAGGCCAGCCTGTATTGCTCCCGTCTGGCCTGCAGGGTATGCTGAGTGTATCCCTGGCGCTATAGAGCTAATTCCAGCAGCCTCCAAGGTATCTTTCCGCTTTCATTGTGCAAATGTGAGATTTGAATCTGGATCGGTATTCGTGAGGCTTATCGAGTCGACCCGCAGTTATTTCGCGAGCCGTATTCATAGATGTTAGTCGCTTCAACCCCTTGCTTGTTCCGTCCCCAACGATCATCTTTCTCTCAGTGACCGAGGCGAGGAAGCCACTCAGCCTCTCTGCATTGGGAATTTATATCATTGTGAGTGCTGTTACTGCCGTATGATGGAGTGGGTCACTGAGTCTGCTTGCCATAGCTCTTGTTATCGATTACCCAGATCGGTACGTGCATGCCTTTTCTTCAAGCGGTATTTCTAATGCATTCGTAACACAGTCGCGGGCATCATTCAGAGAGTCTGGTCGTATGTCTCGATCCGTGCTTCGCTGTCCCTGGTTTATCATTACTAAATACGCGTTTTCAGTTTCTCGCAGTCCCCGACACGTTCTGGTTCTTCCTCGGTCTCGCTCCCAGCAGTAAACGTTCGTATCTATCATTTCATACCCTATTCAACTCCATATTCCGTGGCCGCTTGTAGTGTACATGAACAGCATGATGGCGACGTATGTCCCGTTCCGTTTGCTCCCATACCTTATGACTGCTGTATTGATCTACTACAGACTCAACAGACGCCAACACTTCCGCGAGGCTATCGACTACAACGATAAAGGATGGAACTCCATCCCGATGGGGACATTGGCCTCGAATGCAGGGGGTGCGAAAGTCGGTCATCATGGGCAGGGACAAGCGTCGCTCGGCGTCGTGGAGTTTGCCGAGACCGTTTCGGTAGGGGATGCCTCTTCTGTCGTTACCGTCTGAAGCTCTCTTCAAAGGTGGATATCAATGCCAAACGGGACGAATTCCCTGGTTGCGCCTGAGTCCGACGCATTCACAACTTTGGGACCTGGATAAAAAGTACATTGGCCGCGCCGCTCGTTGTTCAAACTTCATCATGCATGAATACCCGTATTAGATTCGTATATACAAATTTCGAATACCATAGTCTGTATACACTCGTACTAGTGCTTCGAAGCACCGCCGTCGTCTGAATTAGTCTGTATTTTGCCACGGGGGTGATGCACGGAGGTGGGCATAATGCCGTAATGTACGAATTGGGAAATAGTTCCCACCCGCTATTCACCTCATACTACCACTGTGCCCCCGTCAATTGCCTAAATTTTGGGACACGACGCTCAAATTAACATAGTCGAGCAGGTCTATAAAGTTTGAGTGAGTTATTTCACTCAGTGCGACAGGAATTCACAACACCGCGGGTGGCCGGCGGCCAACCCACCAAATTGCGATCTCCCTCAATTTTGAGCCATTTCCTTCCATTCAAGTGAGTAACATCATTGAAATGAGTTGCCAAAGGTACCCCGCACAGCAGAGTAACTAAAAACACGTAGCAGAATGCACAACGACGCGATTGATTCGACTTGATTAAAATCATTACGGCATTTGGCTCACCTCCAATCGCCGATGACAGCAACTTGACAGACTACAACAAACCGCAGGTACGAGGATATATTTTGTTGTAGCGTCTGTTTACAAGAGACTACGTCTGAATGGCCTTGCGTACATCCGAGTCGGCTCGAAGAAGGGTCGGAGAGATGGGAAATGTTCAAGATGGGCCCGGAATCCCCGGAAAGTTCGCAATTCGGGGATTGAACAGGATATTGAAAATACCAGGAAGACGAGCCAGCGTTGATTGCAATATGTGCAAAGTTAATGACACTTCGGATCTTTTTGTAAATAAAGAACAACTTAGCATCTCAATATAGTCAAAGCTGTCGTAATCCATAGCTCTGATAACTCATAATCGCCCATAACCATTTTGACGTTGTGCATGGCAATTAATTAACTTGCTCACACAGCAACGGAACTCAACACAAGAGATCTTGTTCTATGGCAACGGCAACGATTAGCGTTCTGCTCTAACGAGCAGCGTTCTGCTGATTGATGCGCTGATGGCATCTGATAGCTCCTCGGCAAAGTCGTCAGGACCCCGGAGACGTACCTGTACAACATTAACGATCCATTCCACCATTGTTCCACCAACTGCATTCTCTATGAGATCCCGAGTTATGGATTACCAGTACTCATATCTCTGCCTCAAAAATCGCTCCTGCTCTCAGTTCGTAATACACCGTGCGTGTCGGTAGTTTTTCTAAATATCCCAGTTCACTTTGAGTTCACTGCACTGCATGTATTTATCAGACATGTCGCCTCGCTCCTCTCTTTGCCAAGCTCAACTCATTGAACTCGATCCATCAACTCTGCACTGTCTTCATTTACATCGCTTTCAACTTTGCTTATTTCTCTGACATCACAACCCTAAGCTCGGGAGGCTGGTTCGAGAATCGACACAATGTCGAATGTTGATGATTTCGATGTTCATACTCCTTCGCACCGAAGGCCGCTGGAACGTAGGTCTGGTTGAGCGCTAGACACTGGATGCAGATCCAGCCGGGCTAAAGTGGGAGGATAGTTAGTTAAAAACAAGATCGTCTAAAAAGAAATAATGGACATACGATCTTGGCTTTACCGAACTCCAACTCCATGATGGGCGTAGGATCGAACTTGGGGAGATGTTCGAAGGGAGCGGGAGGAGGTGCGAGCTCCGGCTTCTGGGACACCCTAGTCATCGTTCCAGGCGCGAGGTAGTTGTAGAACCGCGGGGGAGTCTTGCCCTTGAAACGCACACCATGGAGGAACGGGTGGTTAAGGGGGGTGACGATGTTGAAAGGCGGCGGCGGGTTACATAAGGCAAGTACCACTCAGTTCAAACTTCGGCTCGACTCCGATGAAATATATAAATTCATTTTTCAGTAAGTATTCTAGTTTCAACCCCAAAGGAATTTGAGAATGTAGTTTTGGGGATAGTTTACCGCTTCCTCCGAAGTTTTGAATGAAGTTCAACGTTCAACTTGCGACCGGAAGTTTTGAATCTGAAGTTGAACTTGTAGTCAAAGTTGAACTTGGATGAAGTTCGGCATCAGCAAAATTTAGTCTTACTAGTACTGATTCTCATTTAGATCCTGGTGAGTTTTTATGTACCAGAAGTTTGAATGATCTATTGACAGAGCCCCAAACTGGAACTCTTCATTCGGCTAAGACCGGCAACTACAACATCCTGATCTTGTTGATGCGCGCCTAGCACATTGATCCTTTTCTCGGCATTGTTCTCAGTTGCTTCGACTTCTTCCTAACACCTGATGTACTGTATAAGCTTCATTTTTTTCTTATCATCCTTTACCATTATCTGTATCAAATGTAAATACCATGTAATATTTCCCCCCCAGATGTCAACCTGATCGAAGCTGTTGCTTCCCGTGTCGCTTAGTACAGACTCCTCGTCATAATTCTCCTGAGTCCCATTCACTTTGAATGCGAGGCTAGCATCCAAGCTTCTGAAAATTTTCATCGCTTTGGAGAAAAGCTAATGTTGTGAGCTAACCACCGTTGCAACTTTGAAGAGATGACACTGTTTGTTCACTTTGAGACAGGGCAAGCGCCCACACATCAGTCTCTCGACACATTTGACTTTCTAATACCTCGGTTGTGTTGAAAGGAACTGGGCCATGAGAGATGAACACCATAAAAATTGGTATAATTATAAGTCGGCTTTTGTGGTCTGAATTCAGGAATCCACACAGATAGATCTAGAATTGTGTTTCACGAAGTACACAAATTAGGACTAGAGGTTTATTCTCACCTGCCAGTAGTTGAGTGTCTTTCAGTAGGACAAAGTGGGTCCTGACTTGATTCAAGTGGAAAACTTGACCGGAAAAAGCAACATTCTGCCATCACGGTGACTGGTGTATTGAGAGACATTGGCTTGGTTCACAATTGGGTTGCCCAAATCAACCGGTGAAATGGCAGAGCAGCTTCATACCCGAATCAATATTGAGAATTGATGAAGCAAGACTTATGAATACAGAAACTCTAACCTGAAGACCCCTGATGGTTGATTGTAGAGGGCACCACAGATGAGTAGCGAAATTGAATCACAGGTGAACATGTTATTGAACTGCGAGGTTAGTGAGATTAATTTGAAGAAGGGAAGGAACCATACAGACTTATCTGTGTTTGAATGAAAACCCATTGACACTCCGTCTCTGACAAGGTTGAAGGCCGTTGCCTAAATTGAGGCGTTGGGAACTACGAGTCTACGACGCGTATTCAGATCGAATTCAGATGCCCGTTCAGTCGGTGATAATAAGTTCAAATTACCTTTGTGTTGATCGATAATATACATACTGTATGTGTGGATGCGTGCTTCGACTCGGCATAGGTTGCTTTCAGAATTGTTAACTAGTGGTAAAGTTAATAATTCAGTCGTTCACCTGACATAACTTTGTCGTAGTAGGGGAGGAACTCCGATCCGAAGAAGGGGAGATGAGTGCGGAAGGACATGTACATGCGAATTTCGATCTGCTCGGATTTCCCGAACACAGTCAGTTGAACATTAACAGCGCTGGATGGGTTACTGGGTAGGTATTACTAGGTAAGTGGCAGAACTCGAAGCTTAGAACATCCTTGCCTAGTACTTACTTATTGGTATCTCCGAGTCAGATTGATTCAGGGTCAGCGGGAAACTGTATTGCCCACCTCAGCCATGATTTGAATCCCGACAGCTCAACACAACCTCCAAAAAATTCAGTCAGCATGAGTTTCTTGGTCAATAGGCGGAGACAGAAAGCGATAGACTTGGAAGAGATGGACTTGTTGAAGCTCTGAAAGAAGTAAAAAAAAAAAATTGATATAATCTTGGTCCTCAAGTTTGAGTGGGCGGAAATTTTGAATCGCTCAACGCCGATTCAGAAATAATGCATGAAAATCTGTTGATGTGAAGAACTTTCAATATCAACAGTCAGTAAGTTGAAGCTCTCAGAACTTTCCTGGAATTCGAGTCTAGTCCGTTGATAGTCAAGACATTGGAGGTGGGTCCCAAATGGTATTGAAGTTTGAAATCCCGGATTCAAAAACTAGTAGATTTGATTCCGAAAAATCAAAAACCTGATGAAATGAATAGTCTATTGACAAGACTTTGTTCCACAGTAATTTACTCGGCGGCAATGTAGATTAAATTAAGGCAGCAAGCGCAAGAAAAGGGATAAAATCCGCACACCGAGACGTCAAGAGACCGGTTCATTGAATCAACAAAGAAGAAAATTGATTAGAACAAAATGTGTCTAACCTCCGAGTCGAAGAAAAGGCTGCCAATTCTGTAAACTCAAGCACTGTGTGATTACAACTTCACAACCGAATAAGTAGTGACTGACAATATCAACAGCAGAGCTCCCAAAGCTTTCTTGAGAAATTCAATGTGAATGGAAACGGCCCAGTAATACAATTCATAATGTGAACAACTCGTAGCAACCCTAGCTCAGCATCGGCATGTATCCCAACTCTGATGGAGTTGAATGAAGAACTCACAGAAGGCTGATCCTCCGAGATTTGAATTAACCTTTTTCTGTAAAGTCCCAGACACAAGTCAGTTTGAGACTTCGAGCGCTACTACAGTGGCGGCAAAATCTGATGTCACCCCCAAAAAAGGAAATTTCCATCAATTCAACTCGTTTTCTTTTCTGTGCCATGTTTTCTGTGGTCGGACCTTTCACAGTGCATTTAAGACATAGATTTGAAGTACATGCACCCCTTTTCCATCTTAGGATACCTCGAAGATTGACACTTTTGGTTGACTTTTGGGCAAGACTTTTCAACCATCTTTGGCCCAGTTCTCCTCAATGAATGTACCTATCTTTCTCAATCTTGCGTACACACGCAGTGTATTTGCCGTGCCAATGGATCTGTGCCCTTGTCGCCCCCAGATGGCGATGGCAAGGGCAGATTAGAGGCAGTTTGATGGAAATTTCCTTTTATGGGGGTGACATCAGATTTTGCCGCCACTGTAATCGAGGGTGTTGAGTCAGTGTTGAGTCAATGTTGAGTCCTGAAGAGTTTGAATTATGACGATCTTCGAAATGGCAGATCATTGGGACAGAAAGACTTTTTAGAAGAGATAATACTTTGAGAAGAGGTGTAGGAAATAGGTGTAGAATACCTGTATAGTGCCTAGCGACTCGAAGTGCAAGCTTGGGGTTAGATTGATGGGGAAACCGATTCGGGGCGTGTGATCCGCCATCACATAAACTGATGATCATTGATGCATGATAGTGGCTGGGCCCATCAAATCTGCCAACGAAGTTGAACTTGAAGTTCAAGCCCCAAAACTTCGACCACTGCCAAACCTCGTGTAACAAGTGCCATTTGTGATCTTCGTCCTCCCCAAACCGCTCAACTTCCAGCTAGGCGCGCTGTGAAAGAGTGACTGTACCAGCCTCCAAGTCCTGGTCAACGCGCATCCCAAGCAGCCGATCATGTAGTGTTGCCGCGGCTCGGCTCAGCTCGGCTGAGCCGATAGAGCCGAGCTATTTTAAGCTGAGCCAGCCGTTGCCAAGGCAGCTCCACGTGGCTCGGCTCAGGCTCAAGCCGGCTTGAGCCCGGCTCAGCCGCAGCTTGCGACTTTCCACCACATCGCCTGCTGTGGTGCTCTCGGTGCGCTCATTGCTCCCAAATGCTCACCTGTCTTCCTCCTTCGATGTCTGGCTTCTACTCCCCGCGTTTCAATCGCCCACGTGTCCGCTGTCCTGGTCAATAGAACTCTCATCTCGGCGACAATACTTCATGTTTCTGCTGGATAAACGTCGATATCGGCAAACTGTTGCCTCTTCCCCTCCACCCTCTGCACTCCAGGGTCGCACTCCGGTGTTATGCTCGCAGCACGCTCGTACAAGAAGTCAGTAATCTACGCCTTTTCTTCCCAGTTTTAATTTCTTCAAACGGATCGCGCACCGATGTAGTACTACATTCGCTCGAACATTTGCAGGGCTCCGTATAGACATATGTCAGGGTCGACCTTCTATCCGTGTTTTGGGGTCCTGAATCTATCTTCGTGCGTTCGGTACCCCAGACCTGGCTACACTATAAGTATCTCATGCCTAACTTTCACAGGTTTTGTCGACATTCCAATGCCTGCTAACTGTCGCCCGACTACAAACGGTATATTCTTTACGCCTTGCTTACTGCTAATCCTTGCTTGATACAATACAGAACACTCACCGGCCCAATCGCACGCCAGTCAAGGCAGTCACGATGCAACTGAACAAGACGAGACGTCATCTACGCCTCATTCACCTCCTCAGCCTACAACGAGCCACCAGCGTCAACCTTACCCCCGCCCCGAATCTCCCGTGCTTCCCATCGAACGAGGTAGCGAGAATTCTGCGACACGTAGTTTTCTATTTCCCCCCCTTTTTTTTGTCGTTTTAGTTTGATCTCACGACCAATTTCAGTCCGCCCGGAGGTCTACACTCGCGACCTCTTCAATAACCACGTTCTACACACTCCTGCTCCCTGCACCGATCGTCGTGCGAGGGCAGATTTCAGTGATATTGTGAGCAAAACAGTTTGTCACGGAGATTAAGACCACTTCCGTGCTCTTGCTGAGAAAGAATTCAACCGCTGAATTAAGGCAATTCTGCATTTTTGCGGGCCTGCAGGCTGCGACATGCAGAGGTAATTTTACCACCAACTGTGAGCCTGGAGTCCATTTCCCGCAATCTTGTGGCTGGTAAATCTTTGCATGCGCGTCGACCAAGAATTTCTATTGTGTTTAGTGCGATTCAAACCGTGTGAGTTTTGGTCTGATGGTGCCACCGTGTGAGTTCTCGTCTGATGGTGCCCCCGTGGGAGATCACAGCTGATGGTGCCCCCCGTGGGAAACCCAAACTTTGCACAGCCATACGATTTCTGGGAACCTCGGACAAAAGGGGGGAGCAAGCTCCCCCAACGATGAATTACATCTTAACAGCACACATCGTACAAGCTCACAACTGAAGGAGAGCCGGAGTGTACTGTGCGACCCCGGCTGAGCAACCCAGATAACTGCTCCCCTCTCGTGGGTCACAGGGCCCTGCCTAGGGTGATTAGGTTCCTCAGCCAGGAGTTTGGCTAGCGCGACGGCCTCCAGCGCCCTGGATTCGGCGCTGACCCGTCACATTGGTGGACACACAGGGATGCTTCATCAAGCATCCTATTGAAGATTCGCCCCTCACCACCTCCTCGACGGATTACCCCACCTACGAGCTCTCCCGAGTTGTGAGCCCCTTCCGGCACCTCGTTCGTGGACTGGTGAGGCGCCACGTCGCCTCCCTTTGCTTTCTTTGCTTCACGGGAGCGCCACGTCATTCGCCCGTCGACCCGCTCTTCTTCCCCGACTTCCTTCTTTTACCTCGGGATCGACGCCCCACGTTACGGGACCCCTTTCGTTGACACAACTACCGGTACAACAACCTATACAACATATCCGCAATCCCTGAACCACCCTTCGATGTTCTCTGGGGTCATCGTCTCATGAGCAGCTTCCCACAGAGTTGCGATGGGGTCGCAACCATCACGCCCTTCCATTGAGCTGAGAACATCGTCCCGGTTGCGGCGGATCCAATATTTCATGCATGAAAACCCTTCTTCGCATGGATTGAAGTCGGGAGAGTATGGTGACAAATAAATGAGTCGACGCCCGCTGTAGATCAAATTCAGTTGGTTAGGATATATCCTACGCACCGTCCCCCGACCATCTCACGAATCCCATCAAAATGATGAACACTTGCGTTGTCCATGACGAGAACAGAGTTGTCCTGTGGAAAGGGATTCATGCGGTCAAGGAGAACATCGAGATAGTTGCGGAACTCTACGGCGGTCCAGGATCGAGTCAACACATCAAAGTGAAGTATGCCATCGAGGCAAATTGCCGGAAGCACAGAATAACTATACATATCAGCAGGTACGAAGTACTGGCAAGAGCATAAACACATACCGGATGCCTCGGACAAAAAAATCATGCCGCCGCGCTCGCATTCCAATAGGGGCCCATGCCATCTGCCGCCGCGTTGTGTGTCGATTGCAAGCTGCTTCGTCTAGGAAGACCAGTCTTCGAGGTGGGTGTTGTCCAACTTCACATTGGAAACCAAGCCGTTTGTTTTCCTCGGCTTCGAGTGCAGTTCGAGATATCTAGGGATATACTCATCTCAGCGGCACGAAACTCCCAGCAATTTTACTTACATGAACCCGAACATAACCCATTCGCAAAAGGGCGTCACGTATGGTGGTTTTGGCGACGTCGAGTCCCGTGGCTTCGTACAAACATTCCTGTAGCTCGAAAAGATAGATGTCGGGGGTTCTCGCAACAAGACCCTCAAGATACTTCTCAAAGGGTCAAATACGAAGAGTATTGAGAAGATCACAGACCGCGACATCAAAAGATGTGAGAATGCGGGGTCGTCCGAGCTGCAGAGGAATTTGGACGTGGTCCCCAGTGGTCCGCCACGTTCGGATGATGCGGTAAATGGTTCGCTCGCTGATGTTGGTAGCTGCAGCAATGTCTGGGACAGACATATGGGCCGACATTGTGGTGATGAGCTGTTTCTGCTCCTTAGGTATGTGGCGGCGGTTTCCTCGTCGTATCATGGTGAGAGTGAGGAGAGTATTGGCGGGCAACGCTCGTCGTCATGATGGAGCTGAGCTGTGGCTAAAAATAATTATATGACGGGTATGCCGGGAACTGCCGAACTCAGCTCGAAAATCGAGACTGTCTATCGTTTCCAAAATAGCTGGAAAAGTAAAAAGTAAACGCTAATCTCCCAACACTGGAGCGCATGCCGTAACCATCAATCCGTGATCTCCGCTGTCAGGGAACTTCCGGGGAACGCCGAAGCTGCCAAAGCGACGTATGTCTCGATTTTACTGTAGCTGGGGCCAATGCCACACAATCATAGGAAGCCAATTGCTTCTTATGTATCTATAGAATGGGTCTGCATACTCTGAATTCATTCATTTAACAGCCCCCCGAGACTACAATGCTATGAATACCTCGAGGTAATATACTAGTAAGTACACCACCGACGGAATGTGATGTTGAGTTTGCGTGTGATGTGTGACATCTCCCTAGCGTACTCCTAGCGTGTGGACTGAAGCGCCAACTGGATGCAAATCAGGCCACTTGCGTAAATTTTGCATGTCCGGCGGCCATTGTTCTCACATCAAGCCCGCGGTCTTCTCCGGCCACTTCCGGCTCGGTTATAAGTTGTACGATGTATATACATTTCCGCCACAATTCATTTCTCCCTTCCTGGAGCTCTGTATCCAAATGTGATCATGATAACACAATCAAGTATATTACAGCTGTTTGCGAAATTGATGACAGTCGGCGGAAAAAAACAATGGAAAACAGTATTTTGATCGGCGTGGTTCCCCGCTGTATATTCGCATTTTTGAAGGGTTTTCCGAGGTTCTTGAGGATGTAGAACACATTTTCGGCCACTACTGTACCATATTACCATGTTGAATCGAGGTAAATGGTTCGGTGGAAGGCTCAGGAGGCTCTATAAACCATCCTGATGGTGGATTTGAACACTCCTCGATCAATTGTCGGTTTGTGAGACTCCTTCCGAGTGTCCAACACAAAGAATCAACTTTTCTATTCAACTCGACGATATCGGGCGCCTATTCGGCGCCTATTTCGGACTTCAAGTCCGCTGATGCAAGGCCGCGGCCATGCCGCGATGCTGATCATTCAATAGCGTCAAATATTACTTACATCTTCTTCGCTTCCACCATCGTCCCACTCGCGCTGCTCATTGTCGCCCTCAGTGTCAGCATTCATCCCAATCTCAGTGCTCCTCACCCTCCTCGTACCCTTCATTCTCCTATTCCACCATGCCGGGCCGAGTTGTGCAGTACCAGGTCAAATTGGCTGCGATGAATCTCTTCGAGAACGACATTCTCCCTCTTGAGGATATCCTGGCTGTTTGCGGATTCTCCGAGTCGACATTTTGGCGCACACGGAAGCTCTGGCGCGAGACAGGATGGGTGGAGAAACCTAAAAGCCATAAACGCGGCCGCCGTAAAATTCTCGAGCGCGAAGACATCGATTACATCATGAATCTACTGAAACTGCGACCGGACTGGTTTCTTGACGAGCTCCTGAAGCTTCTGAAGCACAATCGCTTCATTTCAGTGCATTTTACTACGATCTTCCGAGAGTTAGAGCGGCAGGGAATGTCTCGTAAAAAGCTGAAGAAGATTGCAGCGGAACGCAATGAAGCTGTGCGAGCGGACTACGTGCGTCGTATCTCACAATATCCACCTGAATATCTCGGTTTTTTGGATGAAACCTCGAAGAACGACCGTACACTCAGCCGTGGATATGGACGAGCGAAGAAAGGTCAGCGCGCAAAGATGAAGGAGAAATTTGTGAGGGGTACACGGCTCACAGGATTGGGACTGTTGACGCTGGATGGGATGGTTGCGGTTCGAGTAATTGAAGGGTCGATGAAGCGAGACGAATATTTGAGCTTTGTGGAACATAATGTGGTGTGTCGCATCGTAATTCCTGTGTTTCATAACTCATAGCCGAAAGATGCCTCTAACGACTCCTTTTCCCGGCCCACTGTCCGTTCTTGTGATGGATAACGCTCGTATCCATCACGGTGAGGATATCCTTGAGTTGGCGGAGCGCTTTGGTAGGCCATCATCGCATTTTCACCGTAAATTGATTGCTGATTCATTCATGTAGGCGTGCGGATCGAATTTCTTCCGCCCTACTCTCCCGACTTCAACCCAATCGAAGAGGCGTTTTCAAAAATCAAGGCGTTCATCTGTAGAAACTCAGACATTTTTGCCGAGTCAGTTGGAGCGGCGGGCATTTTTGATATGATAATTGCGATGCAGGTGATTACGGCGGATGATGCAGAGGGGTACTTTATGCACGCAGGTTACATGTAACGATTTCATTGTGAATACACTGTATTGATCAAGAAATTACAAATTGCGAGACGTCTCAAGAAATCAGCACCGTTCACTTATCAAACCGGCAACGCCCACTTCCGAACCGCCTCCCTCAGCTCAGCAATTTCCCCCGGAAGGAACTCCATCGTCTTGAGATCAGCAAGGGATATCATGTAGAAGACCGACGTGTTTTTGTACCGATTTCGTGCGAGTTTTTCAGCAATTTCATCATCAAGATCATATAGCGAACAGAAATCAGCGATGGAGCTGTTCATCCCGACCTCAGTGTTCGGCGGCAGAAGCATGAGACTGGTGTTCGGGGCAGGCGGTGCGGCAATAGGAGAGGCGGCGGGTGGAGGGTGAGCTGGTCCGCCACGGAGCATGTCGGCAAAAGCATCAGGGAATGAAAAATTTATGACCGGTGCATTGGATTGCGGCTGGTTGGCGGCGGCAGCCATGCGTCGCTGCTGGAGAAGAGTTCGTGGTGCTCGGTCGCCGGAGTTCTCATTTGTACCCTTGAATATCGCGAGATCCGGGGGTGTTGTGAGGTCCGCAGAATCTTGAGCCTGTTGCGAATTACGTCTGATGTGAACACTACCAAGGCGAAACGTACCCATGCAGCGGCCCAGGCTTCAAAATGAGGATGTCCCAACTTGATATGCTCCCCGTGCTCAGGCGACACCCAACAAAAATCGCTGCCGTGATTGGCGTTGCAAGTCCATTTAGCGCCAAGTCTTCCTATTTTGTTGTTGATTTCGATGTTAGCGGGCGATATATCTTTCTCGGATGGAATCTACATAATCATGAGGATGGGCATCCACGACCATTCATTCGAGGGACTTACCTTTGATTTCTTCTTTGATTTCTTAGCAGCGGATGTGTCTGATTCGATTTCCACAGCATCCCCATCGCCCTTCGCCAATTTGTCAATCAATACATAGGAAATGCAGACCAGTACACATACCTCCAGCCCTACGAGAAGATTTACCTTGCCTTCTTTTCCCTTCACAGCATTTGCTATCATTGTAGCGTAATCAGTCAAATCGTCAAGCTGAACGTAGGTCGTGATATGTCTCGGGACAAGAAATTCTAACTTTAGGTCTTCAAATTCGGGGGAAATTGCAAGTTTTGCGACGCGCTGAACTTTAGTTTCAAGAGTGCGGCCAAAGGTATTGTACGACGTATCGTGTTTGATAGTCATGACGGCGGAGCCGATGGATTTGCGCTTTCTAAACTCTTTGGCAAACTCCAGGGCGGAGTAGACCGTAACGGTGATGCATATATCTGTCCAGGTTTGGATCTCAGACACGAAATAAATGGAATCTCCGTAACGCACCGGGTTTCTTCTTCTTCCGCTTCTTTTCGGGCTTCCCATCCTCAGACGAGTCACTCCCCTGCTCCTCCTCCTCCTCCTCCTCCTCCTCGCCCTTACTGCTGTCCTCTTGCTCCAATCCTTCTCTTTGCTCCACCCCCTCATCAGCCTTTCGTTCGTCAAAACTATCAGGATTGTTACAGTCGAGATTGCAGGGAAAAGCTACATCTGTGTCCGGGCGGAGTGTGTCTGAAGAGTCGGCAGGGCTGGCTGTCTTCGACTTTTTGGACTGGCTTTGTTTGGCTGGGGGCGGAGGCGGAGTCAGGTCAGAGGAATTGTCATCAGTCGTCTTCTTCTTCTTAGCGGCAGGTCTCTTCCTCTTTGGTGATGCCTGTTTATACTTGCCCTTCTCTGTGGCGGTGGTCTGGCGCTGCGAGCTCCTAGGCGGCATGTGTGGTGATAGCCCAGGCAGTCGGCGACGAAGAGCGGAGCGAGCGCGACGATGGTGGAAGCGAAGAAGGCAAGAAGAAGGCGTATTTGAGGCCATTGAATGATTAGCATCACGGCAATTGCGTCAGCGGACTTGAAGTCCGAAATAGGCGCCGAATAGGCGCCTGATAGGTTTGAGTTGAGCAGCGAAGTTGATTTCTGTTCTCAACGTTCGAAATGAAAGAGTTGGTTGGCAGTGTGCAAATGAGCACTTTATATCAGTAGTTTTGTGGCCAAATTCATTCCCAGAGCCTTCCAATGCACCGTTTACCTTGTTTCAAAGTGCTAGTATGGTACATTAGGGTCCAAGAATGTATCCTAGTTCCTCAAACCATTCCAGAAACGCTTCAGGAACGCCCAAACAGGGCGGGGAACCAGCGGCATCAAAAATCTCTTTTATCCTTTTTCTGTCATCAATTTCGCAATCAGCTGTAAATGTGAGATGTCAGTGTGATATGAATGGAAGAAATGCTATCAGCTTGCTGCTTTTCAATATGTCTACGGGACGCTACAATAGCGCTAAAAAAGCGTGGTGCATGTTTTTTGCGTCGTGGCCAGCTTAAGGCTGATGTGATTTTGACGTGTGACCTCTCATTGTCCGGGTGACATCATGTCACACGCCATATTTGCGTGTCAACTTCGCGGTGGTGTAGTAGTAAGGTCCGACATGCAATACGTATACAGTAAATGTAGCGGCGTCAAAGATTGAACAGAGCTAAGTATATATCAAATCTACGTCGGATAGCCCATAGTGTTCTTAGTATACCTTGCAGAGCCCTTATTTCCTGGTTTAGCTTAAGTTGTCCGGCGAGTACCAGTCGTCGGGCCAGCAAAATGATGAACATCACCGACCATATGATTTTTCATCGATCTGAGCCATAGCCGAGATTGTGCCGGAGCTTTTAACTGTTCTCGGAGGTTCTTTGGCATTGTTCCGAATCAACATCCTCTGCAAGATCTTCGTCAGCACATTCACACCCGCCTCATTACCGACCTGCGCGACTTCAAGGAGGGCGGCTACACGATCTTAGCTTTACAGCAAAACGCACTCCGAGAGAAGCTAGTAGGTCTTAAAGGGTATTCAGTCACCTCTATTTCCGCATTTCAGAGTGTCTTTGTACGTTTGCTCCCCACTGCTTCTATACTCTTCTCACACCCCACAATCTTAGGACTGGATTCGTTCCATTACTCGCCCTCCCGATCGAAGGCAGCCTCCACCTGTCAACCTCGAACGCGCCATTTGTTATTTTGGCTCTTGCAGTGTTGTCGGAAAAATCCTGGATTGCTTATAGCGGCGTGGAAGTAGTTAGAAGGTCTTCGAAGGCCCCAAGCCTCGGGGTCTCTTATAATGTACAGTTAAAACCTCATGATGGCCTCTAAGACACTCGGGTGACCTCTAAGCCACTCTAATCCATTACGCGATTAGAGCCTTCCAGCACCTTGGAAGCCGCTAGGATCCACTGGCTTGCACAATAGGTATCCTGTAGTTATCCTGTATTTATGACAGTACTACATCACACATGAAGAGGGATGAACACAGTTTTATTTCATTCTGAATAGTGGTACAGTGGTACAGTATAACTACCTGCGCTACTTCCCACGGCACACGGACGAGCGCGGCGGGGGCGAAGCACAACGAGATGAATACCGAGCATGCGGCGAGTGATCTTGAGATCCGGATTGAAACAGCCCCGCCTGGAACCACTTGAAATGACTGGGCATGCGGCGGCGGTTGACGCTGGCAAAAGTAGAGATGAGGAGGGCGAAAGCGAAGGCGAAAACAGATAAACATACCGGCGCATCGTCGTTGTCGTGTGATCCACGCTAAGGAATTAATCTGAACATTCGATGGCCTGCACGACGTGTGGATCAAAAATGTGAACAGAATATGATAAGTCGACAGCTCACCTAAAGGGTAGCATTACACGATTTATGAATGTATGGAGGTGCAGAAGGGGGATTCTGGGGGAGTTGCGTTGGGGTAATGACGGCGGATTCGGGGCAGTCAGACGTCGACTGCAGCTTGACTGCAACGCGGCGACCAAGCCTAGTGAGGAAGGGATTAGGGACAGGGTGAAAAGCTCTGTGATCGACGCACCTTTCGTCGTAAGTTCTCGCTAACTTTGCCATACGGACTCGAGTTGCTGACGTCGTGTGCACGGCCGGCAGCGGCAGCAGCGGCGCCGGGAGACCGTGCTCTCGTTGCTAGTGTCGAGAAAAGCATTGCAAGCGATTCCCACGAGCCGGTGACAGCACCAGCTGCGACAGTGCGTGCTGCTCCGAAAGGCAAGAGCAAGAGCAAGAGCAAGAGCAAGAGCAAGAGCAAGAGCAAGAGCAAGAGCAAGAGCAAGAGCAAGAGCAAGAGCAAGGGCAAGGGGAAAGCTGAGGGCAAGGGCAAAGGTAAAGAAGTCGAGGACTCGGCCATTGATCAATCGGTACCGGTAGGTTACACACTTATTGTCTGAGGGTGAGCTGACTCTTTTCACGTCAAGAACGATGACGACCATTACTATCCAACAATCGTACGTTTCTCTTCCCTTCTATTCCGTCTTTTTAAATCTGTCATTCTAACGTGCTGCTGAAGAACAGCGATGGCGAGGAACAGGGGTTCCCAGTGCTATTGGGTGTCTCATCCTCATCCTCGTCAATGATACAGTCAAAACGACCCATTACGCCGCCGCGCCCGAGCACTAAACGCCCTTTGCCTGAATCGCCTGGTTCACCGGAGGTTTCAAGAGAGGACATGATGAGATTGGTGAAGCGACAGACCTATAGCTCGAAATCTGAGCTAGGAGCATTTTGTGAGTCGGTAGTGTTGAGCTATTCAATTACTCACATTGTGTAGTGGGTCAAGTTTCGATGGTCGTTGTCGTACATCCCATGAGGCTGATGTCCAGCCTCGATGAACTGCGCGATCTGGACTCGGGTGATTGGCAGAATCTATGCACATCATCCCAAGCTGCCACTCTCATCCTTCACACCGTCATTTGGGAATGGACCCTTTTACGGGACGGATTGCGTGGATAAAAATATGGTGGAGCAATCGCAATTCCAAGCTCGTAAAAAGCTACTTTATTGATGCATGTAGAGAGATTGGCGGTGTGTTGGCTGTCTGAAAACTGAACATCGCTCACACACAGCTCGTGTTTAGGAATCCCAATGATATCACAGAGCGACCTTGGACCAGAGAACTTTGGCATAGCAAACTGCCAAACCGCCACTCGCCAGCGTCTTGACGTAACACTGGTTGGGAGTATGCAGCACCGTTGGGTGAACAAGAAGGCCATGAATGTCAAACCAGAGGCTACATGGTCTGTGCTGAGGCGGAACTTCTGTGTAGCCTTCGAGACGTGTTTCAATCTGGGCACTAATCCCGACGAGAACGACCATATTCTGCTGGACATCTTGGATTCGCTACAACAGTAAACTTTCTATAACTATCTTTGAGAAAAATAGTGACGCAATTCTCAGACTCATCTTCCGATGGCTGGCCATTCCATGGGTCCAACATGAACTGGACGTGTGGCGTTTCATGCGCAACTCAACCCCTCGACGTGCGGACAAGAACAGCTTACTACCTCATGGCATTCCTGACGTGATTGCGGAGAAGCCTGAGAAATTCCAGTGCAAGGATTATAAGGTTTGCATTTTTCGCTATTCGGATTCTTGTACGGTTGACACTATCTTGAAGGTCATTGTTACTCCTGAGCTCTTTGAGATGGACAGCTTGTGGGCACCGCGAGATGATCCCATCTTTGACCTTGTTCCCCCGACATTCGGCGAGCAGATTACTGGTCTTTACCAGTACATCGGGATGCCTGAGATCAACCTGACCTCTTTCTGGGATGTGTATACAGACCTCCTTACGCGTTTCACGCCTCAGATCCAGCATAGCTTGGCTTATGTGGCTGACGATAATTTTGAAGAGTCGCCCGAGCTACTGGAAGGCCAAGCTGAGTTACCTCGGGCGGAGGGAGAGTGGCAGTATCTGGGCGGTGCTGCAGACTACAACATCGACGATGAGGGTGTCGAGTTCACTGACGATGAAGCTTAATTGCTCCGGTGCGATTTAGCAGGTTCTAAGTACTCTGTATGCTAACCTGTGCTCCGTTTCAGCTCTGTGCTCGCTAAATACACCTGCAATGCTACGGTGTTGGTGCGCTACAGCTTTGTGCGTCTTACTTAGCTTGCACTCTCTTTCAGCTATTTGCAAAACTGTACAAGTATCATGAATGTATAACGAGTAGAAAGATACAAGTCACAACTACAAGTCACAACTGCTAGTTTGCGATATGGTTTCGTGTTTCAGCAAAGTCAGCCCACCATCAGCCATCATAATAAGTTTTCTCTCTCTCTCTCTCTCGCTCCTCTCCTTTCTTTTCCCTACCCATCTCTGTCTCTCTAATATCCTTCTCTCATTCTCTATATGGCGTCTCAAATGACCCCTCCTCCTGGTCCCAATGACAACCAAAAAAATGTTGAGGTCGACTGCAGCACGCCCGCTGAGCATTACTGTTCCAAATGCAAGCAGCGCATCCTCAACCCGGAAGACTGCTTCTATTTGCGACCTAAAAATCCATTGGAGGAACAAGGGCGTATTGCCTGCCCCAATTGCAAGGACTACTATATTCAAAAGACTCTCGCAAGGACTCAAGCTCGAGCTGGCTCTTCAGGTAATTTTCCAGTTATCTGTCCTCTGAAAAAAAAATTCATTGTTGTATAGACTCATCCCAACCTTTGGTTACACCCTCGCATAGGGAAGAGATCCGAAGAAACATTGCGCATGGGCAACGTGGCGGTATGAGGTTTTTACATGAATGCTCGACTCCGAGGCTGATTAGCACCCAAAAGGAACCAATGTTGCTGTAGCGCGTTTGTCAACCTCCTCTCTTCAAGCATTGGGACAACCACAGAGCTTCATCCCCTTTGGAGCCATGGGCCCTCCTACCGGCATTCCCCAGCCGTTTGGGTCTTTTGCAGGCTGGAATCCCGCTCCTCCGCCTGGCAATATGATGCCTCTGCATCAGCCAGTATCTATGTCTGGCCCTAGATATTCGTCAGCTCAAGGCCCAGGCTCAATGACTTCTTTATTGGGAGGTCTCACGCCTGCACCTGGAGCTTTAGTTCCCGTCTACTCAGCTGCCGCCAAGCCGAGTGCATCTTCCCCTCCTGTTGCTGGTTATTCTGCCAGCCACCTATATTACCGTTCTGATCAGGAGCGGCGGGCCAAGCAGGCATTTGCTTCTCCCTATAAAGGTTCCGTTGAGTTCAGGCTGTGTGTTATGCCAGAGAATAAGACGGTTGCAAAGCTGGTTGGAGTACGTTTTGAATCATTGCATATAAATGCGCTGAAATTTCTATACAGTCAGTTTTGGAATGCATCAAAGAGGTACCTGCTCACATTGGCCACGCCGATCTGCTGGAGACAGGCATGAGAGCAATTACCCATGAGTGGAGGCGGTTCGCGGGTGAGTATCCCTTGTCCAGTGCAGACGTGGTTATGCGGGACGAGAAGTGGTGTCTTCTCATTCCGAAGAACCCTGATGTCGACATCATTTCGGATCGCTTTTACGTGGCTCCCAAGAAACCCAATATGGCACCCCAGTTCCGAACGAGAAAGATTATCATCAATCTGCATCTACCGAATGAAATCCACAACGCAGTACTCATGTATCGAGAAGTGCAACATGAGAGCGTGAGTCTCATCTACTACACTACTGCAAGGCAGAAATGAATATATATTCCAGGAAGACCGTGCTCTCGTTGCTAGTGTCGAGAAAAGCATTGCAAGCGATTCCCACGAGCCGGTGACAGCACCAGCTGCGACAGTGCGTGCTGCTCCGAAAGGCAAGAGCAAGAGCAAGAGCAAGAGCAAGAGCAAGAGCAAGGGCAAGGGGAAAGCTGAGGGCAAGGGCAAAGGTAAAGAAGTCGAGGACTCGGCCATTGATCAATCGGTACCGGTAAATTACACACTTATTGTCTGAGGGTGAGCTGACTCTTTTCACGTCAAGAACGATGACGACCATTACTATCCAACAATCGTACGTTTCTCTTCCCTTCTATTCCGTCTTTTCAAATCTGTCATTCTAACGTGCTGCTGAAGAACAGCGATGGCGAGGAACAGGGGTTCCCAGTGCTATTGGGTGTCTCATCCTCATCCTCGTCAATGATACAGTCAAAACGACCCATTACGCCGCCGCGCCCGAGCACTAAACGCCCTTTGCCTGAATCGCCTGGTTCACCGGAGGTTTCAAGAGAGGACATGATGAGATTGGTGAAGCGACAGACCTATAGCTCGAAATCTGAGCTAGGAGCATTTTGTGAGTCGGTAGTGTTGAGCTATTCAATTACTCACATTGTGTAGTGGGTCAAGTTTCGATGGTCGTTGTCGTACATCCCATGAGGCTGATGTCCAGCCTCGATGAACTGCGCGATCTGGACTCGGGTGATTGGCAGAATCTATGCACATCATCCCAAGCTGCCACTCTCATCCTTCACACCGATTCGAGGCGCCAGATGATTGGTGCTTTCAAGATAGCGTCTTTCGGGTCTGTATCACCTGGAATATTCCGTCTTGCCCCTGAGTCGGGTCATGCTGTGTGTGCCAAGCAGAGCTATTACAAGTCCACTGCGAAAGTCGGTGGTATGAGTTTGGTGCAGCATGTGCCACACGACTTTCAGCGCCAGGTATGAGCATGATTTATCATTTTAACGGTGTGTTCTCAGTCTGAGTGTGTGTTTTTGAAGGGCAAGACACTGACTATGGAGCTCCGCTGCCTCCTCTGGGCACACGTACTCCATTCGGCGGTCTATGGTTTCACTCGTCGCTTTCTCCGTGAGAATAACAAAGAGTTGCCTTTCACCCTCCCCTGGATGAGATTTGTGCATGGTGCTCTAGCCTCATCTACAGGGGCTTCTACTGTTCCTACGCTGTATTTACTCGAGGAGGTGATTGACCAAAGCAAAGAAGGGGCTTTCCGCAAGTACATCAACAATGCGTCTGCGGCAGTTTTGGATCTCAAGAACCCCGAGGATCGTCATCGGGCAGAGTTTCTGGCATTCTGCCAGCACTATCAACTCATAAAGACGCACGGTACTCTGTTTGTGTCTGATTACCAAGGTAGGTCTGGGACGGCAAACAGTCCCGAGTCTCCAATGAGTGTATGATAGCGGACCGAACTTCGTGACAAGCCAGATACCTAATTTGGAAATTGTTACTGTGCCCTCAGTTTTTACCCAGTGGCATTGAAACTGTGCAGAAATGACCATAAGAAGGAAGACTAGAGATCCCTCGGGTCAAAAGTCTCAAAATCCACAAAATCATTTCTTCTTCCACGGATTTCGCGCTTTCGGTCCGGGCCGAGACATAGCCGGTGGCTGTACGATGCCATCAGCACATCAAATGTCTGCCGCACCACTGAACCTTCACCAAATCTCAACCAAATCCAAGGGACTTCTGCTATGGATGTTTGCTGGGGTCAGAATTGAGCTACTGACCAACTTCAGGCTATAATCCGATGGTTCTTTTCCGGAAACTTGAAGTTAGGTACACACACTTTTGAAAATTTGCGCAAAAATTTCGCGCTTTTCTAACCCTAGACTAGGGTTTCTCCGTTTTCTCTGAAATGCGAATTTTGCCTATAAACCCACCCCAAGTTCCTGCTAAATCTCAAGTTTCAAAGAATTTTGGCCAAAATTCCGGCTTGATTATGAAGTTGTGTCTGCTATCATATGTCCTCCGAGCTACAATGTGGCGGAAAACAGATCCTGAATATACAAGCCCGAAACGAAGCGATAGATCTTTGGAATTTAAAATGTTACCTAGCTGATGGCCCCGAGCGAGCTACCTGGTGCTTCTTCGTCGACTATATACTGACGCATTGGCTGGATGCAAACTACATGAAGATTCCAGCTCAGCAGACCTTCAATGTATTCCTCCAAAACATCCACCTACCAATGTCCCCGCGCACTCCCCTGCCTGAACAACTCAAGAGCATGATCTTGACAGCCCGGAAATACAAGCTAAAATTTAGTGGTCTAGTTATCGGCCACGAGGTTAAATTGAGCTTACCTATATGGGAACACCCGGGGGTGGACAAAGTCGCCTACGACGAAGCTTGCCGAAGACGGTCAAGCCGTTGTTTATGGGAAAATCACAGAATTAGAACTGTCGAAGATACACTTACCATTTCTTCACGTAGAACCGTCGTTGCCAGAAAACCACACACTCTGAACCCGTCCGGCGTGAGCCGTCAAAACTGTGGTTGTCGGCTATGTCAGCGAGATCGTAATGAACTGCGATGCAAAAATCCGGGAGTTTGTATTGAGACTGCTAAAATGTTGATAAATAGTATCAGCACAAAGTGGAATCCGCTAATCGAGTCCGGGGAGACCTTATCACTCACAGAGGAAGAACAAGATCTCAATAACTCTACAATTGAATCAGATGAATGCAAAATATTTGAGCCAAAGATGGTTTTGAACAAGGTTGAAAACGGATTCCGTATCTTCGCTTTCGAAGGTTCGCGGATGAGACTTGAGGCTAAAAGATTGATTTTGACGGGTGACCCCCCTGCTGCGAAAACGGTTTATATACATCCTAAAATCCGAAATGCCGGTCAGCTTAATGCAGAGATTGAATTACGATTGAGTTCGACGGACACAGACCTGAATCAAGTCAATGAACGCTTGAATATTACCTTTGATGAGCCGGATATTCCCTTGAACCTTCCAGCCGCGCTACTGGCCGGAGTATTGCATGTGGTTCAGAGTTCTCCCAAAAATGGGCCACTCACAATTAGCGAGTCCACTGATTTCCTCATACGGAGTTTGGTCGTGAATAGACAGCTCTATGAAAACGATCGTGTAAACCCATTATTTAAACTCTTCAGGGCAGTTCTTGCGGCCCTCACCGAACATGCCGCGCGTATCCGATTCTCGAAAGTTACAGCAAACTGCGCGAGAGATATCTTGACGGCTGACATCATAAATGTGGAGATTGACACACAGGTGGATATAATGTTTCAAACTCCAGGAATCCCTCTGCAAACGGGATCGCAACGAACCTTTTATAAAGTAATACGTCGACTGACCTCAGTTCCGCATAGGAAATCAACCTTCATGGATCGTGTCAGATGTGCAGTGTATGACGCTTGTGGATTCACTCCCAATGACGAGGCGATCTGGAAATCAATCCGATCGCTAACCTTTCAACGATTGACGCGCGAGTTCTATCGGAAATGCTTGCATAATATTAATACTTTCCGAGTCGGCGATTTTTGGACACACGTCGGTGGATCGGAATTCTTCGGCCGATGTCCAACGTGTAACGTCCCGGAGTCACTAGAACATATTGCTTTAGAATGTACAGCACCTGGCCAGCGAGAAATATGGGATCTGACTGAACAACTATGGTCCAAAAAATTCGGAGACTGGCCGTCTCTCAGTTGGGGATTAATCTTAGGCTGTAACTTGTTAAAATTCAAAACTGCGAGAGGGAAATCCGCAAAACACAAGAATAGACTCTTTGCTATCCTTGTCTCCATTGCGTGGCATGAAATATGGCGGCTGAGAGTTGACCGAGTCATCACAAACCCGGGAATTACGCACCAATATTCAACGATCCATAATCGATGGCTCAATGCCGTTAATCAGATTTTGAACCGGGACCGATTACTAACAGACAAATTCAAGTTTGGTCCCATAGCGTTCAAATTTTGAACACATGGAGTGGCCTTCTTATGGATGAAGAGGCATTTCCGGACAACTGGACCCAAACGAGGGGGGTTTTAATGGGTATACGGCCCTTAGATGCGAAAAATGGAATAGGTTAATCCACTCACGGCCGGAGTCCCACACTGGTAACCGTGCGTAATGGCATTTCCTCCCGGACACCTTCCCCGGCAATTTCTGGCCAACTACCAGAGAAAATAGCGAACGACTTGGAAAGCATCTGCTGCCTGAGTTTAGTTTGGTTAAATCCGACGCTCCAAAAAAAAAAAAAAAAAAAAAAAAACATAAAGCTTCCTCTCCCCTACCTAGTAGAACTTGTAAATACAACCCAGTTCTGTTGAACCGGGGTTTTCCAGTTATGCATTCACATTTTTTTTGGCAGAATTTGGATAAGTAGAGTCAATTGAATGGCGGGTTTGTGCAAAGCGACCCAGGTCGCTTTGGGACCGCTCAAATCTCCACAACAAGCAGCCTCAAATGTGAAGTCTCAGCGACCTAGGAATGCCCTAGGGCAATATCCTTCTAGGTCGCTTAGAGCTCACACCTGGTTTCTGTTGTTGCGCAGATCTGAGCGGTCAAAAAGCGACCTGGGTCGCTCGCACAAACTCTCTAATGCTTTCATCCTTGTGCAGCACAAAACAACCAGATTTCAGCAGCGACAGGGAAAGGAAAGCGAAACGAACCCGCGGGAAAGCCCTTTGATGTCATCAATTTTGTGCTTATTGTGGCAAGCCGAGGTTTCGGCGGAAAATCTTGAATTTCATTGGCCAGATCCCATGTCCTTTCGGGGAATTCGCTCGAAAAGGGCATGGGTCTTGAAATCACTGATTTTCCTTACAGCTGTTCCGGAATACTTTGGCATGTTCACATTTTTTTGCACGAAACTCGCACATTTGATGGACTGATATGATGCACCTTTAAAGGAAAGGATCACCTCGGCGAGCGACGCCTGGCAGCGGCAGCTCAGCGGCTACGCACCGGCTATGAAACGGGGAGAAGTCCTCGGAAAATGTGAAGAGATGACAGAAAGCGTTGGGAACAGCGGCATTCGGCCCAAATCTCCATAAATGGTGCATCATATCACCTCGATCAAAAAGTGCAAAGTGTGCAAAAAAATGTGAACATGCCAAGGTATTCCGGAACAGCTGTAAACGGTCTTGGGATTCAAGATGCAAAACCCTTCGCAGTGTCATAAATACCAATGTATTGCGATCAGAAAGCCGTGCAAGGGAGAGACTAAATCAAGTTGAATCTCTCCCTCTTTTCTCTCTTTTCTCTCTCTTTTTTCAATTTGAAAAACTTGATTTCTTCGGCCCCTCCACAGACATATGTTTTGTGCTGCATAAAGCTGCAAGAACCCACCTGATTTTATTTATTCAATCCCTGCCAGAAAATGCATTACCGGCAAATCACAGTTCAACGTAAGTGGGTTGTATTTTCAAATCCTACGAGGTAGGGGGAGAGTAACCTTATTTTCTTTAAGTAACAGAGCCCTTTGGTGGGCTCAATGCAATGTAACTTCGATACAGGATGGGAGGGGGACAGACTGCCAATATATCTGCTTCCCATCAATTTTGCCTTGTGCCTCAAACTAACATGGAAAAGCTCAAATTTTTTGACTAGACTATGTAGTAGTACAAGTACCTGGTTACATTACCTGCGCTCAATATATGTATTTCATTGTCTCATTGCAGACAGCCAAAACTTAAGCCATGTAGTCAAGAATGTTTATCATTTTACAGTTCTCAAACATCTAATATGCCCCTCAGATTCCACCCAGAAAGTACATTTGTGGGTTATAACTTACTACATCCGGGAATTGAACCCACGGGCGTCGGAATGTTCCATCAGGTCCATGTCCTTATATGGACATGGGCGTCCACAGCCATCGCACAGTTAACCCTTAATTTCAAGTTGGCTTAACATTGAATCCATCTATGGACCCCATAGACTATGGTGCGCTCCTAAACAGTAAACACCAGCAAATAGGTCCCATCATTGATGCCATCATTGATGTCTCAAATCGACCGAAGGAAAAATTTAATTTTTGAGTTGTATTTTTTTAGCCTGCACGATTGGGGCCTGCAGGCATACCAGGAAGCGTCAATTGGTGTAGCAGCGAGGTCACAGAGGTCTCTGAGAGCATATAAAATGAGGGAGTCGATCAGTGGGAACCTAAATTAGGCACGTTTCGTAAGCTCACATGACTGATTGATTGATTGCATCACTGATGTCTCAAATCGCCGCGGAACAAGTACTCTATTTATTGTGAGTTTTGAGCGGATGAAAAATCCCTCTTGAGGAATCCGTACTACTATCTAATCGGAATGTTTTGGCCAGAGGATCAGTCGTGGGAAGGTTTTGATCAGGTGGGATAAATTTCGTTCTTGTTTGGTGGTGTTTAGGCCGAGCGCACCATACCCTACCTTGGATTACGTCACCTTCTCGGCTACCTTCTGCAGGTTCGGCAGGATGCGTGGCAGGCTGGCAGCTGCCGCGGCATTGTCAAACGGTGTACCGCAGGGGCTGATTCTGCCGGAGTGGAATGGGTGCTCGGCTCCCTGCATTGCCATGGAATCTACAGTCTTGGCCCCGGTAATGGGACAGCATATACAGTACTGTACCAATCTGTGTGACTGAAACGCAAAATGGACCGTTACAGGCTGAAACGCTTGAAACGGCTTACAAATAACCCTTTTATGGAAGGTGACCTGCCTTATATGGGTGATTTGTAAGCGAAAAAAGGCCGCCGTTACGCGTTACGTTTCAGTCATACAGATTGGTACAGTAATGGGACAAACCTGTTTTCTGCGATAAATACAAGCACTACGGCCTGATCCTATCAGATGTCACAAGTTCAATATATAAAGAACGTCTTGTGTAAATCCTGAACCCTCAGCTTCCTGCGATCCTGTTGTAGGAACGAATCATTTCGAAAAGTCCAGCAAAACAGGCCCCGGGAAGCTCCTGCAAAGCCTGCTCCGGAAAAGTGGTTTTTCAGGCCGAAATTTCGCCATTTTCTTCTCCAAAAAGTGGGTTTTTCAGGCCAAAAAATCGCTCGACCTTCTCCGAAAGTGGGTTTTTGGGGAGATTTTGGGCTGTTTTCGACCGATTTCGCGGAAATCAAACTCAATTCTAATCCCATCACTCGGCGAGCATTTCGGCAGGCGAAAACCTTCTCCGAAAAGTGGGTTTTTCAGCGGAAATTGACCCAACCGAGTGGGTTTTTGAGGCCAAAATGCTGGACTTTCGGAGCAGGCTTTGCCCCGGGGCCTAAAACGAAATCGAATTTGATCATCGGCAATGAATATCTCCAATTGTGAGGGGACTATGTGTCCAGAATTCAGGTAGTGTATACATATACATAGATTCTATGTAACTGTGATGTTGTTGAAGATCCGGGTTAGTTTCGGAAATGTAACTTGAGTATCAATGAATCTCTATATAAATCAAGGTGTTTTACCTGAACAACTGTCGTAAGAGATCTGATTCTCCTTAAGACGAACTGGGAATATCAACCAGTTATGAGTTGATTTCTAGTTGGAAGAGTAAGCGCGCGGCTTTACAACTCTGAGACTAGCTCGATAGATCTTGAAGAGAGCGCGAGGCTTCACTTAAGTTCACGCAAGGTTTACGGTAAATCTACGTAGATTAATAGAGATAAGAAAGAGCTGTCGTTACATGAGGGAACGACTCCCTTTTATAATCTACAAGGATCAACTATAAGAACTCAATGGAACCTTGAGGAAAGTAGTAGAATATTCTACTATACCTTCTCAATGACTCATTCGGACGTCCCGAGTCATATTGAGGCTTATCGGTGTCGATCTGAGAGGGAGAGTATGACGCTCTGCTGCTAAGTAGAAGAACTTAGTAGCATTGACATCATGAACGCGGTCCCATGAACGAGCTGCGGCGAAAGGGGATCCCCCTCGAATATAACCAGTCAAAAACGGCACCCCTCAAGGTTCCCCGGTGTCACCGATCCTGGCGGCGTTTTACACTGCGGAACTGCTAGAGATGTTTGAGAAAACGGGCACAGCGGTAAACCGATTACCTTTACCAGACAACCCTTCTGACACAACCCTTACCATGTATGTCGACAACGGACGAACCTACGTCGCGTCGGATTCACTGGAGACCAACAACGAGTTCTTGGCCAAGGCTTGGATAATCAGCGACCAATGCCTGGAGAAGAAAGGCCTCACAACGGACGACGACAAACGCGAACTTCAACACCTCCTGGCTCGACGACAAACGAAACGAACCAAAGACCTCCGTCTTCCCTCCATACGACTTCGGAACCGCGATGGTACTTTCACCACCACGCCTTCCCCAACAGTGAAGTGGTTGGGGGTTTACCTTGACTCTGCTCTCAACTTCAACCACCATGTTCGCTCGCTAACGGCCAGGGCCGAGAAAAAAGTCAACGGCCTTTCCATGTTATCCAACACGGTGAAAGGCCTTTCCCAAGTCCACCTCCGGCACCTCTACAAAGCGTGCCTAATCCCCACCATGACTTACGCCAGCGCAGCGTGGTGGACTGGGAAGAAAGAACACCAAAAGCGCCTCGAACGAGTCCAACGCCGAGCACTGCGGCTCATTTGCGCGGCCTTCCGGACGTCCCCGATCATCGCACTGGAAATCGAGGCATCAATCCCCCCCATACGCCTGGCTCTCGACGAGGCAAACCGCCGCACAGCCCTCCGATTTAACAGGCTGAGTACACACAACCCTGTCATAGAGCGGCTAAACGACGATTGGAGACAGGGCAGAAGACCATCGGTTCCCCCGCCCATTCCTGTTCGCCCACCAAACTCCAGAAGCCAAGCCAATATGAGAAAATCTTCGCAACTCGAGCGATTATCGAAACTCACCAACCCGAACAACGAACGCATATTTCCTTTCCTCAACGCCCCAAGGGAACGTAGCGCGAATGCATTCAAAGGACGTCTACGGATCTCGGCAACAGAGGGGGAGAAAAAGGAGGAAGCAGCTAAGGCGCACAAAGAGAAGATACGTACCATTTCCTCTTCCTGCGAACACTTAATTGTGTACTCGGACGGCTCACTGCGCCCGGTTCACCGTGTTCGCCGAGTAGGAGCAGGATATGTTGTTTACCACGAGGGGAATGAAGTGGCGGCGGCCAGCATTGGCCTGGGGAGCCATGCAGAAGTCTATGACGGAGAACTAACCGGCCTCCTTTTCGGAGCTGCAAAAGCATTCAAGCTCGCAAAAGACGACCCGAGGATCACTCATATACATCTGTTCGCAGACAACACCTCCGCCATCAAGACTATCTTCGCACCAAAACCCCGCGCTGGTCAACTCCTCGCCCATCAGTTCCACCGACTCGCATGCGCATTCCTCGACGCAGACCCGTCTCACTCTATCGAGATTGCGTGGTCACCGGGACACGAGGACATCAAAGGGAACGACCGCGCCGACGACCTCGCCAAACGAGGCGCCGAACTGGCAAAAAAGGCCCCCGGCACCCTCTCGCATGCACTACGGAAGTCGAAAGAAAAGACAGCACTCACCTGGAAAAAGGAATGGGCGAGCACAACGAAGACGGGGCGCTATGCCTGCGCCAATCGCATACCACCGTCGTTGAAACCCACTCTGCACTTCAAGACACTCAGTCGCGAGGTTTTTGGAAGGGTAACACAATGCAGAATTGGTCATGGGTACATAGTGTTGCGGATTTAAGAGATTTGGCGGGCGACCCAAGTGCCTTAAATCTACAGTTCATGCTGAACTGTTTGATCGATACGGTCCAGCGTGATGGCAACATTTTGGGTGTGAACCGCCAAGCAACGTCATCGAATCCCGGCCGCATCAGTCCGGTGATCAAGGCTCAATGTGATGCGCCAACAGTGAGATTTACGCACTCCGTAGCTGCATAGAATTCACAGTCCGGGTCGCGCCAGCCGTTTCCTCGTGAAAAATGTCCACGTCACCCTCGGCACACCCAGCACGCGCAAACATTGTCTCTTAACAGTCATCCACGACACTCTGCAAGACTTGCGCTATACTTGTGGCACCAAGGGGATACCGATCCGCGAAATCCGTACCGGGGGTCGAAGTTTTTTTTTCAGCGACTTCGGGCGACCCCCCCTCCCTTCCTGCTGCCGTAATATGCCTTATATGGTAAATTCACGTGATCTTCCCACCGCCCAATTTGTTAGCTGTATCACAGCTATTTTGGAAACGATAGACAGTCTCGATTTTTTAGCTGAGTTCGGGCCGAGAGGTCGTAACTATGTCGTGCCAAATTTAGAATAACCTTTTCTGCTAATACCTCCTCAACAACGACCACCTAGTACAGTTACACCGTCACTGGAGACTTACAGTCATGACGAGCAGGCTGACGATCGTGTGGAGCATATGCTGCGCTATATATCCTCGCTCAACGAGTCCAAGGCGCCCAACTATTCTACTTTTCGACCGGTTTTGACACCATGCAAAACACTATTGCACCATATCTTCTTGGCGTCGGCCCTCCCCCCGCTCTCACTGGACGACAGCTCGCAGTGGCCCAATTACAGGCCTCTCTCGACAATGGCATGTTTGACCACACCCGCGACTACGAGCAGCCTGGGGGCGACGACGATGATCCTAGCGATGAAGATCCGTCTTATCATCAATACCAGCTTCCTCCGTTCCCTCCTCACATTGTCGAAGCTCGCCAATCTCAGTTGCCATCCACTACAGCTCCCAGTCAAACTGCAGGTGTGTTACAGCCATTTGCGCATTCTGCAGGCTACTAATAAACTTCCAGACTGCGGTACCTTCATCACAGTCAAAGTCCCTATCTATGGCGAGCCAGGAAACGGAAAGAAGCGCGCCACGGTTACCACAACCCTCGTCCTCCCCTCTGACATTCCTGCCGGCGACTAGCGCTGTGTAAGAATCAAAATCCGGGCTGTGAGAAATGTGAGATTCAAACTACCCCCCTGGTTATTTAACATGGATATGTTAATAACAGGGTTCATAACATGACGTAAGCCTGCCCGGATTTTTTTTTCCGCCTGATTTTCAACCGATTTTCTTGAAATTTGCCTCCTATTTGGCTTCTAAATCTTCTGAACTCAGCAGTAAGAAACTATGAAAAATTCTCAGGGTGGCTGTGCAGGACCCGGGAACCCCTGCCCAGGTCTGCCTGTCCAGAGGGAGTCGAACGCATGATCTCAGGCCCATGTCCCATGTCTGGGCTCATGTGCGATGGCTGTGGACGCCCATGTCCATATAAGGACATGGGACTTAACGGAACAGTCCGATGCCCATGAGTTCAATTCCCGAAGGTCGCAATTCTTTTTCACTTTCTATACACTTCGTAACCTCGAGTAGATGGTGACTCCAAAATATTCACGGCTCAATGTAGTGAGTTCTGACCCTCAGATCCATTTTTTCTGTGGAGTCTGAGGTGTTTGAGAACTGTAAAATGAGAAACATTCATGAAAACATGTCTAAGTTTTTGGCTGACTGCAAGGAGGTATTGAAATACATGTAGTGAGTGCAGATAATGTGACTGAATACTTGTACTACTGCTTACTCTGGTCACAAACTTCGCACCTTTCCATGGGAGAGTTATTTTGAGGCACAAGTCAAAATTGATGGGAAGCAGATATATTGGCAGTCTGTCCCCTTCCCATCCTATATTGAAGACATATCAAATTGAGCTTACTGTAGAAGACTGTTGGCTGAAGAACATAAAGCTTCCCCGGGGGCTCCTTGACTCTTACCATCATCATCGTTTCTCCGACAGGACTCGCTTGCGTCTTCTGCTCGGAATTTCGGCGGTTCTTGGCTTGAATCACTGAGTAGCACACCATCTCTCCGCACTGGACTACCTTGGTCTCTCTCGAGCTGTCTGTGCTGCCCGCTGCTTGCTTTGCTTGCTTGCTCTGGGACCTCCTCGTCGACTTCTGAGTCAATCTCGGATCTTGCGTCATATGGTTGATGGGTCACGTCACCATCCGGTTCTCGGGCTCTACACGCAACCGGTCATTGACTCACGGATCTCGAGTCTCGGAGCCGGCAATCCACTGCGTCGGCTTGTCGCATGATCAGGATATGGAATGCTTGAAAAATAGCGGACCCGATGCCCTGCTGTTGGATTGGGGTATGCAAAGCTTGCAAAATAGTGGATCCGATGCCCCGTGCTTTGTTTGCTCCGCCGTCTGGTATGGAAAGCTTGAAAGGTATGAAAAGCCTGAAAAATGGTGGATCCGATGCCTCAAATAGTGGACCCGATGCCTGGCTGGAGTGGATGTTGCATTATCCATGACGGAGTCCCCTCTGGCCACGATTCTGGGGGAGTAAAGTTGGTCTGCACCACGCTCCGCGTCCGGGACGACGTTTAAACTATGCTCTACTGCCCGAGCAGAGCACGTCCTGACATGACGTAAAAACTGTCTTTTTGCCAAATCCCGGCAGGGTCCCCTTGTGGGATAGGCGAACGACGTAAGGCGGGGGATAGTCTGAAATTGTTGTCGGGGTTCGACCCGGACCTCGGTTTTGTCACGGCTGTAACATCATGTGCATTTCCCCACGCCCCAATGGGGCATGACACGTATGCGCGTCGGTGCTGTGGTACGCAGCGACGACCCACTGTGAAGGCTTCGCAAGCCTAGAGAAGTATTGAAAGACTGCCCAGCCCATAGATAGACATAATTCAGTGCTATTTTACGCTTTAGGACCATAATCATCAAGCAATATTGCGTTCATGGAATAAGTACAGTATCTTCGGCATATGCTTCACAGTGGTAGATATTAGCCCCGGCAAGTGTAAATGTGGGGTTTTAAGCCAACAAGCTCCATATTGGGCTCAAGTTGGACCGCCAAGGACGTGTCATTTCCTTATCCGACCGTGTGAACTGGCACGTGTGTCACAGACTCACAGAATCCGAGGTCTTGGATGACAGGCGCCATCAAGTTCAGACTCTATATAATAGATTTATCGACTATCATAAATCTTGTAGAGTCTGACTTGGTGAGACTAGGCGGGGGATTGCTTATCAAAACCATCCGCATCAGGAAAAACCTACCTTGGTAAATTACCTCTAATTCGGGGCAATTGCCTTCCGCCGTTGCAAAGCGAGGTAATCGAAGGGAATTGGAAGGAATTCCCTCCATTACCCTAGTTAGAAGGATTTGTTCCCTTGCCGTCCTTGCCGGAACGATGAATCTGTTCAAATGATGCTCGTATGATGAGAGATGTATTTGATAAGCGCCGGGCGCTGATAAGATTAAGTGGGCGCTAAAATCGGACTTGCAGTCCGTTTCAGTTCCCAGGCTCTAAAAAATAATCGGCAGAAAACATGGGGGGTCGTAATTTTTGAGAGATCGCTTAGACAGACATTTAGCATTTTATCTCAGCCTGCTGGAGACTATGGATTAGATACTCTATGCATCTGGACAGTGCGACATCAGTCGAATTTAACTGTGACTTGGGTTTGTGACAATGAGTCACACTATGCGAATTTTCTTCGTTTATGCCTTCCGAGGCTTCATTCTACTGTCTGATATCAATGTAGAGCATGTAAAGTAACTCTAAGTAAGCATGGGTGAGATTTGACTATAGATCAGACTGAAATTCGGCCAAATTTAGGCAGCAATCAATTTTGAACCATGAAATTACATTGAATGCTAGTATACGGTGGTATAAACGTGCCGATCCGAGAAGCAGTTAACAAAAAAAGTAGGGCATTCGTCTAAGACATTCGATGAAGTCCAACGCGGAGGCGCAATGGGCCCAAATTTTGGTAGCAAATGAATGCTGCGCCGAATATTTGCGACAGGAACGATGCTAGCCATCCGAACTCCATCCTTGAGTGATCGCTTCACCTTGTACATGAGGTGGTGGGGCTCTGGTTGGGAAGCGAAGGGCGAAAACCATTCGACATAAGCTAAATGATGAGGAGGTGCCGGCCCTTTCCCAAAAAGGCTCTGAATATGCTGTGGCTTGAGGGAGAACACAACGCGAACTTGGCCGACCCGATAGCCTGTATCAAAATTAGCCGCCGCAAGACAATATGAGTGATAAAGAAATATGTACCATCAACACCAGTGATACCGCCAGAGCCGTTGTTGATCAATGCCGTGTCGAACCGTCCAGCCAATTCCTTGCCAGACCGAGAAGTCTTTCCCGGCTGAACGTGGATGGAGTCGACAACAGAGTCTTCTGGTCCCCCTGCAGTGTATGGATCTTCAGTCACATATTTAAGACGATGGAACACAGGCACGCGATTAAAATGAAGCGTAAGAGAACCAGACTCAGCCTCGAGCTGAGCAAGAGTAAGTCCGGGATTTTTGAACCCAACCACAAAGCGAGCAAGGGCTTCACGAAACATCCGAGCTCCGTAGTCAGTGATGAGCGTGTTGATTTTCACGGCTTTGAGAGTCGGATGCTTCGTCATTTTCAAGCGTCGCTCGTAGACGATGCCTGGAGGTAAGGGTTTTAGAGAGGGAGGAGCGGGGCAACCATCTAGACGCCACTGGATATACTTCTCGTGGCGATAGATTTTCTCCTTTCGCTCGAGCCAGAGAGTCATCTGTGGAAACTCGTCCTTGAAATTCGTCGAGCGATAGGCGTCTTTTGCGAGGTCGATGTGGAGGCGCTCGGTGTACTCGGTGTTGTAGTTGTCAGTCGTGCCGAAATATTCGATATAAGACGGAGTGTGTGAGGAGTTATGGAGTTTGGGGAGATTGAAGTCGGAGCGGACACCCAGCTCGACAAAAATGCTTTTGTTATTGTGGAAGTTCTGTAGAGCCTCGTCAAGAAGGGTAAGGGTCTCATCTGTGTGCATGGGATACTGCGCTAGATGCACGAAATCGAGGATGCCACGGACAGCACCGAGAAGCCGCGACGAGGGAAGGTTGTCTGGAAGTTGGATGTCGATAATGATACCAAGAATAAAGCGGGAGATTTGATCATGCTCCTTCCCAGTGACACGACTGAGGTCGGAGATGCCGTTCATGAAAAGGCGGATATTGTGGTTGGGAGGAAGGCGACGGCAGCGAGCATCAATTTCGGCTTCTCCGCACACAGCCTTCAGCCATGCAATGAGATGCTTAATGATGCCTTGGTAAAGCTGATGGAGAACATCGGGGGCAATGGAACGAAAGATGTTGGTATAGGGAAGACCTTCCCAGAATGGGTGGTAAACAGGTTTGATTCCAGCCTCCTCACACGCCTTTCGATAGATCGTCGGCCCTTCGTCGAGTTTATCCAGCGCAGCTAAAATCTTCTCTAGATCTCGCAGCGGGAATTGGCCGTCCTCCCCAAGTTCGTCGTGTGGCACCTCGCATGTGGGGCACTCGCCGGTCTTGATGGCAGTGACGAGACATTGCTCGGGGTAGTCTCCCACGAAGGTTGCATAGATCGGATGACCACGACGCATTACACCGTCACCGCTAGTAACCTGCATGCCGGACGTCCCGGGTCCTTCGAGAGGAGCGAGGATATGACGCATGCATGCGTGAAAAACATTGGCAAGAACCCGACGACGAGCAGATTTATTTGTAATGTTTTTCATCTTGGAAGTCGGCAGATAGCCCAGTAGAATGTAGGCACGGCGGGATGGTTTACGTCGAATTTCTTTGGGGATGTTGCCTAGCGTCATATACACGGGATAGGCAGTCTTATTCCCGAAGACTGTGAGCTGTGTTTTGTCGGAGGAGATAATGATAGGGATTATTGTTGCGCCCGGATGTTCTTTTTCGACCTCCTCCTACGAAATGATCAGCGATCAAGACCAGAATAAAGCAATGTGTCCCAAACCTGCGTAGACCACCACCATTTACCAGTGTGCATGTTGTGATACATGCGAATTGTTTTATCCTTGTCAAGGTAATGACGTTCCGGCGCAACAAATAAATATGGCGCAAACTCGGAATCGCCCCACAGAGCACGAACGCACTCCAGAATATCACGCGAGTATAAATGAAATACTTCGCCGTCAACAACAACTTCGGATCGCACGAATTTGGGGCGCCCCGGAAGTTTTTCATCGATGATCTTGTTCAGCTGTACCGAATTGGCATAAGAGAGGTTCAACGAGTCGCGTACCTCCAAGATTTGAGTATAAATTGAAATATAGATAAATCCTGGACATACGCCCTCAATCTCCAAAAGATCGCTGAAAGCAGTTGAACCGGCGCCACGTAATTTCGCCCATTTTGCCACCTCCCAGTCCATTTTCGAAGTAAAAGGTGCGTATGGATTCAATGACGCACGGTCTTTGAGTACAGAATCATAAGCTTTCTCTGACTCACGATCTTGAGCCCTGGAAATTGGCTTTCCCGCCTTTCCACCCGGGAATTTTTCCACAATCGGCTTATGATGGAAACGGTCTTCAGCGGCCTGTCGGATTTCACGGGCGGGCGCACGAGTGGACGAGTCAGCATCAGGCATTGCGGCATCTGCGGGTGCGGCGCGTGGAGCCTCATATCCTTGCGCGAGATCCGCCCGCTCCTCCGCATCAAGCTCCTCCTCCACATCCGACTCTTTTTCCTCTTCCTCTTCCTCCTCCCCGTCCTCTTCCTCCCCTGCCTCGTCCTCGTCCTCCTCATCCGATGCAATGTAACCAAAGTCGGCGGGACCATCATATTCCCCGAAAAAATCCCCAGAAAAATGGCCGGCTGGAAGCTCGAGATTATTGAGAGTGTTCCCAAACTGTTCCGGTTCATTGGGTGCCTGCCCAGGCATTCCTCGATTCGCTTCGCGCTCCGCGATCACAGCACATGGCCCTGTTTTTGCGAGCCTCAAATGAAGAGTGAACCCTTTGCCCACAAAGTCACGGCCACAGCCGTCGCATCGACTCTTAGACATAGTGAGCCAGAAATGAGGGTCGGAGAAGAAAGCGGGAAGTGGAAATTCAAAGCAAAGACTCTCGAGTGCAGTATGGTTTTTGCAGAGAGAGATATCGGCTCCACTTGCCGTTGAATCAGCTGGACTAAAGAGCCAGGAACACAGCATCGTTTTGGGACAATTTCAAAGATGCAATTTTAGCGAGCGGCTAGTACCGGTTACAGTGCAATAGATAAGCCTGCGGACGAAACAGATGTTAGCCCGTTCCTTTTCTCTCCCCCCCCACCACACTCACTTTCATTAATCCCTCCCCAACTGAATCCACACTCCTTTCTTACAATGGCTTCCGAGAGGCCACTTACGGCTGCCGACAAGCGTAAAGCCACCCGCGCTGCAAATGCTGCCAAAGAAATAGAAGAAAACATCGCTTTTCAAAACGAGTCCCGTAAGAGCTTGATACGAATTGATTTCTCAGATATAAATTGCATTTTAGGGGCCAACGGTGGTCGCGCAGCAAAGAAGCTAGCTAAGAGTATCGCGAGTAAGTTGTTGGAGATTTTTTGACTGCAGAGACGGTGTTGCTAACGAAGTTCTTGCAGTTTGGAACATTGACCGACCCAGCGGTTGGTCGGAAGAAGTCCGCAAACGAACCTCTTCGACAGCAGAGGCGACCGATGTTCCCGCCAAGAAAGCCAAAGAGATGAAAGCCGCTTGCTCGAAAGGTATCATCGACGACTCCGACGATTCGATGTCCGACGCTCCCCCTCGGCTCCGTCGCATCACCAATACCGACGACGACCTCGACCTCGACGTCCAACATCCTGTGGAGGACATGCAGCCCCGGAGTCGCAAGTCTTCAGCATCGTCAGCCATGTCCGCCACATCCGCGTTTGCTCGGATTCATGTTGACACCGACACTGATGATCGCGACCACGAGCGGCGCAGCCGCCGTTCGTCCACAGGTTCTGGCCACTCCGGGCGTCATTCCGTCGCTGGCATGGAACTTGACAATGACGAGAGCCTGGAGGTCGATGCTGCGCCAAAGAAAAAGGTGACTGTTTATTACCACATATCTTATATATCCTTGTACTAATACGCGATCCATATAGAAAACAAAGAAAGTATCGGCCGCTCGCCAGAAGCAAGCCGATGCCGAGGTATGTCAGTGCCGCGTTAACGAGCATATACTTACCGTTTCCACAGAAACCAGAGATCAAGTCTGAGGCCGTTGCCGATGCCGTCGACAACGCTTCCGTCGACGCCGCCACTGTTACCCCCGAGTCGGAGTGGCACGCCTCAACGCACCTTGTCTTCCCTGCCCCTGGTAAGGACATTGCACTCCTTGCACAGCGCGCCGAGGTGCAGAGTGTGTTGCGTGGCGCTTCCACCCTCATGAAAGACGATGTCTGCTTTGTTGACGCGTATCCGCGGGTTGGTCAGCGTGGTGGTTTCGCACGTCCCAAACTGCTCGAGGCGGCGGCTCCCCTTCCTGAGGCTGTGCACATCTACGAAAGGCTCATGCTCGACAAACAGTATGCTGTGTTTCTCGCCCCCATCGTAAGTGCTGTTCCTCTTCCTTTACCGATGCTGACTGGCTCCCAGCCTATTGATCGTGCCATTCTCCTTCGTGGGGGCATGAAGCGTTCGGCCGTCAACTGTGTCATGGGCTATTATGAGCTCACCGGCTTGACACCTGATAAGGTCATGAAGCGTGTTGAAGAGTTACTCAAGGACCATCGTTATATCTTCCCGTCGTCTCTTGAAATAAAAGTAAGTTACAGTCTTTCCCTCCTTGCATCAACATGTGATTCATCCTCACTCTTAGGGGCGGCTTCTCCTGGACCAGCCATTCTGCCACGGAGCTATTTCGCATATTATCAAGGAAGAACTTTTCAGCACTGCGTCATATGTTGAAGAACATGCGACGCTGTTCCCCACCGGCAAGAAGAGTCGGGCGGCGGAGCGGGAGCTTCCGGATTCGATGGTAGCTCTTGCTGCCACCGCGGTATGTATCATTCCTATTGTTCGGTCGGCTATTAGTGATGTTCGGCAGGTGTACGCCGCGCTCATGGAATTCCGGAACACCGGTCGCAAGCAAAATATCCCGTTCAAGGAAGACGCTTATGAAGGGACCTACCGCAACCACATGAAAACTCTCAAGGATTCTCGCAAGGACGCCCCCGGTGCAGTGCATGCTGTCTTGCACCAGCTTTATAAAGAAGTCGCGTACGTCCTCAGCTTCAGCTGTCAGTGTCGTAGTGTTACTCATCTTACCCTGCAGTGAGAGCGATCAGATTGTCCACACCGCCAGCGGCAGCTCTGCTACCTTGATCCAGCTTGTTGACATTCCGGATTCCGACTAACTTCGAGCCATCGTGACACGCGTTATAAAGTTGTTTATTCATACCGTTTCTTTATTCATACTCTTCTTCGCCTCGCAGACTAATTCATAGTCTATATACCTGTTGATGTATGCTACAACTCTTTTAATGAAGTCCCTGTTGAGCCAGTGTGCTATCTTTGATTTGAAAACTGCTTCAATATGACGCAAACTTGCCCCAAAATGGTGCGGAAATTGAAGTAATTTGAAGGAAATTCGGTCTGAATTACAGGTAACTAAATTGCGACGTTAATATGAGGGTAATTTGTCGAAGTCAGGATATTCGCTCGTATTCGGGGCAATTGCCGGCAATATTGGGGTATTGCCGTGGGAGGCTTTTCCTGATGCTCCTGAGACTCTTTCCATCCCAACGTCGCAGATGTGGGGTCGACATTCATCTGAGCTGTGATGCGGGATAGAAAGTCGCCGGCAGGAATGTCAGAGGGGAGGACGAGGGTTGTGGTAACCGTGGCGCGCTTCTTTCCGTTTCCTGGCTCGCCATAGATAGGGACTTTGACTGTGATGAAGGTACCGCGGTCTGGAAGTTTATTAGTAGCCTGCAGAATGCGCAAATGGCTGTAACACACCTGCAGTTTGACTGGGAGCTGTAGTGGATGGCAACTGAGATTGGCGAGCTTCAAAAGTAGGCTTGAAATGAAAATAAACTAACTGACCATTTACTCACTTTGACTTCTCAGCGTTAATTTGCCGCCCTGTCGCGCGGGTACAAAGGGCAGCGCCACGACCGAATACGACGAGGAATGAGGTGGGGAGGTTGAGGGTGGGTTTGGATGTGTAGGTGCGGCGTTGGAGACGCACACCCGTCATGCAAGGTGCGTGGCTCCCTCCAAGCTCCCTCTCACTCATTCTGGCTTGTTTTCTTTTACCTTCCAACCCCTGACACCACCGTACCCGCCCGGCACCGCGTCGCCCTCGCCCGCTCCGTCCCCCAACTCCGCCTATCTACATACACTATGCAAATGAACACAAAGACTACTGATGCATTACTCACCCACGGCACCCGGCGCGCCAAATTCCACCCGCTTTGTCCTATTGCCCGCACCCCGCCTCGAGTCGACACTCTCAAACACGCGCCCCCTCGATTACGCTCTCCACCCAAGATTAGCTCAGCGGCTTGTAAGAAACAAACAACCGGAATATTCCCGCCGTCTCGTCTATCAACGCCCATGCCCAGCTTCGCCATCGACCAAGTTGTTCAATTCACAAAGCTACGCCTCCCGACGCTTCCCTATACAACCCGCCCCGTCAACCTCCGCCGAATTGCCTTAACCTCAACGCTCGTGCCTTGTAACAACCATCGCCTCATACCGCCGACTAGTGAGTTATTGTTCTGTTATCGGCGCCGTTCTTAACGTGATTCTTAGAACAATCAGTCTGAGTGCATCGACAAAGTTCCCTTCGGTACGTGTTGGGCTATATTGTCTCATGTTTTCGCTGACATGCGTACAGTGGTGGCAAATAGAAATTGCCGTGGCTTTTTGGTAAAAATCTCGATGTATACTTCACCGAATGACCACAAATAAGATGTAGAGATGGGTATGTGATACTTCTGTACCTCTTAGAACACTCAGCAATATATCATTCACTGAGAATGCATCAATAATGGATGGTTTCCGATTGTTGCCATATCCGGAAAAACACAATGTACCCTCAGCAAAAAAGTGTCATAATAGGATAAAAGTACTTGAAAAACAATGCTAGTTCTCACTTTGATTGACTGGAATTGATCGTCATTTGAGCTCACAACGGCCGCTCGAAGTAGGTCATTTTAGCTATTTTCTCTGCATTTTCAGCTATTTTGTGTGAAAATAGCCAACTCTGAGCGGTTGTTGTGAGCTCAAATGAGGGTCAATTTCATTCAACAAAAGTGGAAACTAGGACTGTTTTTCAAGTACTTTCATCCTATTATGACACTTTTTTGCTGAGGATACATTGAGTCTTTCCAGATATGGCAATAATCAGAAACTGTCCTGTTATTGATGCATTGTCAGGGCATAATATATAGCTGAGTGCTCTAAGCAGTACAGAGGTATCATATATTTCTCTCTACATTTTATTTCAGGTCATTCGGTGAAGTATACAGCAAGATTTTGGCCAAAAAGCGACGGCAATTTCTATTTGCCACCACTGTATCTCTTTAAGGCAGACTGATATCCACATCTATCTCGTTGTGGGGTATGGTTTGTCATTGGTTTCTGGATAGCAGATCCCAAAGTCAGGTGTCGGAATCCATCGATACAATGTATTTGTTTCCCGTAGTAATATATGTATATTGTTCACGTTATTCTGTCCCCGCGCTCGAGCTTTGTAAATTGATTTTCAACATTTTTTTTGGTTGGGCAGCGGAAATTCTACAGGCACTACAGCTGTACTACAGGGTTCTTGTCGCAAAAATCGAAAGTCTGATATAACCGATTATAACCGATTATAGCAGTTATTGGGCGATCATAGGCTGGTTATACCTAGTTATAACCGGCTATAGGTCGGGAGGACCCTTATAGCCTATTAGAACTACCTTACGAGCTGCAACACCTAACAATAGTACGACGGGGATTGGTCAAGCTTGGAGCGTATGGCTTCTCGCTCAGGCTCGGAGTTGGGAACATATGAGGTGGATGAGTGTGAACGACGCAGTTGCATGGTTAAGATGGGCCTTGGGCCATTTCGGGGACGCCCCCACACAGTGACGTCACCATGGGAATATGAGGCCGCAGGCCGTGACAGCGTGACTCCGCAGCTCTTTCCTCTCAACCACCACCATCGACAGCTCGAGGACATACGACGGCGTCGATCCCGCCCTCCCTTCATGCTAGTGTCGGTATCTTCGACGGGTGGGCTCAGTAACGGTCGCTTGCCCACGCATTGATCACAAATCACCGACATGGGGGAATCGCATCGGTCAATCGGTGTGTCGCTTTTGTTGCTTATTCTCCGATGAAGTTCTAATCCTGTGCCCTTTGAAGCTTCAACGCAACTGTGAACAGTTGGTGTGTCTTTAGTTTCTTCATCTCCCGTGCGCTGTCTCATCTCGGTTGTAGTTGCCTTCATCGGATACTCCCCTTGTGCGGTGAAAACTTCCCCGGGCCAACACGGTAATAAGGAGCTATAACCTCTATAATGACTTATAACGATCTTTAAAAATTATAGGACTTATAAGTCTAATCAGGCTTTATAGGCCCCCCTCCCAGATTATAGACTTATAACAGGTTACAACTGAGTATAACCGGGTTTCGATTTTTGCGACACTACAGGGTTTCTACAGAGAAGTACGTAAAATTAGGCGTTCTACAGAGCTCTACAAAGAGGGTACCCTTGTCTACAGTAACTACAGCAACTACAGGGCTCTACAGGGGCTACGTAGCGCTACATAGAGGGCCCAGGTATTGCTGATGAGTCAGAAGGGCCAGTGGGGGTGTCATAGCTAAGGAATTTGGAAGAGTACATTCTGTTTATATACCTCAAACAAACATCCTGAGCCCTTGAAACCCTACCCATACTTCATACACAAAATTCTGTGCAACACCTCGCACTCCTGTCACCGAATGTCACGACGTGTGACTACAGTGACAGTCGTGACCCAGTGACACCAAAGCCGCCACACAGAGGCTGAAAGGTCAGTGGGGGTGTCATAGCTAAGGTTTTCTGAGGAGTACATTTTGATTCTATACCTAAAACAAGCCTCCTGAGCCTTTGAAACCCTACCCATACTTCATACACAAAATTCTCTGCAAACCCTCGCATTGTTGTCAAGTGACTCTGTTACACCTAACTTCGACTCGAGTTCAAGTTTGTTTCTTTGTTTCTGCCTGCTCCAAAACTTCTATTCCTCTCTCAAACTTCTACAAACAGGTATAGTTCCAGTACTACTATCTTAATATCATAGAAGAATAGAACCGGAGCGCAATTTCCGTGGGGAAACAATTGTGACTCCAGGTTTGCGAGCTATCAACCCTTTCCTCGCGAGCTTCTTCTTCGACCGTAAGACCACTGAAATGGCAGGAGACGGGAGGAATTGCGACGGAGCAATTCGCTTGAAGAGAGGGGGGTGATCCTCGATCCATACAGTATGATTCTTCTTGAAGTTCATCAAGGTCGCAATGCCATGACGAACATCCCAGAGTTCGGTGAGCATGAGATCCAAGGCTAAGAGACCTTGAAACTTCTCGCGCACAACAACCCTGTCCCGAGTGATGTCCAAGAATAAATCGCCATTGAGATTGAATGGCTCATTCAACTCGTGCTGGATCGCCAAGAGTTGCAGCAATACCGCACCAACGCTGCATACTCGGGCTGTTTGCTCATCCTCCGACAAAATTTCCACCAGTTTCGGAGCCTTCATCAAGCGAGCCAAAGCATGTGTTATGAGCGCGCTGAGTTCGGGAGTGGGGTCCATTCCGTTCGCGCCCAACCACTGTTCGCAGCGCTCAGGGCTCCTGAACAAAACCGGTTACCGTCGAGCGCCTGCCAACATGCGGTCATGCGCTCCCCTTTATCCGGCTTCATGAGATCGAAGAACCAGTCACGCAAGCTGCCTTTGTACCAGCGGCATAGCTCTGGAGAAACAACGAACGGCTTTCTCCACTTGATTCGCTCGAGTTGAAAGTGATCGTGATCAGCGCCATCGCAGCTCTTGAAGACGACACTGCAAGAGCCAAAATAACAGATAGCGCGTTCGAGGTTGATGGGTGGATGTCGGAAATTTGGTAATCACGTCATGAGACTTTATGATGCCTCACGAGGCTGTGAGACAAACTGATCTTATGAGAACAACATGAGAGAAGTCATTTCGCACGAGATCGGCACAGGATCCGACTATCTAATGAGATTATCATATAATATGAGGAAAGAATATCTTATCTCGTCATATAGGAAATGACTTGGCTCACACGACGTTCATGAGAATGGCCTAGGCACATTTAGCCTCATGAGATTAGGGTAATCGAGCGAATAAAATATATTGAAGTCGGTTCTTACAGCTGTTTTACGGTTTTTGTCCGGTTTTTGATAGAGTGGGGTTCTTCAAAAGTTGTTTACCTGTGATTGCTTGTGCATACCCTCGCCGAGGAGCCGGAGGCAGTTCAACCGCTCCACCGCAGCCCCACTGCATTCACTGGTGGAGCAAAATGGCTGGAAATAGCCCAATCTGAGGTCAGAGTGGAGCCATACGGTGACTCAGAGGCATACAGGTGTAAACAACAAACGAAATGCCCCACTCGATCAAAAACCGGACAAAAACCGTAAAACAGCTGTATCATTGGCTTGTTTGGTAGTCCTGTCAGACACATTATTAGTAAGTATTTAATTGTTAATTTCGCTTCACAAGGGATTACAAGTGATTATTGTTATTGTTCTTTAATTTAAATTTAGTGCTCGTTGTAATACATTGTGATATTGTGATATAAGCTATGGTACTGAGTCAGAATCGAACGCGCGACCTTGGTTGTACAAAATTTCTCTATAGTTCATGCTACTAACTACTCTACTAGATGTCCATTATATGAATAGCTGAGCGGGTGAATAAGATGGGTCCGCATTTCTTTTGCCTCAAACTATTATCCACGTCTTCTGCTACTACCGTCTACATCGCCAACTGTATGTATTTGACTTCTCGCCTGACTTTACGTGCCTCGTCCCCTTCTACCCCGACTTGTACCACGCCCTCGCTTTTTTCCTCTGCCTCTTCCTTGCGCCAACTCCGCAACTGGCTCAGTCTCGTCGTCTGCCGCACCGTTATCACCCTCAGGTACCACCACAGCGGGGACCCTCTTTCCACGTGTTGCCGGCGCCGCGCCTCGAGGTCTTCCTTGTACTACTGGTGCCACAGGCTCATCTTCCGACAAAGGACTTAAGTCCTCCTCTTCGCGCGCTGCTGGATTTGGGCCGGGAGGAGGGGTTGCTTGACGTTCCGGTATATGTTGATCTCCTTCGAGTCCCACATGTAATTCCGTGATGTGAATGAAATCTCTCACATACCTTCATCATCGCCATCGTCAACGTCCCCCAGCGAAAGTTCTTCCATTGCTTGCGCAAACTCTGCATCTGATGCAGCCTCAGCGTCGGAGTCGTTCAAAGGCCCTTCTGTGACAGTTCGTGAAACACCGGCAAAAACAATCTCTGACCAAAAGCGAATTATGTTGCGAACTCCAGCAGTGTCGCGATATTTCATGAGACGGGTTTTATGCGCGTGGAAATGAGACTGATAGGGTATGTGTGAAGTCTTCCCTTTCTCTTCAAACGATGTGTCCTTGTCAGACAATACAAAGAAGATCTACATGTTATCGTTTCGTGAAGCGTCAAGGTAATGGTGCAGTACTGTTCTTACCGCAATCAAAACGAAAGAGATGCTCTCGATCGTCAATTCCTGGATGTTCCACATGACCCCGTATGTCTTTGACGTAGGCTTCGCCTTGCCTTTGTCCTTGATGCTGGCGGGGCCGTACAGGAGGCATCGCAGACTCTACAAGTATAAAACTGAGCCTTTTGCATTTGAAGCAGACACAATCAACTCACCATTGGAAGAATAGGGTTCAGTAGCCAGCCCTTCGCGTCCTTCTTCAAGCCAGAATAGAAAATGGGGGGAGAAAGTAAGGGCAGCTTTGACTTGTCGTCTCCAGGAAAGTATAAGAACTCCTCTGGAGTTCTCTTCATATCGGATTCTGTCTGCAGTTTCTCCCAAGAAGCTTTAAGACGCTCCACAAAGTTGGAACGGCCAATGCTCATGTATCTCAAAAACTGCAAAACCGTCAGTAAAAAAATTCATCGGTGAACCAGAGCTGACATTATCTTTGAAGCCTGGGAAGGAAGACGCATCGACTAGAGAGTGGAACTTCACGGGAACGTGCTCGTACAAAATGCAGGTAAGCAAGCGATTGTAGAGCTTAGATGATTTGAAAATCGCGTCAATCTCTTCTGCAGTGCTATGTGCAGGTGGGCCGTCAGCGGGGCGAGCACCAAAGACTGCGGAAGTGAGCCAAGGCTCATGCATAAGCGCAAAGCTTTTCCCTAAAGCTTGAATAGCATCGAGATATTTATGCGGATTAGCCTGGGGTTTCTTCTTGCTGCCGCTTGTTGTCTGAGCGATAGTCTGGTAGGCGCGCAGTTCTACTTGAGTACGAGCTAGCTCTAACTGGGTTTCTCTCAATGCCTACATGAAAAAAAAAAATCAGAATCGTCGTCAAAAGCAACTATAAGCTTAATACCTCACGCAGCTCATCGACCGTTGCATCTGCACCGGGAATATTGAATGTACGGAGAATGACCTCAACCTCCGCCTGTCCGTGGTCCCTAGCAGTGATACTATTCCATGCACAATCAATGAATGTAACCAAAGCAAAGGTCAATCCCAAAGACAGCTAACAGGCATAGAGAATTGGGCTTCGTGCTGGTATCGCAGTGGGTGTCAGTCATGTCAATACATATATGGGACAGAACGTGAACTCACAGTCATGACGAAGAAATTGAGTGAGACATCGTAGAAGACTATCACGACTTTCGTGTTATCGAGGTTTTCGGAGATCGTGCGTATTGCGTTTTGAAAGAAGCCTTCACATGGGAATCAGATATGAGTGAATTAGTAAAGGGGGGGACGAACCGGGAGTATAACACAGGATATCTTGGTTCGACACTGAGGGACCATGGGCAAAGGGATTTTGACGCGGCACTGACGTTCTGACGCGCGCGCGTCAGTTCGCGTCAGTCACATTGCGTCAAATTTCTTGTCACTTTTCAAACTCTACGTCAACAATCAAATTTTGCTTACCTATGGTATGGAGGACTTATGAAGGTCTATATCTATACTTTTGCACACTCATGTTTGTTGTTGGTAATCGATGTTGTGCGGAAAACTCTTGCCCAAAATTACTTGGAACGTCGAGACACGTCAATCACATGTCAGTGATGCCGCGTCAATGGCTTGGTCGCGTCAAGGTTTCGCGCCGAATCGCCAAGTTGCCGCGTCAAAACTTTTGTGTCGGCGCGTCGGCGCGTCAGTCCCGGCGCGCGCCGCGTCAATGGGAATTGTCTTCAACGTCAATGATAGTACCTTCCAGCGTCAATTCCATTAGAAGCCGGCTTATAACTGTGCGTCAAGATCGCACCGCCCCCAAGAGCTGGAAGCTAAAGTGACGCGCTCTAACAGTGCAAAAACAATCTCGAGATTTTTTGTTCAGTACACTTGTTTACTAAACGCAAAGCAGGGAACGAAAGGAAACTAGTTGATCTTGGGTTTTTGGGCAAGTTATTCGCATAATAGTAAATCATTAGTGTTGAAGGCATCGAGTCTGACAGCCACTAAACCTCAGTGGTTTACTCCTAACAATTTTCAGCATCTTCCTGGGGTATCTCTTGAGTATTTCTAAGCACATTCTTTCGGTGGGAAAGGATAGTTTACCTCATTGTTCTGCTTTCTCTTTTAGCGCTGACAACAATGTATTTTGATTGCCGATTTGAACATGGTTTGGTGGAGTCCTGCTTCAAAATTGGACCACAACTCAAATTAACCACGAGGGACTAATCTCCATGCATTCAACTCAACGTCGACCTCGATGAAGTACAACTATTGAACCAATGTGGACCTACGGTGCACAAAAGAAAAAAGGTACTTGTTCAAGTTCAACGTCATCAACAGGCTGGAAACAGCACAGGATTGACGACCTTCGTCCTTGGATGAAATTTTTTCAACGTTCAAGCATTTTAAAAAGTTGCTTTGCGCGACGTTCAAGCTGCCCGCGTCAGTTCGGTGAAGAGATCAGCGCGTCGCGCGTCAATGTCCAAACGCGGCGCGTCACTGACGCGTCAGTCAAACGTCTGCCGCGTCAATTTACCCCTGCCCAGGGACCATTGCCTCGCCTCCTCAAAGTGTTCCCTGAAGAAAAAGATATCGGCCAACACGGCAAGAGAGGAATAGCAACAGACCTTGTAATCTCAGGAACGGGGTCCCTCTCATCCTCGTCATCTTCTCCTCTTCGCCGGCGGCTTCATCCTTCTCCCCCGAGTTCGGCGAATGTCGGCGTCAATGCTCTCGCGGATGGCGAGCTTGGCTGCACGTTGGCAAATCTCTGTAAGATCAGCACCAGAGAAGCCGTGCGTGCTCTTGGCCAGGAAGTTGAGGTCGACAGATTGCGACACGGGAGACTTCTTGAGGCAAGCTTTGAGGATAGACAACCGCGAAGGCTCGTCGGGGAGAGGGATGTAGATGAGTTGGTCAAGACGACCAGGACACAGCAACGCAGAATTTATTTGGTCGGGCCTGTTCGTCGCGCCAATGATGAACACGTTCTTCTTCACGTTCTTCTTTGCGTTCATACCGTCCATCTCCGTCAGAATCTGGTTGAGGACACGGTCACCCGCGCCTCCACCGTCTCCGCTGCTTCCACCACGAGCCTTGGCGATGGAGTCCAACTCATCGAAGAACATCACACATGGTGCGGCAGCCCGTGCCTTGTCGAATACGTCACGAAGGTTGGCCTCCAACTCACCGAACCACATAGTAAGCAATTCGGGGCCCTAGAAGCACAGTCAGTAACGAAGAGTGAGAACTGCATAAAATATTTCACCTTGATGGAGATGAAGTCGGCAATGCACTCGTTGGCAATGGCCTTGGCAAGCATGGTCTTACCAGTACCAGGAGGTCCGTAGAACAATACACCCTTTGACAGCAACATCCCGTATTGAGGAACTTCTCCGGGTGCTCGACGGGGTACTGCACAGTCTCCTGCAGCTCCTGCTTGACCTTCTCCAGACCACCGACATCATCCCACTTGACAGTGGGCACCTCCACAACTGTCTCGCGGGAGCGCAGAGGGGTTGGAAGTGCCGAGAGCGAACCGGAAGTTGTCCATGGTGACACCAAGCGAGTCAAGAACCTCTGCATCGATCGTGTCTTCGTCAAGATCAACGAGGTCCATCTTTTTCGCGAATTTGCTGCATGGCGGCTTCGGAACATAAGGAAGCAACGTCAGGGCCGGCATATCGGTGGGTGTCGGCGGCAATCTACTCAAGATGAGCGAACCGTACTAAGAATGATCGTGAGAGACACACCTGCTCCGAGTCAACATCCTCCGCGAGCTTCATGTTCTCGAAGATGCCGATGTTGACCTCACGATCGGTCGATGGAGTTGGGTTGCTTGGTAGCGGCCACAACGACAACGTTCGAGCGTGCCTTCGGTCTCGATGTTTTTCGCCGCGGCACGACATGCATTCCGGTAGCGCGTACTATGTGCTCGCTTTTCGCCGACAACGCTCGAGGAGGCGGCAGTGGTACACGTGGATGCGAAGAAGCTGGGGAGGAGGAAGCGGTGTTGGTCGTAAAACGCGAGCCGAGGTACCTACGCCGACTGCCCTTCATGGCACAAGATGCCCTGTTCTCCTCTGAAGGCAGCGGACGGGGGCGCGGGATGATGCGCGTGTGGTCTGTGGTCCATGAATGTTTCGGTGATGAGCACGCCGAGGTATGAATTGAAGCCGCAATATGCCGTTGTGCAGAGGCCGGGCTTGTCAACTCGTCCATGAGGGTAAGGAGCTGCAAGACAACATGACGCTTGACTTCACTGTTGGTCTAAAAAAAGGGAATGCTTGGTTAATGTATACTGCGGTATGAAAACGAAGTTTATACCTTTTCACGCTTAGGAGCTATCGGGTCAATTTCATCAATGAAGATAATGGCAGGGGAGTTCTTCTCCGCCTCCTCAAACGCTTTTCCACAGATTACTCTCACGCTCATCCGCCATTTTGTTCATAATTTCGGGTCCGTTGATGAGGAATTCGAAGAAGAAAGCGCCGGTCCGTTGGCCACAGCTCTCGCCATGATGAATCTATATGAAGTTTGATTAATCAATTGCGGTATAGGCCGCAAATCACGTTTAAGCAATGCTCTGCTAAACACCTACCTGGGCCTGTGCATGAACCTGCGGCCCCGCTTGCATTGGCACTGCGCAAGTCGGATTAATCAGAGGTCGTTAATCAATGTTTAACAGAACACTGAAATCAAGACGGGGGAAGAATCAAATTTATTGACTATCTGTAGATAATCACTGTTTATGTTACAAATTAACAAAACGGTTTAAGCAGTGTTCACTCGACAGATTAGGAGAACAAATGGTCCGTTTAACGAAACAGCAACCTCGATGCAAACGTGAAGGGAAGAAGAACGGAAGGATAATTTGAATGAGACTCACAATCACAACATTGTTGACGCAGTGAATCTCAAGCGCTGCACTCCCTTACCCACACAACTACAATTCAAAATTGTCGGCAAAAGACATCACGTGAACAGACGGTGCTTACCATTCCGAGACGATGCGTACAGAGTACGAGTAGCAGCTCGATGTTGAGGCGGCTGAACGGATTCCCCGCGCAGATGGAAACAGCCTTGTTTCCGCTGTTGTCAGTTATGTAGGTAGATGCGCAAGGGAGTGCTTCGAAGGCGTCAGGATGACGTCCGTGTGTCAAGCGCAGAGCGCGATGTCTTCGCGGAAGTCGGTGTCGAGAGGCGGGAGGAGATAGGTAAATAAACACACCTCGTTGCCCCGTATGAGTAGCCAGATGGAAGCGATGCATCGCTGGTGTGCAGGGATTGAGATGACTGTCAGTGTAGGTGTTGACGAGTGGGAATAAAGTCGGCATCTCGAGGAGGAATTGGGTACGCCAGCGTCGGATCAGAAAGAAGAGGGATGGCGCACAATGATAATGGGAGGGAGCGGGAGTGGGTCGGGAGGCGGAAAGGTGTCGGGTTGCTAGATAGCGGATTGAGCAGGCAGTTGCGTGATGATATTCTTAAGAGTGTCGGTGAGGGAGAAGGCGGAAGGTGTTCGAACCCGGAGGCAAACACCATGCAAGGGGCGTAGGGCAGGCGATGACAGCGACGGGGGCTGCGAGAATGCCGATGGGTGGGAGAAATAGAGAAAAGTGAGTCGACGTACTTATTCCACTGACTCCTCACGCTGTAAGGCGGTACCGATCCGAGGCCGCGTAGGGAAAGCACAGAGGCAGTTGAAGGCAGCTGTCCATCGTTGTCGCTGGCGGTAAGTGGAAATGAGGGAGGGTAGGGGAGAGTGCGCGTGGTGGAACAGAGTCAAGCTGCCTTTTGGCTGCCTTGACGACGAATGATGTGACACGGTTGATATTCACATCACGTGCCAGCTTGTCAACAACGCGGTCACGTTTTATTACGTCCACCTCGAGCGTCGACAGTGTGTGCATGGCATCGAAGAAACCTGCCATTTTCTGATGCTTGAGCAATAAACGTACCTATCTGGCTCGGATCTGTGGGAAAATAAATAAGTCGGACTGCAGAATGAGCATTATGTAAAATTCTCAGTCAACATTAAGTCAACAATGATTGCGGTTGGCCACTGCAAGGTTCACATCAGGAACACGCTAATTCTCAGGAATGGCATGCTGAGGGTCTAAGCGCTTGTTTGGGTAAAGATTAGAATTTAGGGATGATTAGCTGATTGGATCCTGTTGCGTGCGAAATCGAGCAATTTTGACCAAGGGGTGTTCACCGGCAAAAGCCGAGACACAGCCTTGGGAGGGAGGGTGGGTCCCGGACCTCTTATTTCACTTTTTGGACAAAGTTGCGGAATGCTTCAAAAACACGTTTGGGAGGGTTAAGAAAAAAAGAGCGAAAAAATGTAATAGATTACATAATACTAACCATCTGCCGAGTTCCCCGACCCATGCCAGATGGAGGAAATTTTCTGCCAGAAAGGCGCAAAAAACCAAGGGATCATTTTACGACGGGTTTTTGGCGGCAAATTATTCCCAAACCAGGCACTTTCGAGCGAAAGTATCCTCAGATCGTGAGAAAACTGTCAATAAATTACCGTCTTAAGCAAGCTTACATCAGCATTACGTAGCCAGGGAGGGGCAAGAGGCTCTTAAGTCACTTTTCCGACGTTGTATGGAAAATTTTAAGAATGAACACCTCTTGATTTTGACACATGATTTGATATTCAACACAGCTTGGCATCGTATTCAACTCAAGCACCCTGCTCTATTCTCTTGACGATGAGCTTCAAGCTGCTGTGTTTACACTGTCTGCAACACAATGCCAGTATCGGTGAAGGTATCACTCGAAATTCTCGTTAGATACACCCGCAACGGCCGGCGCCGAGCATCGACTCAAAACTTGATCTCGAATTACAGTGATTTTGTTTCTCAGGCAGACCTGAGTTGGAATTATCGAAATTCAACCGTTGTTCAATGCTCAACTGGGATCACAGTTTTTCTAAAATTGGGTGCCACAAAGTACGTTGAACAACAGTTCAACGACTCAGAGTCAAAGTTGCAAAGGGTAATACGGTAAGTAAACTTTCAAAGCCCGACATGCCAGCCGAAAAAACTTTATCTATCATACTACAGCGTAAACTTCGCAGACATTATACTAATTCAAAGCGCCACTGTGAAAAGGTAGTTCAATTTCTTGCCGTTGCAGAGGTGAAAGACGGTGTGATTTTGACTTCTAAGTAACTGTAACATTTTGCAGAGTCCACTTGGAGTCCATGCCGAGAAAGCCAAGAAGAGATCCAGCTTATTAGCAAGTAGGACTATGGTGGTGTAAGACTGACTTGCAGGGCGCAGCAGGGCAATTTGAGGGCAATGATGTCTCAGATCTCACAGTGTCGAGTGCGAGTCGAAATTCACCAAGTCGTGACAGCGTGGAAATTCACGTGCTCGTGGAAAGCCCTTTGTTTGTGTCACAACCGTCACACCGTTTCTTCCCATCTTCCTCCTTTGGTGCGCATTGCTCGACCAGACGGACTCGCCTAGCACCAATTCGACTATCCAATCACGCCTTCAACATTCTCATTTCAAATGCTTGGTTGTGTTCACATGGTTACGGCGGCCCGTGGGGTTGCCCCGTACTTCTCTTCTTGTACTCTTAAGTTGCCTCAGCTGACTGGCTCTTGCGAGTCGCGATAGGCCTACAAGTACCCAACTTGAGGTCACTTTCCGTGGACTCTGCGTTGAAGCGCGTCTCGTTGGCAGTTTGAATTCTGGTGTGTTTTCAAGCTCCCCCGTCAATGCGGACGAAGATGACTGATTTTTCTGTTCCTTTTACTTTCTCGAGATGCCGCTGCAGCGGCGGTTCATGGGCGGGCAGGAACGGTGTATGTTGAAATATTGTAGATGCGGAGATGAACGTCGTAGAGATCAAGGGATTGGCGCGGGTGCGTTCACTGTTTTCCATCTCCATATTTTTTCGATTCCGAAGACGCGCCTCGTAGGCTCAGTCGACCTCAAGACCATTTGTTACCTTTCCGTCTCTAATGTCCCTCGCTCTCAAGCCCGCTCCACGCACACCACCTTGTGACAAGTGTCTAGGTGCCGCGTCGAGTCTCGACTTGCCTTGACTTGACATATTGGGGAGACCTATATACCCCCGGGATCTGTTCTCCTCTCTCAACTCCACCTGGCAGTCTTACTCTTGCCTCTGTGGCTACGACAGTAGTGGTGTGTGAATTCTATGTGTCTATCTTCATTTATTGACTCATCTCTCTTATAGTTTTGCTTCTGGTGTTTTGCCAGGTCGTCGACGCTGTGTGCGATCCTCTCCGTTCCTCCAGAACCCTTCTGCTTATAGCTCGACGCGGCAGCGTTGTGGTATTTCTCTCAAGAGTCAATACAGAATACAGTACGGATTAAATACACTCTGATCTAGCATTACTGATTCTTCGTTCAGTGATGCCTTTCTTGCACTCACTCGAACCTCGAAACTGCACACACGGTCACGGCACCCGGGCTCTTCGCGGAACCAGTCAGTAACCTGCTACGAGTACTTTCCCCCAACAATACCGCGTCGGCGGCATTGTCTTTGAGCATTGTGACGAATTCCTATCTTTTTCGTTCTTCCATCCTCAGCCGTCGCATCTGCTGATTTGTTAAACCCTGATTACTAAACTGCTTTGTTGAACAGTCGATAAACAGTTATTGTACAGTCGATAGGGAAGGTGAATATATTTGATTCATTCAACACCATAGTTTTGGCCTGTTAAAATGTTTTGTTAAACGATGATTAAACAGTTTCTGTTCAATCACTGATGGACGCAACCATCTCAGTGGTCCGCCTGCAGCCCCATGTGATGCAGGATGCCCCGCCGCCTTACAAGCTGATTAAACAAACACTGCTTAAACCTGTTTTGCGGCCTATACCGGGATTGATTAATCAAACTTCATATGGTTACTGGCGCCATGACGGTTTTAGCGGTTCCGGGAGGCCTGAACATCAGAATATTGCGAAGGGCTTGATACCGATGGACTTGATCAGTTGTGGTGACGAAGGGGTAGCTCAACGAGCAGCTCGGAAATTTGGGCCATTTGTTTGTGACATCCACCAATGTCACTGCGTCCGGCATCGTTCAGATTCGTCTCGTCTTCACGCTTGACGGGGTCACCCTCTGCAGGAGAAAAAATAAGCGGAAAGAAGGGTTAACAAAGGAAGGATAACTTGCCGGTGTGGATCACGGTATCTTGCGCGACGATACAGAATTCAGCGGGGTCGTTTCCATAATTCTAAACTCGACTGTGAGCATGCCTCCGCGAACAAGGAAACTATCGCCCTTGCGGACAGGTCGGTATGCTACTGATATAGATATGAGGAGCGCATCCAAGAAAATAGATTGGACCGCACCTTCCATGAATAAATGTTGCTACTCCAAGCCCTCCACCGAGTCGTCAAAAGGAGGGATATTGACCCGCTTGCCGTATTTTATACCGAGACGAGGATGTAGGCCGACAAGATCGCCAAGCTTGACGCGGAGATTGTTGCGAGCGACTTTGTTGAGTTGTACGCGGCTGTCTTAAACGTCATCCGCAGAGAGGCAAATTAAGACGGTGTCGCGCCGCTTCTTGCCGCTAGATTCGAAATTTGGAAAATTCAGAACAGCTTCAGCAAAGAGAGTAGAAATGTGCTCACCGAATGGCGACGGCGTCGCTCCAAAAAAGGCCAGGACCTCCATGGCGCTGGGGTGCAGGCTGGTGCGCTGTGAATGAAGACATAAGTACGATATTGAACAGAACGAACTGTGTTTCACTTTCGGAATGGGATTCTCTTGCGCCGGACTGTCTTTGTAAGTATATCCTAGGCTTCATACCGCTCGAATTGTCGGCTGCCGGTTCTAGAAGGTAACGAACCAATAAAATCAGACTGTAGTCCTCACGGGTATGAGATGGAGCATAAGAGATAAAAAACGAAACATGTTGGTCCAAAACTCGGCCCTGGTTGCGTGCGGCAACCCTTCGCGTCCCAGATCCGGGTACCGATTCTTGGGACGGGTGCCGCACAGGGGTAAATACAGTTCAAACATGGACCGTTTGAGATACGACAGGAATGCTTCGAGGGGGAAGGAGGGTGAATGATGATAGCTCACCAAGTTCTGAAACTTCGTCTCATTTCTAGCTCGAATTCTGAGCTCTCCGTGCCGCATTCCTAGCTGTTCCTACTCCCCTCACAACTCAACGTAGCCCCCGCACGCCTTTTGAGGTCAAGATGAGGATTCGTCGTCAGATCTAGTCGGGATTGGCAGAGATGGATATGGTGCAGAAACATCCTAGCGGATTCAGAGTAAGATTTGGGCTGTAGATCGCGTGGAATGCTTGTTCTCTGCAGATATAGGTTGAATCGATGCTCATCTTGACGCGAATGACATCCAGAAGGCCTGAGGAAAGCGGGAGGTTGTGTTGGCAGTGATGAGATGATTGCCTTTTTGGGACTTCCAGCAAACTTGTAACCACACACGCGCCGCGTTGTCCTCAACAACACGCCGTGACGCTGAGACTGTGACTGGACGCGTCCAGAATTCACGGGTGTCCTTGAATCTTGGAACGGACGCGATTCAACCTCCAGGAACCTGCACATCCTGCAAAGTTCAAACTTATCATCTCAACTCCGAGTCGCCTTCTCTGCTGCATCTACGACCGTGACGACAGATGGCTGAGGCTCCGAAGCGTCCTTGCAAACACTGCGGGGAGCTGATCAAGTTGAGAGGCATTGGAAGTCATGAAAAGGCGTGCGCCAAGAGACGAATGGTGCAGGCTCAATCAATGGCTTTTGCTCAGCAACTTCAAGTTCAGGTCCTTGAAAACGGCGATGGACGCGAAGGTAATACATATATATCACACCTCCCGGTGACATGCCTCTCATCTCTTTACGCGTCTAGAAAATCTGCCTCTTCCCTCTCTCCCAAATCCGGGTAAGCCGAAATTCGTCATTGTCGTTGGAATTCACGCAGAAGTCTGGAATTGGAGCAGATGTTCAAGTTGTAGGCAATTTATTCCCTATATTTGAACCTGACACGCACGGTGAGCGTTAAAACTACATTCTAATCTCTAGCCTTCAATGGACATCATGATTCTCAGATCCTGAACCGCCGCCGCCGATTTCGCGAGAGCCAGAGCAACGCTCCGAGATTCCGGACGACCCCAATCAAGACGACATTCAGTATAATTATCATCCCCATAGCAAACGCCCTTCGGAGGCATGTACTCTTAGAGAATATCTGCTACAGGAATCTGCACGTCGACGAGTTCCTTCCACAAATGATACACCATGGGCCCCGTTCCACACCCGAATTGATTTCGAGGTTGCAGAATTTGCTCAAGAGAATATGCTGAACCGAGCTGCAACCAACAAATTGATCGCTTTAATACGACGATGTGCCGCCAACATGGAAGATCTAACAATTGTGCAATCTGCCGACATAGACAAACAATGGGATGCAGCAGCCAAGAAATGTACAGATGTACGTAGCCCTTCCTCTTCAAAGCCTCATCTTTTCTTGACGGAGAAACACAGTTCAAGAAGTACGATGTTGAGGTCCCGTACAAAAACAGCAGTGGTCCAACCACGGTAACCTTCGACATGTATGCGCGACCACTGTGGGACTGGGCGGTGGATCTCATCAAAGATCCCTCCCTCTCTCGCTGCTTCGTCTGGGACTCTGTCAGAATGTTTCGGCACAATGGCAACTCGTTTATACGCTTTTGGAATGAGCCATGGACAGCTGACGCCCTTTGGGAGATCCAGGTTTGCTCCAGCTCAATCTTCTTTCACAGAATGCTGAGGCTGAAGATATTGGCAGTCTAAGCTGCCTGATAATCCTGACGCAAAACCATGCCCGTTCATTCTGTACGCAGACAAATCAAAACTGTCTTCATTTGGAACGCAAAAGGCTTACCCAATCATCGCCCGGCTGGCCAACGTTGTCGTAGGCGTACGAAATAGTGACGACTGGGGAGGAGGCCAAGTAGTGGGCGAGCTTCCTGTGGTACAATTTCTGCACCTATTGCCTGTTTCTTCGTTGAATTTCCTCATTTACAGGTCCAAGTCGATACAGCTGAGTCTGGCAAGACCAGATATGTTAATTTCAAGAACGCAGTATGGCATGCTTCGTTTTACAAGCTGCTAGAGTCTGTGGCTCGACACTCTAAGACGGGAATATGGACATTGTGTGGCGATGGCAAAGAACGCTGGCTCTTTCCGGTAGTTTTGATTCTGGCCGCTGATTACGAAGAAGCGTAAGAGTTTTCTGGGTTCTTTATTCCCTCTTCGAAAGTCTGACTTATTCACGTAGCTCAGTCATGACGCTGATCCGTGGCTCTGGAGGCAATCACCCTTGCCCTGTCTGTTTAATTCACCGTGACGAACAGTCTGATTTAACCATCATCGCTGACCTGAGAACTGCACAAGGGTCTAAAGAAGCTGTTGAAACCGCTCAGTCCTCAAGTGCTGAGGCAGGGGAGAACCTGCTGAAAGGTTTAGGGCTGCGCAAGGTCGAAGTAGCGCACTTTTCCTCTCATTTTTCAAGTGGTCTCATCCAAGTTCCAGAACGCGTTTTGGAACGTCGCAAATTCCGACCCACACCATGCCGCATCCTTCGAGCGTCTCCACTACAATCACAGTGGTCTCGGAGGAGACCATCTCATAGGTCAGGTTAAGGCTCATCTGGAGAATCTCGAGGGTCGAGCGGCTGCAAAAGTTGATAAACAGTAAGACAAAATTAAATTTGATCAATCATTGAACCAGGCCGATAATGAGATAACCTCGCTTTAGTTTCAACAGTTTCCCCCGATGGCGAAACCTAAATCACTTCCAGTCGGTCACAAATATCAGCTTCAACGACGGCTCGAAGCATGAAGACATTGCAAAAATGATGGTGTATGCCTCGCACGACGTTCTTACAAACAAGGCAGGTTTTCTTCTGCTTCAATGCTTGCGCAGCTACCTCGAAGTCGATGTCTACGTTGGCTTGGAGCTCCATACTACGGAAACAATCGCAGCTGGCCGTCGACATCTCCAGAAGTTGGATCGACTGATGAAAGTAGGTGAATTTTCAACGGCAGAGGTCGCTACATCTAACAGATCTGATTCAGGAGTATCGAGACGCCTGTGTAAATACGCCGTTCGCTGACAAGAACTGGAATTTTCCGAAGATGCATCTCCAGCAGCACGCCTTCGACGACATTGTTCGGAAGGGGGCTAGCAGAAATTTTGGAGCCAAAATCGACGAATCAATGCATGCCGCAACAAGAGCTGCCTATCTACGACAAACAAATTTCAAAAATGTAACTCCGCAGGTGCGTCAGAAGTCTTTGCTTTGAGATAATGAAAACAGTGACTAAATTCTTTCAAGATTCTACGCTCTCTTCATAGAACTCTAGTTGCGAAGTACATCCGTGACCAGCTCGATGATCAGGAGATCTTTTTAGACGATGATGATCCCGAACAGCAAGCACCTTCAGACACCGAGGCAGTGGGAAATGTCGTGGTGGGTTCCAGAAAGACGCCGACCTCGTTCGCCGACTTGGAAAATGTCATGAAAGAGGACGCCGCCTTTGCGCGATTTCGCCTTCGATTTGCGGAGTTCTTGAACACCTTTCTTCCAGCCTTTGGTTACACCCTTCCGCAGGGCAAGCGTGTGGCTCTCCAACCCACTCAGGAAGTGAGACTCCACTAATCCACATCTTTCGTTTGCTTACACGCGCGCAGATCGTCCCTTTTCAATTTTTGAAAGTCTTCTTCCAGTCGCTGGAAACTTGGATCGACGATACAGATTATCTTCGCTGTAGCCCATCCTTCCACAACTCGGAACGATATGACGCAGCCCTGGTGAAGACCATTGACGGGCATATCTTTGTGCGCCTCGTCTACGTTTTCACCTACAAGATGGAAGACAAAACCCACCCGTTTGCGCTGGTGCAAGCCCTGGATGTCGGAACAGGCGCGAGGACGGCAAAGGATAAAGCGCTGGGACTGTGTCGTGTTCGCGAGCGCCAACGGAAGCACTGTGAATTCATTTCAGTTCATTCTATTGTTCGTGGTGCCTTCATTGTGCCTGATTTCAGCCGCAAGGGAGATTATCTGGTCGTTGATATTATAGACGCTGACATGTTCTTGAGATTGCGAGGCTTGTATCCCACTTATATCTCAGAATCATAGAAACTTCGGATGGCTGAAATGTTGTCGCTTGAACTACGAGGAGGGGTGCGCCAGTCAAACATATGCTTTTGTGAATCAGATTGTATTCAACTAGATAATCACAAGACCATGGACAAGGGGTGTAGCTGGGGGATGCCTTTAGTAGGGAAAGAGGCGCATCACGGTCGTCTACAAAGACTCAGAGCAATGGGATTGGAAGTCCAAAGCAAAAGAAACGCGTGCCTTTTGAATTCCATCTGACTGTCCCTCTACTCATTTATCAATGTTGTCCTCATGAGTACTATGTTTCTTGCATTCTTCGCATCACGATACATAGCAGGCTTCTCGGTCGCACGAAAACGAGCAATCCGGCTGCTGAAAGAACATTTCCAGAACGAGTTCGAGGTAATTTTCAATGGAGAATGATTTGTGGGGGCAGCATGGATGTTGGAAGTGACTGCGCTCATTCAGAAACGATGTCGGCGGTCTCGACGACGTGTTGCGTTGGGACGAGTATGAGATCACAATACAGAGGTGGTAGAGGGTCAGAGTGAAGCAACGAAGAGCCTTGTATGCTTCCGAAGAGGTAGGGGTACAGAAAAGCTGAGAAGAGCGGTTTTGTGTGCAAAGCAAGGTCTTGCGAGGCGCCGATGAGAATGCCGTCAGCTCATAACAGTCGCACGAGTCTGTCATAATGCTATCGTGAGAGCCTCATGACATAAATCTCTCATGAGGCAATTTTCAAATTTCCGACAGAGGCTGCCTTCGATCGGGAGGGCGAGTAATGAAACGAATCCAGTCCTAAGATTGTGCAGTGTGAGTATGTAAAGAATATAAAAGCAGTGGAGCAAACGCACAAAGACACTCTGAAATGCGGAAATAGAGGTGACTGGATACCCTTCAAGACCTACTAGCTTCTCTCGGATTGCGTTTCGCTGTAACGCTAAGATTGTGTAGCCGCCCTCCTTGAAGTCACGCAGGTCGGTAATGAGGCGGGTGTGTATGTGCTGGCGAAGATCTTGCAGAGGATGTTGATTCGGAACAATGGCAAAGAAAGGCTCGATGATATTGGTGTAATCTTGCGACGTAATCTTGCGACGCAGCGGGGAAAATGGCTGTCAATGAAGCATCGAGCCAGCACGAGTTCCTGTCCCATTTGTATCCACCCTCGAACGAGAGTGGAGTTATTACGCCTGTGCGTGCCCCTTTCGCAGGCGTTGCCGGAGTGGAGCGAACCAAAGCCTTCGCAGTGTCGGGTGGCCGATGATCGTCATGTGCGCTCTTGGAGGTTTCCGGGACGCGGTTGCCTTTGGTGCGACCAATAAGGTCCTTCGTCGTTTTCCAATATTCCCGGCTCTCGCCGTAGTGTATTTTCACCCCATCTAAAAAGGAGAGAATGAGCATGAGGGAGAGAGAGAGATGATATTGAAGACTTACGACTCGCCGCATCGTATTGAATCTTGTAATGCTCAACGTACGGTAACAGTTCTTGTAAGCCATCGAGAACTGCCATCTTCTTTGGAACGAGTTTCAAGAGTTTAGAATGGCCGGCCTCCTGAGCGTTTGTCGTGTTGGGCATTGAATTCCACACCGCGGTCTTCATGACCTTGAGCCCGGGAAAGAGCATATGCGAATGAGGCGGGTACATCCACCACCGCATCCACGGCGCTACTCGCGGGAAGTCAGCGATGAGCCTCTCCGCCTGCTGTTCAAACTCGGCAATATTTTCGCAGCGGAGCAGCCCCGTCGCACGATTGTAGAACGCGTCCGCGAGTTCGGGTGAGACAACGGCGCTGATTTTCTTAATGCGTGCGACTTGGCTTCGGTAGTGTTGAGCGCAGCCTTTGAGCAAAGTTTGACCCGTCGTTTGTAGTTCCTGGACCGAACGCGCGTTGGGGGATTGATCTCTCCAAAAATCAATGAACGCGAGTATGAAACCGTTGTGTTCAGCTCCGCTGAAGTCTATAACCTAAAAGATACAAAATCTGAGCACACACGCCATACAGAAATTAGGGAAGAAGAAGAACTGACATTTGCGAACATCTCGTCCATGACTGCGATACTCCGCGACTCGCATTCCTCCGCAATACTCTTGAACAGCTGGTAGAAATGGACGTGGTAGTGCTGAGCTGAGCCACCGTCCGAATAGGAGATAAGGGCAGGGATCCAGCAGTGAAGAAACTTCGCCTCGTAGGTGGAGCTAACGGGGAGTAAGGCCTTCTTGTCTCGCCAGATGTCATGTGCGGCGTCGGAGACAATACCATTGACTGCATCCTCTTCAATGATGGTGGTTTTCACGAGATGGGCACGCATGAAAGACGTCTGCATGACGATTAGGCATTCCCCGTCGAATTGATAGTGGCGAATGAAGTCGGGATGCTCGGAAATGATAGTCGAGAGTCCTTTCATGAACTGGTCGCTGCCATAGCCTGGTGCTTTACGGACGTGTTTGTTGCGCTCGTAGCCAATGCGGTCAACATTGATTAGCGCGGGAGATATTGTTGCAAGGGATGGTGCAGGGCCGTTAGCGGTGTGGCGACCGACGAGCAGCTGAGTCGGACCAGTGTGAGGTTGCTCAGTGCCAATATCCCGAGCCGCTGCGCCCTCGGCTCGCGACAAATGGAGCCGGTAAGTCGGACGGGAGTGATTATGTGTTCCGCCATTGCTATACCGCACACCCCCTGCAAATGTATGCAGGGTCGAGATAATCCCGCAATCATCGTGGACGAGTTGCCCACCGCATCCACGACATGGCTGTTCCGTTTGGCCTGCGATTCTGGAGCGGCGACTCAGAGGTCGAACGGTCATTGAGCACTCAGAATTTGAGCACTCAATGATACCGTGACACTCCCGCCTGGTGAGTTTGCCATCCTCCCAATTTTCGGCGTCTGCCGAGCCGCCCCGACCGCCTAGATTTCCAGTTGCCCAGTAGACAGCAAGATTACCGGTTTTGTCTGCGAACTGTAGAGTGTATATCTCGACAAATGAACCATCTGGATATCCGTCCCATGCGGGCTCTGTGGTCGGTTGATCGGAGCGAAGAGGCGCAGGAGGAGGGGGAGGGGGAGATCGGGCACTGGGGGGAGGTTTGTTGTATGGTTTTGAACGCTTTTCACGCCGTTCAGACCGGTGAGATGGCTTGTCATGGCGAACAGCAGCTGTGATCTGGCGTACAGGTACTAAATAATAAAATGTTCTCGGGCCTTGAATTTTGATTTACATTTTTTCGGCGAAAAAGACGTACAAAGAGCAGTTGGTGGCACCATCCCATCCTTGCGTGTCATAAAACCAACGAGGTTACCCTCCATGCCAAACAAGGGTCCCGCAGCAGGCGGCAAATCATCCATATCATCTGAATTTGGCTTTGGATTAACGGACATGGGAAGGCATATGGGGACGTACAAATTGGTACTTCTGCAGGCCCCACGGGTTCCAGCCATGGCCGTACAACGCGCCGGACAAAGCCCTAGGAGTATACTCAGATGTAGCGCATTGTTGTTGTTATTCTAACACACCAGCATCGTTGCCAAGGAGGAGGAAAGAGAGGAGTAGATTATTTGGCTTTGTTGTTTGATGTACTGCAACTAATTCTGACGGTCCGAGTCGGAGTCCGATTCCTCTGCGTTGGCCTCGGGGTCATCATCTTCTTCCCCAGCACTATCCACAGGAATATTTGCTTCCGCTGAATTACAGAAAATGAAATTGATCGAGAGTCTTAACACAATAATGAATCGAAAATCTCACTGTATCTGTCTCGGTTTATGACTTTGCCTTCTGGTTCATTTACAGCATGAGCTGAGAGCTGAGAATGCATGATCGTGTTTGTTTTTCTAACGCATCGACAAGAAAAACTCACGGGCGAAGATCCACGTCGGCTCAACGTACGAGCCTCGGGCAACAACAAATACGCAGTATTCGGCTCGTTCGTGTTGTTGTTTGCGTCATTCGAGTGGTCAGACTCCGAGTCGTTCTAGGGTATGGCTCAATGTTTTCTACATGTACCAACTGAGCCGAACGAACTTACCACAACTGGGGCAATTGGAAAGGTATCCGCAGTCTGCACTTGGAAGCAAGGATTAAAATCCGCAAATGCAAGGGACCCGTCGGGCTTGAGTGCCGTAGAATGAGTGAATGTGGTGTGAGTATGAACGCCATAGTTGACGAAAATGGCAGTGAGGAGGAGGAGGATTATACTCGTCATTCCCAAAAGTAACCGGCAGATTTTGTGACTTAAACCACTTTGAGCATAAAACCACTTTGAGCAATATGGATCTTCTTTAAATAGAGCTTATTAGCAGCCGCCAGAAACGCACTTCCTAATCAAAGAAAATAATTTGTTACAGCTGTTTTGGAAACAATATACGGGCTTTGATCGAGTGGTGCTCATTCGTTTGTGCTTACCTTTGTTTTGCTTCCCGTCACCAGCTCCACCGAATCTGAGTTCTGCTTAGTGTTGCCGGGAGCTGAGTTGGAGCTGAACTCGAGTTGATTGCCCATCAGCTCGCTGTCAGCTCGAGTTGACCGGAGCTGGCTCAGAGCTGATACCGGATATGGGAATCTAGTGTCCCAGGGTTCATCTTTCCACCCGAAGGGCAAAGTTTTAGGGGAGAATGTACCAAATTTTGATGTGGAAGGTTTTCCTGAGCTCTCTTCAAGCTCAAACTGCTTTTTCTACGTCGAAAACGGCCAAGAAACGGCCAATACAGAAACTGGGGAGGGAGTGTGATGTCACTCAGTTACACCACCAGAAATGTCACGTCGTCCGCTTTGGGTGACGAGGGTGGAGTCGAGGGGAGCTGGCATCACCTCGAGGTGCCGCTTTTGGGAAGGGGTCGAGTTGGAGTTGAACTCAGCTCGGAGCTAGCTCCAGCTTCCGGCAACACTAGTTCTGCTTCCGCCACCCAGAGAACACCAGGAAAAAACAGGGGGTCAACAGAACTGAGGATCAAGACGCAGTTGGTACTTGCCCAGAGCTCGACAGGGACATGACTTGCGAGCACAAGGGTCCAGCGGCACTTGATGTGGTGGTGCCCCCGGCTTTGCCGATGACAGAATGGTTTTCCGATCATACTACTGGGTCCCCAAAGGGGTAAAATCGCCGAAAAAGAAATAAAAGAAAGAGAGAAAGGGAGAATTTCTGCAACTCAGGCTGGTGATTGCCCAGGCATTTCAGAACATAGGTCTTGCTATTCAGGTTCACCACCAATGCGGAATGTCTACAAATCATACTCATTGAATTCCAATGTAAATACACATTAATACAGAGAGGCATAAGCCGCATCTGCGCGCCGGAAAACAGACACTAGAACACGGCAGAAAATGCGAAGGGTCCATCCAGATGTAGGAATCCAAATTTGAAAGTGCTGGGACGTGTTCAGCGTAGCTTTGTGCCATTAAATGGGCAAGCGGAGGCATATACGATGAATCAGACTAGATTTCAGAGATAAAACGTACCTGAGAACCATGAGAACTCTTGCCGCATACTCATCTATCCCATCGGAACCCTCTATATTGAATTTTGGCCAGAAAATGCGCGTGCAGCGGTGCCGAAGCCAATACAATTGCCAGCCCATTTCAGGGCTAAAACACCATGAAAAGAAAGGATATTTGAGGGAGAGGCAAAGGACAGCGAGTTCAGTGGTCTTGAGGAGTCAAAAGTGCCTGAAAGCGCGCAGAAAAGTACGAGAATCGGATGGACGGTGGAAGGAGAGGTTACGAAAGGTTAAGTGTGACGTGACCATCACATCACGCTTAGCATCCCACTGCGCCATTTTCAACGGAGTGTGCGATGGTCATGAATTTTTTTCGCTAGGTTCATTCATAGTAGCTTTACTATTGTGCTGAGACCCTCTGCTGGAGTTAGGGGACTCGTGAGGAGAGAAAAAGTGTTATCGGTCCTAAACCCGAAGGTGGCTGTGCGACTTGACATGTCAAGTGGACCCAGGTGATCCATCGGTTAACCGCTGACGAATGGAGCCTAATGGCTGCCACTAGAGCGCGGTATTGTGGATCCTGGGATAGAATAATGGCAGCTCGGTTATCACATCTCAACTCAGTGGGATTTCTCTGATGTTGACCTAGTTCGTCAAAAAAGGATCTTAACCATGCTAGATGTTGTCCTGCATTTGCAAGTCCAATGTATTCACTCTCAGTAGAAGAAAGAGCGACCATGGATTGCCGGCGGCTGGACCATCCGATTGCTCCAGAGTTGACAATGAACACATAGCCAGAAGTAGAACGAGATGTATCTCTGTCTCCATTCCAATTGGCATGACTGTATCCCAGAAATTGCATGTTCATGCTGATGTCAGCCCCATTGTATACAAGTTCCCAATGACGGGTGCCTTTGAGGTATCAAAGAAGTCGTTTTGCTGCTGCCCAATGAATTTTCTTTGGCTTTGCACTAAATCGATCAAGGACTCCTACACTAGGGTCGTTAACACATTCCTTTTTCCTCCCCTTTTTCGCTCCCTTTTTCACTTCCTTTTTTGCTGTTTTCGGCATTCTCTTCGTTTTTTGCCCGGTTTTTTTTGCCTTTTCCAATCTGATGGTTAAAAGGGGAAGATCTATGAAAAAAGATGGGATCAACTGTACAGTTTTAGCCAAAACAGTAGAAAAATGGGAGCGAAAAATGGGCTGCAAAAAGGAATGTGTGAACACTCCGCTCAGAACTCCCTTTTTACCTACATTTTTCGGCTCGACTTTCTTCCTTTTCCACATTCCTTTCATTCCTTGCCTAGTACATGTTGACTTTTCTATTCAGAGGTGTAAAGAGGTAAAGTTTACAAAAAGAAAGAAGTTCTACCGAGCTTTTTTGACCAAAATGCAAAATCAGCAAAAAGGAAGAGAAAAAGGAGAGCAAAAAGGACGCAAAAAGGGAACCAAAAAGGTGAGGTGTGAATAACCCTACTGTATGCAAGATCTGGTCGAGTACCTAGCATGGCATACATGGCAGATCCGATTACACTTTGATATGGAACACCTTCGACGATAGCCATATGCGTAATGATACTGTCGTCATCAGGGTCATTCTCTGTGAGAGGGGTTCCAGTAGACATAGGTGTGAATACAGGTTTGCAGTCTGTCATGCCATAGCGAGAAAGGACTTTGTCAATATACTGACGCTGGTTCAGTGCAATGGTGCGCTTCTTACGGTTTCGAACAATCTCAATCCCAAGGAGGTATTTGGCTGGACCCAGGTCTCGCATCTTGAAAGTAGATGAAAGCATTCTTTTGACTTTGGAAGAGAATTCTTTAGAAGTTGCAGCAACAAGAAGATCATCAACATAGACCACAACAAAATAAGTCTGTTTGCCTTCTTTATAAACACTAGCAGTGAGCCCGTGCTTCGCTACGGGATACACGGTTTCCCTTTGAATTAAGGCTGAGCACGGCATCTTCGCGGCGTTGATAATCTTAGCTTGCAATCAACTTGCAATATCAAAACGCCGCTGGCTGTCGACCTCGCGGCTTCCTACTGATAGGTTGCAGGGTTGCGGAGGTCAGGTCAACTACTTGACCTGCCGAGGGTCAAGGGTCAGGTCAAGGTCAGGTCAAGGGGGGGTTGACCTTCTTGACCTTGGGCCTATTAATTATTTGATTATGTAATTAGTAATGGCTTGAGGCATGAATGTTCAAGTGGCCTGTCTCCGAGGTCTTTTCCTGCGGTCCACCGCCAGGGCCCAGCAGGGTCAATGATAATCCCCATAAAGGCCTGTTTTTCTGGGAGGCAAAAAGTCAGGAATTTTTTTGGCTCGAAAAGTCAGGACTTACACAGGCCTGAACCCAAAATTTTGTCGGACCGGTCAGAATTTTCCGATCAGGCCTACTTTTCGGCCCAAATTCTGCCATTTCGGCGTCATTTTCCGAAAATTTTCTTCGGCTGCCGCCATTTTCGTCAGGATTCAGACCAGCCATTGAACTGCCCTTCCCACCAAAACGGGTCGAAAACTCAGGATTTTGAACAGCCCAAATCGTCAAAATTTCCGATTCCCGTCAGGATTTTCATCAGGCCTTTGAGGGCATTATCATTGGCCCTCCGCCAGCACACAATCGAGCTTGAACTGATGTGATGTCCGCTTATGGAAGAGGGCCAACCATCAACAAATTGATCTGACCCCCGCTGACCCGGGGTCATGGCAAGACTACAGCACCGAACATTGGCTCTTGACCCAAGGTCAAGACCCGGGTCAACCGCAAGACTGTATTAGGTTGTATCTAAACTTTTGAGTTAGAGGACTTTCCCGGTAATAGAGAGTTTGCGGTGAGCCGCCAGAAGCCGCCCGGTGGCTCTGATGGCATGCGCTGCGGAGCGGCTACGTCATATGACGGCCTCTGGTGGCTTGCTGGCGGCATATATTATTATTCGCGACTTCAAGTCGTCGTATCTCAACACCTACCCAAGTGCCCAGGTGCGGAAAAATTGTATGGTGGTCAGGGATCTGATGTTGACCACCTCCTGTACAGAAATTTTCGAATTTGCTATTGAAATGAGCTGGTTCGCACCGCATGCCGTCAGAGCCGCCAGGCGGCTTCTGGCGGCTCACCGCAAACTCTCTAATTGCTTAATATCATCTTGCCTTGTCTGCCATTCAAGCGACAATTCACGGTGTACTTCCTGACTATACATCCCGCTACGAAGTTCCCCTTCATATCTCAGGAACTTACTGCGTTGACTTTCTCGATGTCGATCTTCGCGTCGTGGTTGATTCATGATCATTGATCAAGTGCTTCGTCTACAGTGGCGGCAAAATCTGATGTAGTGTTGCCGCAAGCCAAGTCGAGTCGAGCTCCACCTCGAGGTAGCTCGCTCCAAAAAGGTAATTTGTGATAATATCAGGCCAGAAAAGGCAGCCATTACCTTTTTGGAGCGAGCTACCTCGAGGTGGAGCTCGACTCGACTTGGCTCGCGGCAACACTAATCTGATGTCACCCCCAAAAAACGAAATTCTCATCAATTCAACTCGTTTTCTTTTCTGTGCCCTGTTTTCTGTGGTCGGACCTTTCACAGTGCATTCAAGACATAGATTTAAAACACATGCACCCCTTTTCTATCTTAGGATACCTCAAACATTGACACATTTTGGGCAAGACTTTCCAACCATCTTTGGCCCAGTCCTCCTCAATGAATGTACCTATCTTTCACAATCTTGCTTCCACACGCAGTGTATTTGCCGTGCCAATGGATCTGTACATATGTGCCCTTGTCGCCCCCAGACGGCGATGGCAAGGGCAGATTAGAGGCGGTTTGATAAAAATTTCCTTTTTTGTGGGTGACATCAGATTTTGCCGCCACTGTAACACCCGACTGTGATCTGTTGGAGGAGACAATAGTCTCGGATACCCAGACGTTCCTCCGCAGTCCGAGAGGGCGAGATTAGATATATCGGAGCTACTTCCTAATCTGTAATTTCAAGTTTTGGCGTTTGATTGATTTTGAGGGTGATCGGAACAAGGGCGTAGGAACGTCTGGGCCACTTCGGACTTCTTCGGAACTCGGATGTCAAAATGCCAAAACCAACCTCGACCATCCCGCCTACCGTATTCTACCCCCTTTATTTTTAAACATGAAGTAACGCTGGTTCATTGTTGTTGAAATATAAGGGCGGGGTGAATATGCCGCCACTGCCGCCAAACTGCCGCCAAGGCGTCATTTGGCGGCACTTTGAGGGGGCACCTTGGCGGCACAACATCCATTGAGGTCGAGCTCAAGTATTAGATCGAATCTACGCAGTGTTACATGTACCATTAGGTAGCTAATCTAACGTTTGATATATATTGTATGAATACCGGCTAACTACATAGGGAAAATCGGTGTCGAAGTTAAGAGAGTGGCGGCGATGGCGGCAATTTATGTAAATAATTGGCGCACGACATGGCGGCAGTGGCGGTAGTCGGCGGCAGTGGCGGCAGTTAGAGGCGGCAGCGATGGCGGCAGTTTGTGAAAGTGCCGCCACATTTTTGTACTGGCGGCACTTTGAGAATTTGGATGGCGGCAGCTTTTGCGGCGGCAGTGTGACATAGTTGTGTCACTGGCGGCAGTTTGGCGGCACTTTCAATACTGCCGCCAAATTTTAGTGCTTGAGTTCAATAGCTCTAGGGATACTCCGAGAGCCATAATACCCGGTAATATTGTTCATATCGAGTGTTTCCATTGTGCTACATTTGATTTAGTTATCGGTTCAATTACGTACCTTTCTCCAGAGAAAGGTACGTAACACAACTCGAGCCGACTTTTCGCAGTTACTTATTGGGGGTAGTGCTGGGTAAAATTGCCCTATGTAAATTACATCACGGGAATTTTACATGTAGTTTACAGTGTAAAATACGTTATTTACATCCAGGGTCTCAAAGTCCGTGTAAAATAGCGTAAAATACTGAATGAGGCAGAAGCTCAAAAGCGCTCAAACGCGGCTGGAATCAGCCTTCAGGATTTCAAAAACAGGTTCAAGAGCAACCTTGAATCCAATTCCAGTGCATTTGTGACAGATCAATCGTCCGGCACCGATCGGCACACTTTTGACCATCGAGAATGAGATTTTTTTAGACACTGGGAGCGTGGGAATTTTTGAATTTTATATGTAAATTACATCTGTTCCCTCGGCCCGCTTTGAACTTACAGTAAATTACATGGCCGGGGAGCAATTTTACACAGCACTAATTGGGGGGGAATGGAATGAGAACCAGGATACCTTTAGAATATGCTGTATTTGATTGAGCCGTTGAATAACGGTGGCCCCAATAGTACATTTTGCGAAGAAGTCCAGCTTTGCACCTATTTGGTTTTGACAGGTGCTGCCGGCAGCAACTTCTTTCTCCCAACGCGCACGACAGGCTTCAGGAAACCGCGTCAACTCGCTTCAATGTCAGCGTTCTCAGAGGATTCTAATGATGCCTACTACAGCATCTGCTTTTTTGTGACTCTTGTTCAACTCTTGCAAATTCACATATGTCACCGACTGTTGAATTCAAAGTCTTGCACTGTGTGATTTTGCACCTGGATGAACGGCTTTTCTACTCAATCCACCTCAGCCTCAATGATATGAAATAGCTCTTATTTATATGCATCGGCACCGTCTCTCATTGCTGCCCCTGTCTTACAATGAAAGTGAAACCCTTGGCTCCTCTTATTACCGAGTCTCTTCTTGCCGCCAAATATGCCTGATCTTCTCTATTATACTCTGGTTGTCTGCCTCGTCCTGAGCAATCTGAACCGAATCATCTGGGCTGTCAAAACTATCTACAAATACCTGACAAGGCCCCGTGCTCCACAACTCGTACCGTACTTCGATGAAAACGGCAAGTTTTTATTCAATCTTCTTTCCCCGCAGATCTAACATTCAAACGGGTTCTTCAGGCAATCTCATCGGCATGGTTCGAGTCCCTGTTGATGCGCTCGAGCGTCTGAGAGGGAACGATCCACCCACCCTCTGCGACTGAAATTCCCGCCATCGACAACTCCGATGCTCCTACTACAACTCCTGATGACACCGCTGCGGCGCGTCGTAAATCGAAATCAGACTTAGCAGGTTTGCCTTCATATCCTTGATATCTCGCTCCTTATTACTGATGATTTGTACAAACGTAGCGCCCTCTCATAGTCCCGAGGTTATACCTGATATACCGTTCACCTGGGATTGCTGGCCAGACGGTGATCTCCGATTTTCATTAACAGCGGAACAATTTCACGCTACGCAGGATCTGGGAACAAACTGGGTTATGGAAACAACCCGTACCAAGGGAAGCAGCCGTGCCAAGAATTGGCTGAAAGGACGGGAAACGCGGCGGCGCTGTTTGGGTGCGATCAAGTGTCAAGGACCTAATTGTTCCATGCATTTAGTTCCGGCGGCTCGCAAAATTGAGCGCTATCGCCAACTGGAAGAAAAATGCGTGGAATGCAGGTCCAACTTAACGACCCAATCCTGCAATGTCGAAACATCGTTGTTTCAATTTGCGGAGGGGTTTGTTTTCGTCAACTATGGCGTTCATACTCACACCACATTCACTCATTCTACGGCACTCAAGCCCGACGGGTCCCTTGCATTTGCGGATTTTAATCCTCGCTTCCAAGTACAGACTGCGGATACCTTTCCAATTGCCCCAGTTGTGGTAAGTTCGTTCGGCTCAGTTGGTACATGTAGAAAACATTGAGCCATACCCTAGAACGACTCGGAGTCTGACCACTCGAATGACGCAAACAACAACACGAACGAGCCGAATACTGCGTATTTGTTGTTGCCCGAGGCTCGTACGTTGAGCCGACGTGGATCTTCGCCCGTGAGTTTTTCTTGTCGATGCGTTAGAAAAACAAACACGATCATGCATTCTCAGCTCTCAGCTCATGCTGTAAATGAACCAGAAGGCAAAGTCATAAACCGAGACAGATACAGTGAGATTTTCGATTCATTATTGTGTTAAGACTCTCGATCAATTTCATTTTCTGTAATTCAGCGGAAGCAAATATTCCTGTGGATAGTGCTGGGGAAGAAGATGATGACCCCGAGGCCAACGCAGAGGAATCGGACTCCGACTCGGACCGTCAGAATTAGTTGCAGTACATCAAACAACAAAGCCAAATAATCTACTCCTCTCTTTCCTCCTCCTTGGCAACGATGCTGGTGTGTTAGAATAACAACAACAATGCGCTACATCTGAGTATACTCCTAGGGCTTTGTCCGGCGCGTTGTACGGCCATGGCTGGAACCCGTGGGGCCTGCAGAAGTACCAATTTGTACGTCCCCATATGCCTTCCCATGTCCGTTAATCCAAAGCCAAATTCAGATGATATGGATGATTTGCCGCCTGCTGCGGGACCCTTGTTTGGCATGGAGGGTAACCTCGTTGGTTTTATGACACGCAAGGATGGGATGGTGCCACCAACTGCTCTTTGTACGTCTTTTTCGCCGAAAAAATGTAAATCAAAATTCAAGGCCCGAGAACATTTTATTATTTAGTACCTGTACGCCAGATCACAGCTGCTGTTCGCCATGACAAGCCATCTCACCGGTCTGAACGGCGTGAAAAGCGTTCAAAACCATACAACAAACCTCCCCCCAGTGCCCGATCTCCCCCTCCCCCTCCTCCTGCGCCTCTTCGCTCCGATCAACCGACCACAGAGCCCGCATGGGACGGATATCCAGATGGTTCATTTGTCGAGATATACACTCTACAGTTCGCAGACAAAACCGGTAATCTTGCTGTCTACTGGGCAACTGGAAATCTAGGCGGTCGGGGCGGCTCGGCAGACGCCGAAAATTGGGAGGATGGCAAACTCACCAGGCGGGAGTGTCACGGTATCATTGAGTGCTCAAATTCTGAGTGCTCAATGACCGTTCGACCTCTGAGTCGCCGCTCCAGAATCGCAGGCCAAACGGAACAGCCATGTCGTGGATGCGGTGGGCAACTCGTCCACGATGATTGCGGGATTATCTCGACCCTGCATACATTTGCAGGGGGTGTGCGGTATAGCAATGGCGGAACACATAATCACTCCCGTCCGACTTACCGGCTCCATTTGTCGCGAGCCGAGGGCGCAGCGGCTCGGGATATTGGCACTGAGCAACCTCACACTGGTCCGACTCAGCTGCTCGTCGGTCGCCACACCGCTAACGGCCCTGCACCATCCCTTGCAACAATATCTCCCGCGCTAATCAATGTTGACCGCATTGGCTACGAGCGCAACAAACACGTCCGTAAAGCACCAGGCTATGGCAGCGACCAGTTCATGAAAGGACTCTCGACTATCATTTCCGAGCATCCCGACTTCATTCGCCACTATCAATTCGACGGGGAATGCCTAATCGTCATGCAGACGTCTTTCATGCGTGCCCTGGACTGCCGAAGAGTTTCTGGACGCTAGCAATCGCGACTGCAGCTTACCTGCAGAATTGGAAAGCAAGCAGCGACCAAGTTCAACTGTGCGACGGATACCACGCTCGGCGGGACCGTTCTGAGCTGACGAGTGCGGGGTTGTTACCTCAATAATAATCCCGCCGGCCCCGCAGAAATCACGTCAGAGCTGGTTGATCCACTCACGCCCTCCATCCACCCGTACAACCTTTACGCGCTTGCCAGTCTGCGTCTCAAACTCGGCAACAAACAGCTTGAACGATGCAAGGCTCTCAACCGCTGTTTTGTGTGTAAGGAAATAAACCCATACTCCAGCCGAATGTCCATCAGCGATGTGGAACAGCCAATGTTTACCGCCCACGGACGCGACTTGCGACGGTCCCCACAGATCCATGTACACCCTCTCGCCAACCTCTTTCTCAACTTCATGCTCCCCATCAAACGCACGCCGTGTCTGTTTCCCGTACACGCAGTCTTCACATAAGCCATCCATGCCGCCGTCGCGCGCATGGAGGCCGTTGACATGCTGTCCGGAAAGGAGCGCGTTCAATCCCGCGTTGCCAAGATGCCCAAGACGCCGATGCCACGTCCCATGGTCCGTCGGAGCTGCGCGTGATCTCGCTGCGTAGGCGGTGGGCACAGCGTCGTCGAACTCCATGCGGTACATGCCATGACGGAGGCTGGCATCCATGAAAGGTGAGCCATCCGGGTGCATGAATATTGCCTTTCCGTGCTGAAACTGGACAGAATAGCCCTGTGCATCAAGGCGCGAAACGGAAATGAGGTTGGCGGTGATGTCGGGTGTGTGGATAGCATTGAACAAGACTTCGCGGCGCTCCCCCTGGTACGTGATGGTTTTCCGCACCACACCCGTTGCCAAAATGCAAAATTTAGAACCTTCCGCTGCGTTCCCTTCGCGCGAATCAACGGGGTGATACTCAGAGAAATCCTCGCGCCGCCGGAAACAATGCTCTGTAGCACCCGAATCAACAAACACGAAATACTCGCGGGCGGGGGCATCCATTTTGGCAACAAACGCGCGGACACCGGCACAGGGTGCATCGGGATCGTCGCCAAATTCGGAATCGATATCGCTGTCCGAGCTGTCGCTGCTGGAGGATTTTGAGTCCGACGGATCGTCGTCAACCGGCAAGGCAATCGCGCGGCGCCGTTGCTCCGAATACCACGCGATGATATTAAAATCACCATCGCGAATACTGGAAGTAGGGATGAACACATCAAAATCGGCCATGTTATCCATGATGACGTGTTCAGTGTCCGACGTCTGATAGCAAAGGAACCGGGGCTCGTGTTGAACGTGATCATCACCGGGGTAAGGCTGCCCTGACTGTAGAAATGTCTCTACTACAATCTGAACCGTGTTGCGCGACTGGAGAAAAGGTGCGTCAATCTGTTCGCTTTCCGAGTCACTGTCTGCTGACTCGAGCGCCGGGAGAGCATCATCCAAGTTGTACGAGGAGAGCACAGACTCGGAATTGTGGTTGATGAGCTCGAAGTTGGAAGATAAAATAGTGGGGATACAGAATGATTCAAAGTCGGATGTGAGGTACGTGTTGGATGCCGCAGCCGCGGGGAATATGTCGGGAATCGAAACATGAATTGTTGCATCCGCGGCCTCGTTCCACGCCATGAGTGACTCCGGAGAGGCGAGAACCTCCTCGCCCCGGAACTGGATAGACTGGACGCCTGCAGTGTCGTAGACATTGACAACCGCCTCGGGCACCGTCCACACGCTCATCGCAAACGTCTCGGCAGTGTTTGCAGTCACAGCCCCGTGCGCTTCCCCTTCCACCATGCCGGCCACTGACCCTCCTTCCCTCCACCAGGCCAGAAACACTCCGAAATTGTATGACCTTCTTCCCCTGCGCGCCACACTGTGGGTTCGAGCACACAAGGTTCCGGCGCGCGGCGCGACGCACATCAAGGTGCGATTCAAACGCTCCGCGTGCATGGTGATGAAGCTGATGACTTCCGCTGATGTCTTGAACGTATAGAGCACAGGTACAACATTGTCCCACCCTTCTCCAAGAAGAGAAATGAAGATGGTGCGGAATGCACTATCGTCGATCTTGGCGCCCATGTCGTTCGCAGTCTGCCAGAGAGTGCGCAGACGAGCAACATGCTCGGAGATCGGAGTCCCAGGCACAAGGTACGCATTGTGAAGCTCGCGCTGAGCGTTGACAAGCCCCATCTCGGTAACCTGGTGGTGGTTATTGTCAAGCGATTTGATTCCGTCTGCTGCACTGCCGTCCATCTTCAACCCTAAACCAACTGGGTTCTTGACGTTCAGAACAAGCATAGCCATTGCAAATGCGTCGCGCTGCGTCCATTCGTCGGGCGAAGGAGTGGGCGAATAGATGGGAGTAGGATCGGAAGGAAGAGGTGTTGATTGAGGCGTTGCAGCTGTCTGCTGCGAGGTTTCGGCTGTAGCAGCCTGGGTACCGGTTGGAGGAGCAGGGTTTTTGATTGTGCCGTCAAAATAACCACCTACGCCACGGGCTTTGGCGAGGGCCATGATCTTGGTTTTAAAAGCATTGTAGCCAGTTCCGTCAAACTTCTCCCCATCAGGGAGCATCGGAACGCCAGTCGAGTTCGAAGACATAGTCAATAATCAGAGATAGCAACTGCAGCAATATAAAAATTGCATTTTCAGAATGTTGCCCAATTTGGCAGTACATCAACAATTTTGATGGAAATTATGCGTCATAAATACGTGTCTCGTCCTCTCAAGTCCCTCCAGCACTTCAAATCATGCAAAACGCATACTCAATGGCCGAGAATCGTCCAAAAACCCACCGTCCATCACTTCTGTCCATAACGAGTATGTTGGAGGAATGTACAGAAACATCCCAGACGTCCTCCCCAAACGCGTTGGGGCGAAGATTTTTGTCCGCCGTTTATCGAAGGTTTTTAATTGCTGCAAAATCCCTACTTCCGCCTCAGTACCTTTTGGGTCTACAGTCGCGGCGAAATTTGTAAGGATTTATGTAATGCAGCCAGCACTCCACCAAAAGGGAGCCAAAAGGGAGCAATGTCAAGCTCGGCTTGACATGTGGCTGGCAGTATATATACTGGATAATGTCGTATTATGACAAAATTAGATGCATTACCATATTAGGAAATTCCCATCAAAAATTCCTCACCGCTGTTCTCCTCGACGCTCACAAGGTCTGCGACCACAGGACAAGTCAAGGACAAGTTGGGATAATAGTTTTACATGCTCTAAGTGTCTAGTAGTCTATCCATTCTTCGTGGAGAACAACGAGCTTGGCGCGCTTAGTGGGGGTGCAGAGGGTCTTGGTACATCGCCTGCGAGGCGTAGTAGGCTGTATACGAGAGACTGACGAGCTCATGCACGCTGAGGACGACGATGCGCAAGAAGTGAAATTGATGGGAATTTCCTAATATGGTAATGCATCTAATTTCGCCGCGACTGTATCTCAGCTCATATAGCACAAATTGATATTTTCGAGCGGATTTTTCATGATTTTTGCCGCTTTTTTTAGGTTGGATGCATAGTCCGGAGAAAATCTTGACCGAGGGTGTAACAACAGGCGAAAATGGAACATGCGGGAGTCGCACCCGCATAACCGTTAGACTATCTGTCCCTTCGTCTCACGTCCGTTTCTGGGTTTGTTCTGGGTCCAAGTTACCCCAGTTCGGCCACGTGACCGCTATAACGCTACATCTAACGTCAAATGGTCTTGCGTTCAATTCCCGGTGCGAGCATTTGTATGTAACGATATCATTTCTCCTGGATAATCCCGTGACCGTATCTCACTCAAACATACTCCACTTCCCTCCTACGGCTACCCCTCCATTTTTATTTGCTCATGGATGACTTCATTCCGCATTTGTCTTACCTTGCTGTAGAATATAAAAGTCGAGCTGTAGTAGATAGAATTCCTTGGTGAATCTAAAGCTTACAACAGTCATTTCGGTTCGCTCACTAAGCTTCTCCGTGTGGCGGATCTCGATTCTTTTCGCATCCGTCACATCTTTTTGACTCTCTTGCTTCTGTCGCCGTCTGCTCTGGTTTCCCGTGGTCTGATCAACCGCCGCTACCGACTTCGACGACAAACCCTCTCATCAAGTTTTCTATCTTCGAGTGTTTCATCAAGCTGTTTCATAATGTCTCACTCTGGACGCCCCTCTGCTGCTCTTACTACGCCTCAGGCAAATTCTATTTCTTCCGGAAATCGACATGAACGTAGTAAGCAAACTTCGTTTTCTTCGGAGCATCGCGCTCCTGGGCACTTCGTCCCCCGCGAGCATCCCGCTCTGCGTTCGACTTTGGGTTTACCCAAATTGCACCCTACTTCATTCGAAGTGGGTTATCCCGCCTCACTCGAGGTGGTGTCTCCCGAGCATTCTGCTCGTAGCGTTGACCATCGGTCTCGCCCCGTTTCGCCCGAGCTATTGTATAGCCGGGTAGTTGCCGCTTCGCCTTCTCCTTCAATGGGGACAGGTGTTGCTGGTCGGACGCCCTCGGGTGTTAAAATCTCGCCAGTTTCGTCGCCCGAGCGCAACGTAAACTTTAGCCTCATCGATGTTAGCGATGAGGAATTAGATACCTGGACGCAGGTAGATAGTAAAACGGCGAGAATGCACCGAGAAAACGCGAGTTCACGCTTGAATAACAATGTAATTAATTCTGTTCATTCCGCTGAAGCGACTGTGTCCGCAACGCGTAAGGATCAGGAGATGAATCCTGATGAATATCGTCGTATTGCGCTTGAGTATTGGCGCATGGCGGAACATTTGAGCCAAGCTCGATCCGAGCTTTCGGGCATTTCAAACGCAGAACCTTTGACAACAAAGGTATCTGACGATGAGTTCAATGAGAAATCATCATTTAATTCGGTGAAGTTACCGAAAACCTCTGCTAAAAGGCATAGCAGTGGACATTCTTCTGGGAAGAAGGATGAGAATCTTGTCGCTAAGAATAGAGACAAGAAGGAAAGCTCACATGAGATTGGACCTTCAAAGAAGGACATCGAACGCTTGCGCGTTCGCCGTGCTGAGAAGTCTAAGAACTCTCGCAAACATGTCCAGGTTGAATCGGATGAAAATTCCGATTCAGACCGAGATTCAAACTCAACGCCTCGTACTCGAGAGCGTAAAGCGTCTGCGCAGACCAAAGAACGATCCCGTGAGATCAAGAGTTTGCAAAAACGACTCAAGGAATTAGATTCCGAGTCGAAGCCTGTAAAGGTGAATCAGGCTAAGCGCGCTGTGATCAATGGTATTGAAGAACACATGCGCACAGGGAAAGCTTCGAAGAAATCGAAGGAATCCAACCCTCGCCCGCACAAGGTCAAGAAGGGACCGTTTCCCGGGAGATTTCCTGCCGGAGGACTCCTCGAGCAGACCATTCGCCGTGCGACTGGGCACGACTCGTCGCCATCTTCCAATTCTTCGTCCAGTTTCTCTTCAACCGATTCCATTTCCGAATCGGATTTGTCGAGCGACGCTGATGAACTTGGGGTCGGAGGGCCATCGTCGAGTTCAAAACGGAGGCGAATGAAAAGCCGGCGTACCTCTAAACGGAAATCTAGGCGATCCAATGAACCTAGAATGCGGATGAAGCTCTGTGACGAAAGTTTACCGTAAGGCAAGAGTTTCGGCACACGAGAGCTGGTTTGTGGCGAACAGAGTGACTGGTTTAGGTTCTAGATTCACCCAAGAATTGTAGCTAATACATCTGAGTACTTATAGCAAGTAATAAGTAAAACAAAGGCGGAATGAGATCATCTATGAGCGCAGGATAATGTAAACGGAGCGGGAAGTGGATGTAAGTCTAAGTACAACACGGTCACGAGATAAAAGAAAAATAATGGTGTTACATACGCCCTCCAGGTTGACGCGTCGGCAAACTCAATCTAAGTCTGCATCTCATCGGAACCTCCCGCGGACGGTCCAGCGCGCTTCTCGGCGGCAGCTTTCTCAGCAGCGGCCTTTTCAGAAGCCAACTCAGCCTCGATCCGAGCATCCAATTCCTCTCTCTCCTTTTCCTCCTCCACCATACGGTTCTTCAACGCCAAGCGCTGAGCCATGGCCGTCACTCGCTCGTACTCCGGAGCATCCCGCTGTTGTCTCTTCACACGTCCCTCGGCCTTCGCACGCTCGCGGTTGTCCTGCCGGCGCAAGTCCATCTCCATCAAGCGGTCCCAACGCGCCTGGGAAACAAGGACCTGCCCGGCAGGCGGCGCCTCGGCAAGGTCACTCTCGCGAACGGCATAGATAACGATGGAAGGGAGGTGATGGTCGGGATACCAGAGAGTGCGGCCCGACTCGATGTCGTAGTAAGCCCACTTCTCTCCGGAAAGGCAGTGAGCATTAAGGATGCGCGCGAAGTCAACATAGCCCCAAGGCATGGCCTTGTAGCGATTGGCGGGGTCGTTAAGGAGGTAATTGAACATGATGTATACGCGGACCAGCATCGCGGGAACAACGTGGGTGGTCTCGTTATCGGGGTCGCGAAGGTGGAAGGTGTGATCGTCAATATGCTGGAGCCAATGTGAATTGTTGAAGTCGAGGAATTTAGCGAGGGCGACGATGTCCTTCCCAAGCACTCCGTTGACACGGAAGCCGGAAGACTGGGTGGAAGAAGAGGGTGATTTGTTGGAGTGTTTGTGGTTGGGCATGGCGAGGAATGGGATAACGGTTGAGGAAGTAGAGGATGAGTGAGCGGTAGAGGAGAACTCGGGATTGAGTTCCACAAACAAATTCAGAGAGTTTATATATCCGCTCTGATTTGAGACATACCTCTGTTCCGCATGAATCAAGACGATATCCGCTGAAAATACGTCAATGTCTTCCTCGGGTAATTTCCCAGACCCGAGCGGAAGTTCAGAAATCTCAGATATTCCGAGAGATTCAAAATAATCCTGTAAGGCGGTGATATGACTCGCCTGGGAGTATGGCATCCAAGAGCGATCCCCGGATTGCCACTGAACTTCAAAGACAGCATTAGAACGCCGTCCTGAGTGCCCCACAATTTTATCAATAGCCCATTCGTGGGTTGTTGCCTTGGTGGAAACATCCAGCTGAGTTTCCAGCCTCCCTGGGAAGCGGTGGTCATCATTGGGAACATGAATTCGAAGGAGTGATGCGTGAAAGACATCATGCACTCCGCGCTGTTTCAGATTTGTCGGAAGTTCAATCTAAAATGAGTTATTCCCGAAGTCTCGGAGAATACGGTATGGTCCAATGAATTTGGGGATGAGTTTGCGCGCCAACCCTTTCTCAAATTTGATGTTCTTGGTTGAAAGATATACAAAGTCTCCTTGAGAAAAGGGTGCCATTTGCCTGCGGCGGTTAGCATTACGAGTTTGTTTTACTCGCGCAGCAAGCACGGCATCATGAGCCGCCATAATTGCCAACCTTCGTTGAAGGGCAAAATTCGCAATACCAGGGTACTCGCGAGTGCGATCCGAGTCCCAAATCAAGGATCTAGGCATCCGTCCTGTGTTCAGGAAGAACGGAGTATAGCCTGTGGTCTCAGACCGAGCGGAATTCAAAGCAAACTCAACTGCGGGTAATTTTGAGACCCAATCCTTCTGTTTCTCGCCAATACATTGACGAATCATTTGCGTCACAGTACGGTTTGCCCGTTCTGTGCTGCCATCCGTCTCGGGATGGTACGCGCTGGACATACGAAGCTTCGTACCAATCAATTGGTGAAGTCGTTGCCAGAAGTTACTTGTAAAGAGAACATCACGATCACTCACGATGGATTTAGGCAGTCCATGTAGCTTGTACACATTCTCGAACATGAGTTCAGCCATTTGTTTAGCAGTATAATTGATTCGACTCGGAATAATATGTACCATGCCTGTCAATAAGCAAATTACGACGGTAGTTGAGTTGAATATGCTATCGCGGTTCTTAGACTCGGGTAAGGGTCCCACAAAGTCTATTCCAATTGCCTCCCAAGGCTGAGTGGGAGGATTGAGTGAGTGAAGCAATCCGTAAGGTTTATGATTGTTCGGTTTACTGCTCTTGCATGTTTTGCACGAATCACAGTAGATCTGCGTGTCAGGAACCATGTCCTTCCACCACACATACTCCCGAAGGTAGTCAGTGGTTTTGCGAGGCCCCAGATGCGCCAGAACAGAGTGAGCTTCCGAGATGATAATTTCCCGGATGTTTCGACCCTTGTATTTGAGATGAGGGATACAGAGTACTTTGCGATCGTGTTCACAGAGGAATATGAGCCCGTCAGAGACCTCGAAGTTCTTGAAGGCTTTTGGAGTTGCCAGAATGTCCTTAAAGAACGAATCTTGGTCGTATTTATGCTGTAAGAATTTCACCAAGTCCAAGCCATCAGTCCCTCCAGAGACCACAGGAAAGAGAGAAGGATCCATATCCTTTAACTGTTGCTCAAGTTCAGACAGTGTAGGCGGTCGTGGAGTCGACGGTTCAAGAGGTGGAGGCTCGTCGGTCGTGGTAGACTGAGAAATAGATTCCGTTGATGGCGGATTTGCTTCCGGGATCAAAGTTTGATCACCGCTGTCAAGCGGCTTTGCCTCAAATCATGGATATTGGTGGTTCGGCTGGTTCCGGCAACAATGTTTGACCCCTTGATACGGTCTCAAATGGGGAAAATCCTGATGATCTTGCGGAAATGCCAAGGAAAGCAGTCTCAGCCCGAAAAAAACCCATACGAGGCGAAAAAATGGTTTAAAACGCAATTTTCAGGGCTCCGGAGTGATCCGGCCCGGCGTGTATTTAATAGAGAGTTTGTGCGAGCGACCCAGGTCGCTTTTCGATCGCTCAGATCTCCACAACAACAGATACTAGGTGTGAGCTCTAAGCGACCTATAGGAGTATTGCCCTGGGGCACTCTTAGGTCGCTGGGACTTCACACCTGGGACTGCTCGTTGTCGAGATCTGAGCCGTCCCAAAGCGACCCGGGTCGCTTTGCACAAACCCGCTAATGTATTTTTACAAGCCATACATTGCATACATTGGGCCTCCTGCGCCTAGTGCTGCCGGGAGCTGAGCTGAGGCGAGCTGAACTCGAGGTAGCTCGGCCAAAATTTCCTTTTACAGCCGTTTTTGATCCATCATTTCCTTTTTCGACCATGGAGCTCGGAGTTCAGCTCAGCTCCCGGCAGCACTACCTGCGCCCATTCAATACATACACAGCCAAAATCATTTCCGACCCAGCACTAGCCTCCGCACTTGACTTCATGTCGGTGCCCGCTCTTGACTTCGCGTCAGAGCTACTTGACTTCGCGTCAGGCTTTTTCAATTTCGATTTATTGGTACTCCCGCCCTCCTTTGCTTCTCCTGGAGATGCAAAATCCTGTTTGTCAACGTTACGAATTATTGACCTCAAAACTCGACCCTCTTGGGTATGCTTCGCCTCAGCTGCCTTCTGCTTAAGCTGTTGCTCAGCAGCACGTGTAGCAGACCTCAAAACTCGGTCGCTCGCTATCGCTTTCGCTTCAGAACCAGCAAACACCGGCATGGAGATAGAATTGATATTGAGAGCGTCGTTATTGACCACATCATGGTACGTGTACTCGCTTCTTGCGCGCACAGTACCCGGTGCCTCATTTGAGTATATCCGAGATAAAGCATCCGCGAGAACATTCTCTGTTCCCGGGATGTATACCACCTCAAAATCAAATTCGGAAATCTTTTCCATCCAACGAGCTTGTCGTCCGGACAAATTCTTCTGGTTCATGAAGTGAATCAGACCTTTGTGGTCTGTTTGTTATCCATTTAAAATGGAACCCTTGTAGTATGTCACGGTGCCTGATCATTGCTTCAACGCCTGCTAACATTTCAATCTCATGCACAGGATAGTTCTGCTGAGCCGAGTTAAGTTTTGCACTGAAAAATGCGGCAACTTTGGCTGACTTCCAATCAGCTCCCTGGCTTACTACGCCAGCAATTGCCGAACTCGATCCGTCCGTGACCAGAAAGGCAGGATCAGCACCTGGTCCGTATTTCAAGGGAACACGGCGATGCTCCCGGGATTGGTGAGCAATCCGCTTACAATCTTCGAAAGCTCGCTGATGAGTATAACCCCAGCGGAAAGGAACAGTGTCCCCGGTTAATCCGTGAAGGATACCCATGGGCTCTCGAATTCGAGCCAGATCATCAGCAAGGTATCCAATCGAGCCGAGAAATCCACGTAGTAAGTCCCGGTTCGTTGGAGTCTTCCAGTTGATTACACTGTCGACCTTATCAGGGTCCATCCTAATTCCATCATCGTCGACAATCCGACCGAGGACTTTCATTTCGGGCTTCAGGAACTGAAGTTTATGCTCACTCAGGTAGAGTGTTTCGCGTTTCAACACATCAATGATAGATTTGACATGCTTTATGCGTTCCTCAAGTGTTTCCGAATAAATGATGATATCGTCAAGATATACATCCATGAACCTTCCGATAAAATCAGAAAACAGGTAGTTCATTAACGATTGGTACGTTGCGGGCGCGTTACAATCGCCAATCTGGATCACCAAACTGACCATATTTCCATCAGGAGTCGTAACGGTTGTACGATCTACATGTTCGGGAATTATCCGAATCTGTTCATATGCGTCCTGGCCATCAATTAGCGAACGATATTTACACCGCGCAACACGACGCAAAATACCTTCCATGTCAGGAAGCGGGGAAGATAACTTGTGAGTATTCTTGTTGCGTGCTCGCAAGTCAACCACCGTGCGTAATTTCGGCGGGTTTGTCTTCGCTTTCGGAATTAATAGCATAGGAACAGTATTTCCTGAGCTGGTTACTTTCCAGCGCCCAGTTTTCAAGTAATTTCGACGCTTTTCATCCCATTGAGGACGAAGAGCCTCAGGACACCGAGATGGTCTCCAAGGTAAGATCTTCTTTTCGTCGATCAGAGGAATAGTGTGGTTTATTGCACGCAAAGGCGGCAGAGGTGTTTCGGCCGCCTTCTTACAGATCGGCTTTGCATATTCCATCAGCTCGTCTCGAGCCGACTGGACCAAATTATCAGCTAATTCAGCTGAATGCGAGTAAATCTTCGCAGTTGCGACACCGGAAATAGGTAAGCATTTTGCGCTTCCAACGCAGACTCGAGCGGGGTTGAGCCCGATATTAACTTGATGTTGAAACAGCCACGCCGTTCCGAGAATCAAGTCATAGCCACTAACATTTGCGAGGTAGAAAGTACGTGGACAATTAATGTCTTGATATTTGAAGTTAACTTCAACCGAGTGATTGATTTTCGACCTCGAGCCTTGAACGGCTAGTTGAAGGACAATTGGTTCGTCCAATTCTCGTCGTTTCAGTTGAAGCTGATCTGCCAAAGAAGTAGAAATCAAATCCCCAAGCGATCCCGAGTCTACGAGTGCACGCGCTGGGTCCAACGGTGCTGATTGAGGGGTCAATATGACCTCCTCCCCCGCTTTCTTCGTCTTTGTGCGTGGTAGCCATAGCTTGCTTGCAGCTTTGTTACGCTTTGAACGCGAATAGTGACGGGGTCGTGGGAGATTTGTGCATGCAGCTGTTGAAGTAGAGGTTGGTAATAATTCGCCCAGGCGGCATTGCCTCTGAAAGGTCGAGCCCTCGGTGCAGTGCCTGAAGCATAACTGCATCAATAGGTGGGCGGGGAGCTCGCTTGGTGGTTTCAGGTGCCAGGTTTTCGACTCCAGCTAGCACATAATGAAGCCGCGCTCCGCCTTTCCATTCGGCATTCTGTGCGGCATGCCATGCTTTCAGCGCGGCGATGTTGTTGCGTGCCGTTGATCCGGAGTGAATGCCGGCACCAGATGCCGCGAAGGCACAGAGCACGAACTCGTCGGCGGGGAGTTGAAAATTCAACGGAATCTTCTCGGCAGCGCAGAATGCGTGGAATCTCCCTAGCGCGTGTCCGTAGTTTGTTAGAGTCGAGGAAGCCCAACCGTGGTGCAAGGCATGGTTGATTGCTGTGATGGCCGGGCTGGATAGGGTGAAATCGGTCGGGATGGTTGGTGAGCGGAGGTGCTGGTTCCAAGGATGAAAGATTTTAGGTACAGGATCGTGACCGATGATGTATTTGGTCGAAGAGGCTCGGTTTGCCTTAGGGGTATTTGTGAGGCCCTTGGTGCTGTCGGCAGTGGGTGTTGGTAAACGGTAGTGTTGCCGGGAGCTGAGTTGGAGCTGAACTCGAGTTGATTGCCCATCAGCTCGCTGTCAGCTCGAGTTGACCGGAGCTGGCTCAGAGCTGATACCGGATATGGGAATCTAGTGTCCCAGGGTTCATCTTTCCACCCGAAGGGCAAAATTTTAGGGGAGAATGGACCAAATTTTTATGTGGAAGGTTTTTCTGAGCTCTCTTCAAGCTCAAACTGTTTTTTATACGTCGAGAACGGCCAAGAAACGGCCAATACAGAAACTGGGGAGGGAGTGTGATGTCACACAGTGTACACCACCAGAAATGTCACGTCGTCCGCTTTGGGTGACGAGGGTGGAGTCGAGGCGAGCTGGCATCACCTCGAGGTGCCACTTTTGGGAAGGGGTCGAGTTGGAGTTGAACTCAGCTCGGAGCTAGCTCCAGCTTCCGGCAACACTAGTAAACGGGTTGTTTTACGAAAGTGCGCTGGCACAGGGTTCTCGTAGAACCCAGGTGAGAGTGTCGCGTTGTGAGCGCGCATGGTGGTGGGGGAAGAAATGTTTTGATGGAATTGTATTTAAAGCCTTGGCGGCGATCGCGGTTGAAGTGAACGATTTGAAATATTCTGACAGGCTAATCACAAGCAGAGATGCACAATAAAAGATATATTAAATGACAAAGCCTTTCATACAGTAAGGAATTTTAAAGGTTGAGGATGCACGGCGAAAGCCCGGGGCGCATTCTCCGCGTGAAGGTTTGTCGGCGAGATTAAGTAAGGATGGGACGTAGAAAGTGGATATCCATACGGAATGTATTTGCATGAGAGAAACGATTCGCTGAAGCACGCGATTCTGTTCTGAGTTTCGCGATTTGCCGGCTGCGAGGGCGCCAATTACGCCCTCGTTATCTGAACGTACTTGGAAGTGTGTGTTGGAGTGGCCTTGGTGAATCGCGAACCGAAGTCCGAATTCAACCGCGATCATCTCGGCCCATCCAATCCCGCGTTCGTCAGATTTCCAGCCAGACAACAGCTTCCAACGCTGCCAAATGCCGTCGAAAACGATGCCGATACCATATGAGGTCGATGCGTCGACCCAGAATTCTACAGAAGATAGGGAAGGTGGTTTGACGAGTTTACAGCCGCAGAATGATTGGGCGAGACGTGTTCGCCACCAGGATATGTCGTTTAGGGTGGATGCATTAGGTGTGCGACGTAGGAAAGGCGATGAGTCGCGAGGAAATGACGATGAAAATTTGGAAATGGATGGGAGACGCGAGCGGCCGTCTGGAACGGCCAAGGAGCAATGTACTAGAGTACCGAGCACAGCTTCGGCTTCTTTGCAGGTGAATTTTGCTCCCTCGACCCAAGGACGGAGTTTTTCGACGTAACGAGCGGCTTTCTCAGGCGGAATCTGGATTGATTTCTCGGCGAGATCCCACAAGAAGCCGATGTATTTGAAGGAGGGGGAGAAGGGACGAGTTTTGGAGCGCTTCCATGGCCAACCTAGCGCGTCGGCGAAAGCATATATATCGTCGATATCGTAACTGAACGTAGGTGGATTATCCGAAATTCGATAGCGGAGGAAGAGGAAATCATCGACCCATTTTTTAATTGGGCCGATGTCGTTCGCCATATACAAAGCGGCAATAGCATCTGCGAGGCGTCCGAAGACTCCGCTGGAGCTGGAGTTTCCAAATGGGCAGATGTGATCGAGATAATATTTCTCTAGCCAGTGAATGACGAAGAATGGTTGTTGGGAGGGATGGATGGGACATCTACGATATGCGGCGTCGACGTCTAATGTCGCACCTTCTGTTCCTGGAGGAGCGTCGATTACGAGAAGGACAATTTGGGCGAAGGTGCCCCAGTCACAGGGAAAGTCGTCGACATTGATTTCCGAGTTAACGGATGCGCGAGAGGGGTCGTTGCGGGGGAAGGAGAAATCTTGAACTAGTCTGTATTCGCCCGGGTCGCCTGCTTTTGGCACTAGACCCAGTGGGGAGGTTCGGAAGGGGCCGATGAGATTTTCTAACCGATCGCGCGAGAAGGGACCAGTGTATCTACGGCCCGCGCGCTCTTTATTAATGTACTGTTCGATGACGGAAGGACAGACTAAGGAGGAAGAATGATTGGGAGGGGTGAATGTTTCGGTGATAGTGGAATGAATGCCCATATGAAAGCCTTCCCGAAGGCCGGTAGGTAAATCAGAGAAAGTATCGTAAAGATTAGCTGCTTTCAAAGCGGATTCCCATTTGTCCGGCAAGAGGGGAGTGATGATGGGGAGGAAATCAGATGGAGACGCAGTTTTGGGCGCAATGAAGGCCGTCTTTTGCGCCACAAATGGAGCACCAATGCTTGCCCTTGTCGCAGTCAGAACCGCGGGGGCAACCACTGTACCCGTTGAATGAGAAGCAGTACGCGATGCCGTGCTTATCGCGGCGGTCTTTACCGACGAGAATTGTTGGCTTGCCGTTAACGAGGCGATCTGATGTGCAGGAACGCGATTTGTGATAATCCTCCTCGGCCGCGCAGACAAAGCAGCGGAGTTTCTTCGATTTCGAACGAAAGGAATCCGAGGCCTCGCGCTTCCCGGCCTTATAAGGCGCAAAACGCGAGGACCCGGCGTTAGACTCGCGCTCGCGGTCGTTGTTCGAAGATGAGGAATTGGCTGAACCCTTGTTTTCCTTGCGCAGAAGAGCCATGGCGCGTTTAGCAATATGCACGGGCTCGAGTTCGTTCCAGACCTCGAGGTGGAAGACGCCGGGGTCGATGGCGGTGACTATGGCGCGCTGCCGGATCTGAGAGTCGTATTCGAGGCATAGCGCCCAGTTCTGCGCTCGATTGGGACGATGGAGAATACCGTTAAAATGATTGAGCCACATCTCGTGCTCCTCGGGAACGTAAGCTTTAATAAGCTCGAGAAGTCGACCCCATGCTTGGAACCATTCGTCGAAGGTGAGGCGTAGCTCGCCGTCGATGTCGAGCTCGCGCGGTGTCGCAACGACAGAGTTGGAAGCGCTATCGACGAAGAAAATGTCGTTGAGTTCTTGCTTGGCAGCTGTGTTCGCGAACGCGCAGAATTTGTCGGTTAAGAAATGTAATGGAATGTGAGCGTCCCAGCCGCGCGGGCCAGAAATCTTTTTGCGTATTGCGTCGGCGATAAGATACCCGGCACCGGAAGCGGTGAGGCCGGCTATGCGTTTGGGGCGTCTACGCGAGACGGCGGTGGGTAGATCGGCTCTCGCGTCTGAGCCCGTAGCAGGTGGGTCTGTGAGTTGAAGTCGAATATCGTCAGCATCGGCCTTAGGTGCGCAGCGCAAATAAACAAGTAATGATAGATCTATCCGGTACGATAATGCGCCTTGAGGGGCGACAATTATAGAAATTCATAGTGCGAAAATTTCACAATGAATGTAAATGATTGCGTGTCGTCAAATGAGAACGAAGATAAAGCCGTATGCGGGGCACAATGGTGGAGTGGTCCATTGTGCGGCGTTTCAACACGTCAACTGTTGACGGAGTTTTTGGGCAGCAGTTCGAACCCCCCACCCTCCTGGGAGATAACACTTTTGACACTCCTCGGCTTCACCACCACCGATTTTCCGGCCATCTGATCATCTTTCCAACTTTGTCACTGTGTGACCAATACCAAAAACAGTCATTCTTTCCCACTTCCCACCATCACTCAGAAATCCTCGGATCACAGCTGGCAATCACCCGGCGGCCAGCACATTTCAATTTCACAGTATTGCGGTCATACTCAAACCCCCCGGACTGGGAATCCGGGCCAAGAGGTGAGCGATCGTGGCCGATCAGACACAGGGCTCTTTGACAACCCCCCCAAATTAGGCAATCCGATATGTCCGACCAACTTTTCCTTGTCCGATTCCTCGACTTTTTACTGTGACTCTAACCATTGACCGATAACCCCAATTTTTTGCGAGACCCCCCATTTGTACATATTCTGTGCACATCTACACTACTCGATTGTCTATGCTCGTTTTATGTAGCTTGAAATAGAGTTTTTCGGTCATCTTCGGCGAATCAAAGATCATCACGAGACTTCGTGGATTTTTTCCAAACGCGACTTCGACGCGACGTCGCTGGAGTCTGTACGCGGCGGCGCGCGCGCAACCTCGCTCGTCGGTCCTCCATGGAGGACTATGATTCCCAACTACACTCTTTTCGTCCCCGTTCTCAATCCCAGCCTGCGGCCCCAAGCCCTTCGAACAGCTTGTTAATTTCTTTTCACCATGAGGAAGGCAGACCCTTCGACGTCGACATGCCTCCGGCTGGCCCAGCTGCATCTGAGGGTTCTCAGCGCATAACACCTCTGCTTCCTCCTCTCGACACAAATCTACGAAATTTCAATGAGTCTCCCAGTTATCCCAGCGGTTTTGCCTCAAACGTACCGAGCCCTTCCATCCCTTCAGTATCCACGTCTCAAACCTCGACAACCTCAGCAGATGAGGGACAAAAATCTGCTCCTTCTCCTCTTCCAGTGACTCCCTCCTCCCTGGAACTGTGCGAGCTCTACGATAATAGCCAGATTTCTTCCCGCACATCGCAGGTGCAGACTTGGGAGCTGCAATGCTACAAATGCCATAGCTGGATCAATACTGCGATATCTACGACTCGTTTTCTTGATCAGAGTGGGCAGTTTCAGACCCTTGAGCAGCATATGCGCGGAAAGAAATGTAAACCAAAATCTGGGTTCCCCGCACCTCTCTCCCGGGCTCCGTCGTTCTCTGTTAGATCTACCGGGTCGCAGGGATCACCATCGCAATTTTCTCGGTCTCCCTCTCTCGCGTCTCTTCCGCCGTTTTCACCTGCCCCATCCAGCACCAACTCCCTCTCATGGTCTCCTCTGCTTGCTTCCCCTGCCCTTCCTTTTGTGAATGAATCACCGGATAGTTTCCGACTGTCGTACGTGGTCCTTTTAGGAATAGCTCAGTCAACAGTCACTTAATTTCATACAGACATCATCGTATTTTGTCTGCTCCCCAAACACCTGCAGCCGTGCATTCTTCCATGGAGGTGGATGAGCCTGAATTTGAATCAGCGGGTTTGTGTAGTGGGCTGAGGCTGGAGTGGCCACCAGAGCTTCCCTTTCGCTCCACTTTCCCGTTCCATCGTCTCTCGTTTCTTGGCGATGACCCAGACGAATGTGCATTGCGTTTGGAGATTGAGATTCGAGAGCGTGGAAAGGTCATTGATGTGTGGTCAAAGGAGTGCCGCAGAATCACTACGCCACATTCCCCGCACTGTCAGGCCTGCGAAGGCATTCGTGGGCGGCTTGAAGACCTTGCCAAGATCGCGCGCGACGCCAAGCCGGGTACTAACTTGAAATATCTTGGTCACGATCAACTGCGTGAACAACTCGTTGAGCGGAACGAGGAAATGAACAAGCTCAAGCTTCAGGTATTCTTCTTCTATCTCCGTCATGCTCTTGACTCATTTCTGGTATTCCAGACATTGAATCTGGGGCGGCGCCTCGCGAGCTTCGCTCGGAAATTAGATGACTTTGACCGCCTTCTTGTGGCAATAGCTGAGAACGACATCCCACGAATCCATGCCATCATTGAGACGGCACGACGCAATGGCGCCAGTGTACGAACGATGGTCAATTTTCTGACCGAAGCCGTGGATGGACTTCGACATACGAAAGGATTCACGGCTTTTGAGAAAGACCTTGGTATCCTGATATACCGATTAGGTGGTCGCTCTCTCCTCTATGCAATGAATCATTCCCTCAATCTCCCTTCCCTACGCACCATCTGTAACTCCGCAAAATTTGTTAAAGTGACACCCACAATTGGGCCCATCTCCGAGTACGAAATTCGACGGAATATTCAGAATGTGATGCTCGTTCCACGTAGCGAGGCGGAGGTCCCATATACCGGTCGGCGTGGTGTCACTATCATGATGGATGAATGTGCAATCGAGGAGCAAGCATGTTACTTCTCCCATGCGAATCAAGTCGGTGGACTATGCCAGAAACACTCCCGTGGTATTCCCTTGGATCTCAAAACCCACGATTCGGCGACTCGTCTTGTCAGCTGCCTTCATGACGGGACACTTCATTTCGGCAAGGAGATGGCATTTGTCGCAGCGCGATGCAGCGGTGAAACCACCATATACCCCCTTGTATGTGCTCCGACGTGCAAGCAGGAGACATGGGAGGATATGGCTGATCTCTTTCGCATGATACTCAAGGTTTGGAAGGAGACGGGGCAGGCAGCGATCGGAGAGATATGGAACTTCGCTACGGACGGAGATCAGCTGCGTCGTCGAGCTGGGCATGCCGTGTTTATGCAGTTTGAGCTCGGGCCAGAAGACACTCTCCATTTCACGCTGTCGAATCTTCTCGGCCTGAATCTCTTCACTGGTCCTTGCAGAATCCTCATCACATTTGATTGGCGGCACATTATAAAGCGTACGTTGTGTTGACTCACTTCACGGATGACCCGCCTGACAAAATCGCATATAGGACATTGCACACTGCTTCGTCATGTCTTGGGAATCGCCTTAGACAATGGCCGGGTTGTTGGTCCTGTCTCTCTGACACGGTGCCTCCTTCTTCTCCCTGATCAAGATGCTGCATCAGTAAACCTACTGCTCAACCCAGATGACCCTCAGGACGTACCGACGGCCATCGAGCTTTTGGAGACCATTGTCCAGCTTCGTCAATCTCGTGCGGAATTCGACGTGCCTGCTTCCGAGGTGAATCTCAACTCCGATCTCGATGCGATTGACCTTCTGAGCTTCATGCTCGAAGCTCTTCTCAACGCATTTACCCTCCCCTCTGCATCCCTCAGCGATCAAATATATTCCCTCAGTTTATACGCCAACATGAGCTTTGTGCTCTTCCGAACGTTCCGTCTCAAATTTATGAGCAATCAGCTGTACGGCGACTCTCAAACAATGATAAAGAACATCGTCTTCACCGTCGCGAAGCAGCAGGAGTTGGATCCGGAGGGAAAAGTCAACGCATACCATGACGGCACGGATCCGGTAGAGCAGCATTTCGGATACACGCGGGAGCTTGGTGGGCATAATTCCGCCATGAATTTCAAGCAGGGAGTCGAACGGACAGGCTGGGCTTGTGATATACAAGGTGTACACGAGCGCAATCCCGGCCTTCATCCCGGGCACCGCCGACGAAATGTCACTCGGAAGGAGATCAAAGACCACCTCAACGAGTACAACTTCAGTGGAGATTATGTGGTTGGGCACTGTGACTTGGGTGCTTCGTGGTGGAGAGGGCGTGTAGAGGCTATGCGAATATTTCGTACGCATTCTCACCTTGACTCCAGTGTCTTCGACATTGCAGCCATTCTGGCGTCTACGCCCGGCTTGGATTTTCTACGACCTCACGGGGGCGGTCTTTATCCTGGTATTTCCGACGAACCAGACAGATCTCTACCTCCGGCCACGACCTCGACAACGTCTGACTCGTCTCCTGACGCCCCGTCCTCCATTGTCTCTACTATCCAATCATCGACTCTTGTCTATCAAGACCCCGATAGGTTCGATGATTTGATTCCTGACTTGCAGACCCCTGCCCTCCCTTTCGTAGAAGATATTCAGAACGAAGATTCGGAGCCTGTTGTGCTCAAGTTGGACCCGCGCCCCGGTGTTCGCCCCGAAGACTACCTCCTCGACGAAAACAACAAATTCGTACACAAGGCATCTATATGCCGTCTCATTCTCAACAAAGAGTTCATCGCTAAATCGAAAAATCGCACTGAACGCGCAATGGGCATGGCAATCAAGAAAGTCCGTACTTTCACTAAACCAAACGCAACTCGGCTAGGCGGCGGTATCACCGGCTCCTCATTCATTGTCGGAGACCCATTTACGACGCTCATCCGCACATCCACCAATGTTTCCCTCGCCCTCGTTCGCTGCACGGAGATTCTTGTTGACGGCAAACGTGCTACGGACGTGAACGCGGCGTCCATCAAGAATCCAAAGGCTAATGTCAAAATGTCCGGTCAAATTCTCAAACTCAAAGCTGTTGTCCGAACACAAGACGACGTCTTCAGCGACTCATCGGAAGAGATTCCCATCGAGTCGACTTGGAGTTGGTTGTGGCTGGGGTCGTATCTGATGACCAAGAGCACAATCAAGGGAACACAGATAGCCACAGACACACCGCACATCATCTCCGTTGCAGGGCATCTTGTTGAGCCTGTCAATCCCAAAGCCGTTACCGCTCACGACCGTCTTGCTACCGAGGACATGCAACACATCAACTCCACGGGCACGACGTGGGCGATGGAGCACAATCTACTGGGAGCATTGACGGAGGAGCTATGGAAGCGCGTCGAAGCTGCACAGACGGGGTTGCGAGAGATGCCGAATATCAAGGATGAACTCGCGGGGTTTCCGTACTCGTGGGCGACAGGTCAGCTCAATCTGCCTTGCGTCGTTCTCAGATACCTCATATATATTTACAGGAATACCAGCGTTGTTATCTGACGGCGGGACTGCGTTCATCACCGCAAAATCTGCCGAGGACCCATGCCTCTACTGCTCAGAGGTGCCGTCCAATTGGCGCGGCCATATGGGAGCACATATCTTACGCAAATTGCGCAATGCTGGCGAGGTCGAACGAGAGAAGAGAGGGAAAAAAACAGGAGAAGTGAAAACATATCCCGAGGTACGTGGACGTCACTGAGCAGGCTGGTGTTCGGTGACTTATTTGTTGTAGGTCGGAGAGTCGTATCCATGCGGGTTCTGTGGTCGATCAGGTCGCCCTGAATGTGCTGTTTCGATGAAACCAAAGGGCCAGTCATTCGAAATCATCACAAAATGCAAATATGAAGTCAAATTTCAGTATCAGACAGCGAACAAAGGTTCAGCTACGACACCGTCAAGAAACCTCCCAATTATCTGTGGTCTTTGCCCGGTCCCCCAGAGCCGATATCCCACATACCCCGCTGTATGGCGATATAACATGCCACAGCACCTACTCGACCAGCATTCCGAGTACGCCTCACCTCTGCAGCCCGAGGGCATGCTTCTACCATTCAAAGTGTGGGAGAATGTACGGATAGAGAAAGCGGAGGAGCTGGCGCTCGGTATTCCGGAGTCTTCAGTCCCACAGCCATTCAGCAAAGTCGCCCAGGTTTTAGAAGAAGATGCTAGTCGTGTGCCGAAGAGAGGCCAGAGTGGTGGCCAACGCGGGGCCGGGAAACGGGGAAGGCGGGGAGGGCCACGAGGTGGTTGAGCAGTATTTGTATTGGGTGAATGAGAACAATTTACATAGAATAAGCACAGTATTGAAGCGACGATGCGTGCTGGCACTTGTCCGCTGGCAGCGTTATCTATTGTTATCTCGCCTTATCATAACCCATCAATGACGTACCCCCCCTCCCCCCCGGGTCGCTCGACTTTTGGAGCCCTGTGTCACGGACTTTTTGATCGCTCACCTCTTGATCCGGGCTGGTTTATCCCAAGAAAAGGGCTTGGGAGTTTCGATGGGGGCCACCAAGAGAACAGAAACATCACTGCACTGTGCCGAGAAAGGGAATTCCATCAGTCTGGATACAGGACTATGATGATGGATCAGAAGGAGGAACGGGTGGCTGGGGTGTTGGCCATCAGGAAGTCAGATTGCGCATCAGAGGCTGGGAATGATCATCACCTTCTCATCATACTTTACTCACCAGTGCCCCCTTTGAGGCCTAGACCCCCAGCTACCATTACTCACGCACATCATGTGCATACGTTCATCACTGCCGAATGTAGGCGTGATTTGCAGACTACCGCAGATTACCAAATTATGCACAATTACCAAATAGCTATGCAACTTCGAGTACAGAGTATGCCTACCATGTCTTCAGGGACGAAGGGCAAATAACGAGGATTAAAAAAAAAAAAAAAAAAAAAAAAAAAAAAAAAAAAAGCCGTATGCGGCCCGCGTGAACGGTAAGGCATTTGTGAAGATACAAATGTCGTGAATCGTGAAAATTGCGTGAAGAACTTTAATGCTCGCGAATTTTTCGGATTCGCAAGCCGTGAACACTCGCGGATCAATAAGATCTTTGAGTCGTCAATCGTGAATGTTCGTTAATCGTCAAAAATTCGCAAGCCATGAAGGCTGCGGCTGTACGCCGACTTGAATGGGCGAATCGTGAAGGTTCGCCGATCGCAAAGAAAAGAAGACTTTTTTATGATCGTAGTTTTTCGGCGTATGCCGCGCGAAAAAATATTTTAAACGCAATCGTAAAAATGTCGTGGAGGCAGAAATGCGCATGTAAAACACGCAGCATGACCGTGTAGTATGGAAAAGGGTACCGGGGCGAAATGAAATAGAGAAAGAAGAATATTGCTCACCGTTGAATAGAGCACCGATTGCTTTATTGAGGATCGCGGGGGGCAGATGTTGAAGAAATTGGAGCTGGGCTTCGCGTTCGGTGAGGTCGTTACCAGGGGGAGGGTCGTCGTCATCGTCATCACCGTTTGGAGGGGGTGGTCCATGCCCGCCAGGGGACTGAGACCTATGTGATTCAGGCCCTCCTCCTCCTAACCCTCCCTCAGGAGGGGGGGTGGGACTGTGGTGGGAGCGAGCTTCCCACTCGAGGCGCTGGTGACGAGGGAAGAGTCGAGCGTAGTCCGGATTGTCCATGTACTGGAGGTTTGCTTCGATGTGGGCGTTGATCCTCTTGCGGAGTTCAATGACGGAGCCGGTGTTGTCGAGCTGAAACTCGTCCGCGGCGGAAACGAGCTGAGCGCGCTTGAGCTGCGAGACTGTGGTGTCGAATTGAACCATCGTGAGATGCAAAGAATGTTCGAAGTGGCTTGAATTCGGATTCTGTTCGGAGTGCAGGTGGTGGTTCGGAAGCAGGAGAAGCTCACCGCCACCTGTCACTCCTCTCACAAGACATCGTATCGTCACAGCTAGCTGTCACGATACTCCCATTTGCGGAGGCTACTTTGCGTTTCTTTGATGCGTTAGGATTCAAAGTACCTAGATTTGAGTAGAATCCCAGTAAGAGACAGTCCAACCTCAGGGATGGACAGTTAATACTAGTATTGTGTGGCGTTCCTGAATGAGGAGGATCTCGGCGCTTATTAGAGTAACTGGGGGGTCCATTGTTCATAGTGGTGTCTCGAGCCGCGGGCAACAGAGCTTGAGCGATGCAGCAGCAGAGGAAGCTAGAAGGAGCGGGGAGAGGAAGAAAGACGCGTCAAGCGCTTACGCGTGATGTCACACTGCGTGACCTTCCTTATCTTATCCCCTTCGTCGTGGCGGCCGCCGCTCGATGTCCTCAGCGCTGAACGCCTTCAAACTTGATGGTCGTGCTCTTCTACCCTACTGGCGGCTGCAGCTCACTCTTTTGGCTCTGAAAACATGAATCGTTCACGGTACAAGACCTTGACATCCTGGCTCAAAGCTGGGCACGACGGCGCCGTGCAATGATCAAGTATCCTTCTCTCGGGCGCCAGTCCTTCTCAGTGCTGTTATGGAGCTATCTGCGGTGCTTCTGGAGGCTTGGCCCTGTGTCTTGTATGCCTTTCTTCCAGTCCTTGATTGCGCTCAGTCGCGATGGCTTCACAGTGTATTTGCGCGTTGAATGGACCAATCTGTACGCCACCGACTTCAATATGTCTTCTCTGCTCAAGCAGCACCACACAAGGGGGTACAAGTGATGTGAAGGAATTCGACGAGCAGCAGCTGGCCAGGATCATGAGGTGCGTTAACATTCTTATACTTGGCCCCTTTCACGATTCATGCCTTTGTAGCTCGTTCCGTCCACCCTCCATCCATCCCCCGACTCCCACCTTCCTCTCCGGCGCGCCTCTGCTCCCACCTTTCTGCGCAACTCTCGCCCTCGTACCCGTCTCCCCCTCCCCTGCTATCATCCCAAGTGTGTTTCCTTCGGCCTTATCTCTCCTCTCGCTCCTCCCTGACTACCTCCGCGCCGATCTCAACTTCGCTCCTCCTTCACGCCGGGGGCCAATGTCGGATGGGTGGGGTGTCCTTTAACCGCTGCGCTGCTTGTTGTCGCAACCGGGCAGAATCCAGATGCCCCTTTTCCCCGGTACGTCCGCTTGTGCGCTCCGATGGTACCCGCTACTCATACCCTCTCGAAGTTCCAAGTAACTCTATTTCTCAGAACGAAGACAACCTATCCTCTCCCTCCCTCACTCATCTCCCGGCGCGCGGGTCTGTAATTGGTTATGGTGAGTTCCCAGCATGTGAATCAGGGTCGTACATAGTCACTCATTGTTCTGCCAGCACATGTGCGGTGTGCAGCGATGGACCACCGTTGGAGAGCGACTCGCCGCTACGTACGTCCCCATGTCCTCCCTCGTTCAACGCGCAGCTGATTTATTTCCTCCTCCCGTTTTTATAGATTTCTACTTGCGATTCATCGACGCATGCAGCCCCGGTGGTGGAGCAGGTGTGTGATGACCGGCATGTAGTTTCACTCATCGCTAATTTGTGCTGCAACTAGCCGCCCGAGCTCGATATTCGTGTTACAAGTCGCACTCAGCAATTGTCGACAGTGCAGTTAACGTTCACACGTCGTTCAGACCATTGTACCTACGTAGATGATTGAATTCATAGTTACATCGAGCAGTTATGGCCTTAGTTTTGGTGTGGATTGAATCAAACAATTGCGCAAGCATTGTGGTATATTGGACTGAAAATAACGGTCGACCATTGTTTGGCCAATACGCGGGCCAATATCCCGCCGATACTGAGCCAATACATACAACGTATAATCGCTAAATATTGATGGGCGGGTATTTGACCCATATTCAGCCCATATCTCGCCAATATATCCCATATCGGCCAAACATCGGCCGCGATTTATTTGGGCCAAACTCCGGTGCACGGCCCTTGTCCGATATTGGGTTTTTGAGCCCGCCAAAATTGGGTTTTTGAGGCCGAAATCCTGGATTTTTTGAGACATCCCTTTGGTGGAGCTTCCCGGGGCCTTGAAGAAGACCAGCTACCCAATGAGAACGACAACCTCGACGCCCAGTCCTCCGCAACCGGCCCCCACCTCACACAAGAAGAGATTTTCGAAAACGCCGGCCTAGACCAGCTTGCATTCAACATCAAGACGTACATTTCGGACGCGATAGTGTGCCTACGGCTATACGAGAGCGCATCAAACGGCGAAACCCCAAAACTAGACGCGTCGGCCCTCCAAAACATATCCGACGTATACCTAAAGACACACGGACCCACGGCCATGGAAAAACTGACGACAGACTTCCAAGCAGAGCAGAAAAGTACGTCCAAGAAATTCGACGAACTGAAAAATATGTTAGCAGGCATAACTACCACCATGTACAACATGGACATGCAAATGTTCGACCGGATGAATAAGCTAGAGAACTCCCTCACCCGCCCCGCTCCTTCACAAATGACACCAAACGCGGATCCACGCAACTCCTTTGCGACCGGCCCCGTCACCAACCCGACACGCAGAACCCAACCAGCGAATACAACACCACCACCGCCCAAACCCACCGCCTCTAACCCCCTTGCCCCCCACCACTCATCCCGGCTGATTGTCCAAGTCCTCCCTGACGGAGTGAAGCCGGAGGATCGCCCGGACCCGAATGCCCTCGTTCAAGCTATCAACGAACGCTTGAAGGAGAAAGGCGCTCTTAACACCGTAATGGTAGTGGGAACGAAATGGAACGCAAACGGCAACTGCATCGTCTTCACCCGCGAAGACGAACTCGCCTGCGAACTCGCGAAATACGCTAACTGTTTCACAGACCTCATCGCCAAAGAGAAAGAAGTCATCGTCCGCCCGGACACTAAATGGACCAAGATAATCGTTCACGACGTTCGCACAGGGGCCTTCGACCAGTTCGGAGGTCTCTACGATTCAACAACTCTCGACAAGGAACTCCGCACCAACAACCCAATATACGCCGGATTAAAAGTTGTCCAACCACCGAGATGGATGCGCTCGCAGGAGGAACTGGTGAACGTTGCCTACTCCTCATTCATGGTCGCCGTAGAAGAGGATGAGCAAGCCCTGAGCTTGCTCCAAGCAGGGAAGCGCCGTCTGTTTATATTCGGCAGAAATGCCAGAATTTCGAGATTCGCTGACAAACCCCCAGTATGGCAATGCCAGCTCTGCTGGGACTGGGCACATACGACGAACAAATGCAGTGAGACCGCCAAGTGCCGACTATGCGGACAGGATCACACCGAGAAGGAACACCAGGAGTCCTGCGCCGACTGCAAATCGGACGGCTCCATGGAGGTCGACGGCCCCGGCTTTTGCACCCACAACATAAAATGTCGACACTGCTCCAAGAAAGGTACCACCGACGTTGACCACCCCTCAGACTCCAGGCGCTGCCCGGAGCGACTAGAAAAATACGGAACCGCGCGCGCCAACGAACACACCCAGGACAGCGGGTGGAAGAACGCACCGATCCGTAGATCAAGACCGACCAGACCGCGAGCACCGATAATCGCCAACGAGAACCGCTTCGTCGAACTCGACATCCACCAACGAGTGGATAAAATGATAGCGGATGCGCTAAGCCTGGGTAAAACACTGTCCCGGGAGGCAGCGTTCGTCGAAATCCAGAAGAGTGATGCTAACTACAGCGAGTCTAATGTCTGAACAACCCGCTCATCCATTACACCAGCAGCCCCTCAATAAACACGCTCTCCGGACTCGACCCATCCGCTGAGGGCAGATCAACGCGAACAGAAAACCAATCACCACCCACGCTCTCCTCAACGACGACGTCCGAAAATTCGACATGCTATTCGAGGGACTTCGTCGAGTGGACGACGGAGAAGAACTTCTCCCTTCTGAACAAGAAGGGAGAGGTGACCCACATCCCCCAGTCAACCCTTCAGCGCAGAACCACGATACCATCAAGGTCCTGGAAGGACTGGGCCATTGATTACAGCTCTGAGGATTTTGAACTCACGCCGGGAACTTTTGAGCACGTGACCCTTCCACACTTCCAAGTCGTGGGGACTGGCAAATCAATGTCTGTTTGGACTTTGTTTGTTCGGAGTCGGTCCTGCCCCCCGCCCTCTACAGTGACGCTAAAAATCTAAAACAAATTGCAAATGAGTCCTGAGCCGAATCCTCAGGGAATGTCCCGCGCCGATTTCCCAAAAATCCCCACCCCTCGCACAAATGTTTTGAATTATATCAGCCACTCAAATTGTGAAAATATACTACCATTCTGAACATAATACATATGAGCCTACAGAACAGTGACTTCGGAGTTTTTTTTGTCGCTGCAGATGAGGTCCCAAAAAAATTGCCAGTTCCATCGAGCGGCAGCTCCACGCAGTGGTGCGCCGCAATCTTCGATGGTACTGCCAATTTTTTTGCTACCTCATCTCCAGCGGCAAAAAAAACGGAGACGAAACCCTCATTTACCTCAAAAAAGGCATGCCTTGCCGCCAAACATATTTATCAGGCAAAACCGGGAACTCACTGTGACCGTCACACGTGACAAGTTCCCGGCGCGGGTTTAATGTCCCAGCTCTGACCACTACGGCATCAAGTGGACTATCGACTACGGCCGCACGGAGATCGACAATTCCTCGTGCCTGCGGTTGTTATATATTAGTCTGTCGCTTCTCACGATGCATTGACAGGAGGGGTCCGCTTATTATGTAATCTCGAATTTCTCGGATTCACTTACCCAATTTTCGACGCGTCTTTGCGCGTATTTCAGGCGCCATCCTTACAAGACCTCTCAACGAAGCATTTTGACAACTTGACGCAAGTGGAGAGCTATCGAAATAGGTGAGTTTTGGGTGAGTTGCGGTTTGATGCGTAGGCCGGCGGCCAAAGGCGGCCAACCTCACGGTGTGTCGCATTTTGACTACCTACAGAAATTCTGAGAAGTATGACCTCCGGAGAGTGTAAAGAGATAGTTTGAAATGCATCTTACCACCAAACCTATGGAAAAACGAGCAACGATGCGGTAAAAAGGGCGAGGAAGCGTCGTGGGAACAAACTGCCAAACGAGATGATTATATAATAAGGCGACCCTCCTAGGGCCGGTGGCGCGGTAAGTTACAGACTAGGTCGAACCCAAGGCTCTCCCGCTCCCGTCGTCATCAAAACCGAAGCTCAATTTATATGCCTGTCGGCAACTACCCCTTAAGTAAAAACAGATCTAGAGCCTCAAACCGTCAACATATCTCAGGCAGTCACTGTGAAGACTCGGTCTATTCACTCGCGCTGCGCGCGATTTACTCTATTTCCGACCAGCCTCAGCTGTTTACGGGCTGATTTACTCTATTTTGCCGACCCAGGTAGGTCGTTTTTGAAGCGTTGTTTTACTCTATCGCCGACCCGCCTAATAGGTAGTGACCGGGGGCCTGTCTATTCGCGAGGATGGGCACGAAGTTCTTGTAGACCCTGAAATTCATGGCATTCATTTCTCACAGTGTTTTTGGGCCGTCCTTCCCTCCTGCATATCGAGGCCTCTCGTTCCTGGCTCTACTTTGCGCTGGGAGCACACCCGGAGGCTCACAAGCCGTGAATATCAAGACAGCTCTTTGGCGGACTGATGCGGAATATCGAGACTACTTATCCCAACGGGGACGACTGCCGTTGGATCTAGGAGTCTCCTGAGTAAGGTTGAAGGAAATTGGTCTACTCTCAGTTCTCTTTTCGAATTCTTCTTGTTTTGTTTGTCTATGATACCCAGTACATTGGGAGACAAAAAAACCCCCATGTAAGTTCACCTATCATGATTCCAACGGCCAGGAGCCGGGCTCCCGAATATGAGTTAAAACAATATGAGTGACTACTGATTCTATTCGGGTCATGGAATCATCACCTTATCTAACCAACTTTATTCTGTCTGCGGTGAGCAAATAGATCACATAGATTGAAAGTCCATTGTTCAATCAAAGCAGCTCCAGCCTCCAATCCCTGCAATCACTTCCAGTTCCAAGCTCCTCGAGCTCACCGAACAAGCATGGAGGAACGTGGATGTGGATCAGCTATTCGATGTGTTGGACCATCAAAATCCGAGTTTCTGTGTAAGTTCCCAACATCAACTTCATTGTCGGCCGAAGACAGATAGACCTATAGACACGCACTACCGATGTGTTTGCCGATTTTGTCATGGAAAAGGTGAGAATGTGTTGTTGTTCTATGACAGCCTGATCAAATGTTTGAATGGAGTTTTTGGAATGGTGGTTTGGGGCAGAGGACCTGCGCCGACTGAAAACGGTAGATCTGCCACATGGCCCGCGACTGTGGTAATAACAAACAAGCAGTTTTTCCCTTCAATACAGGATCTTAGGACATCAAGGAGTAGGTTCCACGAGGCCCAACAAGCATGGGTGATGTCAGGGTCGGAGCTTTCTGCTCTTCTGATGAAGTTATCTCTGCCAATGCAGGAGCCACTTGCCCCCGTTCCGGCCCCTGTACAGATGCGGATATTTCCCCAAATCTTGAATGAACAGCAGTTACAAAATCTCAAAGTGACTGATATCGAAGCGCATCTTGCGGACTTCCGTGCTTGTTGGAGTGACGGTATGACCGTCATACCTCGCACAAGTCGCCTGATCCAGGTGATGTTTCCAATCGTCACGGTCACTCCTAGACTTGTTGAGTTAGCATTTGGTACATTGAAAGCTGGGTAAGTACTCGGTATGACCAAAAGTAACCGGAATCACAAATTACCTATATATGGCAAGCTAGCACACAGAACCGCTGGGAGGATTGGTACTGTAATCATGGTAGAAGTATATGCTGTTGCATATGAAGTAGTTTGGGTCCATTGTGCTCTTTGTTGTGCGTCTATTTGAATTGCAATTATTTATGTTATGATGGTTGAACATTATGCCCAGTTTTTAACATCTCACAAAAGGTGGAGACTAGGATGCTAAATTTTGGCATTTCATCACTGCCGCTCGCTGCACTCGCCGGCGCGCGTCGCCGCGGGGATTCTCAGGCTTTGACAGAAAGTCACGGGGTAAAATTCCCTTTCCTGGAGCTGAAGCTGTGCTCTTCTTCTTTTCATGTATAGGACAAGCTTAAGCACCTTGCCTTCGGCAGGGCCGGCTCGCTGCGCTCGCGTCCCTCCCTACGGCTGGTGCACAGCTTGTCGGGGCTCCGCCCCAAACCCCGCATGTTTTTTTTTTTTGCTGGATTCCGTGCCCGCGGCGCCGCACTGCCGCTCGCTGCACTCGCCGGCGCGCGTCGCCGGGGACCGCGTGTGAAAAGTCACCTGCTTTTTCACGTGAATTATCACGGGACCTGCGGTCCCGTAGTGTCTTTTATTATACTAATAGACAAGCTTAAGCACCCCGCCCCCAAACCCCGCATGTTTTTTTTTTCCTGGATTCCGTGCCCGCGGCGCCGCACTGCCGCTCGCGCGTGTGAGTTTCAACATCTCGACAGCCGGTTGTGTTGTAGGATGTTGACAAAACCCCGTGATTTTCTGTCAAAAGTCACGCGACTGATGGCCTGGCCCTCTTTTCAAGTATAGGATACAAGCTTTAGTTCCCTGCCTCCTCCGTTCGGTCACACAGCTTGTATACATATAGGATACAAGCTTTAGCTCCCTGCTCCGGCACGGCCGACTCGCTGCGCTCGCCGGCCTCCCTCCGTTCGGTCGTGTGACACAGCTTGTTGGGGCTGGCCGCCATATATTATATATAGGATAGGATACCCCCAGATATACATCACACAGGCCCCCGGTCACTACCTACTAGGTCCGTCCGGAATAGGGTAAATCTGCCCTCAAAAATCGTGATTTTCCGTCCGGAAAATAGGGTAAATCTGCCTGAAATCGAGCTAGGTCCGTCCGGGTATAGGGTAAATCTGGGGGCCCAAGGCCCATTTTTCAGCCTCATAGCAGCGGTTGAATTTTTTTTTTACTAACCCATGTTGAAGCGAAGGTGTCCACATCAGGCTGAAAACGCCGGGAAACGATGGGAAACAGGCAAAAATGATGCGTCAGCGCAAAAACGGAGGAAAAACACCGGAAAATACGCCAAAAAACGATTATTTTGGCCTATGTCCGTCCGGGATAGGGTAAATCTGCCCAAACGGGCGGACGGACCTAGTAGGGAGTAGCCGGGGGCCTCATCACACTTACCACCATGTCGTTTTCTCAAACTTCACAAAGCAACACCGTACCTGGCCAACGACGCGAACCTCTACCGGAAATGCGGACCCCGATTGGTTGGACGGACATCTCGTGGACTTTCACCTCGCTTTGGAGGAAAATCGTCGACTTTCGTGTATGTGTGCCGGCCCGGGAATTCTGTATTTTGGACCGCTGTGAACCGCCCTTGGACCCAGGATTAGACCACAGGGCCACCAGGGAACTCCCACACCCCTTCCTGGACGTCTATGGCCCCCCTTTGGACCGATACGGAGAGGACGGCTTACCTGACAGCACGGAACTGGCGACGCTCACACCCCACATATGGCTGTCTGAAACCTCGGGTGGGGAGACTTCTCGTTCCAAATTCAGTACCGGATATCTTGACTCAGGCGCACGGCCCTCACACCCCCTTTGCTCGTCGAGGGATGAGGCTTCGCTGGCATGCTGGACGACATTCGGGAAAGTCGGGTATCCTTCCGGGCCCTTCCGCATGGCAACCGCCACGTTGAGTATACTAGAAACGAAAACGAAAACGACTATATATAGAATAGCCGATAGATAGATGGCCGGTGGTGCCCGTCGGCAGCAGGTTCAGAAACGAAAATGAAGCAGTCGGCACGGAGCAAGTAGTGTTGCCGGGAGCTGAGTTGGAGCTGACCTCGAGTTGATTGCCCATCAGCTCGCTGTCAGCTCGAGTTGACCGGAGCTGGCTCAGAGCTGATACCGGATATGGGAATCTAGTGTCCCAGGGTTCATCTTTCCACCCGAAGGGCAAAATTTTAGGGGAGAATGGACCAAATTCTCATGTGGAAGGTTTTCCTGAGCTCTCTTCAAGCTCAAACTGCTTTTTATACGTCGAAAACGGCCAAGAAACGGCCAATACAGAAACTGGGGAGGGAGTGTGATGTCACTCAGTTACACCACCAGAAATGTCACGTCGTCCGCTTTGGGTGACGAGGGTGGAGTCGAGGCGAGCTGGCATCACCTCGAGGTGCCGCTTTTGGGAAGGGGTCGAGTTGGAGTTGAACTCAGCTCGGAGCTAGCTCCAGCTTCCGGCAACACTAGGAGCAAGTCAAGGTCGGCTCCATGACGCCAAGGGTCACGGTCACGTACATGCTCATGTTGGTCCCGTTCCGATGCTCGGCTACTACTTAAAAAATATGATTTGTGTGCCAGTTCCTGGCCTACAGTAGGGCGAGCTTGCGCAGATAACAAACGCGGATATTTTTTGGCCGAACTGATTTTGCTGCAAATTGGAATTCAGAGTCTTCAGACTGTCTGTACTGATCCTGCAATCAAAGAAGTACATACATACTGGGGAACAGGGCCGAAGAAATTGATATAAAATTCTTGGTAAGTATGCTTACTTTTGATTCCGGCAAAGTAGATTGTAGTACGTTGGTAGTACAACCCATGAACTCAGCAGTGTCTATGCATGGGAGCAGGTTCAATCAGTGCAGCACATGCTTCCATCAGACAGGATCAAGCAGTGTTGCCAAAAGATCAGCAGGAACAGCGCGGCATGACACGGGAACAACAATTTATCACGGCTTCATCGATCACATCAGAAGGTACGACATATAGTGATCCGTCACTTCTTGGCACTCCGAAGCGTTGGGGGAACATGATGGTATTGAGACTTATATACTGAATAGCAATACAAGCTGATTATTTTTTGAGCCGTTGTCTGGAAACAGATATAACAAGGCTCTTACAGGGATTCCTGAAAATAATGGCAATCACGTTTTTTTTTTTTTTTTTTTTTTTTTTTTTTTAGTTTCTTTCTTTCTTTTCTTTTCTTTTCTTTTCTTTTCTTTTCTTTTCTTTTCTTTTCTTTTCTTTTCTTTTCTTTTCTTTTCTTTTCTTTTCTTTTCTTTTCTTTTCTTTTCTTTTCTTTTCTTTTCTTTTCTTTTCTTTTCTTTTCTTTTCTTTTCTTTTCTTTTCTTTTCTTTTCTTTTCTTTTCTTTTCTTTTCTTTTCTTTTCTTTTCTTTTCTTTTCTTTTCTTTTCTTTCCAGGCCTTCGAACTGGTTGACTTCCCATAGTACTAAATATTTTTTTTCGAATATCTGTGCTTTTCCGGAAGAGATGCCGAGGGACCCCATCGGGCTCAGATCTCATTTTCCCTGTTGTTAACCCGTACTAAAGCTTGCTATATTATAAATCTGGTCGGGGGGTCCCTACCCCCCGACCAGATTTAACAACGCTGAATAAACCAACGTATCCGCCTATCGTTGCTTCGTGGGTCGCATCATGTCACGTCACATACGTGACAACTGCTCTCCTCCACCACCGCCGCCCTCACAAGCTCGGCTTCATCCTCGACTCATTAATGCGCTCACCATTTCGGCGTCCTCGGGGAGTCTATGCTTGTTGGCAGGGACTCTACCCTGGCTAACTTGCTTTATTGGAGTCCCTCTCATAACGCAACACTCTGACTTGGTACATCGGTTTCTTCAATCGGATGGAAACACTCCAAACCCACCGTTACATTCGCAAACCTAATTCAACCCTGGCGCTTATTGTGTGGCGACCTACAACTCCAGTGGAAATCTCTCCATGATCCAACACAGCTCGCGGGGTCGTACTCGAGCTGCTGACGACCGTTGAGCACTGTTACCAGCAATCTGCGTCATTTAGCACCGAGTCGTGTTGCGTTAGAGGATGGTATAAAAAGGTGTGTCGTTCTCGTTCTTTCCTTAGTTCGACCTCGTCGTTCATTCCACTCCTTCAGCCTTCTCTTCGTCTCTCTCTCAATGTCTGACCCTTCTTCCCCTCCCTTCACTCAACACAACACTCAATTCATGCACGGCCCTGACGGCCACCCCTGGTATCGCGAAGGCTCTGGTCCTTGGATTCCTGTGGTCATCGACCCCGTTGTACGTCTTCAATTTTTTTGTGATCTATTGACAGCACTCAAAGACATGCAGGCTCCGCCCGCCCAGGCCCCGCCCGCCCAGGCCCCTCAGCCTCTCCAGCCTCCTTTTCAACCTGGAGCGGGATCTCAGGTAAGCTTCACAAATGCTTGATAAAATTGTCAAACTAATAGATCTCAGCCCACCTTCAATTTCTCTGGACTTCCTATCGATCCCCGTCTTCACCACCACGAATCTAGCGGCCTTCCTCGTCTGCCCCCCTTCGAAGTCGCCTCCACCGTCCTCGGGCAGCCGGCCTCCAAAGTCGCTGGTGTTCGGCAGAAGGATAAAGGCAAGAAGCGCAAGCGCTCTCCGGTTTCCGATGACGAGAGCGATGCTGGTCCTTCAAAGCGCGGTCGTCCCCCGGGAGCTCCTAACTACAACAAAGCCGACAAGAAGGCTGCTTTCCGATGCACCAGGAAGGTCTTGCCCCTCGGGAGAAACGGATGGAAGAATGTTGCGGTGATGTACAACGGGTGGGCTGTGGAGAATGATAGGCCGGAGCGTGATGCCAAGTCGTTGGAGGATAGACACAAACGGGTGCGTGATCTCAACTCAGTTCAGCCAACTTTCTAACGAATTGTTTAGCTCGTGCGCAAGAAAAAGCCCACCGGCTCCGGTACCTGCCCTCCTGAAGTCAAAGAGGCGCATGAAATCGAGGACTTGATCAACAGCCGTGCCGACACCCGCGACCTCTCCGACTCCGATTCCGACATCGACATCGTCGTATCCTCGGATGAAGATGCCGCTGCCTCCAAGAAAGCTCCAGTCCATACCGCAGTCGCTCAGCGCGCCCCCTCCCCAGGCTCTGCCTCTCGTCGCACTCGCATCGATGCCCCTGAGCTTGTCAATCAGCTCTCCAAAGCCTTCGATCCGAAGGTCGTTCACGCTCGCGACGCTGAACGCGCACAGCACTCCTCCCAGAACGTGCAGATCCTCACACTCTCTCAGCAACTCCAACAAGCTCATGCTACGGCCGAGGGGCTGCGTACGCAGTTGTCCATCATGCAGACCCATCTACACGAAGTCGAGCGTGCTCGGGATCGAGCCGAGTGGAAGCTCGAGCTGTCTCGCATTCCCGCTGCCCCACCTCGTCGTAGTCGTGCCGCTGTCTACAAGGAGAACCCGGATCTTATTCGGGTGGACGGGAAGGTTAAATGTGAGCGCATCTACCCTGACGGCGGTGCCACGACTATATGGTATTCAGATCCTAGCGATGATGACGGCGACAAGGAGAATGTCGATCCCAGCTTCGACTCCAGCTTCAGCTTCAGCCTCGACGCCGACGCCGACTTCCCTTCTCAGCTCGCTGATACTTCTTCATCCGCGGCTGCCTCGTCGTCTTCCGCTGTCGAAGGTGCTTGAATGGTTGGACAGGTGGTCCTTTTTGATACCGGTACATATCTCGCTACGCACTACAACATGCTTTGTCTCGCCGACTGCTTAGCCATATCATCTTTTAATTACTGTTCTCATTGTCCCTCTTTCACCTATACCCTTCGAGAACAACTAGTCTTGTCGTATATCAATACAGATCAACTTCTTCATTCATAAATTGCTACATTGTGAAATCGTGCGACCCGGTCTGAACGACGCTGTTCACCGAACAACATGCTCTCAAAGCCACTCCAAACTGCTTCCTCCTCTCGGCTTTGTTTCCACAATGGCATATAGACACTGCGGATGTGATTGATGCCCACCAACTCTGCTCGCACATTGTTCAAGCGGATACAAATTTCCAGCAGATCACCCCGCTCTTTGTTTCTCCCTATTTCAAGTGGAATCCGAAGGCGACCAAAGGATCCTTGCAAGCCTCGCATCCCCCATTCCGCGGTCTGCCTGTAAGACAGCAATTCTCTGTCAAACGCAACGTGTTCCTCGATTTCAGCTCTGGTTCCTCGGATTTTCTGTCCCGTCTTGATTGGAGCGCGTATCTTTCCTTCAATCTGTTGTGCGCCCCGCGGGAAAGCTGTATCAGCTACGAGGTAGAAGCCATCGGGTGTTCGGGTGCGAAGCTTTTCGTAAATAGGTCGAGCTACGCGTGAGTCGTGCCAGCTGCCTGGGGCATTGGTTCGAGCGGCCAGCACCGTACCTGGGCAGATAATCCAATGGGTTGAGATATTGTATGCATCGTGTGACGGGGACTGACCTTTCGGCGAGAACACAAGCACAGAGCTAACGAAGTGTTCACAGAGCCATCCATTATAGGTCGCATTCTCAATCTCAGTATCTGCTGATGTTTGACAGGGTAAATTGAGACCATCGATGCTTGCGAAGGCACCCGTAAGGCGTGGATGGCGTTCTGTAATCAAATCATTGTATTCCTCAAATTCTTCTAGCTCTCGGGGCCATCGCATCTGTGCAGCAGGCATACGGCGGAGCACAAAGAGGAGAAGTTCCAGACCGAAAGTGATATAGCGAGATATGGTGGTGGGAATGCAGGCAAAGATCTGTTGGAGACTAATCTCCCGCATTGTCGAGTTCAAATAATGAAGTAGCAGACCCAGTGCGCCCGCAGCATCGAGAGAACGACCCGCAGGCCGTGTTTTTCCCGTGCTTGACGCGTCTGGGCGCCTGATCGGTGTGGATTCCCATGCATCACCAAACCCAGCCTCCAGAATGGCCTCAAAAGTAGCAACATTGAATCCCATGGTGGTGATGTACGCCCGGTCGTTTCGCGTACGGTACAGAACTTGCCAAGCAGTGGCGCCGCGGGGATTTCGTAGCAATTGCGCGCGGCAGAGATATAATCTGCTCGGTCGTCTTCGCTCGGTCCGTAGTCGGTGGGCTTCAATGGTGCCAAGGGTCATTATAGCAATTGCGGAGCCGAGGAGTTGTTGTTCATCGTCTAACGCGTTGTTCTCTGTATCCTCGAGGTCTTGAAGGCAAAAGAACGCGTCGATGTCCATGCGTGATGCAGCGAGGACGCGTTTGTTGAGGCAAAGACCGTGTTGTGTGGCTTGCTTTGGCAGATCATGCGGAAAGACGGGAATAATCGCAGAAAATGTTACAAGTAGTCTTATGGGAAAAGCAGAGAATAGATTCTAAGACGAAATATAGCATGACATCATCGTTGGCACCCCGCCGATAATCAACAAAAACAATTTAGTACTATGGGAAGTCAACCACTATTTCTCTTTTCTAAATTTCTTTCCTTTCCAGGCCTTCGAACTATTTCCTGCCACCCTACTTATTTAGAGTGCTAGATCTATATAGAGGTCTATTCTCAAAGTACTCCATAGTTGTGCTCTCGGCCCCGCGGTACCTGCACCCCATCCGAGGTCTTATCTGAGTTCTTCTGGTAATTGTCGCTCATGAAGACCCAGTCCCATGCCGTGCAGCCATTGACACAGGAGAGAAAGACATCAACACCCACCTCCCGCCATGCCTTTGCTGCTAAAATAAGCTCATTTCCGTAGTGCGCGTATGCTCTGTTGTATTGAAGGTGACTACTGGTTGATAGGCGGACTTCCTTGACACGGGATGGTCCATCCCAGGCACGGTCGGTGCGTCTCATGATGAACTGCACGAGGGGGCGGAAAAGGGTTTCTTCTAATCCATATGAAGTAAACGCTGTCAGCTTGGGAAGAAGTGTGATGTCTTCGGATTGAAATAGCTCCTTCGTTCCGTTGCCGGTACACCCGGTGATGTTCAGAGATGTCAGGCGTGTGCCGTGGTTAACCAACAAGCTCATCAAGTACCCATTGGTCAACTCTAAAATTCTTGATAGCTCCAATGAATTGAGCTGGATATCAAAACCGCGAAACGCGCTGAGCAGGGTGTAATGGAAGAGCGAACTATAGGCCTCGTTTGGGGTGTAACAAAAGGCAGCTGTGAGAGACAGATCTTTGAGGGCTGGGAGTTTGACTTGAAGGAAAAATTGAGTTAAGGCCATGTATGTGGGAAATGTCAATCGACACTCGCTGAGGCATCTGAAATTTATGATGCTATATGCTTTCCGGGAAAGGTCCGATGACGACTGCAGACCTGGACACGGGGTCAGACCTGTAATGGATTTGAATCATCATGAGCCTCGCCTTTTGCAAAGAGCTTTAACTTAAGGCTCTGAAGAGTTCCAGAAAGCAAAGGAAGGATATCTTCAAAGAATTGGTTTTGCTGCACCCACATGTCCAGACTCAACGACTGCAATTGACCAAGGTTGACGCCGAGGGAAAGGGGATGAAAGAGTGCCTGGGCACTAAACCCAAACCTCGTAAGACCCGGGGCCAGCTGTGCAATTGGCGTGAAATCGTCGACACTGCCCTCGAGGAAGAGGGTGAACTTTTGGCCAACGAAATGAATGCTGAGATCTTTGAGGACGGGAAACATGTGGTGTGGAAGACGCATGAAAATTTCTGTGCTTTCTTCGTCTAGGTCAACATGCAAGAACCGGAGTGGCGGAGCATTTTCGACCACAATATTCTGTAGAACGCCTTGAGGCAAGCGTTCGCAGGCATGCAACTCTATATCCAAAAGACGATATGGTGATATCAGATTAAGGCAATGCTCCAGCTTGTCTCTGTATGGTACTGGCAAATGAAGATAGCGGCCGCTGTAGCCAAATCCAAATGAAAGACGGTGCCAAAGTGTCTGGATCGCGATATATCGCCATCGGCGACACACCTGACTAAGAAGCGCCGGTATAGCCACGCGGGGTGCGCGAGGCTCTCTGAAGCACGGGAGAAGAAGCGGACTCCCGCCAGCAGCGAACTCAAAAATCAGGGAAAGAAGTTCGGTAGGAATTGACTTGAAGGTGGAGGCGTCGCCAAATAGGCCACGGGCGTATTCGGTATTGCCCTTGGGCAATTCTTTGAATTTAACCTGCGAGGAACACGCAGACTACTAGTGTCAACAGTCTGATGAATAAATGAGGACAAGTCTTACTGATTTGCGCTTGCGCCTCATTGGGGGGAAGTTGTGGGCTTACTCGGCAACGTCGGCAGGGCGCCGTTTGAGTTTACGGTGTTTTAAGATGCGTCGGCCACTCGGTAACCGGATAAGCAGAGCACTGTGACATCGTGTTATTTACCACAGGCACACGCAGTGGATTTTTGAGATTTGTGACTGGTGTGACCTTACGCGTCTGCCTCTACGCGCTTTTCTGCCTGCTTTTTCGTCTCGTTGATACAATTGCGGCGAATTTAAATGCATTACCAAAAAAGGAATTTGCCATCGATCTGCATGCCTTTTGCCCCCAATGTGCCCGGAGAAGAAGTTTTGATACTAAATATCATTGTGCGGGATGAAAGGTGGCCAGTGGCGTACTTGAAGCATGTTGTTTGCTCCAGATTTGAGCCAGAAATGGCTTGGTGAGTGTAATCAAAATCAGCCAATTGCGAAGAAAAATACCTCTTCACCGGGCAATTGGGAGATACCTAGAGCTGACCCTTCAATAGAGAGTTTGCGGTGAGCCACCAGAAGCCACCTGGCGGCTCTAATGGCATGCGGATTGGAGCGGCTATGCTGTCTGGCGGCTCGTTTGGCGGCTGGTAAGACTGGTTCAAATTTGGTTTTGCGAGTCTATTCTTAGTACTTAGTCATCTATATCTTGAGCCATACACACACGAAGAAAATTGGACCCGAAAATCTGACGCTATCGCGCATTCGAGCCGAAGACTTCGGTTGATGCTGGAAATTGCTTCAATTCAAAACAATTATGCACGTTTGGACAACGAACTCTCATTGGCTGAAGGTATAGTCAAGTATGCAAGGTACACAACCACTGCCCAACCGCTAAGGATCGCGCGCGACGAGCCGCTGAACGAGCCGCCACATGACGTAGCCGCTCCAATCCGCATGCCGTTAGAGCCGCCAGGTGGCTTCTGGCGGCTCACCGCAAACTCTCTAATGTCAAAAACCTACGACAGGCTCATGATATGGGCAGTTATGCCCTCTGAAGAGAGGGATTGGTGGTAATTTCCTTTTTTTGGTAATATTAATGCATGCCATTTGAGGCCGAATGGTGCTGTATGTTCTCAGCCCAAAGATAGAAATGTTCACTGGAATGCTACGTACTCGATCGCAAGCTTGAGGGAAATAGAATCCTGATTCCATCGTACGAGTCTTTGGGAATTTACAGATTGCCTTTTTTGGAAGAAAGCTCTTGTTCCCAGTCTGTTGCCTAAGGCCTTTTGGAACAGTGTTTTCAAGACCCTATGTTGTTACTCAGATAGCTGCCTAGTAGGCACTGAGTAAATTTGGCCTTTGAAAATTATGTGATTGAGGTAATTTCCGGCCTGTAAATTCCGTCATGCAGTTCAAAGCCAGTTTCAATACCTAGCTTCAGTTATCCGCCTAGCCGCGGGGTTAACTTGCTCTCTCCAGGGCTTCGGCTGGAAAGGGCGAATGCATCGAATGTACGGCAGAGGGTGTGCACCGACTGTGGCAGACTCATTGGAGCTCTCGGAATCCGCTGCCGACTCAGACGAAGCCGGAGAATCGGCAATGGATGGATCAGTGGCCCGAGTGACTCGACGACTCGGACTCGAAGCTTGCGTGAATTCCTGTTTTCCACTGTGGCTGTCTTTCCAACTCGTCAACGCAAACGTATGAGCTACAAATACTAGTCTCTCGTAGACAGACGCTCTAGTATCTTGTGTCTCGTACCTCGACAGATATAGAGTCTGTTACTTACCGCGGGGGTCCGACCGGAGTGCGTTTTTATTACATAATCTGTCAGCAGTTTCACCACGTGCTGCATACGTGTTGCATGGCTCAGGCCTGTTGCCTGCTGCAGTTGTGCTGCAGAGCGACGTATCTCCTCTCGGGTACTCTTTCCGAGTCGTTATATGCACTGTCAAGCCGAATCCACAATCAAAAGATGCTGTTTACAGTACCTAGATCTAAAAAAAAAAGTTATATATGGGGTAAGTACTCCAGTAAATCACAAAGTTTGGCAAAAGTGCTCTCTTAGGCTCGAATTCAACTCGAATGATATGACTATGGCCCGACCTTTGCCGTGCATGGCCGTACAACTACAAGGCCGTACGCCAACCATCCACGTCCTCCACAGTCCCCCCACCTCAACGTGGCAGATGCACGTGGCCCAATTGTTGACAGATTATGTAATAAGGGTGCACTCCGGTCGGACCCCCGCGGTAACTACTAGACTATACAAATACACGAATCTGAAAAGCGGAGGGTTTAGGTGCGTGATTTTACTATGAATTCCTTCGTATCTGAGTGCTTACATTTTCTCTTCTTGACATGCTATCCTCGCCCGCATTGTCATTGTTCAAAAAAGGTGCGTCTCTGGTCCTCTATTCCTCGGGTTTTACAATAAGGGAGTCGGAATCTGAGCCATATTTGCACTGCACACATGATTTCATGTGCTGCATTTCATGTATGGCTGATTTTCACTGCACCTGACGCCGGAAAAAAATCCACAACCATTCGTTGAGTTCTCAGAACTCCCCTCTTCGGGCTACTGCTGCTTTCACCTTCAAGTCCTGCCTTTCAGAACTCGACGCTGAAGGCCTCAAGCTCAAAGCTTAGAGCAGGATCGACTGTTCTCCAATAAGGAGAATAATATCGCTTCCAACAACTCGGACCCGATTCAAAATATTAATAGGCAATGCCAGGTGCGTCAGGAGCATGTTTTTATTTGAACTATCTACTGACTGTGGTCCTCCCCTATAACTATTGCGTTGTATCGGCGTTCGAGTGTGCGCAACGACTGATGGTGATTTTCTGGCTATAAGTTTGTGCTTGCATTGTCTGTATTATATATTGAATACACTTCATTGCTCCCTTCTATTGTTTTGCGGGATAGTCGTGAATGCCTCGAGAAAGATACAAAAGATAAGATTCATTCTGTTGATCCAGCTGTTATCATAATTCCTGATATGCGAGTAGTATTAGTTACAATTAATCCGCCCAGTACTTGAGTATCTGCGCCTCCGAAATACCTGTCGCTCTCGTCAACGGCGGATGACCGCAAGCACACAGCTCACGTTTCCCTCTTCCTGGACAATCGTGCCGCTCGAGACAGTAGCTCTGGACGCAAATAGCGCATCGCCCGCGTTTTTTTTCCCTCAACAACATATTCTGCGAATTCGCGGCCGGGAGATTGGGTTGCAACACCAGCGCACCTGTTGAATTTGAATCAAACACATCTAAAAGAAAATCAGTCGTCTGGCAATACCTCAACCTTAGATAAGAATGTAAACCTTCCAGAGGAATGTCTAATTTGCTGGTGGAAAGCGGAAATGCGGGGAGGACATTTAATCCAGTAGTTGGGGCCGGGCAAGGCCCTCCAGGACAAGCTTGAGTAGCAGAGGAGGAGTTTCCGGAATATATAGTGCCATGGTAATATTTTCAGCTTCTGTCAATCGGATTTGTGAATTACTGAAGTGGACGCCAGACGGATAGTACTTAATGGAAGGGTGTGGAAGAAGTATTAACATTATAGACGCGTCGATTCTCGAAAACTGATTGTGTGATTGGTAGATGTTGTGGTGGTGGTTCTGAGCGCTGACTACTAGGTATAGGCAAGGCGTCGCAAAGCCGTCGTGTGCAAGTCGAGCAAAAGTCGAGTGTAACTTGAAGATGGGAGACGTGAGAAGCCGCAGTTATGGCATGATCAAATCTGTGATGGCAACTGATCGTTCGGAAGCAATAGTCCCTAGTGACATGGGCTCAACTGGCATGGGTCATGAGAGGCCCCCGGTCACTACCAAATATGTCCGTCGGGCGACTTTGGCTGATTTACTCTATTTTTTTGACATTGATGGCTCTCTGGGGACGTCAAAAAAAGCGATTTTTTCCCGCAATCAAAGCAGACCAACCCGGCTCTATACGCGGAAAAAGCGAGAATGTCGTGTTAATTGCGCCGACAAACTGACTAATTTACCCGGACATAACCACGACCATTATCCAAGTTTGACCTTGCGGCGCGCCGCCACGTTGAACGAAAAGGTCAATCACTATCCGTTGAACCACATTCAGCCGCAGATCTTGCAAGCACGAACAATAAAAAGTGTTATTTTGAAACCAAGCCCAGTCCTCCACTATATCCCTCCTCCGGGCCGCCGGCACCTTCCTCCGCCCTGCATTCTATCAATGATCAGAGCGACCTCATTCAAAACACGAACAAGACAGTGCACTTCCAGGCAAATGAAAATTCAATAAACATCTGGGATTTATCGAATCGTCTGCAATGGGGTTCAGTTGAATGCCATTTGAAGTCGCGTTGAAGTACATAGCCTGTTCGGATACCCGTAACTGTTTCTGTAACCGTTTGCTGTTTTCCTTATATGGTGGCCGCGGGAATTTCATGCGACCAAAATGTGACCCCTGTGACAGTCGGTGTGTAGGGTTGGTGTCGGGTCATGAACCCCAGTGAAAACACCGTCTTAGCCGGCATCGGCGTGTATCGGCATGCCTTGAGAGGCCTTAGCTCACATTATCGATGCATCTTGAGGCAGGTCGATGCAGGCCGATGCCACAGACAACGAAAATGGGTTTTTTTGACGATTCTGTATCGAGGTGCATCGAACCGCATAGGACAGTAAAACAATTTCTTTATTTTGATATATAAATACACTTGGGTCGCTCTACTGCGCTGCTCCCGCTCCCGCCACTGCCTGGCGCCCACTGCGACGCCGTCTTGCGCTCCCATTCTCGCCCCCCACCTCCATCCCAACGTGCATGTCCTCCCACCCCACGCTCAATAAGGTTGGCGGGGAGATCCGTCCGCCAGAGAGAAATTGAGGTGGGCAGTGGGATACAACGGCGAGGCGACGAGGGTGCGGTGGGATGCCACTGCCAGTGTTGCGTTAAGAGACGCGGGGAGATCCGTCCGCCAGACAAAAACTAACGTGGGCGGCGGGATGCGACTGCAAGCAAACGAGGAGGCAGCTCAATAAGGTAGGCGGCTCAATTCATCCGCCATTGACACCGGAGAGCCTAGAAACAGACTGCATAGGTAATCGTCGGCGGCAAGATCTTCGCGCAGCGGTTGCCAGCTGCAGCGGGCGGTAGGTGCAATCTCTGCGGGCGGTGTTACATTAGAAGGCAGAGACAGTGTGTGATATTACAGCGTGACATGTCAGAGTTATCCGAGTACGGGAGTCGCGGAATCCAGCCAAATGGGGACTCGACACGTTTTCCTCCAATAACTGCTTCATCCTTCTCAAGGCTCCATTCCAACAATGCTAGCATTTCATTGATCTGAATTTCATGAACACGAGAGGAACCATACAAAAGCAACCGCATCAGGGACCCGATAACCTGTTCAGAGGTCGGAAAAGTGGGTTTTATGGGCACGTTCGGGGAATCCGGTCAGAGAACTCAACCCTTAGCATTTTGTATTGACGGTAAAAGATGAAGGAAGAACAAATTTTAGAAATCATTCATTTTTTCGAGAATCCGAGGGCACGCGCCGCCGCAGAGCGCGACCCGAAGGGGAGATCTTGCATGGAGGGCAAGATGACTCGTGCCTCTTTTCCTCCTTCGGAAGAGGAAAACGCCGAACAAATTCTCGATCACGTTCATTCGGAGCTAACAGAATCTGAAAATGCGCGGAAGGCGCAATAACCTCAGTCTCCCGCAATGTGGGATGAAAGACTGTATATTAAATACCTGAAAATGCGCGGAAGGCGCAATAACTACACAATGAGTAAGTAAATACAAGTAGGTAGATAGATAGAGAACTCACCCTCATTGACAGTCTCCCGCAATGTGGGATGAAAGACTGAGGGTGGTGGACAGACGAGCACGGTTTATATGTAAGAAAACAAGGCTGTACGATAAGTATCAGATATCTATCAAGGGCCGGAGCGGCGGGGCGGCTACCCGGAATAATTCATATTCTGACACCCCCACTCGACCCAGGCCGTAGTCCCATAGATAGACAGAATTTGGAGTGCTTGTCATGAGATAAAGGTTTTGTGAAAATATCTGCCACCATTTCATCTGTAGGATACCACAAGACAATACATTCTCCAGTGCGAACCAAGTCATCACGAAGAAAATGATATTTTCTTTGTATATGCTGAGTCCTAGCACGGTATTGTGGATCCTGGGACAGAATAATGGCAGCTCGATTATCACATCTCAACTCAGTGGGATTTCTCTGATGTTGACCTAGTTCGTCAAAAAAGGATCTTAACCATGCTAGATGTTGTCCTGCAGCTGCATTTGCAAGTCCAATGTATTCACTCTCAGTAGAAGATAGAGCGACCATGGATTGCCGACGGCTAGACCATCCGATTGCTCCAGAGTTGAGTCAGTTGACAATGAACACATAACCAGAAGTAGAACGAGATGTATCTCTGTCTCCATTCCAATTCACTGTATCCCAGAAATTGCATGTCCTTGCTGATGTCGGCCCCGTTGTATACAAGTTCCCAATGACGGGTGCCTTTGAGGTATCGAAGAAGTCGGTTTGCTGCTGCCCAATGAATTCTCTTTGGCTTCTCACTATATCGACCAAGTACTCCTACACTGTATGCAAGATCTGGTCGAGTACCTAGCATGGCATACATAGCAGACCCGATTACACTTTGATATGGAACAATAGCTCCACCTTCGACAATAGCCATATGGGTAATGATACTGTCGTCATCAGGGTCATTCTCTGTGAGAGGGGTTCCAGTAGACATAGGTGTGAATACAGGTTTGCAGTCTGTCATGCCATAGCGAGAAAGGACTTTGTCAATATACTGACGCTGGTTCAGTGCAATGGTGCGCTTCTTACGGTTTCGAATGATCTCGATCCCAAGGAGGTATTTGGCTGGACCCAGGTCTCGCATCTTAAAAGTAGATGAAAGCATTCTTTTGACTTTGGAAGAGAATTCTTTAGAAGTTGCAGCAACAAGAAGATCATCAACATAGACCACAACAAAACAAGTCTGTTTGCCTTCTTTATAAACATAAAGGCAGGTCTCTGAATTCAAGCGATGAAATCCGAGTTTTAGAATCTCTGTGTCAAAGGTCCTGTTCCAAGTTCTCCCAGCTTGTTTAAGACCATACAATGATCGCTTGAGTTGCCAGCAGTGACCTTCTGGAATTTCAACACCTTCCAGAGGCATCATGTAGATTTCTTCCTCCAGTTTACCATTGAGGTAGGCTTGTGAAACATCCAGCTGATCCAGTTCTAAGTCGTATTTGGCAGCAAGAGCACAAATGATGCGAACAGACTCAAGATTGGCAGTGGGCGCAAAAACTTCTTTGTAGTCAACACCTTCTTTCTGAGTACATATCTCCTCTGGCAACGATTCGGACGCAATTTTGCCTGTTTCATCCACTTTGACTTTGGGAACCACTTTAGATTTAATAGGCTTGACACCGTCTGGTATGGGAACAACATCATAGACGTCATTTGCTTGGAATCCAGCAAGTTCCTCTTCAAGTCAAGCTTTCCAATGTTCAGCATCAGGACCCTGCAATGCCTCTTGCCAACTGGAAGGGTCGAGAGGGTTCTGAGCCAAAAAGGCTTCTTCAATAGCATCATCTAGAGAAGCTGTCAGGGGAACTCCCCCTTTTGGCACTACACAGCCACCTATGACGCAGGCCTCTTGCAGATTTCCCACTTTCTTGTCAAATCCCCAAAGCCCTATGTCATCGTGGAGTAAGGCATGTGACTTGGCCCGGGATCATTGCCGATCGCTCCGAGCTTGTGGGAACTAGTTACTATATGTTTACTGCACCTAGCGTGGGAATCCTCAGCATTTCTTCTCTTTGGATTCTCCCTCGCTAGGTGCGCTGTGATGTATTCTTAGTAGCTTCTTAATTAACTTTGGATTCTCCCTCGCTAGACCCTCGAGACATCTCGGGTCCTAAAGGTTGCCCTTACAGCAGAAGAAAGGCTCCAAGGGATTAACTGGTCAAGATTGCGCGCTTTGGTGATTTTTCAGACGCTTCGTCGGACTCCTCCTCTGCTGTCTCGGACGCGCAAACTGCGAATCTTGCCCCCTCCTCCCCCTCTCTAGAACCCACCATGACCGACTCTGCCGCCGCTGCTGCAGCCGCCGCCGAGCGGATGGATAGGCTCGAGAGGACTGTTGACCGTCTGGTCGAGCTTTTTCAAACTGCTGCCAATCCTTCCACTACTACTGCTCCGACCCCTGCCGCTCCTCCAGAGCCTCCGGCCGAGAGTCCAGGACTCTTTGCCAACCTCACCCCGGCAGCAAAAACGGTCCTTCGACCGAACCCCCCTTTCGTCTTTGACGGCGACCGCTCGGCTGGCCGGGCCTTCCTTCACTCAGCTCGGACTTACATCCGACTGGTTCCGGAGGCGTTTGTCGAAAATAACGAAATGTCCGAGGAAAAGGCAGTGCGTTTCACCATGTCCTTTATGTCCAAAGACTCTGCGCAAAAATGGGCTGAGCGCATGTCCATCAAAACCCCTTTCCCCTTCCTCACCTGGGACGCCTTCACCAAGGAGTTCTGCTCACGCTTTGTCGAGGAGAACGAGCAGGACCACGCCCTACACAAACTCGAGTCTAGGGCATACTATATGGGCTCCCGGGATGTCTTCAAGTACACTGATGACTTTGAAGACCTCTTCGACCTTGCTGGGTTTGCTGACGCGTTGGTCAAGGTCACCAAGTTCCGCTCTGGCCTTGACCCTGCCATCAATGCGGCCATCACCTCGTCCAGCGACCCCCCAGACCTCCGCGACTACATGGCTTGGCGGACCCGAGCGTACCGCCAGTACGAATCGCACGTGCGGGCTCGTGCTGCTGGGCTTCTCCCGAAAGCCCCCTCAGCTCCGCCAGCCGCTCGCTCACGTCCAGCAGGTGTCTTCTCTGTTGTCCCTGCGCCTCCTCCTTGGGCCATGCCAGCTCCTGCTCCTCCGCAGGTAGTCCCCATGGACGTTGATCGCACGCGCTCCGGGAGAGGACCTCCCCGTGGCTGCTACCGATGCGGCGGGGCGGTCCACACCTGGCCCGGGATTGCCCCACCCCGGCTGACGTCCGAGCCGCTGATGTCCTTGACAAGGTCATTCGTCAGCTTGGGTCCGAGCTCCTCTCCGAACTGGTGGCTCGGGTTGCCACCACCGACTCGCTCCCTGAGCCGGAGTCTGTAGTCGACGAGGAAGAGCAGGGTTTTCTCCCACACGACGAGTGAGCGGTAAGCCCTCGATCGCGTCTCCGAATCGTTTCGCATGTTTGTATGATGACTCTGCCAATGTTACATCTGTTGAACCTGCCGAAATGAAAGACGTACCCCCTGCTCCCCTCCGTTCCCCACGCATCCGGCGAAAGCCTTGGGAACGTAGACTTCCTCAGCGCTATACTGTTGCTGCTGCACCCGGTGCCAACTCCCTGCATCTCCCCCTTGAGATTCAGGCAGTCCAGGACACCACCAAGCTTTCCCTCGAAGGTCTCGTTGACTGTGGTGCCACCTCAGACTTCATTGACTCTGAGTTCGCAGCTAAGTCTGGCCTCCCCCTCCGCCGCCTTGCACAGCCCATTCCAGTTTTCAATGTGGATGGCTCGCCAAATGAGGCTGGTGCGATCCGCGAGGTGGCTGACGTCGTGCTGCAGTATCGTGGTCACTCCGAGCGCATGCAGCTCGCTGTTACTCGTCTTGGGAAGCAGAAGCTCATCCTCGGCTACTCCTGGCTCCGGAAGCATAACGGAGATCGACTGGGACACCCGAGAGGTCAAGATAAGCAGATGCCCCAGCGAGTGCTCTACATGCCGCACCGAGGTTCGCCTGGAAGCTCGCGCTGCACGCCGAGAGTCCCGCCTGGCCGCTGAGATCCTCCGGCAGCTCCGACTTGGTCCCCTTCCATCCATCTGCGCCATAGACTTAGGCGAAGATGAATACGATGACCTGCCAGAGCTGTTCCCGGACTACGAGGATGATGACGAGGATGATGTGGATGAAGTGGATGATGCGGATGAAGTGGATGACCCCCTTGAGCCGGGAGACCGGGTGTTCTACACCCAGTTCCTGCCTTCTGAGGATATCCGTGCTGGAAGCACCGTCTCCCAGCGCCTGGCTGAGGCATACGCCAAAAACTCAGCCCCGGCGCGCTCGGACGTTCCCGAATGGGCCCGAGAGTTTGACGATGTTTTCAACAAGGAGTCCTTTGACTCGCTGCCTGAACGCCGATCCTGGGACCATGCCATTGAGCTCGTGCCGGACTCTAAACCCACGAACTGCAAGGTCTACCCAATCTCGCCTCTCGAACAGAAGGAACTTGATGCCTTCATCGAGGAGGGACTTGGCACTGGCCGGATTCGACCGTCAAAATCACCTATGGCCTCACCTGTCTTCTTCGTCAAGAAGAAGGACGGCGGACTTCGGTTCGTACAGGACTATCGAGCTTTAAACGCTATGACCGTGAAGAATCGTTACCCGCTCCCCTTAATCAACGACCTCATCAACCGACTCAGGGGAGCCCGGTACTTCACGAAGCTCGATGTCCGATGGGGCTTTAACAACGTTCGAATCCGTGAAGGCGACGAGTGGAAGGCAGCGTTCCGGACCAACCGGGGACTGTTTGAGCCGCTGGTCATGTACTTCGGTCTGACCAACTCCCCTGCAACCTTCCAGACCATGATGAACGACATCTTCCAGGATCTTATCCTCTCTGGCGACGTCATGGTCTACCTCGACGATATCCTCATTGCCCACTCAGACATCCGTCGGCATCGAGAGATCGTCCGAGAGGTCCTGCGGAGGCTTCGCGCAAACAAGCTTTACCTTCGAGCAGAGAAGTGTGAGTTTGAGCGGATCTCCATTGAGTACCTCGGTGTGATTATCTCCCACAACCACGTCGAGATGGACCCTGTAAAGGTTGCAGGAGTGGCAGCTTGGCCAGCGCCTGAGAATAAGAAGGATGTGCAGCAGTTCCTTGGCTTCACAAACTTCTACCGCCGGTTCATTGCGGGCTTCTCAGACGTTGCTCAAGCCCTCTTCAGACTCACCAAGAAGGGCATCGCTTGGACCTGGGGGCCTGAAGAGCAAGCTGCATTTGACGAGCTCAAGCGGCGGGTGACTCGGGACCCCCGTTCTGGTTCTCCCAAACCCCGAACGCCCGTACCGGCTCGAGGCTGACAGCTCTGACTATGCCACCGGTGCCGTCCTCTCCCAGCAGGGTGACGATGGCAAGTGGCATCCGGTTGCGTTCTACTCCAAAAGCCTGAACGAGGTGCAGCGGAATTACGAAATTCACGACAAGGAGATGCTTGCGATTGTGCGAGCCCTTGAGGAGTGGCGCCACTTCCTTGAGGGCGTGCAGCACCCGGTTGAGATCTGGACGGACCACAAAAACCTGGAATATTTACGGAAGGCCCAGAAGCTCAACCGTCGCCAAGCTCGGTGGTCTCTCTACCTCTCCCGTTTCAACTTCTCGCTGCACCACCAACTGGGTCGCCTCATGGGTCGCCCTGACGCGCTTTCTCGCAGACCGGACCATGGAGTGCAGGATGATAACCAGGACGTTACCCTGCTTTGACCCGAGCTGTTCCACGTTCGGGCCACCGAAGCCCTGGTTATTGCTGGCCCTGAGGCTCCCCTCTTGCGCGACAGTCGCGATGCGCTTGCCGGGGAACCCGACCTTGAAGAGCCCATTGCCCTGACTGCGAAGGAACTCCTCAAGGCCCGAGGTGTGCGGTCTGCCCGGTCTTCGGAATGGCGTATTGAAGGTGGACTCCTTTACTTCCGGGGGAAGGTTGTCGTCCCCCGAGACAAGGACCTCCGCCGACGCATCCTGGAGCAACACCATGACACGCGCGTTGCAGGCCATGCCGGTCGTTTCAAGACTCTGGAGCTCGTGTCTCGGAACTACTGGTGGCCCCAACTGTCACGCCATGTCGGCCGGTACGTTGCGACTTGTGACTTGTGCTGCCGCACCAAGGCGCTTCGTAGACTGCCGATTGGTGAGCTCCACCCCACAGAGGTCCCCGAGGAGCGCTGGCACACCGTCTCAGTCGACTTCATTGTCGAGCTTCCCGAGGCCCATGGATACGATGCAGTCATGGTCGTTGTCTGTGCCCTTGGGAAGAGAGCGCACTTCATGGAGTGTCACACCACCATTGACGCGGTTGGCGCTGCTCGGCTGTACTACCGGAACGTCTGGCGCCACCATGGCCTGCCGGAGAAGTACATTTCGGATCGTGGCACCCAGTTCATTGCAGAGTTCACGCGCGAGCTTTGGCGCCTCGTTGGGGTCACCCCAGCCACTTCTACGGCCTACCATCCGCAGACCGATGGCCAAACGGAGCGCGTTAACCAGGAACTCGAGCAGTACGTCCGGCTCTTCACCAATTACAAGCAGGACGACTGGGATGAGCTGCTGCCTGCAGCGGAGTTTGCGTACAACAACCACATGCACTCCTCCACGCAGCAGGTACCGTTCATGACGGACACTGGTCGGCTTTCACGGATGGGCTTTGAGCCCCACGCTGCACGTTCTAGGTTAGAGGCTGTAAACGAGTTCCACGATCGGATTGCGTCAGGGGTTTCCGAGGCGAAGGCGGCACTCGTCAAGGCCAAGGCAGAGTACAAGCAGTACTATGACCGCCGGCGGACACCAGCTCCAGACATCAAGGTTGGTGACCGGGTGTGGGTTGATGCTTCAGATATCCGCACCACCCGTCCTTCGGTGAAATTCTCCCACCGGCGTATCGGCCCCTTCAAGGTTCTGAAGGTCGTCGGTAATGGTGCCTTCAAACTGGAGCTGCCGCCCCGGTACTCTGCCCTCCACCCTGTCTTCCCCGTCGTGAAACTTCAGCTTGTGGAAGCCGATCCAGTCCCCACTCGCCCCAGACACGAAGAGCCGCCACCAGTCCTTGACGTTCCTGGCGACAAGCAATGGGAGGTCGAGGAGATATTGGATGCCAAGATCCGCTATGGGAGTCTATGGTACTTTGTTCGCTGGAAGGGTTATGACCCGTCCCATGATCAATGGGTGAAGCACTCTAATGTCTTTGCCCCGGACGCTGTCGCTGCTTTCTACCGCAAATACCCTTCCAAACCTCGCTCCATTGCTGTTGCTGCCTTCGATTCCCTTCCCTTCCGTGACCGCTCGTCAACTCCAGCTCAGGTGCGATCTATGCGTCGAGGCGCCGCATTCCAAAGGGGGGGATGATGTCAGGGGAACTCCCCCTTTTGGCACTACACAGCCACCTATGACGCAGGCCTCTTGCAGATTTCCCACTTTCTTGTCAAATCCCCAAAGCCCTATGTCATCGTGGAGTAAGGCATGTGACTTGGCCCGGGATCATTGCCGATCGCTCCGAGCTTGTGGGAACTAGTTACTATATGTTTACTGCACCTAGCGTGGGAATCCTCAGCATTTCTTCTCTTTGGATTCTCCCTCGCTAGGTGCGCTGTGATGTATTCTTAGTAGCTTCTTAATTAACTTTGGATTCTCCCTCGCTAGACCCTCGAGACATCTCGGGTCCTAAAGGTTGCCCTTACAGAAGCAAGCAAGACTGCCTCTGGAGCGTCAGGGACTTCAATGTCTGGTTCATCAGAAGCTTCATTTTCTTTTGCCTGTTTACGTGCTGCATTCTCTGCATCGCGCTGAGCTTTTGACTGATGCTGTGGTCCTTCAGCTATTCTGTCGTATGATAGCAGACACAACTTCATATCAAGCCGGAAAATTCTTTGAAACTTGAGATTTAGCAGGAACTTGGGGTGGGTTTATAGGCAAAATTCACATTTCAGAGAAAACGGAGAAACCCTAGTCTAGGGTTAGAAAAGCGCGAAATTTTTGCGCAAAATTTCAAAAGTGTGTGTACCTAACTTGTGATTTGGGGGGAAAAGACATCAAATTATAGCGTGAAGTTAGCCAGTAGCTCATTTCTGACCCCAGCAAACATTCATAGCAGAAGTCCCTTGGATTTGGTTGAGATTTGGTGAAGATTCAGTGGTGCGGCAGACATTTGATGCACTGATGGCATCGTACAGCCACCGGCTATGTCTCGGCCCGGACCGAAAGCGCGAAATCCGTGGAAGAAGAAATGATTTTGTGGATTTTGAGACTTTTGGCCCGAGGGATCTCTAGTCTTCCTTCTTATGGTCATTTCTGCACAGTTTCAATGCAACTGGGTAAAAACTGAGGGCACAGTAACAATTTCCAAATTAGGTATCTGGCTTGTCACGAAGTTCGGTCCGCTATCATACTCAGCGGTGGGATGTTGTGCCCTTGCATGTGGACGTGTTGACCGCCTAGTAGGTTCCTGTCGTACACCTGCGACCTTGCGCAATGGTGGAGCTCCCCTATTTGATGGATGGACAATAGACGGCGGATCAGCCTGACTTAGATTATCCCCCACTGAACCTGGTATCGGGTGAGGCAAAGTGTCCGGTTCACCATCATCGTCATCATCACCATAATATGGGGTAGACCTCTTCCGCAGTGTCTGAGCAAAATCCTCATATTCTTTCCTAGAAGTAGCAGGTGCCTCAAGCTTTGGTTCTATAGGTGAATGAAGTTCCTGGTCATCAAACCGAACATGCCTAGATGTGATGGTTTCACCATAGGAACCATCTTTGTTGATTACTAGCAAGTCATACGCTTTACTGTTTTCATGGTAGCCAACAAAGATGCAACACTTTGCTTTATCGCCAAATTTCTGCTTGTGACGCTTTTCTTTAGGAATGAGAGGATAAGCTCTACAGCCAAAGGGATGCAGGTGTCGTATGTTTATTGGACGGTCAAAAAGTTTCTCATGAGGGATCTCAAATTCCTGTGCTGAAGTAGGTGTTCTATTCACAGTATAACCAGCTGCTCGCACTGCTAAGACCCAAAATTTACGAGGAGGGCGCGAAGCAATCAACATAGTTGTAGCTCTGGAAACAAGTGTTTGATTCATCCGCTCTGCTACTCCGTTTTGCTCTGGAGTGTAAGGTGCTGTTGTTTCATGGATGATGCCTAGACATTTGAATTCTGTTTCCATTTGATGAGACGTAAATTCACCACCCCCATCTGTGCGAAAGAATCGAGTCCAGCCCTCACAGAATTCCCAATTAGCAATTTGAGCACGAAAATGTGCCTCAGTAGATTTTCGTTCTTTGAGTTGGGATTTCTTTTGGGCAAATAGAATCCACACCTCAGAGGAATGATGATCTATAAGGACCACCCAGTAGCGTATTCCACCTGGGCCTTCAGGCGTTACTGGACCACCAACATCAGATGATACAATATCTAAAGGACCACGAGCTTTGGTTTGACTTTTGGAAAACGGTAATTTCTTCATTTTCCCAAGAACACAGGGTTCACAGAATTTGGGGATTCCTGTCAAGGATGTAATTTCACCAAGTCTGCCTTTAGCAACAGATTTCTGTAACAGTTGGAAATTTGTATGACCAGATATTCGATGAAGGTGATTGATATCCATAGCAAATAGTGCATGTGGATCTTCACTCAAGGGAGTATAGACAATGTGGTACAGTCCCTTTCGATGCTTGGCTTCAATCATTCTTTGCCCTTTTGGGTTTCGAACAATGCAGCTATCTGCTTCGAACATGCAATTGTATCCCTTTTTAGCCATTTGTTGTACTGAGACAAGTGTGATACCAAAGGATGGGACATGTAATGCACGTAGAGAGACATCAGACATCCCTCGCTTTGTTTTGCAAGATAGACGGATGGTTCCAGTTCCAACTGCATCACAATATGTGTCATTACCAAGCCGCACCCTTTTTGGTGGAGTGTGTACTTTATAAGAACCTGTCTCAAACCATGCCTCATTTGGTGTCATGGTGGTAGAAGCCCCAGAGTCAATTACCACAGCTTTGGATGAAGGGTTTGCATCACTCAAAAGATAAGCAGACTGTCAGGGGAACCCCCCGCTTCCCCGACCCGCTCTGCTATTCCTTGCATCACTCCAGCCTTCTTGGGAACGCTACTCCCTCCAGACTTCCCCCTTTGTCACACCTTTCTCCTTCCGACCCCCGTTCCCTGTGCATGGCCTATTGCCGTAGAGGCCCATGCCACATGCTGTCCTTACGTACAGTATGCCCCGTTCCCCTCCTCGACAGACTCCTGTCGACCCTGCGCTCCTACAGCTAGTGCTCAGCGCAACCCGGTTCCCTACTGGTCTTCCGGTCAGACTTATAGCCCTCCGAGAGCTCTGGTACCCCGAGCTCTGGTCGTCCGGACCTCCGGCCTTCCGGCTCCGGTCCCCCGGTCCCCGGCCCGGCTTCCCACGCTCCCCCGGACCTGGGCCAAGCCCCAGCGGTTCTGTCACCCAAGCCTCGATGCTCCCGCTGTCTCGCCCTGGCTCTAGCGCCCTTCCCGGGTTCCCTGGGCTCTATTCCCCCGGTTCCCCGACCCTCCGGGCACCGAGCTCCGGCCCTCCGGACTCCGGCTCCGGTTTCCCACGCTCCCCGGACCACAGGGTATCTCCGGACCTTCGTTGGTCTACGATCTCTGGACCAGTATTGTGATCCCTCTTCTGGGCATATCCCTGGCTCCCTGCTACTGTTGGATCATCTGATCATTGATATCACAACATGGATGCTGTGCTACTACATAGTTCCCACGCACCGTGAGAAGTCACGCGTCACGCGCCCTTTTACTGTGACGCCTGGGCATGGAGACTCCTTACTCTGTTCTCTAAGGATTCTCCCTCTGCCCAGGTGAGTAGACACTCTTCCTCTTGTTGTAGCTAGCCCTCTAAGGATTCTCCCTCTGCCCAGTGCTTGTTGGACTCTTGAGTACCTCGGGCCTCAGGCCCTGGCAGCTGTTGCCCTTACACAGACATAGCAGCATAAGATTTCTGGGAAACAACAGGTACAGCTAAATGTCCATGTTCAGAGTTATCGGAATCAGATTCAGAATCTGTAGTAGCAGAGGCATTTGCCTTGTCACGGCGCTTTCTAGGTCTCGCTTTCTCAGACTTCTGCTTGTCATTCTTCTTTGAGTCCTTTGATCCCTGCGCTAGATTCTTCAACTGATAGCAGTTATCGGAAGTATGAGATTTGTTTTGTCCATGTATAAGGCAATGTTTATCGCCCTTGGGAGATGGCTTTCCTTTGCCAGGGTTTGTGGATTTAGCGGCTAGAGCAGTGTCGTCGCTGTTCTCACTCTTTGGCAGTTTACCAAGAGTAATCAGGCGAGCACGAGAGAGGACACAATGTTCCCTTTAATGCCTGTCCAGTAGCTATCATCTGGTAGAGTGCTGAGCAGAATGAGAGGCTGAAGCTCTGGGGGGAATGGAAATTCCAGGCATGCAAGCCTATCAAAGCAGGTCTTGATAGGAGCTACATGAGAAAGAATCTTGTTGCGATCCATGAGCTCTGGTTCGCCTTCAATAACAAGCTTGGTGCTAAAAAGTTCTGCTAGAACACCCATTGCAGAATCGGCACGATTTTCTGCTTCAAAGCGCTGGCGCAGTTTGGCCCAGAGAATTCCAGCATTAGATTCGTTGACATACTCTGTGCGCAGTTCTGCTGCCACCTAAAGCACGGCTATTGCGTTTGCCAGGGGTATCCTTAAAAGCTACACCAGCAACAGGAGCTGTGGCAGGCAGAGGAGTAACAGCAGCAGCAGCAATAGAGGCATCAGCTGCATTTGCAGCGAGGATAACAGATTCAAGCAGAGTGTAGACTCCCTGTAGGCGCAGTTCCACTGTAGCATTAACATGAAAAATCGGCCAGTCTTCTGCTCCGGAAAGCTCGGAAGAAGCCGAGTTTGCTGCAGTTGACATTGTGTGAGAAGTCCGAGGTGAGAATAACCGGAGTCCGAGGAAATTTCGGCAACAGGTCGTGTGATTGATTGATTGATACAAGTCTGTGCTTGTGATGCTTCGAGCTCTGATGAGCGAGCAGGTGAGTCTTCCAATAGGTACGTCTTCAGAGAGCTAGCGCTCGGTGGCCCATAACCTAACAGAATCTGAAAATGCGCGGAAGGCGCAATAACCTCAGTCTCCCGCAATGTGGGATGAAAGACTGTATATTAAATACCTGAAAATGCGCGGAAGGCGCAATAACTACACAATGAGCAAGTAGGTAGATAGATAGAGAACTCACCCTCAGTCTCCCGCAATGTGGGATGAAAGACTGAGGGTGGTGGACAGACGAGCACGGTTTATATGTAAGAAAACAAGGCCGATAAGTATCAGATATCTATCAAGGGCCGGAGCGGCGGGGCGGCTACCCGGAATAATTCATATTCTGACAGGAGCTCCCGTCCGTACTCTGAGCGGATCGAAGTATGCCCTCGCTTTCACTGATGACTGCTCCCGCTGGATTTGGATGTTTTACCTGCGTCACAAGAGCGATGCAGTAGCCGCATTCAAGGAGTGGTTGGAGATGGCCGAGCGCGAGACAGGTCGCAAGCTTAGTTCCTGAACGGCAATGGCCGCAATACGTTCATCCTCTGCCTTGCGTTCGTGAGACAGTTGGTTGAGAAGGGGCGTATATTTCATGTGCTGCAGCACACCATCCCTGCCAGGTGTTGAATACTTGCCCCAGAATGCCTCCATGGAGGAAGCAGAAGCAACTGCCAGCATGATACTCTAAAAAGGAACGAGTGAGAAAACGACAAAGCTAATCGTCAGAAACATACCTTCCAATCAAACCAATTCTTCTTGGTGCCGTCCCACTGAGAGGTTTTCCAATACTTGTAAACTTGCGGCCAGTACTTGATGGCAATGGGTACACCATTGATTACGAGGGAAGACCTCCCCTCCCAGTTCGGAGAACTGTCATCCCATTCGGAGGCCAGAGACTCCACGCCGCGATGCGCGAAGCTGATTGCGGGCGGGTCAGGAACATCAGACTCGCTGAATGTGAAAGATCTCCCGCCCGCAAGTCGCAATGCGCGCATCCGAACGTTGCTCGTGGTGTCAGTCGAAAGCGAGGTCGCCGAGGCAGAGGGGACGGCGGGGCTTGAGCTGGGTGGCGGCAATGACGAGGGCGGAGGGGAGGGTGAAGACATGTGTACATCCTGATTCCCTGCCGGTTCATTGACGACGGAGGGGACCTGGGCAGGAAAAAATTGCTGAGGCGGTGTTCCCTGTACTGCGATAAAATCATTGTATTATAAAGATGCACCTTCACTTACGAGCGGAGCAGCATGGTCGTCATTGAGACGGACCTGTGCGGGAGCATGGAATGGAGCCGACGTCGACGAGGGAGCTGCTTGGTGGACGTAGAGGGAGCGGGTTATATCCAAAGCGTTGGGGTCGTATGGATATTGTGATGTGATCTTCTTAGCCTAAGGTTTCCGATTTGTTAGTAGGGACCGTCATAGAACCCGGAGGAACGCACCCAAGGCTTGATTTTAGCCTTGTCCGCCGCCGTCCTTGTGTCCTTTGAGCGATCCGTGGCGGGGACCTGCGGAATCCGTACATCCTCGACGCCGCGGAAGAGCGTCTCGCGGCGGGTGACTGAGGCCTTGGGCTTTGTTTTTCGTTCTCCGCTGGCTTTGCGCGTGCCTTTGTGAGTGTTCGTCGCACCGGGAATCAATCTCAAGTGAAAGCCAATCAGTCTAAAGCTATGATTGATAAATTGCGCATACGCACCGGTCCCACTGAGCACGATCCCCACTAAATTCCTTCAAACGATTGACAAGGGCCGTTTTATTCCCTGTGTGTGGCAGCCGAAAGGTCCTGCAGTGTTCGCTAAGTTGTGGGTTCGTAAGTGTCGCCCTGGAAAGAGTCGGATTTAGAAAACAATCATACTGTAGAAGGAAGGGAGGCGCAACGTACAATCGAATATATTGCGTCGGAAAACCATTTTCTGTGTAGTTCCCAGGGAAAGGAAGGGCTGGGTCGTCGCCATTAGAGAGATCCTTTGGCATATCAACGAAGACGGTGCCGAAAGCGAGGATGAGAGCTTCAGAGAGAGGGAGTACGACGAGGAGGGCGCCGGCGACAAAAACGACCACAGTGAGGATGTCGAAGTGAAACCAGACAGGGGCGGCCGCGGCGCAGACGCCATTAGAGAGTTTGTGCGAGCGACCCAGGTCGCTTTTCGATCGCTCAGATCTCCGCAACAACAGATACCAGGTGTGAGCTCTAAGCGACCGATAGGAGTATTGCCCTGGGGCACTCCTAGGTCGCTGGGACTTCACACCTGAGACTGCTCGTTGTCGAGATCTGAGCGGTCCCAAAGCGACCCGGGTCGCTTTGCACAAACCCGCTATTGGCGTCGCCCTCGATCGCGTCGAGGGCGAGCCGATACAAGACGGAGCTGTGAAACCACGCAAATCAGTTTGTTACGAAACCCGCCAGTCCTAAGCGAAGGGACGGTCCCACACGATCGGCGGCAAACGGCGCGTGACGGGACTGTTATATCCCCGGAAGAAGCAGACAGTGGGAATTGAACTCATCACAATTGACTGATGGTAATGATAAATATCGGCAATTATTTCAAGTAAGCCTTTACAAAACCGCCGGGTCAGCAGGTAGGGTACGGGTCTGCTCAAATTCCAACAATTGAAACTCGATCTGAACAACGGGCATCAGCGTGAACCCCCACACATGCGAATAGGATCTCTTACAGTCCAGATAAAAGGGGAACGGCGGTTAGTGGGCAGGGTGCGGATGCCAGAAACGCTGGGTTAAAGTAGTTCTCGACTAGGTAAAGCCACACAAAATAGGCGGAAACAACAGCACAAAAAATGCTGAGGAGGAATTCCCAAATGACAAGAATGCTTAGATACTTTGAGATGTCATAAAGAGACGAGTTCTGTCGATGCCGCACCGTATGATCAAGGTATCCTGTCTTCTGCGCGCGGACACGAAGTATGTTGTGAACTGTGCAGCACATATACCGAACACAAAGATATAGCTAACTTTGCCCCTTCCAGCAGCTGGAATAAACCTTAGAAACACAGAATGTCACAGGGATCAAGTTTGCTAAGTGAAGTGGAAGTCAGATTGAAAGTGATTGTTCATGCATGGTGCTCACCTGAGTACATGAGCACTAATGCCACCACATCCATTGTGACCGTTCATCTATTCCCTTTACATTGAGAGCAGAAACTGTGCTTACAAAGGGCATGCACTGCGGCCATTGCAATGTACAGTGGAGTAACATGCCAATACCCACATATCTTTGTGCTCATCAGGTTGGTCATTGACAATGAGTGCATGACTGAAAACTCACTGCTTCAGGGCTCAGCCATATGCCGCTGGGTTATTGAGTCAATAAACACTTAGTTTACAGCTGTCCGCTTCATGTCACTCACTGGGATAATGTAGCGGCTGAGAAAAAACAACAGCTTTGGGAGACATGTTTGGTGAGGCCGAAGTTTAACTTCGTCCCCTGGTATTCAGGTTCACAACTCTGTTGAAGATCAGTCGTCTGCTCAGTGCTCAGTGGCTGGAACATACATTTTCAAGGATACTGAACGCAGACAAGTGCGCGTGGAATAATTCGAATTGGGGATGCATTTATGCCCAAGTCATGAAAGAAAAGTGTAAAGAACGTGGATGTCACGTGCCCGCTTCATGCGTGGGAAATCCACTTACGTAGTTCCCATAACTGTACTAAGTATTACGCTCATTAGTTCACACAACCGTTCACAAAGAATTGCCTGATTTCAACGGTGATCGCGTACTCAGCAACTCGATTCTTTTCTTGATGGAATATTCGTGGTGGACCGAGCTTAATTATGCGATCCCAGAAGGTGATGTTGGAAGGGTTCTGGAGATTTTGAAGGTATGAATCTTGTATCAAGACCAGACTTCGCCAAAATCCGTTTCAGATATATATTTTCACGTTCGCGGGCACTTCAAATCAAAACTACATGGCGTACCTGCTCGACCTTTACGCCCTTCTCGGATTCGAATCTTCGCCAGAGCTGAAAGAGGCAATCTTGAACAACCTTATCCTCAACCTACGCGGCGAGCCGGGGCATGGTGTGGAGGGGGACGTGGTCCAAGAATGGAATAACAAGTGGCTTCAGGGATTTTCAGGCAAATGTGGAGGCGAGTTCGACGACAAGTTTTATCGCACCACCATATCGCCGAATGTTCTCCACTTTCTCAAAATGAAGGAGGACATCGAGTCGGCCTTTGACTTGAAGCGTCGCGGGAACTGTCTCGGTAACCCAGACGTTCGAGTGTGACCGGCCCTGTGATTCCCTATCTTATCAGTATCAGCGGAGTTTCAATAAATGATAAGAGAAGATGGTACCGGATCACACTCGAACGTCTGGGGCATTTGGTAAAGGGACACCCCCCATCCGGTCACAACCCATTTCCTCCCTCCACCTTACTGTTGTACCCCAAAATTTGATGCACTACCACAGAAAATCACGCGACCACGATGACAATGAAAAAGATGCACAGGCGTAGTCTCTTGTAAACAGACGCTACAACAAAATATATCCTCGTACCTGCGGTTTGTTGTAGTCTGTCAAGTTGCTGTCATTGGCGATTGGAGGTGAACCAAATGCCGTAATGATTTTAATCAAGTCGAATCAATCGCGTCGTTGTGCATTCTGCTACGTGTTTTTAGTTACTCTGCTGTGCGGGGTACCTTTGGCAACTCATTTAAATGATGTTACTCACTTGAATGGAAGGAAATGGCTCAAAATTGAGGGAGATCGCAATTTGGTGGGTTGGCCGCCGGCCACCCGCGGTGTTGTGAATTCTTGTCGCACTGAGTGAAATAACTCACTCAAACTTTATAGACCTGCTCGACTATGTTAATTTGAGCGTCGTGTCCCAAAATTTAGGCAATTGACGGGGGCACAGTGGTAGTATAAGGTGAATAGCGGGTGGGAACTATTTCCCAATTCGTACATTACGGCATTATGCCCACCTCCGTGCATCACCCCCGTGGCAAAATACAGACTAGCACAGGCGGGGAGAGTAGAAAGAATTTACACACCTTGCCCGCACTCACCATTTTGCGTGGATCCTGAACTGCACACTCCCTTCCCCAGCACAATGTCTCCATAAACAGTGCGGGTGAATTTCAGAGGGCTCTCTCGCGGACTAGGAATCTGGTGGGCATACTGACCAGACAGAGCTGAGCAGAGGCTCTGGACTAAGCGGATTCCGGGATATGGCTACGATGAATTTCTTGATATGTATAGGGTGAGCGCAACCAGTACTGATGACCGGAACCATGTACCTTGCTCGGAGCAACTCTGACCCCATGAATTTCACCCAGTTTGAGTGAATTTCAGAGAGTCCCACCTTGGCTAAAATAGCAATTTTTCAACGATTCCAGGTGACTTAATTCAACCAATTTTCAAGTGAATTTCACGTAGTTGGAATAGGTATCCCAAGCCAAATTCATGCACTTTCAAATAACAAGGCGACATTCACGTAGCTCAGCATGGCATACAGGAAGTACGTGAATCAGGTACCTGAATTTCCAACTACGTGAATCTAAATTCATATGAAAATTGGTTGAATCGCGAATTTCATGCAACGGCTAAGTGAAACTCACGGGGTTTTACAACCACAGTGTTGTGAAAATCAATTATATATTTTAAATTTCTGTCTTGTGAGAATATTGACTTTGCTCTTCTTTGAGCTTGAACGGAAAACCTGTGATTTGTCAGGATTTGTCAGCAGGTTTTTCAATATCACCTTTGCACACATATTTTGCCTGGCGTTGGCTGACAGGCTTAGGAATCTAATAAGCATCTCCGAAAGAGATATTGAACAAAAACACGTTCAACATCGCAGAAAGAGGATCAAGAAATTTGTGATTACATAATAAGGTCGGGCAGCGATCGGCCGATGGACCTTTTTGACAGACTACAACACACCGTAGGTACGAGAACCATTGTGTTGTAGCGTCTGTTTACAAGAGACTAATTCAGCACTGGATTCAGTAACTTCTACTATCTATAATTATAGAGGACTCCTGCTCGTACCGTCTCAGTGTCCCTGCAAGCCCGCATAAATTTATATCGCACAACTTAGCTCGAAGTTAGTTGGTGCCTGAGCAAGGTGAGAAATAACCGATCAATGATAGAATACAGTAAGTATAAACTCAGTCGTGGAGAAAACGACTCATGTATTATATACCTGATAGAATACAGTAAGTATAAACTACCAGGAGAATCAGTAAGCTGTAAGGACAGTAGATACGAGTGCACATACCCCAGTCGTGGAGAAAACGACCGAGGAATGTGACGGTGACACAAAGCTACATAAGGAATGTGTGACGCGTAACGGAACGGATTGCGAGTTGGAGAAAGTAAGGCATGTACGGTAAATGGAAGAGAAATAAATACTTCAACACTCCCTCAACGAGCATCCAGTCGGGGAGCCATGCCCAGCATCTTGACGACGGGGACAATGCAGCGATAGAGGACAGATGGCAATGTGGACGTGCTTCGTTCGAGCGGTGACTTCATCAGTATTGACAATCATCCGGATGGTGGAAGTTTCGTCGATGGAAAGGGAAGTCGGTCCGGGAGGTAGTAAGAAACCAAGCTCGAACAGAAGAGAGCGGAGCCACATGATTTCACGCCCGACGTGTGTGCTAGCGTAGAGCTCGGCTTCGCCAGTCGAAAGAGCCGTGGAAGTTTGCTTCTTCGCTGACCAAGCGATTAAGCTGGATCCGATGAAGACAGCATACCCAGAAATGGATCGGGCGTGATCCTTTGAGTTTGCCCAATCTGAATTGCTGAAAGCGTGATGGGTAAGGTCTTCATTGCCGCCTAGAACAAGGACAGAGTCGCGTGTGGTTTTGAGATACGCGAGGATCCGTTTAACGGCTTCCCAATGGCTTCACCGGGGTTGGAGCTAAATTGTGATACGGCCTGAACTGCCTTCGTGATGTCTGGACGGCATTGAACAGCGGTATGCATAAGCGAACCAACGGCGTGCTGGTAGGGAACGTTGGCCATGCGCTGGAGTTCTTCCGAAGTCTGAGGAGATTGAGACTTGGAAAGCGGAGCGGCCGACGTGTTGACTGGCGAGTATACGGGCCGTGCATCCTCCATGCGATACCGAGCCACAATCGAGTCAATATAGAAGCGATGAGACAAGGAGATGGTGCGGTTCGCACGATCACGCAGGATTTCGAGGCCAAGAATGGATTTTGACTCTCCCAAGTCCTTGATTCGGACATGCTCGGAAATCTGCTTCTTTAAAAGTTTGACCTCTGCAACAGAGGAGCAGAATAAACCGAGATCATCAACGTGGGCGCTGATGATGAAAATAGCCTTCTCCAGGCGACGAATAAAGACGCACGGATCAGCAATGCACACCCGGAAACCAATCTTGACCAAAATGGAACGTAACTTTTGGTACCAGAGAAGTGCGGCTTGCTTTAACCCTTAAATTCCCCTTTTCAGGAGACAGACGTAGTCCTCCTTTCCACAAACACGATGGCCCTGAGGCTGTCGCATGTAGATAGGTGGCTCGTCTGGATCCGTCTCACTGTTGAGAAAGGCAGAGTCGACGTCCACAACGTGGAATTCCCAGTCCAGCTTCGCAGCTAGGGTTAGGAGATAACGAAGCGACTCTGACTTCACAACAGGAGCAAAAGACATCGATACCTGGGCGCTGGGGTGTACCCTGTGCACATACTCGTCATCACAGAAAGTAACCGGAAATTTGATCGGTTTGGGCCAAATTTGTAGTTTTTTGTGGTGAATTTTTTATGAATATAATGTTTGGCATCTACTGACATCTCATGCACTGGTCATCCCAGCCAGGAAGATTCAGTACAGCTCGTAGACTGAGAATAACTTTGGCACTTGTGATTTTGCGCAATTCGACAAAAGCGCAGCATTGGACAATGATTTTGGCACATAGTTATGAGTTTGATACTCTTGGGTAGTAGATATGTATGGAATGATTCCACAGCACAAGAATTGGACCGGAAAGATAAGTGCAAATGCAAAGTCTAGGCAAGTTTTGTCCGAGGGCACACAACAAACATAAACAGATTTGCGTGCTGCAACATTTTCACAGCTGAAAGTCATATTTTAAAGGGCAGTTGCTTCCAAACTGTCTGTAACTACAAGATAAGACGCTGAACTAGTATTATGCGTCATTCGTGTACCTTCAAACAGTTTCATTCGAACCAAAACCACAATTTCAACAATTCTGGCTAAGATCTTTGCATGCACCTTTTCTTGCCAATATTGCAGGTTGAAGGTCATACAAAAGGCTGCTCAGGGTACCCCTAAGTCTGAACAACTACCATATCACACCACAATCACCCTACATGCGTCTCAAACAGGGATTTGGATATATTCTCTGCATTATTCACAGTCAAACTACTGCAAACCGAGGCACTCTCGAATTTGTGCAGACTCCTGGTCAACGTATACAACGGCAATCTTCTTCAAACTCATACGGGGTAAATGGAACATACCAAACTACGATATAGGATACAAGCTCCGTGGGAAAAACACGTGACCGCGTCAAAATAGCACAATTTCCGGTTACTTTCTGTGATGACGAGTAACCCCGAATTAAGGTTTGCGGCTGCAGCCTTAAGCTCAGCGGCTTCCCGAATACGGGTAGATGGTTCGCGCGGAAGTGGTAGAGGACGAGGTTGACGAGGTGCCCGGGGTTTAGGTTGTGACTCGATATCCGCAGGTCCAGCCGGAGCAGGAGGGGATGGTGCACGAGGAGGTACCGGATTGGCAGCTGGAGGCGTAAAAGTGGAGGAAGGAGGGCTGTAATTATCATCATCAGCTTCAGTCGAAGACGATTTGAGAGAAGAATATTTGTCGCAAAGCCTCGTTGAACGCAGGACGGCGGCAAATCAAGATTTGGACCCAAGCCTCGGCTATCTTGACATTGATTGATTTCCTGGCCCAAGTCTAAACCGAGGCATTTGCCTCCGATAGACTAGGGTCTAGCGAATGAAAATCAAACGATTCATCTTATCGTTATCGGGTCAACGGCACGTTACCCACACGTGTATTGCAGCCAATCAAATCTTCGGGTTTCTCCTCGCTGTCAACGTTAACTTCGTACTATTTTGTTGAACTTCGGGTTGCGCTGCCTTTCTCTGCCCTCACCTACCATTCACTCACGGCATATTCTGCTCTTCATTCACCAGGAAAACTCCCACTGCTTCGATTTCACCCTTTGTTGAAGGAGACATAAATAATGATATTAAACTTTTCAGTTGACGGTGTGTTATATATAAACCAATACCCTCCGCCTTTAATCTTCGAGAATTACTATGGTGCACATCGCACAAACACCACCAAACAGGAACGAAATTTATTGCACCACATCAGAGCCTTCCCACGCCTGAGCCTTTGGCCAAAACACTCCGATTAGATAGTAGAATAAACCCTCTAGAGGGATTTCTCGTCCGCTCAAAACTGACAATAAATATATTTTTCACGGCATGGATTCTATCAATCAATCACGTGTGCTTACGACACATATCCTTATTGGGTACAGTGCCGGACACGCAAAGTCGACAACTTTGATCTTCCATTTATGGAAGGTGTGACACATGCCCAGGCGGTTAGTTTTCTGTGTAAACATGTTGTTACAGACCCGAACAACGGTTTTGCACGAGCCGATTTCCCCAAAACTCAAAATCAAACAAAATTGACCCCAAAATTTTGGCCGAACACCGAGATTTCATGGGAAAATTACGGAACATAGCGCAAACGACTCCGTTAATTGAGCTGGTTCTGTCCCTGATAACATCAAAGCAATTTCACGAGCCGTTTTGGCACAAATTCCTTGGGAAACATCGCCGTATTTGGACAACTTACATCATGTTGATCAATTCTATCACTGTCAAAGCTTGCCGACCACCATGCCGTGCCGCTGCCGTGGGTTGGTGCTGAAAATTTGCACGGATTACCGCCCAGATTGTAGTTCAGGCCGTCGCCCTTCCACTTACACCTGCCAAGGATCAGTAATTTTGCGCTCGGAGCTCAAAAGGGGTACACACAGTTTCGATTTTTGACCTCAAAAATTTGGCCACAGCCAAAATGTCGTGGGAAAAACTTCGGAGGTGGTTTTTTGAGCTTTTCAGGGGTCGGCGAATCCGAATCTGAAGTCAGATTTATCCCCAAAATTCCCGTTCGCCGGCAATCAACATTGTCGACTTTGCGTGTCCGGCACTGTAGCCATAAGTCCGGACGCCGAGTTACAACCGAGTTTACATGCTCCCAAAGTCGTTGGAAAGCTATTGGCTGCAACTTATGTCCTTCCCCTAGCGTTTTGAAGAAGCCCAGTAGAAGTCCATGAGATTTCAATGTTCTTGGGCGATTTGAGACATCAATGATGGCATCAGTGATGGGACCTATTTGGTGGTGTTTATGCGATGTGCACCATAGTAGCCACAGCGCATGCATGATGCCAGTGCTGTTTCTTCTCTGCTATCCTTGGCCTTGGTTCACCTCCTTCTAGAGAGCCTTATTCTGTTGATTAATCTGCTTCAAGTTTGCGCCTCACTAGTCTCCCAGAGGCAGAGTCAGAGAGTGAGCCAACCTTCGCAAGCTACGGATTCCTATCTGACGTCTGCTTTCTGACGCGTGGGCTTAACGGTTGCCCCATTTCAAACTCCGACTGATCTGTCACTAAGCGGGGTTTGAAACGTCAAAAACACACATCCCCGCCATTTTCCTTCTCGTTCTCCACTGTCTCTCCCTGTATGGTCAAATGCTCCTAGCTGTACATGAAAGCATACTGTGGGCTAGCACATCTCCGATATCTAAGGAATTCGACGGGAAATAACCTCGTAACTGACGACATATGCTCGGATTCTACCCTGTGATACATCCGCATCGTTCTTCCTATTCATGCCCCCCTTGGCTTACATTGTTGTTACTGAGCACTCATGGGAGACATAACTACTTGTCTATGTCTATTATTTGCTGTCGCTGCTCTAGACTATCGCACGAAATGCTCGGTATTCCGGCGCCATGCCATCTGCTTTTTTGGCATCTGTAACCTCTCTTCTTGGCCTCAAACGGCCTTGAATGCGTCCCAAAATTATCTCTGAATGCATTCATACTGTTAGCACACTCACTCCTTTCGCTGGGCCCAGCGAGCTCCGCAAAATGGAGATAATGTGGCAAATTTGGATATGGGCCGAAAATATAGCACGCTGGGGCGCTTTCGTGCTACCTGATAATCGTTGGACATAATACTAGCTTCTGGAAACCATACAAGTCAGAACGCGCTGGAGGGATGGAGAACGCGATCGTTGTTTGGCCGTGAGTGGTCAACACGTGAGCAAAGCGGAGATTGAAACGAGGCAATCGCTAAGCCCCCCAGATCAAGGAATATCCTGAGTAACACGAGCCTCTGGGAGACTACGCCTCACCCCTGCTTACAGGTTTCTTTAATTGTATCTTTCTCTTCAATTGGAATCCCATTTCAGGCTTCCCTGGGACCCTGTCCATCCAGGTGTCTGAATAATGTACTCTTGTGCACTTTATTAAGCCGCAGTGGATCCCAAACATGTCAATGATTATAGTATCATAATATTGAACTTCAACTCACTGTAGAGAGAAGTCGCAGCCGGAACAGCCGCGCGTGCGCTGGCTCGTTCGGCCGTGGCATGGGGCCAGCCTGACCGCGCGACCGCGGTCGGCATGACTGTGCCCGCACGGCCATCTCAGCTGCGTTATGGCCAATTTCGCGGTCAACCTGGCTGCGCTACCACAGCCAGCGCGACCGTGGCCCACAGTCAGTGCAGCCGCGCCTTCACAGTCAGCCTAGCAGTACCCTCACAGTCATTGTACTCTTTGGTTGCGCTCGATCCAATTCGTGATAAAATCTTGTATTACTATTCAATCTACATACTACTACTACCCCCAAGCTGTACTATAGACCATTATACCCCTGCAATTGATAATCCTCACAATCCTAGCAAAGGGAATCAGTTAAGGAACTTCCATGAGCTACCCACTCTGAATCACTGGCCGAGCAAATATCCTCTAAGACCACGCCTGACGCGCCGTCTCCTATCCAACTCCATATCAGAATCGTAAAAGTATTCACCATTGCACAGCACTCACCTAGACACGTTTTTGGTGAATCTATGACATATCTCAGAATCATATTCATCGCTCGATGTGACGGCACTTAGCTGTAACCAAACCACATATTGTTCACGAAATCTGAGTGTCAAGTGGGAGTGAGGTCAGCGAGATTCTCCTCTAGGTAATGATGCACCTTTTTGAATGGTGCGCGTCGTCCCGTTGTTTCGCAATATATATCAACCCGCGGTCCCGCACCCGGAAAGTGTGACACGTGAGATGTCACATTTCCGTCCTTTTTTGCCTTTTTCTCTGCCTTCTGCACTCAAACGCCCGGAAAATCAGGCTTGTTGCCATGCAGAAGCGCCACAGAGTTCGTGCATCAGTTGAGAAAAAGGTGTATTTTTTGTAATTGCTCTGACTATATTTGAATTATATACATTTCCTAGAGTCGATGAAATTTATGTAAAACTCTCAACAAAGCATTGCGCCTCAAGAATCGGATCGGAGTTTGGGTATGTTGGTTCTTTTATCTGAACCCCCCTTTGATATATTCTGACTATTAAGTACTGAATAAATTTCCTAGAGTCTAGGAAAGCTCTCAACGAAGACTTGGGCTTCAAAATTGGATTGGAGCTTGCATATCTTTGGTTTTGAGACACCCGTTTCAGAATCCTCGTTACACCGTCATTATTGGGTGGTATGCCTTGGTTACATTTTTCCTCTGTGGTTCATACAATCTTTTATACCTACTTATACCTACTGTATGAGGTTTTTCAGCATGAGTTTCCCTCTAATGTTAAGGCCCCATAACTCAAGTTTTGCGACGCCTTTCTGTCACACCTTGTGACATATGTGACACCGACACCTTCCTGCCGCGCAACCGCAAGTACGACTCTAACAGGGACTCAGTCCAGCTAGTTCTATCCTGTATGCGACCATTCAGAAGTGCCTCAACGACCTCTACTGCCGCCTCTTCCGTTCGGCTTTCTTCCATTTGGCAACTGAGTTTCCCGACTCGCCACTCATCTCCGCCCTGCTCGTTGACGAGTTCGGCCAACTTGAGGATGTGTCAGGATTGGCCTGAGTTCTCGAGAGGGAGAGATGAGTAAGCAAGCCATTGATATATTGGGCGTGAACTCCGAAATGGAGCTCGCTGCACTCCGCCCGAAGACGAAGGAGCCGAGGCAGCCCAAAACCAACAGCTCACCCTGAAGCAGCCAAAGGTGGGCAAAATACAGGGGGAAGCGCCACAGGCTCCACAAAAACAGGGAGGAGATGGACAGCAATGGGGAGGCGAGAGGGGAGGGAGGGGGAGGGGGAGGAAGGGGTGCTAGGAACGCACAATGACGACAGAGGGGAGAGAGACAGCGACGCGGGCAGGACGGGTACCAGACTTGGGGAGGGGCCAGTGCGGATACAACTTTGAAAGTGTGAGCCAGCGGAAGCGGGAAAGCGCATCAGCAACAGAATTCTCGTCCGTTGAGATCCAAACTGGGCGAAAAGTGAAGTCCTGTTGAACGGCCAGGAGAGCGAACTGGCGGAAGAGAGCTTGCGTAGGCGGATGGTCAATAGAGCCAGACTGCAAGCAGGTCGAGATGGCCTCGTTATCAATACGAAACACCACCTCCAACCCAGCCCAAAAGTGGCCCCAGAGCTCCGCAGCCCTCAACACAGCACGCATTTCCTTCCAATGGATCGGATGACGTGCATACTTCGCTGGTACAGGCTCAGTGAAGAACAGATCGCCGCTACCCCAATGGCCACCCAGACCTAGCTTACCACTCGCATCTGTAAAGATTTCGACAGTGGGACGTGGAGGTCCAATAGCAAAAATGCCATTGAAAGACGGGAGGAAGGTATTCCACCATGCAATGTCGAGGCGGGCAGAGGAAGGAAGACGGCGGCGGTGGTGGCGGGGAAGGAGGGAAAGGCGGCGCATGAAGTCCCGAATACGGCGAGTGAAGAATCGACCAACCGGAATTACCGACTGAGCAAAGACGAGATGGCCGCAGAGCTGCTCGAGGTCGTAGTGGCTCGCAGATCGACGGGACAGGCACCCATCCAGAAGAACAAGGAGGCGAGCAAGCTTGTCCTGAGGAAGACGAGCCTGCATAGCAATACTGTCCAGCTCAATGCCGAGGAACTCGAGGCAGTGAGTCGGACCCTGCTCCTTGTCACTGGAGATTGAAAAGCCCAACTCGGCAGCAACGGTCCGGAAGACTGCACGACCATGACGAGCGTACTCCACCCCCTTCGCAGCAGGAGTAACGTTGAACCAATCATCCAGGTAGTGCTGAATGAGCTTCATGACATCATCACGGCAGAGCAAAATCCAGTGATGAGCCTCCGCAAAGTAGTTGTACAGGCGGGGGCCTGTACGAACACCAAACGGTAGGAAGATGTCAAGGAACAGGCGCAACTTCCACTCGAAACCCATCAGATGCACATGGTCAGGGTGAATCGGAATATGCCTGAATGCAGCCTCCAGATCTGCCTTATAAAGGAAGGATCCAGGGCCAGCTTCCCGTATGTGATCAATTGCCCCCATAACAGCCTCGTAGACCAGATGGCCATACTCAGCCGGGATCGCGTCATTGACAGAGGATCCATGGGGATACGAGAGATGGTGAATCCGACGACGTTTCTCGCTATATTTCTTGGGTACAGAACCCAGCGGAGAAAGGACAGGCTTGACAGTATCAACCATGTCCGTGATATCAATGATACGCCCAAGAGAAACCTCATGGGCAATATCCTTGTCCACCGTCTCGGGAAACGCAAGTGCAGAGGGAAGGGGTGCAGGGGCCGAAGAGGAGGGGGAAGGCATACGTGCAGGATCCACACCAAGAAGAACACCATAGCGAATAGCAGACACAAGGGTGTCCGAAAACTGACGGTCTGGATATGTCATGAGCTGTGAGTTGCGTTGAGTTGTACGCTTGAAAGAAAAGAGTGATGAAGCGTGCACTGAGTTGGGTCGTCAGCGCACAAGGAAAATGACGAACAGATAAAACTTACTATTCAAGATGAATACTCGAAGTGTGCGGCGATCTGAATTGAACAAGACTGCGACAAGGGAGACCGAAGATGTGTTACAAAACTTGTTATTGCAAGTAAGGAGTCAGCAAATACGAACTGAGTTGAACGAGATCTACTTGAAGACTCACCTGGAGCTCAACGCACTTCAAATTAAGTCGAAGGGAGTGTCGTCGGCAGTGCAGTGTGCGATCTATTTTATACAATGAAGAGAATCAGTTGAATAGAATGAAACGAAACCAATTGACAACTCACCAAATTACTCAATACCGATGCGCTACTCGAAGGAAAGGAACGAATAGAAAAGCCTGCCGACTTTAGGCGAAGCGACACATTAATATGAAAGGATATCGCATTTGAATAGCTTACCTGTTGCGAGGCTGCGCTAACCAGTCGAAATGTGCATCTCATTGCAGAATGAAGTCAGTTAGTATTAGAAATATTGGTTGAAGTGAAGTGGATGAATGAATGAACGAGATTCACTTTGACCAACACAATGCGCAACTCGAGTGGCATTTGTGCATAGATTATAATTATTCAAGACATCCAAATTGACGATGGATCCACTACAGTAGGCGACAGTTGAGCGTAGTAAAGTAGTTGGTTGCAGCCAAAGAATGCGACCGTCGCTACGAGTTGAGTGGAAAGGTTATGAAGGACCTTACGAGTTGGCCGCGGCCAACGTTGGCAACAGTGACAAACACCATGCACTCTTGCCGCTCCATCTCGACGCTGCCTATCACCCGATAATCGATACCCAACGCGTTGTCTTGTCTCATGCTCGCTTTTACCACATCCATGCCGCCCCACCGACGTGCTGCGTCAACACCGCGCTAGCGTTAGACGTTGCGTACTGCGACTCGCATCCAAGAGTCTACAGCAACTCCCCACTGCCATCGGCCTGACTCTGCTCAAGTTGCCCGAAATCCCTCGACTCCGATACGCCGACCCTGGCACTCAACAACGCGCTGCGCTGTTTCTACAGCCCGTGAATCTCCTCAACGACTACTACTCATTTCGACAAGCGACAAGATCAAGTTTTCACCTTAGTGCTGGTACCGCCGTCTCCGCCCCTCAAATCCCGCTGTTTCCGTCAAGATCGAGAATTCTTCGTTCCAATCCCGCTCAAGTCCCCGCCCATTCAAAGACGGTGCCTGCTTGCCGACCGCCCTAGCCAACCGCTGACCATCCTAACCCGTATCCCATCTGCAAATGCTCGCCCACCCGCTGATAATTCGGGCCAGCTACACACGTCTATCTACCTGCTGGGAAAAGGTGTGTAATCTAGCCCAACCCCGACCTCTTTCTCTGACTGCTTTCATGCCACAGTATGCTTTCCACACCGCTCCACGACCGTCTTTTCCCTCCGCCAATCTTATTCTCACCTGCGAATGCATCACGATCCCCGCCCTTTCCGAATGCGACGCGTCAGCTCCCCGCCTCCCCCCAACGCTACCGCCAGCGCAAGAGATTGGCAATCGATTTCAAAACCCCGGTGGGTGCTCAGCCTGCCTGTGCTGTCGTCTGAAAACGTTCAATATGCGCGTTGCGTGAGCCATCCCGCCTTCAACGACTCGCTCACTTCCTGAGTGCACTGCTGCCCACGCCGCCTCAACAACGTGACGCGTCTGTGCAGCTACAAAGGTAAGTTAATTGGCTTGCTGTTTAGATAGAGATGATGATATGTACTAACGGCGTGGGGGTCACCGGCGCGACGTGATGGTGACAGGTCACGTGCTGATGCGCGGGCTTAATTTACCGGATGTACTTATCGTGGTGACCTGGGGAAAATATATTCACGATCGGCACTTTGATCTATCGTTCGTAAGGTTTGAAACCTTCGTTCGCACAATCCGGTTAATTTACATTGTGTACGATCTGGAAATAGCGAGATTTTTCCCATTTCAGTGCCCGCGCCGACCGCGCTGACTGCTTGGCGGCTCTACCATGTCTGTGAACAGTGTATCGTGGCAAATCGAAGGTGGAATGTCTCAGTACACAGGTTCCCTTCGAGACAGAACTTTCAAACAATTCAAAACTATCAATCCCTCCGATCGTGACCTACCGATCGAAACGATCGGGCACTTCGGCAATGTTCAATATAGTCTAGTAGTTACCGCGGGGGTCCGACCGGAGTGCACCCTTATTACATAATCTGTCAACAATTGGGCCACGTGCATCTGCCACGTTGAGGTGGGGGGACTGTGGGGGGACTGTGGAGGACGTGGATGGTTGACGTACGGCCTTGTACGGCCATGCACGGCAAAGGTCGGGCCATAGTCATATCATTCGAGTTGAATTCGAGCCTAAGAGCAACCTAAGAGAGCACTTTTGCCAAACTTTGTGATTTACTGGAGTACTTACCTCATATATAACTTTTTTTTTAGATCTAGGTACTGTAAACAGCATCTTTTGATCAGCTCCTGGATGTGGATTCGGCTTGACAGTGCATATAACGACTCGGAAAGAGTACCCGGGAGGAGATACGTCGCTCTGCAGCACAACTGCAGCAGGAAACAGGCCTGAGCCAGGCAACACGTATGCAGCACGTGGTGAAACTGCTGACAGATTATGTAATAAGAACGTACTCCGGTCGGACCCCCGCGGTAAGTAACAGACTCTATATCTGTCGAGGTACGAGACACAAGATACTAGAGCGTCTGTCTACGAGAGACTATGTTCAATATGGCACTGTTCAATCCTTTCGATCGTTAACTTTGAGTGGTCGGAATGTGCACTCTGTGAACTCTGGTGCAAGAAAAGTTACATTCCAACAGATCGAAAGTTACGTTACAATGTTTTCGATTGAACATCACAATCCTTATAAACCATCAACATTGAATTGTTTGTTGGAAACCACCAACTTCTGTATAGCGTGTTCTCCCAGCTTCTATGACTTCAAGAGATGCCAAAGTTATATCTTGGCTTTAAATGGTAGATCATTACACGGTTCATGTCGGATTTTTCCAACTGTAATTAGATTGAACACGAAGAATATTAATGCGCCTCTATAATTTTCCCTCGTCGTAGATTGAATAGAGAAACCTCCAGAGCAGGCATATCCGTCAAACTCGCACGTTCATGGGTGGAGATTCTTACTATCCTTGACGAATACACCAGTTTCTCCGCCAAAATCAAAAGGTAGTTAATTGTCTTGAATTAACTCCTTTAGCTGAAGAGACCACTAAGTCTCTGATTAGACTGAGCTGACCCCATGTCTCGTATGTTGCGCCGAGCAATATGCACGTCATGAGTGCGCTAGCAATTTATTGTTATATTTAGCACCCAGGCCGTCTTCTCCATGTATTCAACCTCAATTCCTCTCAATTCTTACTCTGAAAAGGGAAGATTTACCTAAATATGTCCTTAGGCTACAGCCTGGCGTCAGGAACTCACCTCTTGAGTCAAGAGAGATGTTTTCGTTCAATATTTCACCGGGTTTCGGGATTTATAGCTAACTGGCCATGGGCCCTGAGGCTCCAAATAAAATCTGAGGCTTCTGCTGCCAGATCCAGGCAATAATGTAATGTCCCTCCATTGGTTTGCACTCCTTTTCAATCACCCAGCGTCCTAGAATGTCAAGAAGTCGATTAAATAGTCGGGGAGGGCTGCCTTCCGACGTTACTTAAGGTAGGCGTCAGTCACTTACAACAAGCGGTCACATGACCAAAGTGTGACAGCCATTAAGCTCTGGCCACAAAACATTAGGGTAAAAAGTGGGACCTAGAAATGGTGTATTTGAGCAAATGGAAGACATCCCTGGTCTCAGAATTTAAAAATACTATCTTGTGATGGAGCAGTAGACCATTCTTCCAACCCATTTTTTTTTGAATGCAGAAATGAGTTTTTCAGCGATTGGAGCCATTTTGGTTTGGGAGAGCGAAATTTGCCGCTTATGTAATGCTCCCACGCACCATATAGGGTAGGATCCCATCAATTACCGGCAAGCCGCCAGCACAACAGCATACACACTATACCGTGGACATTGGCTGCAGTGCGCAACATCTTGGGGCATCATACAACGGTGACTAGAGAAATCTCATCCTATCTCCAGTTATGATTACATAATGACCAAACTTTTTTCGACCTCAAAATCGTTGAAATTGAGCAAAATCCAGCAGGTTTTGTTTTCGTGTCGAAATTTTTGCCGCGTTACGCGTGACGTGACACGTCATGTGACCGCTTGTTGCAAGTGACTGACGCCTACCTTATGCGGTGCTGTCGGCCCTCGGAACCGCTACTCCGATCACCAGAGTGTACAATCGTATACTCTGGTGGTTACCTCGGCTACGCTAAGCGGGGGTCACCAGCGAGGTAACCAGAGCGGACTGGTTACCCTACGTATACTCTATGTACTTTCAGAATAGATGAAGTACCGCTAACGTCTTTCATTCCCCAAGCACACTACCCCCACGACCGCCCACGCCGTCTCACGCGACACCACCGCACGTTTTGAGACATATGTGTCAGCGCCGCTGATTCGAGCGACTTTGGCGCGGCCGTTTTTTCTGATTTTAACTGTTTTTTTGCCAGTCTACCGGCGGTCCCGATTCCGTTGCGCATCCAACGCCCAAGACAACGCCATGGGGCTCTTTACGACGCCACCACCTGCCTCAACATGTTCGACGCTGGTGCCACCGACGTCGAGCACGACTTTGACGAGATGGGGGCACTCCTGAGCTTGCGAGAGGAGTGCAATGTCTTGTGACAAGCGGAGTGCACGTGACGTGTGACGTGACTCTCCTCTTCTCGACGCTCATGTCGAGCACACGGCACGACGCTCTCGAGCTCATTCGACACACCTTCGGGCTTTGGATCCCTCAAGATTTCTTTTTCCTTAGCTGCATTCTGGAGCTCACTCTTCCCCGGACACGACTCTATGGCTACAGCGCCAGGTTCTGTGAAGTCGGCACATCCGACCCCTTTTGCCGTATACAACTATTACACCTCTTCCTACTGAGGGTATGCCCTATGCTTAATTTATTTGCTACTTTTGTCCGGTAGCTATGCGAACTCTACGCCTGCAATGATACCCCTATTCGGACTTGGAGCTAGCATCTCTGCCTGGGTCTCGGATTGTGATTAGGAATCAAGAACGACGACAGGGAGCTGTGAACCAGGTGAGTCCTCTCATTCTGTCTTTCTTCTTGATACATATCCCTCCACTTTACTCCAATTGCGCTTGATATATTCCACTTCGATCCACTCCGTGCTTTGTTTCGATCCTCTTTTCATAATGCTACAATCTTCTGCGATCATACACATGTTTCCCCGTCTACATGTGCTTCCCCCTGCTGTTATATTATGCACTTCCATTCATTGCCTACTGCGTGTTCACCCAACTTTCCCGCCGACGCGCCTCTTCTACGGGGTTAATCACTGCGTCCTCTACGGCGATGCAATTCGCCAGTGCCTCCATGCACTTCCGCTTACATGTGTCTTCTACGGCGAAGCATCCGCCTGCGCTTACATGCGCTACGCTTCCATGCGTCTCCTACGGCGATATTACGCCAGTGCCTACATGCGCTTACGCCTACGTGCGTCTCCTACGGCGATACATCCGCCAGTGCCTACATGCACCTACGCCTACGTGTGTTTCCTACGGCGATACATCCGCCAGTGCCTACATGCACCTACGCCTACGTGTGTTTCCTACGGCGATAAATCCGCCAGTGCCTACAGTGGCGGCGCCATCTGATGCCACCCCTAAAAATAGAACAGCCTATTTCTGGAACTTTTGATGCAAATGGAGTCGATTGGGGTCATATCAATTTTTTGGGGGTGGCATCAGATGGCGCCGCCACTGTAAGTACATGCACCTACACGTACGTGCGTTTTCCTACGGCGATAAATCCGCCAGTGCCTACATGCACCTACGCTTATATGCGTCCCTACGGCGATAAATCCGCCAGTGCCTACAGGCACCTACGCTTATATGCGTCCCCTACGGCGATACGTCTGCCTGCGCCTACATGCGCGACGCTTGTATCCGTCTCCTACGGCGATACATCCGCCCGCGCCTACATGCGATTACATTGCCAGCGTCCCCATGCATCTACCATGAATCACATGAGACTCGGATATACCTGCACTTGCATGCACAAGCTCATACAGCAGGGTATGGTCTCGCTCTAATGCACCTACAATCTCCGACTCCAACCTTGCGGCTCGTCAATGTGATCGTTGTCACGCGACACAGTGCTTTTGTGCACCTGCGACTCCACAATCACTTGTTCGGTCTTCGAACTTGACACGATATTTTTTGGGCACCTGGCGATGGCGAGAACCTCGACAATGACCAGTTACATGAATACCTCCCCCCCAGATCGGCTACTTAGTACGCTCTGCATGCTATTTTACCTTTCAGTCCACGACTGTGGGAGCGTCTCCATCTCAGAGGCTGTCCTTCTCGGACGCTGTATTTGGCTTCTAGCCCCGCATCTACTGTGCCCGTTATACGACGTGGTTGATTCATGTTCCCTGCCGTTTACGCTGGCGCTGCGGCTACACAACTACATGTGCTTTGCCTGCTACTCTGGTTGCTCCCGCACTTAGAAGTGTTTCAATTCCTCGCGACTTATGACATTACCTGCCCGCTTACATCCACCTTAATTCTCAAGCCACTTACACCCACAAGCATAAACATATTCTTTTCATCCATTTCATCGGTTTACGTTCGCCGCAAATATTGCAACCTCAAGGTTTCTGATTCATGGACACATGTCCAAAGGTATCTACCACCGTCCTACATTTTGTTCTTACGCGAATTGGTTTCATCTCGTACTTAAGAAGTAATACTTCGAACACGCCTACTCCACATTCTCGCCGTTATTTTGCTTGGAGCGTCTATATTATCGCATGCAAAAAATCTCTTCCTCCGATTGTATCTTCCTGCGAATATCCAGAATTCAAAACGGTAGGTCATTCTCACGTCCAAGGCTGATCTTCAGATGTTCCACCACAACTCATTTCTCGAGCTACATTCCGTATCCTGCCATGTCCTTATTCCTAATGTTTTACTGTATCTATCCGATTTTTCACTCGTCGTTCGTTGGGTTACAACCCCAATTTTACGCCTTCCTGATTGCCACTCTTGGCGAGCGTGCGTTGCGACTCTTCGTTTGGCGACGAGCTGGTTGTTACATTCTCCAATGATTCAGGCTTCAAGTTTGTCTGCATCTACACTGCAATCTGGGACTTGAACATCTGTCTCGAAATATTTCAGCTGGTGTCTGCAGCCTCCCAGATTCTGTGATTTAGATTGGTCTGGATTTTCATGTCGACAACATTATAATTACGAATACGCGGGTTGGCCTAGAGCGATATTCCGCCCGGATGTCGATGCGCTTTGGCTTTGCCTCATGCTCCCAGCACTCTTGAACGGCGGAGCTCTTATCCCATGAATTTCCCGTTAAGTCTCCTGCTAAGCCTTGAGTCTGCCTTACTTGTGTTGCCGAATTGGTTAATCCATCGTCGACGGTTTCACCTTTATTTTCCTGGCTCTTTCAAGGTTTCCTTATCGAATCTCGCGATATTCGCATTTGTCCTTACCTGGTTTCGAATATCTCGTTCTTCGTTCCGATACTGTCGATTGACTTCTGCGGTATCACCTACGATTTAATCGTTCGTCAGTATAGAAGGCCTACCCATGGTTGACTGTTCAGCTTCTGTCAAGTTCCTATCTTCACGACCACTGCCGCATCATTTGAGAGCGAGTGCTCGCTGAATACCACGTTGCTCGAAATATTTCACTCCGACCACGGGCCCAGGTACACCTGATAATGCATTGTGTATTCATTTACTGCCTCAACCAATTCGGGCGATGGGCTCACTCTCATCGGTCCTATTAAATACGCGCTCAGTTCAGAGTATCGCTCCTTGTTGATCTTACCCAATTGTTTCCATGTATTGGTTCCGTTCCATTTTGTTCCCTGTCTTGACTCCGTTGGATCTTGTTCTCTGTCTTGATCTTCCGATTCCGTGCTTCCATCTATCCGAATTCAAATTTGACCTGATTGAGATCTACTTGCACTTTACCACTCTTGACTCGATAAACTCTACTGGGACTTGACCACTCTTGACTCGGACATCTGACTGGTCAGAAATTACCTTCAAATTTGAACTCTTGCGAAGAGCTGGATTTGGTTCAACTTTATATCACCTTGTCCTGAGGCTTCAAGTCGCCATAACCAGTTCAGTTTCGAGATTTGGTATTCGGGACCATCACCAACCTAAGGATACCAGTCTTTCCTACCATTCTCATCCCTGACTGGCGTAATTCGCGGTGGATATATGCTGGCGACCTTCCTTCACGGCGCATATATTATTCTTACAGTTTTTCATGAAATGTAGTCGACGCTGAGACTCTTCCCTCTCAATTCACAGTGTTCCGGAAGAGCGGCTGTCTACGTTGATCTGGTTCAACTCGCTCATGAGTCCAAACTCCTGATAATGGAACTCAGGCAAGCCTTATTGGGAAGAGAGACGTGTTACAACCAAAACCGTATTCTTAACCGCTAAATATCCGCGCTGTTGTATCTGCTATGTGGAACCGCAGCCTTTGCCTGGGAATCCCTCTTCGAGCCCGGCCACTTCATTTCAGCGACTGTATGCTCACATCCTACGAGTCTAAGACTTTCATTGCGCATCGAATTACTTTTAACAAGGGTATTGACAACCGCCCGCAAACTTTTTCAGCTTAGAAGATATTCCGTGGTTTTACTCCAATATTCCTGTGGAATAACTTAAACTCGTTACACTGAGGTCATTTGCTATAGCCAATGCCGCTGGTATCCTCATGGGCTCATGATACAGTGATATAAGCAAGACCGACACCGTAAATTCCTCGGGAATGATTTTCATCGGCAGGAATTTCAACCGAGTTCAATCTTGATCTAATTATCTTCCGAGACGCCTACTACCTGAATTATCTCAGCAGCCGCCTTCTTTTGGGTTAGTCGTGGTCTCTTGTGATGCCCTCGCCTGGCGTCTTCTCTCTTGGGTGCCTTCGCGTGCATCCCGTCGCCCCACGACCAGGAGTGCAGCCGGCTAGATTCCCCGGCGTCTTCTCCTCACCCACACCTAACTATGGCTGCCTCTCTATCAATAAACCAAGCGTGAATGAAGCGACAGTCACAAGATGGGGGCACTCCTGAGCTTGCGAGAGGAGTGCAATGTCTTGTGACAAGCGGAGTGCACGTGACGTGTGACGTGACTCTCCTCTTCTCGACGCTCATGTCGAGCACACGGCACGACGCCCTCGAGCTCATTCGACACACCTTCGGGCTTTGGATCCCTCAAGATTTCTTTTTCCCCACCCACCACACCCTCAATTTTCTGACAGGTTCTGCAGTTGCTGTGCCGACGCCTCTCCAGCTCCGTCTTGGGACTCATCTTGAAGAGTTCATACCATTCGTAGATCAGTGAAGTAGATACCAGTGAGGCGGTCATAGAGTGGGGCGTTAATGGGGTGCCTTCGCGTGCATCCCGTCGCCCCACGACCAGGAGTGCAGCCGGCTAGATTCCCCGGCGTCTTCTCCTCACCCACACCTAACTATGGCTGCCTCTCTATCAATAAACCAAGCGTGAATGAAGCGACAGTCACAAGAGTTTCTTCTCGTCGCTTCCGAACGCGACTCGCGGACACCCGTTCGATGGTTCTGAATCGCCTCTCCGACGGCATTGTCGACTCAACGCAAGTCTGGTAGCCGAGCGGGGCGTCAGACATGACATGCTCAGGAACTGTGAAATATATGTGAGTGGCACTCCGATTCTCTCTCTCTCGCTATTTCTGACTTGTCTTTTTTTACATCACCCAGCCCACCTCCTCCCTTCTCTGCACGCAGCTGCTGCCGTGTTGCTGAGAGTCGGAGGCGGCAAGGAGGAGCAAAGGAGGAGGCGGAGGACTGACCGCGGCCAATTCGGATGTCGATCAATACAACGACAAACTCTCTCCGAGTCCCGCCCTCCCGACTCTCTCGACGTTGACAAACGCAAACACCTCAACTCAGCTCCCACTTTGCCGGAGGACTCGTTTGCCCGCATTCCTCTTGACACCTCACCTCCTGCTGTGTTTGCATTCTTTGTTCACAGCCCACTAAGTATCAGTGACCTTGATTTTGAGCATCCCTCTGAAGGTCTGTACTCCTCGCATTGTCTATCACATTCTTTGTCGCTCATTCTGGGTCTTCATCCAGTGCAACAGAAGTGTATTCCCCAGGCCGTGCTTGGGACGGACGTCTTGTGCCAGGCGAAATCAGGGCGGCAAAACGGCGGTCTTTGTCCTCGCCACCCTCCAGCAATTGGAGCCCGTGAATGGCGAGGTTTCAGTCCTCGTTCTTTGTCACACCCGTGAACTCGCTTTCCACATCAAGAACGAGTACACAACATTTCGCGAAGGCCAGATCTACGGGTCAGCACATTCTACGGCGGTACTCCAGTAGAAAAAGACGCAGAGACGCTTCGAGACAAGAACAAATGCCCTCACATCGTTGTCGCTACCCCTGGCTTTACACTCAAAGCCCGTTCTGACCAGCGTCCTTCCCCAAAACCCTCCACCCGGCGCTTGCTGACAGCACAAGAATAAACCACGTCCGGGTCGCGCGAACCTGCCCACAAGGAAAACAAAGGTGCGTTATTTCAACTCATTCTCTCTCTTTCTGACGCTGTCAACCCACCCACAGCCTTCCACGCCTTTTCACGACCGCGCATCCGCGCCTTTTTTCCTCACACCCCAAGCACATCGCCGACCCGTGGCTGTCGAACGCGACGTGTCCGCTCACGCACATAGTCTACCCCTCTCTTCTCCGCAACCGCCGTCTCATCCGAAACCGCCGCCTTCTCGACTCAGCTTCACTCCTTCCAGGAGCGCAACCCAACACCAACAACTTTAACGATGTTCTTGGCCGTCTCGTCTCACTGCCGTCCCGCTGCCAACGCCGATGTTTGCCGTCATCCCCAGCAAACCAATTTGCACGACTTGCTCTTCGCCTCGTCTTCGTTGTCTAAGCCGTGTGTTTCTTGGCAGCTCACTTTCGTCCTCACACCCCAAACACATCACCGATCCGTCGCTTCCAATGTGACGCGTCCCTCACCGGTTCGATGGTTCCCGGCGTTGTCGGCTCAACACAAGCTGACACGCCACGCTCAAAAACTGTGGTATACAGGTGCTTGGCGCTCCTAAGCCTGTCTAGGGGTGTTAAACCGCTGTTTGTTGACACAATGCGGAGAACGGGCGCGTGCGGGCTCGACGCCGTCTTGGTGGAAGATAGGACAGATCAGCAAGTCATGGCGACGATTCAGTCACGGTTCACAGTCGCTGTACCTGAACTCCCTGATCACATCGACCGTATCAGCTAGAGTGCGTTGTTTCTTAGTTCATTCAAGTTTAATGAGCTGATTACACTTACAGTGACTTCTTAATGTACATTACGTCGTTTCTGGTTGATTTTGTATCTTACAACATTAGTGCGACACCTCTAAAAGAGGCACAAATTCGGTCCTCTCGCAAGCCTTTACTTTCGCGATGGCGTTCTCTCTGTTGCGGGATATACTTACCTTTGAAAAGGTAGAGGCCCGTTTTTGCACCCGTACTCAGCTTTCTCACCGTTTACTCAAACTCTTGGAGGCATGACCATGGCACGATACTGGAAGTTTGACTCTATTGGCGGAAGGTAGCAGCTCCGACGCAGTCTAACGGGTCCATGTGGCTGGAGCGCGAAGCACATATGTGCGTCTTCACTGCTGACTATTTTCGGCACGTGTCACTCAAACTCAACTTGACCAGTCTCGGACGCCTGGCTTCGTCTTCCGACGGCTCACGACACGCGTTACGCAACCTTGAATTCTTCAACATCCCAAGAGATAGCGGAGATGTGATCGTTCTATTGCTGGGACATCCGGCACTCAGGCTGCTGGGTCGATATCTTCCGCCTACCAAGATAAATGACTTGCTTCTTCCCGACCTGTCTCGTGCGCGGCCGCCGTCGTCTCATGGAGATGTTTATATGATGGAAATATCGGAGGAACCGGGTTTGCTCGATGGCGTTGGGGGATTCGATATCATGGATCTGGCGTCGTTTCTCGAGTGCGTGCATTTGGTGTTGGAGGGAACACGCTTATGGTTGTATAGGTTCGCCATTCAGGCCACTCACCGCATTCGCGCCTTTTCTCCTCTTCACACCCCAAACCGACTGGTCGCTGTCGAACGCGACACGTCCGCTTCGCTGTCGAACGTGTCGCGTCTGCTCACATACACCCGTTCGCTGGCTCCGAATCGCACCTCGGACGGCGTTGTCGGCTCAACGCAAGTCTGGTCGCTGAGCGGGGCATCAGACAGACACGCTCAGCATATAGGTGTGTGGCACTTCAATTCTCTCTCTCTGTCACTCATCTGACTTGCTTCTCTACATCACCCAGTCCGCCTCCTCCCTTCTCCGCATCTACGATCTCGTCGGAAACCGCCGCCCTCTCGACTCGGCTCTCCTGCCATTCTCTTGTCAGTCAAGTCTCGCGCGACTGGTATCGCGAAGTACTGAATTCGAGTCGCGACCTTGCTGATCTCACCCATTGCGCCACACTTCTCCGCACACATCTACCGTATATTCCTCCAATCACCGACCTCAATGCAGCGCGCTCTGGCCCACGCCCTCGACGCCAGTCGACGTTACAACGATTGAGTCGAGGGTATACATGCACAGGACGATTGAGACGATCCGCGATGCCGAGACCACGTTGGTGAAGTTGCTCGCCAAGTCCAAGGGCAAAGGAGGCGTGAAGCCCGTCTCGTACGATCCGAAGAAGCCAAAAAAGCGTGAGGGTGTATGTGGCGGCGACACTTCTAGCCTAGTGGCAGGAGACGGGTGTGTGCAGGGCATCACTGAGTCCTACGATGATGCGAGCTGAATGTAAGTGGGAGCTCTCTTATCGACGTACAGGGTATTCAATTGTCCCATGTAGACAGTTCTACTTGCTTTATTGGCCTTGTTACATTTTTGCTTGATAGTTCATACAAATATCTATACCTAGGTAGTTTTTCGCGATGAGTTTCCCTCGAAAGTTGAGGCCTAATAACTTCAAACTTGTGGCGGCTTTCCATCACACATTGTGTGACAATGTGACAAGTCACTCTCTGAGATCTTGTCGACGACACGGTGGTGTCGTCGACATCCCAGCATGCCAGAATACGATATAGCGAACGCCCTAGAACATGAAGTGTCGAAGGCGCTCTGCTCAGAGGCGAAAATAACAAAATCGTGGCCCGAAGGTGTGTTCACTCCTTGCAACTTGAAGTGCAGTTATCCATTCTCTTCAGGTCACCTCGAGTTCTTTCCGCGGTCTTTCACCATCGGGACCAGCGTCAAGTCCTATACATACAACGCTCACTGCGGACCGGGGGGACTATCAAGAATCTCAGGAACCCCTTCCCAATCTTCGATTCTACGAAAATGAGTGGGATATTGCTCGTGTTCCCAACGACGCGGACTGGGCGTATCTGGCACGTCATCAACTTGAATCTGGCCCTGTTCATGTGGCTGTTCGTGGCAAAAACCTAGCTTTCACCGCAGGTTTTGTGAGTGACCTCAATTTCTGCGTCGTGCATGAAATCATTCTTTTTTCAAGCATACACTTGTATGCCACCTGGGGCTAGAGGCAACTATTATTCCTATGACAGTCACAGATTACCGATCCCTCACTGCCCCTTGGAACTGCGTACCTGGAGCGAATGAAGACCCCGATAAAGCCAAGCTCATGCGCTCCTTCAACCTACCTGCCAAATTTCATGAATCTGGTGCTCGGAGCATGGAAAAACTGACGGTGAACGTGTTTGCTGCCATTGTGACCCGCAATACCGCTATTGTCTTCACCGACTTTAGCCGCCTCCTCCGCCTTCATGTCATCAGCTCGTCAACTAAATTCAGCGCCGAAGACCTCGTGCCTCGCTCTCAAGTCAGTTTGCTCTTGGATAAAAATGGATTGTCTGATTCCCCTCTTCTAGTTATGGAACATACGCCTATGGTCAGCATTTCCGGGAGGACCAGATTGGGTGCGGGAATTACCTGAGGCGCTGGCGTATCTCGACGGATGGCGTAAGAAAGTCCTGGATGCAGGCACACGAAAAAAGAAGTGTATTTTCGATGTGCTGACTGACGCTGATGGTCCTGGTGGAGGCAACCTTCTTTTCCTCTCTCGTTATAGTCTATATTACCGTTTCCAAACTACCTACTATATGAAATCCCCGCCGACCCTTACCGTACTGCTGCATAGCTCTTCCGTAGCCAGGTACAGCATATATTAGAACTTCAAATCAAATCAAATCAAATCAAATCGGCAAACATTTAGCCAACGACTTTCTTTATGAGGTGGCGATTCACCCAGACACTCCAAGCTTTGCTCTCTGTTCCAATGAGACATTGTTTCCGCGGCTCCGTGCTCATCTTCCTATATTCATGGCGAGATGGACCTCTTCCAAGTTTCTCACAGCCTCAACCCCTTTGCGTTCAATACCACTTCTCATCGCAATTTCATCTCATCCTATGTTCCTGTCTACCGGCGCACTTCTGTTCGTGTCCCTCGCGATCTCTACAACCTCTATCTGAACGACGGACTGTTCGATCCCGACCACATCATTGGTGTGTTATGTGGCATTTCTTTGGCTTAACACTTGCTAAGACAGTTCCAGGTAATCCTTACAACAAAGCCTTTGTTCCCCTCAAGAATCAATGGAAGGAGATGCCTGTGCGCTTCTTCGTGGTCAGCAACACCAACCGCTACCATATAATCAAGGCTCGGGTGCCTGCCGGGTGGCCCGACTGTCCTGAGGTACGCCAATAAATTGTTCTTCTCCGCCGTTCACCGTGTTACGCAGGAGTCACTTCTCGTTGACGTCTCCAATGCTGGTTTCAGCACGACTCTTGGACCGGCATCATTCCGTGAGCAAGTGATCAACAAACTAGATCTCGAACAAGCGAAGGGTCTGGTGCGTGGAGGGCGTCCACCAGAGGCAAGGTTTACTTTACCGCTTTCTGCCGTTTACTGAGCAGATTTTAGGCACCTCCTACCGGCCTACCAGGTCGCCCTCAAAAATCTCACACCAAGTCAAGACTTGTGGCTCTTGAAGCTGAAACCCGTGTTCGTCGACTGGTTGCTGTTTCTGTGGAGAAAGAAAATGTCGGAATGTTGGGCAGTGAAATATCTGAGGACGGTTCCCGCCGAAGCAAGCGTCTGCGAGTACTGTGATTCATGTAGACTTTACATGCAAATTCAGTCTGTGTCCCAATAACCTGCCGCTTTTTCCTTTTCAGAATGCTTCGTCGCCGAATATTGGACACCAATTGAAGTACATTCGTAAATACAGTACAGTGAGATTATTTTGGGGAGGATTGAATGATACAAATGAATTAAGTCGAGAAGCCAGGATGCGAGAGTTGAAATCATGGGAGGATAGCTGGGGCAGACGGAGATGGGGGGAAGGTAGACAACAAAGCGAAAGCATGTAACAGCGAGAGACGGAAAGAGACTGGGAGAAGAGCAGACCTGATTATTCAATTTGCTACAATAGGTAAGCCGCAAGTTGGGTCAGTTTGGTGTAAAGCTCGTTCTGTGACAGCGTAGATGCGCGGTGTTCGTCACCGCTGCTTAGGGCGTCTTTTCGGGGAGGAGAAGATCGGTCACAGAATCCGCCATCCGCAAACATTGCCTTGACCGCTTGCCAAAGTGCATATGTAGCATGAGCATCTGGTGAAGACGCAAAGCTAGGGGGTGAATTCCTCCAGGAAGATGTGCGAGCAAGAAGTTTCGCCTTGCGATAAGCTTTGAATTTCTCGTAAACGTGCTGGGTTTCCAGCCCAGCTCGAGGACCACATCTTCTGTAGTGAGCTTCCTGCCACCGTCAAACTTTACACAACTGTCCTGCTTCACGACTGAGAGCCCAAACCATGAAACTATATTGCATGCATGACGGTGGTCCCGAATCATGCCCCACAGTGTCCCCGATCCACAGTGACGGCCTTGAATTATTTCGTGCTCTGTAAATCCAGCCCTCTGCAAAATAAAGGCTACACCGACGTTGTCTTAGTCTCACCAAGTCAGACTCTACAAGATTTATGATAGTCGATAAATCTATTATATAGAGTCTGAACTTGATGGCGCCTGCCATCCAAGACCTCGGATTCTGTGACACACGTGCCAGTTCACACGGTCGGATAAGGAAATGACACGTCGTTCGGAAAACTTGGCGGTCCAACTTGAGCCCAATATGGAGCTTGTTGGCTGTATGGAGGGCTTAAAACCCCACATTTACATTTGCCGGGGTTATATTTACCATTGTGAAGCATCTGGGACTTTTGGACGGGGCCGTAATCCCGAAGATAATATACTCATTCCATGAACATAATATTACTTGATGAATATGGTCCCAAAACGTGAATTAGCACGGAGTTATGTGTATTTATGGGCTGGGCAGTCTTCCGATACTTCCCCAGGCTTGCGAAGCCTTCACAGTGGTGGTCGCTGCACCGACGCGCATACGTGTCATTCCCCATTGGGGCGTGGGGAAATGCACATGATGTTACAACTGTGACAAAACCGAGGTCCGGGTCGACCCCCGCCAACAATTTCAGACTAACGTTGTCTGTGATTTTGGGAGAGCGTAAGAACTCTGCGAGCGGGGGTTTGGCAGGCAGAGAAGGGAAGGTGGGTGGGAAGGAGAGGTCAGGCAGGTCGGAAACTGTGGTGGCTGAGGGCGACGACCGAGTAGTGGGAAAGTACAATTCGGAAGAAGGATAACCTGACCGGAGTGAATAGTATGATCAGATTGGCTTTATAGAATTTCTTTAAATAAGGAACTAACCATTCTCTATAGAGCACTCGACATTTTGAGTAGTTGGAGCTCCTGTAACAGATGATTGCGAAGCTGAATCAATGCTCGAAGATTCGTTGGGCAATGTAGGAGGTGGAGATGAGAGGAAGCTGAGGTCAAATTCGGACGACTGTTGCTCGTGCAGGTTGGAAAGAATAAGAATGAAGTGTTTTGAAAAGGATCCGAGACCGACTGCTCGAAGACCTCTTTTGTGAGCTGCTGACAGGCCCCCGGTCACTGACATATAGGTTCGTCACGTCCATAGAGTAAAACAAGGTTGAATCTGAGAGGGCTATTTCGCGAACCAGCAATCTGACCGAGGTTTTGACTCGATAGGGCGACGCAGCTCCTCTAAACTAAGCGTTTGCGCGCATTTTCAGAAAGAGCGCCATCAGTGCCGAAAAATAGACTAAATCAGGCCGAAATTCGGGTTTTCAATGTGACAAACCTAGTAGGTAGTGACCGGGGGCCTCTGTGTCGGAAAAATCTGGTTTTGCTTGTGGCGGCTTGGGCCTGCTTGGGCTGGGTCCCAAGCCACTACAAGGTCGTAAGCGGAGCGTGGCTTATGACGCATAGTTTTGGGATTATGGAGTCTCCCAATCCACGCGGTGGCTTCTATTACTAATCCACTCCAACGGATTACGGTATTTCAAGGTCGCAATCCACCTCCCCGTCCGATATCGCTACCTTTGGGCACATAACTCACAACAAGAACAATAGTTTGAACGAACATTTATATGACCTCTACGAAATCGAGACAATAATATGTTATTTACCATACCGTACCGTCCCTCTCGGCAGATTCAGTCGCTCGATGACAACACCACTCTGCGAGACAACGGGTGAGCAGAAGATTCTAAAATGACGCTCGAGCAACTTACCACATCTACATGCTGGAATGCTACACCTATCGCAAGTAAGAGAGGGGAACAACTACATGTTTAAGTCGCTCACCAGATGCATCTTGATTCTTCATCAATGCGTCGATATGACGCGCGGAAACGCAAGATGAAGAAAACACCGCTCGACTTCACTTACCTCAGGTACTAGACAACCTTCTACAGCCTGTTCCTCTGTTGGGCTCAACACCGCACATACGATCCGTCATTGTCTTCATTGCATTGAGTCATCGCCCTCGACGCACTGGAGGATTTTTGAGATCTAGGTATTGAGACTCGGAGGGGACAAGTTGGCTAAGATGGAGAGGAAAGTGGCCGAGTCGACGACGAGGGGAGTCTTGTGGGTGAAGATGACTAGTGCTGGCGAGAATGGACATCGTAGTAGGAAGAGAGAAGGGTGGTGGTTGTGTTTGGCGCTCCGCAGCACCTTTGTGGGGCGTTGTCGTCATCGTGCCGTAATGCTTGAGGGTCGGTTTCTGGTTGAGCTTGGAGGAGTATGGTTGCGGACCGAACTTCGTGACAAGTCGCAGTCCCAATTTGGTAATTGATACTGTCACGTCAGTTTTCATCGAGACATCCTGGGACTGTGTAAATAGCATTGCCAGAAGGTAAACTACAAACGGACTGGAGCAAAACTTCGAAAAATTGGGTTTCCATGTTTTGCACGGCAATTTCGCGCTTTTGATTGCGGATCACTCGGACCGGTGGCTGTGCAGCAGCATCAATGTCGCCTGGTCATTCCCGATTTCTTGGTTAAGAGATTTCACTTTCACTGTGGGGTCCGGAAGAAGGGGTTCGGGGTTGCAGAGGCAGAATGCAGAGAAAAACTTGATCAGCTGCCTCAAATTCGTGAGTTTAGTACACACAATAGAGCTTATTAGCAGCCGCCAGAAACCCACCTTCCTAATCAAGGAAAATAATTCGTTAAGCTATTTTCGCTTAGAGTCGGTGCTCCACTTTTTGATGAGTCTCCGATATAGAGTACGGATATTTGGGGAGAACGAGGTCGCGTTGTCTTGCTTTTCAATAAACCTTTTTACGCGGTCGATGACGCACAGATCCACCCCCCGAGACCATTGCGTATTTATGTGGGGCGGGGCCACTGGAGCCAGAGACGCGCCAATTTAGGACGTGGGCAAACGGCCCCACCGCGTTCACAATTTCTCGCTTGATTAAAGAAGGTGAATTACAGGTTCAATCTAAATTTCGGGGCTCTGAAATATGTTTTCAGGTCGCTGATAATAAGCTCTAATTTTGGTTTTTCGCTGTTCAAATTTCGCGTTTTGTAACCCTAAGTTAGGAGTACCTCCGATTCCTCTGAAATAAAAGATTTCACCTATAAACCATACCCTAGTTCCTGCTAATCTCAAATCCCGAAGGATTTTGAGCAAAATTGCGACTGGTCATGAAGTTTTGGCCGCAACCATACTTTTGCGCGACTGGGACCTGGAAACGAGGAGTATGAATGGCTCGGAATTCAGGGAATGTAAGTATGATCTCAGGATGTAGCATGCTTGGAGCTTCATATTGTGCTAGGTCTTACCTAGGCAAGTTACAGCGGCGGCCCAGGGCCTCGCTTAACTAAGTCATGACTTAGTATCGCTAAATTTGATGGTTAAATTTATTTAGTTCACTAAAATGGCAATTTTGAGTGATGGCTCAGTCGAGAAATCCATTTCCCTGGTTTTAAGCAATATTTTGGTGGTTCAAGGGCGGAGTAGTGCTTTATGGACTCTTAGAAGCTCCTTTGTGAGCGCTCGAGGTCGTTGGGGAGGTGAACGAGCCAAATTCGACACATAGCGAGGCCAAGTAGAGGCCCGTGGGAACCGACCGCTGATGGGTGCCGATCACTAACTAATTTAGCCATCACTAGCCAGCTAAGAGTTAGTTAAGCGAGGCCCTGGGTTCAACAGCCCCATAATCATCATGAAAATCATGACCCCGAGTCATGACGTTTTGTTATGAATTTCCGGTAAATCATCATGAATTTCCGGACAAATCGTCAGGAAAGTCATGACAAGAAACATCATGAATTTCATGACCCTTGCTTGGCACAGTGAGTGACCAACCCTAACCAACCTAACCTTTTTTCTATGGTGCCCTCCGCTTAGTCACCGCCAAAAATGTACTAGTCCCAAATCGGCCGAAGGCCGAATTTTTTTTTGTATATACCTCTTTTCGCCTGCAGAAAGACACTTTTCTACATCTACACTGTCTATAATACGTCTGCCCGTCTTCCATGGTCCGCAAACGAAAATACTTGTTGAGTGCGGCAGCCAGAGCGCGTGCTGGTCGACATCCTCGTGCCGAATCATCGTCACCGTCATCCGGCATGGCGACTCAGGATGCTCAGTTACACGTCCGCAAGTTTAGTTCTAAGGTATACAAGTCTCGCAGACGTATCCCACAACGTGTCGCAGAGAGTTTTGACCAGTAGGGGACATATTCGGAGGGACAGTCCCAATTTGGGGGGTCAGAAGTTTTATAACTCGTTCAATTTGTCGCTATAAAAATTCTGTCTTGCCAAAAGATTCCTTGCGTGAAACTGAGTGTTTTCCCAAGAGGAATAAAAAATCGGTGTTTTCCCGCCCGAGTAGTAACGGTTGTCACAAATTGGTGGTGACTAAGTGGAGGGCACCATATGTCCCATGCCCTAACCAAGCCTAACCCTAACCTACCTAACCCTAAGCCCCCTAACCTTCCTAACCACATGGATTCCCGGAGTTAGGGCCGCTCCGCTTGCCCCCGAGATCCTCCGGGCCTTCGGCAGTCATTGTTATAATGATCCATGTTGATTCCATCTCCGCGGAACTGTCAAAAATCACGGAATGTGTCGCCTTTGATCAGAATGTGTCGGCTTTGTCCTATGTAACCCGTCCTAATGCGGTGTGTCGTGTCGGTTGTTGTTGTGCCCGAGAAAAAATGTGGTAAAATGACGCGAAAATTTGTGAAATGTCATTTACTTCAGGACCCCTCTCTCGCGCCGTGATAAGACGATCTTCCGAATGATACAGAGCTTTCCCGTGTGATCCACACCTGTCCCGGAGTGATAGTGGCTGATCCATGCCCTTCCACCGTGATGGCAGCACCGTTTCAAGTGATGTCGCGTTCCTTTTGACTGATGTGGCCATTGTGCGCTCAATAGAACCTCCTGGCTCACAGAACTCCAAGCGGCACCAGATCTTGAGGTAAACCATGGCACAATTTTGGCTTGGCTTCACCTTTGCTTTGTATTTTGGAAGTGAACAGTTTGAAATTTGAACCAGGGTTAATGCTGGCTTGCTGCACTATTTTCCATATACCACAAAATCATCCTGCCCGAATTGGAATATTTGAATGTTTGGGGTTGGTTTTGGGTCAAAGTCAGAAGTTCAAAATAGTTCTTGCCATTTCCCGCCATAATTCGCTCTTTTTCTCGACGACAGATCCAGCGCGTTGCTAGCAACTTCCATAGCACACAATGTTTCCTTTTGCTTTCTTCCACAAATATCATACCCATTATATTTTGGCTCTAACGTACACAGAAACCACACAAGCTCCCCCTCCTGTAGGCCAGGAACCGGCATACACAACCTACGTACCATAATTCTAGGCCGCCATATGCCAGTGGGGCCCCGGGATGCACGAAGGTCCGGGAGATACATACATAGAGAGTGAGAAACATGGCTGAAAAGAAGAAACATACCGTCAATCTGCGACACATTCAGTCCTTCCCGAGTAAACCGGCAATGTCCCCAAGTCCGACAACGAAGTTTCCGCGCACAAGACCAAACCACTTTGCCATGGGTATGGTAGTGCCAGCATGGAGTGTATGAATGTATGGGATGGTGTGAACATCGTCGTATGATTAAAAAAACACTTGTTATTAGTGATTTGGATTCATCAATTGCGCCCCAATTCGGGCCTCCGCACATTTATGACGCAAACGAATTTCGAGCGACTGGCTGTCAGAATCCATATGCGTCATAGGTAGAGAGCGCAGGGGTGAACAGAGAAACCGAGAAATTCACCAGTAATCATCAATGCTTGAGTCGAGCTTCGGCTTCGGCCCAAATAGGAAATAACATTAAAAGAATGGATAGCCTTGGAAAACGGGATGGTAGCTTACGGCATTGCCAAGCGCGACACATACCAAAATTGGAAGTTGAGCCGAATGTTTCTGGCTTGTCGCAATGTTTCTCCTTTTCATCAATGTTTCTGTCTCTGTATGTATGTATCTTCCGCACTTCGCATATCCTCGTGGGGCCCCCCCACTCGGAGCGTTGCGCAACTGATTGCAAGAGGCCTCAGATCTCTGGATCTGACCCACTATCAACAGCACGTGCATCAGGAGGGGGCCCTAACTGACGGAAGTTTGAGGCAATAACAGGTCTGTGATGCCCCTTAGATGTTCTGGGCCGCACGCGCGCAAATATTATTATTTGCTTGGCTACTGATCTGAGTCTTGAACGCCTCGAGGAAGCGCAAATTCGTGCGATAAATTCGCGGACTAAGAGCTATTGACCTCCGGGAGGTTCCTCCCCAAAAGGCTGCCTCAGACGCCTCTCGCAAACACCTGTTTCACGGTTGGCATCAACCACCAACCAAATATAAATATTTGGCCCCCCTCTGAAGCGACGTCAAAACACGTGCTGTTGATAGTGGGTCAGATCCAGAGATCTGAGGCCTCTTATGCTTTGAACGTACATCTGGTAGCCGCTGTAGAACTGATAGCACGCCGCCGTTCTTGATAGGAACTGATAGGCTTGATATCTTCCGCCGAAGCTTTGATAGTTCCGATATCTTTGGCATGCGGATCAGTAGCCGCTCGTAGGCGACGATGATAATCACCGCAATATCACCTCATCGGAAACTGCTTCAAATGAGGCACAGAGCATCTATGCACCCAGGAAACTCCATCTGTATTGGTTCTAAGTATTGAACCTAAGATTTGACTTGCTTTGAGGGAGGAAACTTGAGGAACTTCACGAAATTTGCCAAGTCCGCGAGCCACGTGGCTGGATGGCGTGATCGTTGACAGATCATATTGATGACGGGCATTGCCCTTGCCCGAAACGGCATGTTTGCACTTGTTTATTCCCTTTGGTGTCTTGCAATTTCATGTTCCCTCGTTTTCTGTGTTCTACACGAGTTAAATGATCATTGTGTCAAGGTAAAAATTGCTCAGAAGATCTGTTCTAACATGTTTCTGTAAAAATATCTGGCTTTCCCGTGGTATATGTGCTTCTGCGTACAGTTCAAGTTGGGACCCCGCATATTTGCGAACTCCATGTGTCTGAGAAATTTTACCAAGAATGCCTTAACACATCGCTATCAGTATCTAATTATCTTATGCATGTTAATTCTCCTCCAAATCTTCACAATACAGCCGGGAATGGACTCAAATTCTTGGTGGTGTCCACACATGTCACAGGCGTCACATGGTTGAACTTTGGTAAGTTACGCCTGCCCGTGTGTCTCACAACATGGCCGGAAGCTGTCTTCTCAGTGAAAAATATTTCTATCACCTCCAAAAGTGTTTAAGTTACCTCAGAACCAGAATAATCCCCGTTGGTGCGAAATTAACTGTGTATTTCAACTAAAATCAGCCTTTCGCAGACCCCATGAGCAGAAATCCCAGAGTCCCGCATGATACTACTGAAGGAAAACTACCACAATCATTGAAGTGACGCTAAAATTTGGGAATTTCTGACATTGTAATCAATTGAAGCATGTTTTACACTAATAGTAACACAAACACTAATATGGCGTTCGCCTTTGACTCCGTTGCAAGAGTCGAGTGAGCTAAATATCAAAGTCTAAATCTATGTCAACTACTCTAAAGTAACCTTGCGAGCCCCGCTAGTAACTGATTTTACTCATGTTCCGTAGAAATCCTTCACACCTTTCAAATCTTCGTCAATCCTCCGGTTACCCTGAGCAAAACTGTTGATAATTAGCGTCTTAACAAAAGTACTATGCCGGATTTTTCGTTTAAAGGCAGTGTCCTGAGAAGGACCCGTAAGTTTCGTTCAAATGGCCCTAATTTTTCCGTATTTTGAATAAATCGAAATTCTGGCATGATACTTTTATTTTCCTGCCTAGTTACTACAATTTTTGCCAGGTAGTCGAAGGGATAGCATGAGGTTGGAAAGCAACAGGAACCGCGACAGGCTGACAGTAGGAGAGGGGAATGAAATCAAGTGAGGCTTTGTATCTCTGCCGTCTGATGCTGAGACGATGTTGCCGAATGACAGCATGTGTGACAACTGTGACTTTTGCTCAAATCCAATCCAAATCGAGCCTCAAATCCGCCCAGATCCGCGACTGTGATATACCCTAATGCCCGTCATCAAGATTCATATGTTCGTTTTGTTTTGTGACGTGTGACTCCATACTTCTCTCCTCTTCCCCCCATCTTCCTCGCTGCCTCTCGCTCCCCACTCTCACCTTTCGTCGGCCTGATCATCGACGACGACGCTCCTGTAAGTCCTCTTAGCTCACGGGCTCTTTCTTCCCACCTTCATCTACTTTATTCGCAGCTCTTCACACCACTCGCGGCCACTGTGGGCTCTGCCTCAGCATTTCGTCGAAACGAGGATGCCTCTGTAACGTAAACTCTCGTCGTCGGCGGACAAGTATCTAACTCACCCCCCTCCAACGCCTTCTATATCGTTTCCCATATAGAGTTGAGTGTTCGGTGCATGTCGGCAGGTATCTCCGCCGTCGAACAGAGAGTCGGTCTTCGGTGCGTACTCCATTTCCTGGATTCGCCTCATCTATCCTTACTCTCTCTTGGTGTTCTAGGTATGATCAGGTCCCTTGTTGTCTGTTATGAACAAGGTATGAATAAATATCCTATAGCAAAGTTTCTCTCGCTTATGATCTGCAGATAGCATAGCTTTGATATCGTATTCGGGTATGTTTTGCTATGCCTTTGATTTATCTCTGTTCATTGTCTTTCATCAGTGAATGTGTTGATGCTATCGACACCTCGATTCATTTGGTCTGCGTGTCATAATATATCTTTGTGAGTTTTAGTCCTCTATATCACTTCCATTCGCCTGACCCATTTCTGCAGCATCCCTTTACAGATTCTTTGCTCTCTAGCATCTGCGGCTTCCGCTGGTACACAGGTAAGTGATATTGTATCTCATAGATTCCTTTCGTATGTGTCGTAGTTTAGACCTGAAGATAATTTTCTCAACCCATTTATCTGCCGGTGATCTGAATCAGAATATGACTAGTATGAGAGCTTGGTCCTTGGATAGCAAAGATAGTTGTGGTAGCAGTGGCTACCGGTTTCTCCAAAGTGCCTACCAGGTGCTACCAGAGTGGCAGTCCTAGCTATCCTATACATGAAAACACAAGGATCAGCTCACGTGAAAAGTAACGTGACTTTGACACGAAACCACGGGACCATGTCGAGATGTCGCCTGCCGGCTGTCGAGATGTTGCTCCGGTTCCCACGAACCTTCCCGACGGCGCCGCGCACCGCGAGTGCAGCGAGCGGGAGGGCACGCAATCCAGCAAGAAAAAAACCCGCGGGGTTTGGGGCGGAGCCCCGACAAGCTGTGCACCAGCCGTAGGGAGGGACGCGAGCGCAGCGAGCCGGCCCTGCCGAAGGCGGGGTGCTTAAGCTTGTCAAGCGCTATCAGAGCTAAGCGGCAGCTATTAGTATCAGGTGATATATAAAGGGGCACCGGCTATCACGGCTATGTCGGCTACATGTCGTGACGTAGTTTTGTGATTTTTTCCTGACGCAGCCGTCCGGAAGTTCGTAATCAGTAACCAGTAACGAGTCTTTACATAATATAGCAAAGGGAAACTTACCTTGAGCATCGGACATCAACGTCATCTCTCCGCGCCTGCGCTTCCCAGATCCTTTTCCGAATGCGGAGCAGCAGCGCCTCGATCGCTTGAAACAGGTAAGTTGTTTATTTGTTCGTTCTTCGTCCAACATTGAAAGAACTTACTCAATTTGAAGTCCTTGTCGTTTTCGAGAGAGTCGGCGCGCAATGTGCCGAAATGGCGTTGTCGAGGGTGTCGAGGCGCCTGCGTAAGAGAGTAAGAGCTAGGTTGTGGGGGAGGTGGGATGGCGGAACGGGACGTTGAGATGGCAGTCGTCGCGTCCGCCCATAAGAGCCGGCGGGAAACTGAACTGAAGCCAACATTGTGAGGTTGCAGAAATGAAACAAATCAGTTTGAGGGGAATGGGGGAAACGAAAGCACAAACTTCAATCTTGTACCAATTGGAACTGAGAAACTAGGTGAAGGGGAGTCGTCAATGCGCGCGGCGGGGGCATCGCTGACAGATTTGGGGGAGGGATGGGCAGGTGCATTGAACAGGTCCCCTTAGGAATCAGTTGACTGCAGAAACAGTGTCTGCTGTTGGAATGTTAATAGTATCCGCACGGCCCACAACCATAGCAGCCACAGTCATTTTTAGCTTGCAAGATCGCCCAAGGCTTCCAGCCAGCCGCTCTTGAAGGGGTCGAGCGAGGCTTCCTCTAGCAAGCCTGTATAAAAGGTGTAGGCGTGGTAGATAAAATCTTGAAGATGTTCGAGGGCGAGAGGAGAAGTGAAGGAACGCAGCGAGTCGAGAAGCTTACGGAAAGCGAAAGTCCACAAACGAGTGATGATGTTGTATTTGGTGGGGATGTTACGGAGGGATGCGGGAACGCTGGGTGCGAGGGATATTCGAGTAGATTGTGAATGTTCTCTGCAAGTCTGAGAACCCGTTCTCGATTAGCGAAGTATTCGGTATTTGAGATCGGAGAAGAAACCCAGCCTTTGTGATCCTCGATTTGACGCTTCATTTTTCCCATTCCTCGTCGTGTTCAGCGATCAGAGATGATGCAGAAACATATTTGCCAGCGGATTTCGGTGTCAGAAGTGCATCTTGAGTGCCTTTGATCTTGAGCAGAACACGACCGAAGTCCTAGTCTCATCCCAGTGCTCTGAGTCTCAAAGTACTCGCCAACTCAGAGAAAAGTCCCATATGGCGGAAAACTGAGTTGATCGGAATTTGTTGGGATGGCACAAAACAGAAGCAATGGAAGTAGAATTCGTTGGGGCGCTTCTGAACAGTCGCATACAGGATAGAACTAGCTGGACTGAGTCCCTGTTAGAGTCGTGGTTGCGCGGCAGGAAGGTGTCAGTGTCACATATGTCACAAGGTGTGACAGAAAGGCGTCGCAAAACTTGAGTTATGGGGCCTTAACATTCAAGGGAAACTCATGCTGAAAAATCTCATAGGGATAGAAGATTTCCTACTTTCCTCTCAGAGAGCGTCGAACTAACCACCTCGGCCCAAAAAGGTTCGATCACGTGGGGCAACCGTATTTGTGTGGCCCCTACCTTATTAATATCAACTACAGAGGAAAATGTAACTAAGGCATGCCGCCCAATATTGACGGCGTAATGAGGTTTCGGAAATCGGTGTCTCAGAACCAAAGATACGCAAACTCGGATTCAATCTCTGAGGCACAATGCTTATTTGAGAGCTTCCCTCAACTCAAGGAGGTTCAGAGGAGTTAAAGCTCAACACCATTTTTCATTAGAGCAGACAAAGCAAGTACATGTTACACAATAGGTGGAGCACTGACAGATTGAAGGAGAGAGAAAACTACATCATACTATGGCGACCGATAGCGATGAGAGATTGAGTCAAAAACCAGTAATCAAAAGCTTCTTGAAAGTCGCGAGGTTCTCCCTCTGGAACGTAACGAACCTCGGCGAGGCGGAGGGCATATTCAACTGGAAGCGGATGCTGCGGTGGCAGGTCTGGATATGAAAAGTGCCTTCCCTAGCCAAGACATCGCGCTCACCAACGGTACCGCCAGGAATTCCATAACCCTCTCCATGGGTGTTGATAGGGCCCCACTGTTGGGCGATGAGCTCGGCGTATGAATCAGAGAACAAAGGAAAGACGCACCGAGATACGACCGCCCGCTGGATCAACAAAGGGCGAGCCTGTAGCAGCCCACGCAAGCATCTGAGAGCGAAAGGCCGGGGAGTCGATGCGGTCTAGGTCAACGATGGAGTGGAATGCTCCCTTTGCGGCAGCGAACATCGCAGGACAAGGAGTGCCGATGCCACGCAGGTATCGCTCGATGAGCATGTGGAAGGCGAGAGTGATGTCGCCTGTGGTGCCGCGCAAAGAGTCGAGGAGTTCCGCTGAGTTGGGAGCGTTCACAATGTCGAGAACGGCCAGCAGAGAGTCTGCAGAGCTGATGCGAGAGGTTTCCATCACGCTGAAAAACGTGTCTGACGCGCCTTCGAAGTTGCGGATTGCCTGTGGTGAAGAATTCAGTAAGCAGGGACGTGAATGAAGACAACTCACCCAAGGCAGGTTGACCCCGTTTCTGCATGCCAGAAGATACCCCGTGCGGAAAGAGGTGGGCTCCGGTTTGTCGAACGTGTCATTTGCGACGGTAGGCAGATAAAGCATGTGTACACCGATATGGGCGATATATTGTGCAAAAAATAATTTCGACGTCTGCTGAAATTTGAACACAACCAGTGATCTTGGAGGCAACTTGCCGAACTTGCTGACAACTTCAAAACGCATCGGCAACAACTTACATGACAACTTGAGTTTTATGCAACTGCATCCGGGTACAACTTCTCTTGCTCGGCCTCCCACCACAACGACAACCTCTGACCACACCACACGCAACTTTGGTTCGTTGGAACCAACATCACCGGAATTAGCTGATCGCCGATTCGGCGGGTGATCAACTGCTCGGCATACCGGCGCTCTTTCTTTTGCATTCCTTGCAGAGTTACGGTAGCGAGAAGACCTTCGAGCAATGAATCTAGCTAAGATCTAACCGGTCAGCAGAGTATCTTTGTGACTTTTACACTGGGGCTGAATTTCTACTGCAACCCTTGAAAGTCGAACCCATGTAAGTAAAACCTAGAGGGGACCAAACCCTGCTTTCAAACCTTCTTAAAACCCTCAAAAAAATTGGTTAAGATGTAGATGTATCTTTCATGCCTTCCCGACTTACTGCAATAGATAGTCCTGTTCAATTTCTCAAGCGTTGATCACACGAGATCAATATCGCTCTGATGCGCGCATCAAGCCGAAGGCGCGCCGAGCGCATCGTGGTCTATCATTGTTTAAACGCAAGCTGGAATGCGTTCAAAGTGTATACCATAGGTGAGAGTTGCTAAGGCCTCATCTTGCGGTTGCGTGTAGCTTCAGTTGTATCTGAAAGAAGTTGCCGAAAAGGATGTTGTCGAAATCAAACTCGAAGTTGTCGCTAACGGAAGTTGCCCACAAACATTCGTCAAATTGAGCGGGTTGTCACTTTCTTTGACTAGATTTAGTGAAGTTGTCGATTTTGAATTTGTGCACAGTATATGTGCCATACACCGAGGGAGTCATGCGTAGCACGGTCGCGGTAGCGGAACGCTGCAGCCTGAACTAGGATTGAGATATGGCAGACATACTGTGCAAAAAGGTTCAGGGGACAACTTCGATATTTGTGCTGAATTCTGGGCAACTTCGGTCCGGCAACAAGTTCGGCAAGATGCAAGTTGAAAAATTACAACTTTGAACTGCTACAACTTTCTCCCAGCCGTGTCTCAATGGCTGCAACTTGTACGGCTCTTGGCTACAACTTGAGAAATCTTGGTCGCATGTGCTGCCTTATAGAAATGATATTGAATCATCCGGCCAGACGGCCGCCGGAAGTTTTGGGCGCCAAACCAATCTAAATACTTCATGGTATTGAAAACCAACTAGCTATAGATTGTTTTTGTGCTTCAGTTTTTGTGCTTTACAACACACCACAGACTCAAATTGAAAAGTTTTCAAGCACCGAAGCAGCTAAGACTCGCTAGGAAAGCTGAGCTTGAAACGAGGTAGGGAATGGGAAATGCATCACAGAATGTACCTATCAACCATAATTGGACTGTAAGTGTTGGGATAGCATCGCAAAACACGTCTTGCACACTGGAAAAAATTAAGCCAGCAGAAAGAACCCCTTCAATGCCGCCGATGTACTGACAGAATTTCAGGAATCGAACATGCCGAGTTCACGGACCACATCAAGCCGTCTGACAGTGCGATGCCGTCTGAGACGGGCTGAACAGCGGCTTCTGGCGGATCAAAACAAAATTCCACCAATGCCGGTCTTCTGGAGGTTTCTGTGATCAAAATATCAGTATCAGCAGGTAAGAGTGCAGAAGAGCAATCGAAAGCTGCATCTCCTGCCTCCGTAGTCGTATTCTTCCAAAGTTGCAAGAACTGAAAGTTGTCCCATCAACCAACCCGAGTTGCGGACCTCTCCAAGTTGCAGCACCCCGAAGTTGTCCAAATTTTAGCAAAAACCTGGGGATAAGACTTTTTGCACGCTATATCGCCCATATTGAGATGACAAAATAACAAACAGTGCAGACACTCACCTCTGCGCCATGATAAGTGATGAGATGGGTTTGAAAAGCACTAAGATCATCCGTCTCGGAAGTCGCAAGGAAGTCTAGCACTTGGCGCGTGAGGGCGGGGAACCATTCATAGGTAAAGTTGCGCGAGAGGGCGCGGAGATCGCAGTGGTTGACAATATACTGAAAAAGAGCGACGCTGATTGAGGGGATCGATTGACCAAGGATGTGGGCAAGGCCGCAGAGAGCGCCCAAACGTTTGAATTTGACGAGCCGTGCGGGCGAAGCAGGGATGGATGAGGGGAGTATGCGAAGGGTGAGCACATTGTCCCTCTCCGTGGTTGAAATAGGTAGATTCGTCGGCAAGCTCCCGTTGGAGCGCTGAGTGAACAACCTCGCGTTCCACCCCTTCCCCCACTGCCTCATCCGTGGTCCTGCACTTGAAGTTAGACAAGAAGGATTCCAAGTTCAGGAAAGAACTTACATTACAAAACTGCGCTCCGGATTCAAGAGCTGTGTATAATCACCTGTTCTACCAAGCCGATCTATTACTGCTACAAATGTGTCCACCATCTCGTCGATATTGGCTCCGCGGATTGACAGGGGAGGGACAGATCCTGCGTCTTGGACAGCCCACTGCCTGAGGTCATGCGTGAATCGGTCGGGGCTGAAATCACCACGAGAGTGAGGCTGGTATATGTTCTCGTCGCCCCAGATCCTAGGAGGAAGAGAGAAGTCAGGCTCCGGGGACAACGAGCGCGTGCGGGCTCGGGGGACGGGGAGGTCACCAAGCACACGGCGAGAGCGAGGTAGGCGAGTTAAGGCAGGTGGGGCGGAGACGGTTGCGGGCGCAGGTGCGGCACTGGCGGTACTGGCGGGATCGCGAAGCACCGCGGCGCGGAAGCTCGGAAGTGGAGGTGGCGGCATCTGCAGTGGTGCGCACACGCGGACGGCTTGGTGTGGTGGCTGGAGCGCTGCCTGCTGGAGTGTTTTGAGGAGCAGGTGCAGCGTGTGCGTTCGAACGCGTCAACCGAGGGGTCTGGGCGGCGGTATTGCGAGGGGTGCGCTGCGAAGATATCAGTTGAAACGAGAAAGGAGTTTTGCTTCCACATACCCAGAGCAAACGCGCTACTGTGCGCTCTTCTTCCTCGCTGTCGACTTCCTCCCCTCCCGACGTATTCACGTCGTCATCAGAGCGCATTACTGTTGCCATCGCACGGAAACAGCGAGTAAATGTGCTGACCGAGGCAGTCATGGCCATGGCGGCGGCCGTCCGAAGAAATGTAGCTCAGCTCAGTTCCCATGACAGCTGTTAACATCGTGAGTAGGCAACCGAAAGTAAGAAGAAAGGCACGAACCGAGTCTGATAATCCAAGATCCATCCCGGAAGCTCCCGGGATCGGCGAAGTGGTTTCTGTCGAGCGAGAGCTCGTGAAGTGTCGTCTCGAGGGGTTGAGGTATGATGCGAATGCGGGGGTCCAGTAAAATGGGCAGAGGTCCGCCCGCGATCTGCAAGTCCCAGCGGCTGGACGGTGGTGACCCGCGACTGCCGCGGCAGCAGATGACCGAATGGTCTCTTCGAAGCCGAAATGACCCCCCGAAACGACCATGTCGCCATGAGCCATGCGCAGGAGATCGTTGACGCGCGTATTGAGGGGAAGGATGTATCGGTAGAGCAGATGGTTTCTTCCAGAGTCTCCAGAAAGTCGAGATGGAGGATATTGTAAACGAGAAACTCGCGGGGGCCAGCATGCTGACTCTGAGGTTGTGAATCAGAGATAAATAAGAGGATATAGAAAGATTGAAGGAGCTTACGAGGGGGGGATATACAAGGACGATGATTCTGGCTGTCGGAGTGTCTGCATTTGCCTCGAGGCAGTGAGAGACATCTGGAATAGCTCGTCGCTGCGGGCGGCTCGCGAGGACCGGCCCTCCGCGTGCTGGACCTCTGGTGCGTCGATTGCAAACGACGAGAGAAGATGTTGAGCTGCGAGGAAGGGTGGCGAGAGCGTGATTGACGCGGTCACGATTGACGGCAGAGGTATTGAGATAGAGTATATACTTACTAGAACGAAAACGAAAACGACTATATATAGAATAGCCGATAGATGGCCGGTGGTGCCCGTCGGCAGCAGGTTCAGAAACGAAAATGAAGCAGTCGGCACGGAACAAGTCAAGGTCGGCTCTATGACGCCAAGGGTCACGGTCACGTACATGCTTGATCGATCGAGTTATGTTGGTCCCGTTCCGATGCTCGGCTACTACTTAAAAGTAACCGAAATTGCCGTTTTTTCTTGGTTTTTTCCTGGGCTAAACTTTTATGTCGGAGTCGAGAAGAGCTATTTGGAATGAAAATTGGATGCTCAGGACCGGGGGTAGCTTTTGTCAATACGCTGGGAATTCGGGCACTTGCGTAGCCATTAGCCATTCAATGGCTGCATCGCAAACAGGCTAATGCAGAGTTCGTATTTGTCGCACTCGTTCAAAATTTGCCCTCCCGCGAGTATTTTCTGTCGCATCAAAAGAAATCATGAATTTCATCACTTGACCTGATCCCGTTCGGCCGTTTATATCAGTGAGAAGCAGAACAGGCTTCTCAGCGCTAGGACGCGCGAAGGGCAGACAGCGGCCATCACCGAGTCACGTGGTGCGCTACAGTGTTGGGTCAATAGCGTTTTCTCTTTCAGAGGTACACAGGAGTTACTAACCCCATCCTATCCACTCCTCCTCCTCCTAATTTCTGAACAATGGAACAGGCGGGATAGCGTGTTAACGCAGTTGAGCCAATGTTGAGCTCTTCTGAATGGACTTGTCGATGGCGGCGGAAGTCTCTGACAGCGTGGAACCCATCTCGGAAGGCTGATCCGCGGGTCACGTGGGGGGGCCAGGTGTTGGGGGGATAGCGTTTAGTTTAATAGTTAATAGTTTGGGGGCAAAAGGAGTGCAGACCCTTTCTAAGTAAAAGCTTCTATTCATCCCGCTCTGCTCTGCATATAATGGACATCTGGTAGAGTAGTTAATAGCATGAACTATAGAGTGTATGCGGATCTCGTGCTCCGGCCGATTTGGCAGTAGTGCAAAGGAGGCGGTGACTAAGTGACGCGCACCATAGACAAAGGCGGAGGCGTAGGCGGAGGTCGAAGGCGGCGGAAGCGTAGACGGCGGCGGAAAACGAGACGAAAACTGTCACCATTGATGGATTCCGCGAAAGCAGATTCTTCCTGCGCTCGGTCAGAGTGCTCTTCCGCTAACCCTGAATTAGGGTTTGTGGCTGCAGAGTTAAGCTCAGTTCCCGGTTTATATACAGTTGCGGCGAAATCAATTTACTTACCAAAAATGGAAATTCCCATCAATCCACTTCTTTTGTCGGAGACGAATGGTTTTTTCGAGGGGAAACTTGACAGAAATGCTCAGAGCCTCAAGCCTGCATGTCTGGCGTAGAAAAATCTGTGATCACTCGGATCGGTGGCTGTGCAGCAGCATCAATGTCGCCTGGTCATTGCCGATTTCTTGGTTAGAAGATTTCACTTTCACTGTGGGGTCCGGAAGAAGGGGTTGCAGAGGCAGAATGGCAGATTTGATTTGATTTGATTTGAAGTTCTAATATATGCTGTACCTGGCTACGGAAGAGCTATGCAGCAGTACGTAAGGGTTGGCGGGGATTTCATATAGTAGGTAGTTTGAAACGGTAATATAGACTATAACGAGAGAGGAAAAGAAGGTTAAGTATCGCGCAAGGGAATGAAAGTTTGAGGAGTAACAGTATCAAATATTTGAGATGGAACAGGAAGGAAGGGGAAGAGGGAGACATAGGGTGGGTATGAATCAAGGATGAACAATACAGAAGAATAAAAGAGAGCGGAGAGGATTAACGAGGGGATTGTATGTACGGGAGAGGGTGGACCGACGACTTATCTAAAGCCTGGTGAAGGTCCTTCATGCGCTCCGCCATAGTTACCGCCAACTCTTGCCGACGCGGGCAGGGCATACGAATCCGCACGGTGCTTTCCACCCGCAATGAGGCATTCCACAGGGCCAGAACATTGGGAGGCGTCGCCGTGATGATGGTCCGCCGAGGGCTTCGCACATATGCCGCAAGAGAAAGACTTGATTACCCTGCCTCAAATTTTTAGTACACACAATTTTGGTTTTTTCAAATTTCGCGTTTTGTAACCCTAAGTTAGGAATACCTCCGATTCCTCTGAGATAAAAATTTCAGCTATAAACCATACCCTAGTTCCTGCTAAATCTCGAATCCCGAAGGATTTTGAGCAAAATTGGGAATGGTCATGAAGTTTTGGCCGCAACCATACGTTTGAACGACTATCTTCAAAAGAGTATATAAAGTCTTGTTACGAGACTAGCTTCCCGGATACGGGTAGATGGGTCGCCCGGAGGTGGTATAGGACGAGGTTGACGAGGTGCCCGGGGTTTAGGTTGTGGCACGTCGCACGACATCCGCAGGTCCAGCCGGCGTAGGCACGAGGAGGTACTGGCAGTTGGAGGTGTAGAAGTGAGGAAGGAGGGTTTCTATAGATCCTTGAGAACGACTATCTTCTCATCGACTCGGCAGAAAGTCTGAGTAGCGAGACAGGCCCCCGGTCAAATTGAGTTCGTCGAATTTGATATGAGGCGACGATCCGAAGGTACGCTTTGAGGGGCGATAAACCTTCCAAGCCTTGCGATCATCCGGATACCCAACAAAAATAACCGATTCGCCACGATGGCCAAACTTTTTGCGATTAACATCTCGGGTTTATGGTCTGACTTGGGAGACTACCTTTGTGTTGGGGGTTTGAAGTTCGGGAGTAATAAGATCAGATTTGTCAATCAATATTACACATAGTGAATTTGCAGTGAATCTACGCCCTCAGTGACTCCGGGCTCCCCAAACACTCGAAAGTAGGGTGGCGGGAAATAGCTCTGGCGCCTGGTTGACCGAGGTAATTTACCAAAGCCTTCTCGGACGGGCCTATTTGACCTAATTTTCCGGCTGATTTACCCAAATTTCCCACGGCTCTTTTCGCTGCAAGAACCAACTAAAAATTCGAAAATTTTCCCAATTACCGCTGCTACTGAGGGCAGAATGGGATAAGAAACTCAGCAAGCGCATGAGCACTATATTTTGCCGAGGGTCCGACCGCATCTCCCCAATGATGTCAGGGTGGGAAGAAAATCATTGAGAAATCGGACAAAAATGGCCGAAATTGACAGAATATTGGATGTCGTGAACCAATCTCTTTCAAGTTTCTTTCAAAAAAAAACCCGGCTAAGGCTGCCCAAGCAGGTGGATTTAGCCCTCCAGAGCACGGTAAATTAGCCCTATTTTACCGGCCATTTTTAAGCCTCCGAAAAGTTGGGTAAATTAGCAGGTAATTTACCTGGTAAACCTGCAGATGTAAATTTCGGAGGCCTATTTCCCGCCACCCTACTCGAAAGTGAGGCTGGGTAGGAGACTGCTCCCAAAGTCGTTGGAAAGCTATTGGGTGCAACTTATGTCCTTCCCCTAGCGTTTTGAAGAAGCCCTCCATGAGATTTCAGTACAGAAAATGCAATATAAAATTTGGTTTTTTGTTCTTGGGCGATTTGAGACATCAATGATGGCATCAGTGATGGGACCTATTTATTAGTGGTGTTTATGCGATGTGCACCATAAATTCCTTTCCTCACGACTATTTATACAACTTCTTGGTACTCCCTGGATCTTTTTGTATGTCTGTAGCTGTTCATTTCACGCGTCAAGACTCTGTGGAATTGCATTTAGAACGAGTTTTCACTGGGGACGGTTGAAAAGAACTAATAGGGGCGCTCAATTCTTAGCTCGTCAGCTCGTCTCGTCCGTAAAATATCGATTTCCTGATGAGGGGATCAAAATTTGATGGGAAGTGGAGAGAAATGCGGAGTGGGATCAGCAGCTCATCAGCTCATCATGCAATTAAATAGTTTCTGGGACGAGACGAGCCGACGAGCTGAGAATTGAGCGCCCCTAATGTAACATGATTCAATGCGGACGCTTGAAACTGATACACAACGGAGAGCTCAACTTACATTACTCTATGGTGCGAAACAAGAACGTGATTTATTCCACCTGATCAAACCTTCCCACGACTGATCCTGCGGACAAAACACTTCGATTAGATAGTAGTACAATCCCTCAGGGTGTGGGGAACACACAGCGGCGATGAGCCTTCGCCGCTGGCGCCCAGGTCGTGGGGTGATGGGATGCGCGAGGATGAACCCATTGCCCACTCTGTGGCTGCCTCTGAGAATGTTTTGAAGTTAACGAATAATCAGGCAAATTATAAAAAATGAAGAGGCAGGGCGGGCGGGAGAAGCAAAAGTGTCGTGAATGATGAGCTCTAGCGAGGTGAGAGAGGGTGAACGGGAAGTCGATGGTGATGGTAGAAAAAGAGGAGAAGCTCGGATTAGGTCACATCAGATCGGCCCCTCTCTGCCGCATCACAAAACGGCACACTGTCTTCCCAGGCTCAGACAGTGTTTCCTTTTTGTTCATTGCTTCGTTCGTTTCGGGAATGGGACAGCCACATAGATGTGGGTGTGGGGAACACACAGCGGCGATGAGCCTTCGCCGCTGGCGCCCAGGTCGTGGGGTGATGGGATGCGCGAGGATGAACCCAAAAAGAGACGCCCAGACGAGGGGATCCCACAGGCCCACGGCTAACCCAAAACAGAAGGCGGCTTTGAATTGACTTGATTTGGGTCATGAAATTCGAAACAACTTGGTTGAGTGGAATACGGGAGTGGCAAGATTGCGTTTTGGGACAAACAGCTTCGGAAATGCGCTGCCGTGATGAAGTCAAGAGGTATAGAGAAGGAATCCTGTGTGTTATTGGATTTCGGTGTTAATGAAACTATGTATCGAGACTCGAGAGTGATAAGCTGGGAGGAAGTAATTGCCTTTGATTGGATACTATTCCATTTGAAAGAGGTTATGAATAGAGAGCAGTAGGGGATTGTTAGTTGAACTTGAGTAGAATCTGAAGTGTTCGCGCCGTAATCTTGAGTAATTGAATATCATTATCAAAGAGGTACCATGATTACGTCTCAGGCCCGATGGAAGATATGTGGAATTTAGAATTGAAGAAGGGCCGAAGGTCGCGAAGGAAAAGCAAGCATGAACTTGATGAAGATCCAGGGAATCACGTTCCGTGAAGTCGAGGAAAATCTATGAGGTTGAGCTAGAATAGGAAGAACCCGTGAATTGGATGTATAGAGGAAGTATTGGAGTATTGAGTTGGAGCCCAATAGGTTGCGTCGACATCCGCTCAAAACTCACAACAAATACTTTTTCCGCGGGGCCGATTTGAGACATCAATGATGCAATCAATCAATCAGTCATGTGAGCTTACGGAACATGCCTAATTTAGGTTACCACTGATCGATTCCCTCATTTTATATGCTCTCAAAGACCACTGTGACATCGCTGCTACCCCAATTGAGGCCTCCTGGTATGTTTTAACTCTGCCTGGCCCCAATTGATTCAATGTGCAGCAAAAAATACAATTCAAATTTAAATTTTTTCCTTCGGTCGATTTGAGACATCAATGATGGGACCTATTTGGTGGTGTTTAGGCCGAGCGCACCATAGGTACATGAAAATCAGGCGCCGATGTTTTCACAGTGAACTGCACCACATTAATATTGTTAATTTGCGTGCCAACCCAGTAACAATTTACACAAGCTCCCCCTGCTGTAGGCCGGTACTCCGGCATACAAATCATATTCTTTGATGGCGCTTGACAGACGGCCCCTTGCATACCCAACATATTCGTCATCAAAGCTCAATCAAAGCTTGACGTCAAACAGCAGCTGATATGCGAGAATCACGTGTACTTCCCATGTTGATTGTGCTCTATTGTGCTTTGGTTCAAAACGCTGTGCTTCTTCTTTTGCTTTCACGCTGTGTTCACGCTCGCAATTTCTACGTATGGACTCTGCGGTACTTTTGCTTCCTCATTGACGGCAAATAGTGTGTACTTACTCACTGCAATTCGCCATACTTAGATGCTTAAACCAGGTCTCGATCATTGTGCGGTCAATCATGCTGCTAGAGGCACACCAGCACGGCGCCGGGAAACATTCCAGGACGCAAATAGTACGCTTCCCGGACCATTGCTTGGCGAATCGTGAATCATTCATCTGCGTAGACCCTGCAACTTTTGCATACGAGAACTATTTCTCACTGAATCCAACACACCCTCCCCATCACAGCTCTTCATATCCTCTCTTCTCGGAATCCTCGGCACTTCGAATGCTACCGGCTGACCGCGCTGGAAATACGGCTGCAGCGCCAAGCGCACCCCTCTCTTCCACCTTCTCTGAGCCCATCTCTCGAGAGCAGTGTTTACCCACAGATGTTGGCCTCATCTGTCCTCAATAACATCCTGCCGGATAGTTCCACTTCTCTGCACCCCCCAGCCGAATCTGAAAACCCCGGGACCTCCCGGGACGGGCCTTTTCCCTCGCCGGTCATTCCCGCCCCGCAATGCCCCTCAGCTCAGTGATGGCAGAATGGGTGTTTGGGGCCCGTAGGTTGGAGGGGGAAAACATGCGCCTCCACAATGAGTTACAACAGCAAATGAACGTCTAACCCCCCCCCCCCACATCGACAGCGTGGAATCCATCTCGGAAGGTTGATCCGCGGGTCACGTGGGGGCACAGGTGTTGGGGGGATAGCGTTTACTGTACCATTTCATTCAATTCGTATGTCACGCGTCACAGGGCCGATTTTTTACGAATATTTTCGTACCTGTCACGGGTCACCGAGGCCTCTTATGAATGTCCCAAACAAGGCACGAAATTGGCGAAAATTGCCCCCAAAATCGAATTTTTCGCTCACAACATTCTTTTTATCCATCAAATGGTTCCACGAAGTCCATCTTGATGTTCAAGTCTTGAAAATGGTTCAGATAGCGCTAATTTCGCCTCATTTTAGGTCATTTTTCGTCTATTTGACAGGCCAACCCACCTGAAATCAACCGGATTCTGCTCAGACCCAATTTTCTTCGTTTCTTGCTCTCCACTGGGTTGTAGATGCTCCGGGGATAGTGGTCAAGCCAAGCAGCGTGTTCTGAGCCATTTACGAATTTTTTTAGGGGTCACGGTCCTCTAGAGGCATTTAAGAAAACGAAAGTTCGAATATTTGGGTCACGCGTCACAGGCAGGGAGAATTGATCGAAATGATACAGTAGTGTTTCTTCTCTCGCGGCTCCCCCAACTACGCTACTCACAAATTAATCATATATCATTTTCGCCCACCAATCTTCCATCGGATACCCCACCATCTGGATACCCTTTCCGCAACATATGCCACCTCTCCAATATAATTTTACCACCTTGCATTACTTACATCTCTTATAAAACGACAGCTTTTTAACACAACTACGATACCCGTTACGCCCCGTACCTCGGACTGCTACCTTAGCCATTAACTAGGCCACATGTAGCGTAAAATTTGAATAATCATCATCATCATCATCAAAAGTGAAGATGAAGTGTCACACCTCAAAGAATCTACGGTCGAAATAGTACAGTAATGCCGGTGCCCGGCTTACAGATGCGGGGGAGCTTGCGTTAATTCCGTCCAGACTACTTACACTGTACACAGAAGTTATGTTTTGTAATGCCGGTAACCCGGCTTACAGAAAAGGGGGAGCTTGCGTGGACTCCGTGCTGGCTGTAAATCAATTATCAGGCTTAAATTGCTATCATTAATATTAATATTACAGCTACTATCGTGCCAACTAGGTCTGGATTTTCACAATGGGTCTGGCGATTTTTCTCTCCTCCCTTTGCACTTTGGGTCTCCGGATTTTTCGACATTTATTCCGGTACCAATTCACTATGGGTAGAGCTAAAATCCTCACGATTTCATGCAAAGAAACGTTCGCCGTTTTCTCGAGGTTTTTGATCTGTCCTGTCAATCCATCAAAATACCTTGTTGAAAGCCCGTTTTTCTTACTGCCTTCCTTTGGCCGTATCGCTACGAAACTTGCAGGATCTATAGCCCAATAGCATACAAACAGATTCCGAAAAGTCCGGAGGTCCAAATCGAAAAGGGAGAAGAGAAAAATTGAAAATCCAGACCTGTTGTGCAAATCCAGACCTATTTGGCACGATAGTATTGGAAACGATAGACATTTTCGATTTTCGAGCTGAGTTCGGCAATTCCCGGCAGACCTGTCATATAATTATTTTTAGCTACAGCTCAGCTCCATCATGACGACGAGCATTCCCGCCAATACACAGTATACTCTCCTCACTCTCACCATGATACGACGAGGAAACCGCCGCCACATACCTAAGGAGCAGAAACAGTTCATCACCACAATGTCGGCCCCCTCTTCGTCCACTGGCTCCTCGCACCCCACCCTCTCTATCATCCCTCTTGCATACCGCTCATCTCTCTGCCCATCTAATGCCTCCCCCTCCCCGTCCTGATACACACATAACTTTCCCAGTTGCCCCCAGCTCCGGTCCTCGTGCTACTAGCTCCCTTAATCCCGCTATGCTATCTTTCTTACTTCAGGATTATCCGGATCCCTCCTTCGTACAACACCTACATAATATCTGTACCTAATGTGCGTCAATTGGATACACTGGCCCCCGCGTGGCCGGGCCTTCTCACAAAATCTGCCTGCCACACCGTCCGAGCACGCTGTAACTGCCGCAGATATTCTGGCAAACTTTTCTCTGGGTGAGCTTCGCCGTGTCGACTCCCTCCCCATTCATGAGCAGCGCCGGGTCGTTTACTCGCCTGTGGGCACTGTCCCTAAAGCAGATGGCGGGTGGCGCAGTGTCCACCACCTCTCTTATCCTCGTGGCTCATCTATCAACGATAGCATCTCCTCTGACGCAGTAACACTCTCCTACACCTCGCTTGACACCTTCTTTGACCGTCTCCGACGCCTTGGTCCTGGAGCTCTCCTCTGGAAGATTGACCTGCGGCGTGCGTTTCGCCACATCGTGGTATGCCCGGACGACTCTCTGTTGTATGGCTTCTACTTCGACGGTGTCGGTTACATTGACGTTCGCCTACCATTTGGATCGCGCTCATCACCCTTCACTTTCAACTTGTTTGCGGAGGCCCTGCACTGGATCTCGGAGCGTATGGGTGCACCCCTTGACCACTTCCTCGACGACTTCTTTGGTGCTCGCGCAGCAGGCGAGTATGACCTTGCAGAGCACGACCGTGCAATCTTCCGCGCAATCTGTGACGCGACTGGTTTCTCTGCCCATCCAGTTGGGAAGGCAGGGAAGGACATTCCTCCATCTACCCGCGGTGTGATCCTGGGGATTGAGATCGACACTGTTGCCTTCACAGTGGCTCTCCCTGCCGAGAAGCTGCAGCGCACCATGGCTACTCTCAAGTCCCTTCTATCCGGGGTGTCGGCTACCCTCTTGGACCTCCAGTCCATTGCAGGCCTTCTGCAGTTTGCAACAAAGGTCCTGCCTGCGGGGCGCGCTTTCATCCGTCGTGTGTACGATGCGCTGTCCCTTTTCCCATCCTTTGGCCGGCGTCGCATCCCGAGAGGTGCACGCCGTGATTTGGAATGGTGGGCTCGTCTTCTTCCGACTTGGAACGGTATCCAGTCCCTACATCCTCACCGCCCGGGCGTGGTTATCTTTACTGACGCCAGTGGGTCTTCCTCGAAAGGAATTGGCGGTCATCTTGGGCCCCGGGAGGCACCTATCGATTTTTTTGCGATGCGAGTACCCAGGCGGCACCGGGGAAAGTCTATCCTTTTCAAGGAGCTGTGGGCCGTGCTCCACGCTCTTCGTATTTGGGCATCTCCAGCCTGGGCCGGGTCCCGGGTCTTACTTCGGGTTGACAACACCGGCGGCGTAGCTGGTTTGAATGGAGGTTCTATTCGGGAGGTGCCTGCACAGGCCCTTTTGAGGGAGATCTTCCTTCTTGCGCTATCTTTCGGCTTTTCCATCTCCTGCGTGTGGGTTTCCTCTGAACAGAACTACCTTGCTGACGCACTCTCTCGTTTTGACATGCCACGTCTTCGCCCATTGTTACCTCAATTCTTCGCCTCACAGCACACTCCCTTCCCCCACCTCCCGCCGGATGGCCTGAACGGGTCGATCAACCACCGCTCGTCGCCTACTTCCTCTGGCACGGCCTCGCTGCCTCCACCCGCGGCGTCAACCAGACGGTTTGCAACTCCTTCGAGTCCTTCTGCATGCGGAAATACGGTGCTGCCGGTGCCTCTCCATACCCAGCCTCAGAAGCACACCTTCTCGAATGGGCGGCATCCCTCCCCCCGGGCTGCAGCGCGAAAACAATCAAGCGCTACATTGGTGCCCTCAAGTCCTTCCACACTGACCTCGGATACGAATCCCGCCCCTTTGAATCACGCGTTCTGGAGCGTGTGATTCGTGGCATACGCCGGGTGTACGGGGATGCAGAACGTAAGGAGCGACTTCCTATTACGCAGCCCGTCCTCGCCCAGATTATCGCCTCCCTCTCCAACCCTATCTCCCTTCCGCGGGGGGTTTCTCGTGAGCTAGCCGAGACTCTCCGAGTTGCCTACGCCCTGGCCTTCGCAGGTTTTCTGCGCTGCGGCGAGATCACTTACGACTCTTTCGACGGCGCTTTCAACCTCAAGCGCCGTGACATCATCATTCAAAACGATGAGTACCCGATTGCTGACAAATAGCCTTTTTTGGAAGCTCCGCGCTTGTACTTGATGACAATTCAAACTCCGATCGACCAGCCTGTCTATCGACAGCTTGCTTCATAGACAGGCGGGTTTCGAGCCTACATTGTGGTATATACCAAAGAGCTGCGTTTTTTTTACGAGCCGTGTGTAGCGGTGTATTTTTCCCCTCCAAAATCCAGGTTGTGTATTTTTTTCCGCGACCTGTGCACAATCTGTGAAAAATCTCCATTGCGGTGTAACTCTATATCTAAGTCCCTGTAGTAGTGTAACAAATAATTATTACAGTATGGCTGTAATAGTGGGCCATAATTCCAAACTCACACTTTTTGACACAGGGGAGCATATTTTTGAAGTTATGGTGCACAGGGAAGAGAACTTCCCCCCGGTCCTACGGGTTTTAACCAGTTGTCCAGCCATACAAGCGGCCGGCCAGTTCCACAACAGCCAGCGTCTTGTATGATCAACCCCCCTGGAATGATGTTGTGCTCGGAGGACAACTTGTGGAATTCTGTAAGGATAAACACCCGTACAGTACTACATGTTTGTCATCCGTAAACTCGCAGTTCAGCCTGTGGACCGCGCGAGTATAATAAATCCCCCCCCCCCCCCCCCCCCCCCCCCCCCCCCCCTGAGCTGGATGAAGTCAAAAATCACACAGCTGACTGCATTTTGACTAAAAACTCGCATCAATAAAATTTCTTAAAAGTTTTGATGCGAGTTTTTGCGCCACTTGTTTTGGTCCATCACAAAAATACACAACCCCACGGAATGCAAAAGCTGCACAGGTTGTCTACCTCAAAGACAAAGAGCACAGGTGGAGCGTTGAGCAAATGGCGCACAAGCAGCGCAAAACTCAGTCCAATTTATTTACACAACCCACTTGGTTGAACTTTTGCACAGGTGCGTTCGGAACAAAAATGTTGCACAGGTTCGGTGGACCAAATCGATTTGGCCGCAGTTTAAACTGGCAGATCCAGCTTCGAACCAGATGAAGGGAAGGAGTCCAGGACATGAATGAATTTTGATGGCTTACCGTTGAACTGACGCATCATCGCACCCTTGGCTTCTATTGAACACGAACTGAGTTGAAGCGCACTGACTCGTTCGGGAGAAGGCATTAAATTTGAAGTCTAAGAATCCGAGTCTCAGGATTCAGCAAAGATATTTGAGTATCAGTACAGGACGAACGTTTCGGTGGCGAGGTGAAGAGAATTGAAAGCAATGAAAGCTGATGATAAGATCCAAAAGTGAAGAAGACCACCAACGATTCCTGATGTGGTCAGGTCGCACTCCCAAACCCTTGCATTGTCCTCTGAAATCAGAGGCTGGAATACACTAACGGGCAAGGTATCATTTTTTCGTAAAAAGGCAGAATAAGGCAGGATAGAATTACTTACAACCTGTGCATTTCTTTTGTGGGTGCCGCGAAGTTGAAGGTGCGCAAAAGTGGTGTCGTGTGCATTTTTTTCGCCGCATTTCCTTACCTGCGCAGTAGAAAAATGCGCGAGCAACCTGTGCACTTTTGTTGTGATGAAGCAAGGGGCGTGAATATTTTGGAAAATGTTGACTTGTGCACATATTCTGATGCCTCAAAGTGTGTAAATCAACAAAACCAGCTTGTGTGCTAATTTGTGAAGGGGTGCGTGTTTTTTCTACGACACTTCGAATTATGGCCCAGTATTACTGCCAAATTACAGCCATACATAGACATGTAGCTTGAAAGCACTGACTAACATGCGCGGCTGGGGCGTGCGGCATCGAAGCCGAAGTCAATGCTGAGATTATCAAAGCCGTTGGTTAGCGAGTGAAACAGTGAGAGGGGGTGGCGTACGTTTGGTGGTGAGATTTTTCTGTAAGATCAATGCTCGAAGTCGGCGTAAGTTTCGTAGGCGTAGAGTCGGTAAAGTGGACTTGAGTCGCTTTGCAGAAATTGGTTAGTGAGGAGCAGAGGGAGACTGAAACCACTCACGGAATGTCGTGGCTGGAAGCAAGTTAGATATCGGACTGAGTCGATGGCGGACTCGCCTAGAATTGCGTCGCGGTGAATATCCCCATAGCATGACACGATAAGCCTAGAACGAGGCAAAACATATAAGAACATGGATAGGTACGGACAGGAATCAATAGAGTAACTCACCAACGGACTATTTGCTGTGAGCGTGGCGATTCATTATACAATGGAAGAACTTGGGTTGCAACTTGCCGAGCAGCGAACACTTTCTGCTGTAGAATGCGGCTAAGACGATATTCATGGCTACAAATGGGATGGTAGACAAACTAGGGCGCGGTGAGCATCACGGTATGCCTTTCGTTGCGTGAAGGTCCTCCAAAGCGACAGATGCGGCGGCTTTTGATTGTAAGCAGAAGGCTGAAACAGAGACAGGACGATGATGACGAGAAGACGTTTCTTCAAGCAACTGAGACCGTGTGGGCGGCAATGAGAGGACACACAGAGGGCGGCAAGATGGGCGGGCAGCGAGGGAACATGGTGGGAGGAGCGCGACAGCGCTACATCACAATGACAACGTCGATGACGCATGTCACCGTGCCGGTCGACGAGTTCACATTCGCAAGTTGCGCCACCAACTAGGACTGTCTAGAGACGACGTAGAGAATTTTTCACTAAGTCCGATTGAAGTGAGAGGAAAATACACAGTTTACGTGACGTCCTAGCTTTTGTTGTGAGCCTGCACGATACTGCCCAAGTCCACCGATACCCAGCGATACCTGCCGCGAACAAATAGGCAATGTCAGACGTGGGGGAGGCGTAGGCCAGATAAGAAGTTAGCAACGGGTGAAAAGTATTTTGTACTTCTTTCTTGACCAATCAGCGGGCGTAAAAGTGTGGAGAAGCCAATCAGCGTCTTGGTGCAAAATACTTTTCACCAGCTGCTAACTAATGGCCAACAGTTTTTTCAGGAATGGTTATGGCAGCTCAGAGAGAGAGATTGATTTTGTTTTAACTACTCATATGGAACCCACATGCGTATATAATTATGACTGCCTCATTCTAGATCGGGGGGCGGTCCTGTTACTTTAACTCTCCCTTTGGCATTCATCTCAGCATTTTGTAAGCTACAGTTTACTCCGGCATCATGACAATTCTTTGCTTGCATCAGCGCGAGCCCTAACAAATCATTCGGGAACCAGGCAATCGGAGAAGGCGTCGGAATGATTGGATGAAAATCATTCTCACGCGACCAGTTCTCTCCACTCCCATGTGTCTCCCTTGGACTATCAGCCAGAGTCAGAGGCAGACCGTGGTGTAATGGCCCAAAAGAGTCATTGATGAAATGTTGGAAAAGAATCTGGTTGTTTTTGGATTATGAATGGGGCTGTTCGTGAACGAATGAGTCAATTTGGGCTCACTGTGAGGACAAGCAGCACACTGATTAAAACTCCTTGCGGTGCTGAGGCCGGATAATTACGCTCATCCCGCGCGAGAAAAAATAGGCCTGCCATACAGATCTTCATCAAGGTAAGAAAAGCGATTCGATATGAAGGCGACGTTGGCCTACCTGGTGAATGTAAAGTCCCACAAATATGTGGCCCACTGCTCGGGGAAAGAACTGCCCGCCGGAGTCGGAACCTCGAGGTTGAGCAAATTGCCATACCAGAAGATACTTGTAGAGGTGATAAAAGACGAAAAAAGCAAAGCATGCAATACCGTTGATGATAGGTGAGATAACGGAATACACGAGGCCTGTATTTGGCTTGATATCATTTGGTTAGGGAAGTAAAGTATCATACCAATAACTGCAAGAAGGGTGAAGTCCGGAAAGAGCGTACCCCACTGCACACTGCGCGAGCCGTACTTGATTGCATAAATCGATCGAGGCGTACTGCCAAGCATGAATAGTTTAGTATGATACAAAATTAGGGGTCCGATTTGAAGCAAGCCGTTTGCCGCTCCCGAAAGACCCCTCAAGACGGTAAACCTTTGGAACAAAGTTCGAGTATTTGGCAAAGATTCGACGATTGCCAGACGCTCACGTGAGAAAAAATGTGGACGCTTGGGGAAGTCTTTGGGCCAGAAGAGTTGGTACCGAAGTGGGAGCCCTCAGCAGCCCTGGAAGAGCAGCAACAATTCCAGAGGACACTGTGATGATCAAAAAGGAGTGCTGTTGTAACAAGATTGTGAAAGTCAGCCAGTTGCTCAGAAGCTTACGCACCACTACTTGAAACATAAAAAATCTTGTCATCAAACTCAGCTCCACGGCGCTTTGGGTTGGCTTCCCTTCAAAGACAGCCAAGCTTCTCAGAGAAAGTGGGACCAACATCATGACAGCTGCCAGGAGCACAGGAGGCAGTATCCCACTCAGGAATCCCATGACCCAGGTCGGAATCATATCAATCCATGAGAGCCAAGGGGCGGTGGCTGCGAGCGAGGGCAGGCTCGACGCGAGCCCAATGGATGCCGCCGGAACCGTCCAGAATATGATTAGTGCAGTGGTAGCCGCATATGACACGAGCATTCGCAGCTATTTCGTTAGGTCAGTGCGCCCAATGAGTTTGATCTACGTGGCTTACCTTTAGTTCGTAAGGGTTTTGATTCAGATTATTCCATACCACATCCTTCCATGAAACGTCGACATATTTGGCGCTCATGAGATACGGTTTATGATGCAACAAGGCCTTGCTCGCCATGTGGGCAGATATTCGGCTATTAAATGTTATGAACGCAGCGCATGTCTTCCAAGAAAGAATTCCCCCGCCGGCCGTACGCGGTCGGGTTTTGAAGTGGTCATCGGCAGAGTCCCGTGAGATCTGCGCAAGTAACCGGTTGCAAGTGGCAATCTCGCTGCAAGCCCACTCAATCGAGTCCACCTTCTTCCCCCAGAAACCAAATATACCCACCCTGTGACTCGGTCGCTGCGATTTCGTGGTGGTTTCCAACTGGCCTGAACCAGCATTTTCACGGGCCGCCATAGCAAGAAACTTTGTTACTGCTGCTTCCAATTTTGTAATCGCTGCCATGCGGCGGTGCGCAATATTAGGAATCAGTTCCAAGCCGCTGGTCGTCCATATATTAAGTATCCCCCCAGATAGGTCTTTGAAAAGTTCACGAAGGGCTGCTGGGTTCGAATAAGATGCGGGAACGCCCGTTACAAGGAAGGTGTGCGCTTGTATTGACCCAGTGCGGGAGGGACTAGTAAGATATTCTTGGCGTATCAGAATGAAGTGCTGCATCTCGCGCCAGACGTTGTGGAAAACCCAAAAAGTGAAGATCCACGTGCACATCAGGTGAGCCCAGTAGCGCACCAGCTTGTCAGGTTGCACATTTCCCATGGTAAAACGGTCAAGTTGAGAGTTTGTGCCAACGTGGGACCCCGCGCTAGTCAGAGGAAGGAGTATTGCCCATGATATGATCCAAAGGGCGAAGAAAATACGAGCTTTCATACGGAGAAAGCGAACAAAAAAATATGCGTCCGCGCCGTTTTTGTCAAGCACTAAGCGGCAATCAATATTATACATGGCAATTGGCCAATAGAGTAGGGATCTGCTTCCGGTTAAAGGCGCTGCACGTTTCCTGATCGAGCCGTAAGTATGTATCTGACTTTACGAGCGAAAACCAACGAATCGAGGTGGACGCTGGCTCTGGGCTCGTAGATTGACTTCAAATGGGGTCGGGTGACTGTAAATAAGCCAATGGCAGCCACAAAAACAATGGCGTTGAGTGACAACGTGGCAAGAAAGCTCGATGTAGATGCTGTGTCGACTTGTTCCCTGAAGAAGAGGTTACTTAAATAGATAATGAACCAAAAGGCGGGAACTTTACATGGGGCCGAGGATATAAAACAATGCTTCGGAGTGAAACTTGAGGTTCTTATCATTTATGTGAGAAGCGGTCCCGAAGCTTTACGCCATTTTGAAAAGAGCTTGCGCGAACGATCTTTGTGCGGGACAGCATGCCGGTTACAGTTGAGAAACATGAGGTGGGCAAACAGATTTTTCTCTTCCGGGCGCGCCAGCCACTACCAGTCTACCACTCCACCAAAAGGGAGCAATGTCAAGAGCCAAGAGGTGTCAGATCTCTGGATCTGAACCCCCATCAACAGCACGTGCATCAAGAGGGGGGCAAAATATTATTGTTTGTTTATTGATTGACACCTCCCCGCACGCGTCGACTGCGTCGTAGAACGCGTCGCGTTCAGCGCTGCAAAGCGCGTTCAGCCACCGGAAATCAAGCTAGAACTCATCTATAACTCCCTGACTGTGCCCACTCTCCCACACGCCCACCGTGAGCTTGAGACATGGCGCCGATTTTGGTGTAAATAGTGTCAATACCGATTCTTCGACCCGCATAAATGGGGCCAGTACTTCGCACTACCGTTCAGACCTGTTCAATAATGACCGTTCTAACTCTCATCCACCACATTCTCACCCGGGATCTACTTCTTCGGCTTCTATTTCATACTCCCCGTATATTCCTCCGCCCTAGTCCATCCAAAACCGAAACGCATGCCGTGTCTTCGGCAAGGCCGTCAAAGGCCCGGATCGCCAACAACATGTCGGCGAGCACATTAGCGAGTTTGCGATGCAGCCATTGGATGGCTAATGGCTACACAAAAGTCAAAATCCAGGCGCATTGACAAAGGCTAACCCTGGTTTCAGCATCCAAACTTCATTCCACGCACCTTTGACGCACCTCTTGTCAACCTCTTGTATAATTTGACATCAATCTTTGGGCCATCAAAGTTCCCTAATCGGGAAATTGTTAGCCATTCAATGGCTCCAATGGCTCATCGCAAACCCTCTATTCTCAAGGCATCTCGCGGCGTATCTGAAGCTTCTGTGCGAGTACCCGTACGTCTGTCAATTAATCACTGAAATATTTTGCTGATATCACAGCAGGTGTCGACCTCGTACCCATGTGGGACATGTGGCGGAACCTGCAGTATTTCTACTACACAGCAGTATGCCTCACACTGTGTCTAAACTGCATGAAAATTCGGCAATCCCTCGGTACACTTCTGGCGAGTGGCGACGATCTTGGGCTACTTACCGGCTTTTTGGGCTCAAAAACGCGTTTTTCGATGCCGTCTGAACACGCTTGCACCACCCCGGGACGTCTCTTGGCTAATCAATGCTTTATATTACCGCTCTTCAATCATCTCGTTGTCACCACTCAAAATATCCCTTCAAATGCATTCAAAGAGCCTCAATTCAGTACATCAAATGCAGAACGGCTCCAATCAGAGAGCTATCACATTGGTCTAGTGGAGGTGCGTACCCTGTCAACTGTATATCGCGTGTATTTTGACCAAATGGGATGTCAGCAAAGTAAGCTAAATGCACATCAATTCAAGTCTCATCAGACCAGGTGTTGGTGTGCGGGAACTGTCCTCCAAGATGTAAGCCGGGTCATCTTATTCAGAGCGGATTCCATCATTACGAGCACCAAGCACAGTAAGGAGATTTTGCTACCACATTTCACCCAGTTATTCTACAAGCAGCCAGTAGCTAGCCGCAATGTGCACTTCAATGCAGTTTCAATCAATACAATTACTTGTTATACACAACCAGTCAATATTAATATTTGAGATGAAGCGAAGCTCGCGCTTCCTCGCGCACTCTCAATTTGATGTGGATTTAGGATCAATTCATCCTTTTTGAGTCTTTTCTGAGCAGCGACAAGCTTCCTTGGAACTCCCGTATCTTCTCCCTTTCTTCCTCTTTTTCCCTTTCTTTTTCGCAATTTTCCGGCACGGGACCCAGTACATTGACTAAAAAACCACAGTGTTGGCCGTAAGGGATAAGGCCTTAATTGCGTTAAGGGTTATTAAGGCCTTATCATAACCCTTAGAGCAACGGCCGCCGAGCTTATAAGGTCTTAAGGTCTCGGGCCGCTGCTCCGGCTATCGATCGATTGATAAAACCAGGCGCCTCACAACGATTTACGCCTTCAGGCCAAATATTCCCACGGTGTTGGGCCCAGCTAACCGAGAAATTGCACCCATTCCCTTCAGATCTGTCATCTTGCTCTTCTAAGCTCTTGAATCTCACTCACAGTGATTTTATAGTCAATCTGCCCACATTCCCGCTAAAAGGTCGCTCAATAGCAGCAGGAGGTAAGGACTTCCAAATACAGTAAACATCCGCGTGATCAATGATGGGCAAGCAAGATTTCCTTTCCTTTACCTCGAGCATGGTGTAGAACCTCAGATACATAAGTGCGTCAGAGTACTGTAGGATTATACATGCAAGGTTTCCAAGCCAAAATTCGTTGAATCAAGGGCTGCAAAGCAGTTTGATGGCTGACCAAAAAAGGAATTCCCTAATTGAGAAGGGTGGGGGGTCCGCCATTTCGCTGAGAAAAAAACTTCGACCCTTAGTGTAGATTTCGCGGATCGGTTCCCCCTTGAATAGAGACATCCGTCTCACCCTCACGGGAGTCGACGAGGTAGAGGTCCTTCGGGACAATCTCGACGGCTGGCTGCCGGCATTCTCTAGTCTGCTCCAGGCTCGCTCTCCATCCGCATCGTGTGCCTACTGACTTTGAAGTGTTCGGACACATTGCTGCGCAGTGTAAACGCTCTGCTGTTTGCGGCACCTGCGCCTCCGACCACGCCACTTCCAACTGCCACTGCCCCCGTAAGACTCCCTGCCGTACCAACTCCACTGGATGCTCCCATATCGTGCTCAAATGCGCCCTTCGGGGATGCGGCGGGCAGCACCGATCCACTGATCCTGCATGTCCCGTCCGTCAGTCGATTCTTCGTCGCATCGCAGCCGAGCACCATGCATCGGGGCCGTTCTTCCGTGCGGAATAACTCTCCCAATGCCAATCCCTGCTCCCTCCTCTTGCCTTCCCACCCTCATGTATATTCAATTTTCCTGCTCGCCCTCACCCTCGGGATTACTCTCACTAAACCCACGAAAACCACTCCCACCTATATACAATCAATAGTAGAAATCTCATGTTTAGAGTAGCATCATACGCCATAAAAATGGAACTTTATTATTAAGATTTTGAATGCTTTTGTTACAAATACATTGAAATTTTAGTATGGTTGATTCAATGTCTACACCATTACCACCGGCGCGACGACCACTGAAAGTCCCTGCCCCCTTGCTCGTTGGTGCGGTGATCTAGTTTGCGCTTCTTCGAATTCGGCTCGGAAGACTCGGTGCTGGACTGCCCTCAAAACAGCCGGTGAACTTGAGGCGTGCTGGAGTACTATTGGTAACTAAAGATGATTTGAGATTCAAGCTTTGAGAGATAGAGAACAGAAACATACCAATTTTGATTGGACTCTCTTCTGCTTTTGGTGCCGTCGTCGAGGAAGCATTGCCGAGGAACGTCACTTTCTCAACATCAACAATGAAATACTTCACCGAACGATCATCGTTCAGCTCGAGACCGGTAAGAAAACCTTCGACGGAGACACTCTTTCCCTTCCCCAGAATGGGTTTATACTTCTCCCACCTCGGCGTTGCAGGGAATACACAGTGAATGGGGAAAACATTGTTTGGTGTCCTAGTAGCAGAGAGGTATTGCTCTGCTTTGACGTCGAAAGTCGAATTTGCCTTGTCGATGTCGCTCGGAACACCACAGACGTGGACGGTAGCATGCGTTCGAAGGTTGATGTCGTCTGGAGATCCAAGAGGGATAATCTGAAAGTCGGCCTTAGTTGTAATAAACGTGAAAAGACAGGTGGAACATTATACATACATACAGAGATTATGTCTCCAAAGACATGATTGAGTCTAGGGGAGGAGAAGAGTGGTCTCGCAACCTATGCAGTACGCGTGAGTTGTGCGCTTTCGGCGGATCTGAAATTGAAGAGGAAAGGATCAGAGAACAGCAAGAGCAAAAGAGTCCGAAACTACGTACCGTCAACATCCATTCTCGCGGCCTTTTCAGCACGTTCTCGCTCCCTCCGCGCTCTCTGCGCCTGTGACCTATTGGAAAGCGGTTCCGTTGGAGGGTGGGGACGATTCTCTCGGGCTCTCTGATGTCGTCTGACCTGACCGAGAGAACGGGCGTTGGGGCCGCAGTGGTGGAAGTATCGGGTGGGACATTCTTCTCGCGATGAGCAGGTACACGCCTACAGGCTTCGTTGGTTTCGCGTATAGCGCGTTGAATCTCTCGCTGTCGTTGTTGATGCCGTTGAGGTGTCGTTGGAGGTGTTAATAAATTCCTGTACACGGGATGAGTCTAGCCACGGTAATTGAGAAACGGCGCTCGTACATTTGAATGTCGATTTCACGGTAGAAAAGGTATTTAGATGCAATGTTCACACAGAAAGATAAGGAAGAACGTTTATTGAAGGCGACGTTTGCGGGTAGCTACATCGTTGGGTGTGGAGCGGTGTGGAGCAGAGGCCGGTCGACGGGAGAGGCAGCGGCGAAGTTGTCGTAAGCTGTTTGGCTGTGTGCTGATGACGTGAGTGGGGCATTCGGGCGTTCTCGGAACAGGTTTGCCTCAAGTCAATTCGCCTAGGGAGGTCGATTGTAATATACGTAACAACCAAGTAACAACATGTCACAAGTATATGTCACCTCCTGTCACCTTGGCATTGCCAATCTCGGGTTTCTATGGGTTCCTCAAAGGGACAAGAGTAGTTGCATATAGTATATTAGAGACTTTGCGGTAGCCACCGGTGGCTATCGGTAGCTCCTCGTGTGCAATAGTTTTCTGAGCCTCCGGCTCAAGGTAGCCACCACTGCATCTTGTCAATAGGACGTACAAATGGTGGCTAATCCACCCACAGGCTGTCATCCGGTCCAAAGAAAAATTAGCCACCAATAGCCACCAGTGGCTACCGCAAAGCCTCTATTCTGGATGGTCAGCAACCATGAAGGTTGGGTCAACATTCGTCTGGAGGGGCCAGAAAGGTCCACACAATTTCGATGAGACCGCCCAAAAATTTGGCCAAACCCATTTTGTCGTGGGAAAATTCAGAAAAAATCGTTTTCAGACGGTGCTGAATCCGTTTCTGGACTCAGCTAAGCCCAGAAAATAGCGGTTCGAGCGCAAATAAAATTGTTGACTTTGATTGTCCGGAGCTGTACATCTCAGTTTCTTATCGAACCCTATTGCACTCCTCTCGCAGGCTCAGGAGTGCGCCCACCTCACTGTACCAGAATAGCTAGATGCTCAAGTCGGACCTTTATTGGGCACTTGAACCTTGTGGTGGAGTTCGAAGACTTTGGCAAGGTAAACATGGTCGTCGCACGGTCCAGGCATCAGCCTACCGTTCAAGCTCGAGCAGGTTGAGATGATAGAGGTACTCAGGAGGAAAGCATTCAATACCAGTGCGCTGCCTAGGGCTTGATAATGGAGCGGGATTCCAGCATCTCTTGCGTAAAAGAAGCCCCCTGACCCAGATGACAATTCAACTCACTGCGTGTATTGTTTCGGACTAGGTACGCTCGACAGACTTTTGCCTGGTTTTGGGATAATAGAGCGTTTGTGCAAAGCGGCTGGGCCGCTTGGCAGGCATATGTGGGCGGGGCCGCTCCACGGTGGTGAGCCACTTCAAGGACCAACGCCATGGAGCAACTTTAGCGACCCGGCTCCACATGCCTGTCAACCGAATACATATAGAAGTAGCTTACACATATGTCACACTGTGTGACAGTATGCAGGAATGCATATTGCTCATAATGCATAGCGCTTGGGGGTCCACGGACACTATGCATTATGAGATGTTCAACTGTACACATTTTTTTTTTTTTTTTTTTCCATGAACACTGCGCCGTGGCGCACCTAAACCAGCGACGGGTCCACCACAAGCCCTCTTCGAGCGACTATTTAAACTACCTCGACCAGCTTCTGGTACACCTTCTCAGCACCTTGCCCGTGGTCTCCGATGCACCGTACCGGTTCTATCTTGACGAAGATTGTAGAAAGTGATTGAGTGTAGTGAGGAGGAGGAGGGTTATAGCCAAGTTATACAGTCGAAGCTGTCATAACCCATAGCTCCCATAACCCATAATCTCCCTAAACCCATACGTTTTTGACCGGTTTTTGGGTGGGTAACCCATAAATCTGTCATATCCCATAGCTTTTTGGCCCTACCGAGGGCTATGGGTTATGACAGCTTTGACTGTAGCAGTAGATTCAGATTTTACAAACATGATAATTCGACATCTTTGTATGTCACGCAGTCCTCAGGGAAACCACCCGACCGTTATGCGTTACCGTTGAAATTGCGTTGAAACGAAACAGGGCGAGCGTTACGCGTTACGTTTCACCCATACAGTAAGCTGTGCTAGACGGCTTTTTGATGGCATCACTGCCCTTGACGTGCGCACGTCAAGATTGGCATGCTCCGAGCGATACGATGTTCCTCCGAGTGATCCATCCTGATCCCTACTGATCCAGACTGATTGCAGCGTGATGGCGCATCCTTTTCAACTGATGGTGCACCCGTCCTTGACCCTGGCCGAGGCTGCTCAACTGAAGGGAAAATACAGTTCTCTATTTCATACACGGTACAGAGGGACAGGTTCTGGCGCTATTAGTTTTCCAGAAAGTTGCTGTAAAGACGCGATGAAAATAAATGATATCACAGTTATAGTGTCTGTATAGAGAGACCACTGTCCTGAGTGGATAGGTATTCTATCATGACGATAAGCTAGTCAGAAATTTGATTGGTGGTGTTTTGTTCACAAGAGTAGAGTACTATTAGAGTACTTATGTGCGTGAAAAAGAATCCAGCCGAATTATGCCCCCCCAAACAACGGCGCAACATTAATATTGTTAATTTGTGTGCCATATAAGAATTTACACAAGCTCCCCCTGCTGTAGCCCGGTATTTCCGGCATGCAAATCATATTTTTGCTTCCCGTCACCAGCTCCACTTCAGCCGAATCAGATTTTCGGTTCCGCCACCCAAAGAACACCAGGAAAAAATAGGGGGTTAACAGAACTGAGGTTCAAGACTCAGCTGCTACTTGCCCAGAGCTCGACAGGGCCATGACTTGCGAGCAAGGCCCCAAACAAGGGACCAGCGGCACTTGATGTGGTACGGCAACGCCCCACAAAGTGGTGCTCCCGGCTTTGCCGATGACAGAATCGTCAACAAACGTAAGCACAAACGAACGAGCACCACCCAATCAAAAACCCGTATACAGCCGTTTTGGAAACAATATACGGGTTTTGATCAACTGGTGCTCGTTCGTTTGTGCTTACGTTTGTTGACGATTTTGTCATCGGCAAAGCCGGGAGCACCACTTTGTGGGGCGTTGCCGTACCAGATCAAGTGCCGCTGGTCCCTTGTTTTGGCCCTTGCTCGCAAGTCATGGCCGTGTCGAGCTCTGGGCAAGTAGCAGCTGAGTCTTAATCCTCAGTTCTGTTAACCCCCTGTTTTTTTCCTGGTGTTCTCTGGGCGGCGGAATCAAAACTCAAATTCGGCTGAAGTGGAGCTGGGTGATGGGAAGCAAAACAAAGGTAAGCACAAACGAGTGAGCACCAGTTGATCAAAACCCGTATATTGTTTCCAAACGGCTGTATTGTTTCCAAAATAGGCTCAAGACCAGCCGTTAGTGGGAGAAATGACGAGCAAGCAGGTATTACTTACCATAACGGCTGGAAGCACTTAGGCGTAGATTGATAGATGGCAAATTCAAACTCCGACTATACCTTATTAGGAAGTACCTCCGAGCTCAAGTTGCTCAGTTTTTGTTTTCTTTCACTCAAATGCTGCCTGAAACGGTCGAAAACTATTTCTGTTCTTCAGTGGAGAGTTTACGGGCCAAGATTACCTGAAAATACCATCGTTGTGAAGGTTTCTTAGGGTTAATGAAGAATGTCCTTAGCCCGTATTCTGAAATATTATCTTGAGGCAAACGTGAAAACAGGTCGCTTCAAGCCCGGAGATACTTCCTAAAAACGAATCAGTAAGGAGATTGACAACGCAAATGAAATCGGGACTCCGATGAGAAAGATGGTAGACCGCCATGTGGCGTGAAAATGCAGGTGAACCGGTGCAGCCTTGATGTTCATCTCGGCGCATTGGCAGCGAAAGGATGCGCTTCGAGCGCTCGGAGCACATCTGGCTCGACATGATGGCAAAGGTGAGGATGCCGAAGAGGACGCCATCAAAGACGAAAAGACTCCAAAGGTATGTTTTCATCGACAGAGGAAGGGAAGAGGGTTGAGTTTTGGCACAGAGCAAGTCAGTCGGAATAAGGAACAAATATCAGAGGGAGAGCCTCGTGAAGACTGTTGAGTGAGGAAATCGGTGCGTTCAAGACAGCGAAGGAAGAGTAACAAGGTGTCCCGATGCCAGGGAGATGTGTGAGTACAGGGGAGGGCGTGATAGATTGATGATGAGGCAGCTTAGCCGCAACGGGATCACGATGGAAACAGAACATGCAAGCGGGCAATGAAAGAAGGAGCGCGCGGGGTATAAGACACGCGCGTCGACGGCGCTGGGAGCAATATAACACCCCAGCGAATTGACGAGGATGTTGACTTGAGGGCGGGGCAAGGAGGAAGGAATCATTCATGCTCGGACACGAGGTAAAGCGCAGCTCGAATATGTCGCCGAGTGACGATGAGGGAGGCATAGGAATAGCCAGAATTCAAAGAGAAGTTCCATAGAACTCAGTAGGCATGCCGATTTTGAAAATCAGTCAGCGAAGGAAGGCTTCACCCAGAAGCGGTAAATCGCTTCCTATGAGGGACGTCATGGAGGCCATTAGGCAGTCCGAAGAAAGAGATGATGTGAGGCGAGGCGCGGAAAATTGCACTCAGGACAAAAGATTCGGCCAAACGGTAGGTGAGGCAAAGCCCATATATTTCATAGGCCCCGTGCAGAAGAGGAAGAGGAGGATAAGCGCAAAGGAGCGACAAATATGACATGAGGAGAGTGCTGTAAGATGTGATTTCAGCGGTGAAAAAATGCGAAAGTGCGGGGGGTGATGATGGAGCGTGACATAGTGCAGTAGTAGAAGAAACTGTGCAGCCTAGTGAGAAACCATGAGGGAGCGCTGAAGGTAGCATAGGATAGTCATAATACGAAAGGCGAGGAGTGATGTGAAGTGGACGATGGAATGGCAGAATAAGATAGCACTGGAGGCGAGAGGAGAGGAAACACCGCTGCATGAGATCGAGCTTTCATCTCAGTGACGGTGCGGTAGGCGTGAGAGGTAGGAGGAGGAGGTTACATATCCATGGATGAAGTCGGGATGAATGCCGCGGCCATAATTCCACCAGGGGGGCAAAGGTGAGAGGCGACTAGCGCTGTACATTTAGATGGAGCGTGCATCGTGGGGAAATCGATAGCGAGGGGCATCGGGGAAAGAAAAAGAGGAGGGGAACACCGACGTACGCGTGTAGCGCTTCCGGATGAGATGATGGAGGAGATGGCGTGCGCTAGACGCCGCACGCAGAAACATTTGTCAATGTGTCAATTGAGAATGATAAACGAGGCAGGAGGTGCGTGCACGCGTTCGAGATGTGCCGTCGCCGATGGTGAGGTTAACGTATGAAGATGGGAGGAGCGATGTCGAAGCACGCCGTAGCATCGACACCGAGTAAGCCGGGTGAGGATGAAAGGAGGCGTCGACACGTCATGTGAGGACAGCTTCGAAGCGCGTAGTCGCACAATACACCAGATCATGGGACGTACTTGTAACAGCTCCAACATTGCGAGATACGAAGGTGGGGGAATCCACGCGCAACAGTGGGACTAGTGGAACAGAGTACGATGCGGCCGCGAGACAGAGCGAGGTCGACTTTATCGCGTGATTGAAGGAGGAAGTAAACTGAACCGGCGACCTTGGGTTTACGACCGCTCGCTACAATAGCAGCAATTTGCGCTTCCGACGATGGACGATTGACCCAAGTGGGCAGACCAGTAACAGGCCCTAGATCCGGATTGCGCAGCTCGAACTCGCGTTTCAGCTCCTTCAGGTCCGTGACGTCGCGAAACAAGATGCCGTTGACCTGGAGGTGGGAGTGCAATGCGACGGGGGCGATTCGACTGCCAGGGAAGATAGCAGGGCCCCACCGGGACCATTCCTTATCGAGGATTTGAGTGTCGGCTGCCGAGGCGGGAACGAGAAAGATACTGGTGTCGTTCTGCTTCTGCGCGTAGAGTACGGAGGGGAGGGACAGGGCGACAAGATGTTTGTTGACAGTGGAAACTATCTCCGAGTAAGGTGCATTGAACAGAGAAGGTACGTCGCCGTCGAAACGAACGAGGATACGCTCATTGCTAGGGGAGGGAAGCGGGGGTGGCTTGGGCTTAGGCTTGGGAACAGAGGGAGCTGGAGGCTTGGGGGCGGCGGCAACAGCCGCGTACGAAAGAGCCTTCTCGGTTTTGATAGACGCAAGTTCTTTCGATAGCGACGCTATGGCCTTGTGCTGGGCCTCAGACTTCTCAGAAAGCTGCTTGAGTGAAGGTGTAATGGTTTTGAGGAGGAGAGCGCTGAAGGAAGAGGTCGTCTCCGACTCGCGAAGAATGGTGACGTGGTTGACGAGCCGTTCCTGTATCGCGCTAAGAACCTTCCAGAACTCTTGAGTGATAGCACCAGAGGAGTGAAGCCACTTCAGGACATCGCCAAAGACAGCAGCCAGCGCGTCAAAGGAGTCTGCATCGCTGACCCCGTACCCGAGAGGTCGACAGAAACTCCTTCTTTGCTCTCAACGCCTCCGCTTGCAGCTGCTTCGATTGTGGGGGCCGTCCATCGCGTTCAGGAGGAGGTGGCTCCGAAGGTGCGGAGGGTTGGTCGACTGGCGGGATTGGAGGGGAGGGAAGAACTGGCGAGGTGGGGGCCAGCGGTGGCGACTGCTGTCGACGATGACGTGGCAGCGGAGTCATCCGCGGAGACAGCAGCAAGCTGAGCAGCCTCGGCAGCCGCCTTGGCTCTGCGGGTCGTTGGGCGAGGGCGAGGGTCGGTGGAGATGGCGGCTAGGAACTTGTTCTTGTCTTTAGGTTTGGTGGACATGATGGCAGGTGGACGCGAATATGGTGGCAGGGCGCAATCTGGGACGGTTTCGAGGAAAAAATGAGCGGAAAATAAAAGAAAAAACGTTAAACGGGTCAGAAGTACATATTAGTTTTGAGGAACTCTGGGTCTCCCTGTGTAAGAACTTTGGTGCATATTACATAGTTGTATTCATCGTAAATATGCTAGGCAAGACCGAACAGAGTTTGCCGTCAAGTTGCCGTCACACAGCCGTTTCGGAAAAAAAAATGCGGGTTTTGATTGATTTTTGTTTCCGAAATCTGCTTACCTGTGTTGGGTCACGCGTCCTCGGCCCCCACCCTTGCCGAATCAGCTCTTCGTCTCTTTCAGCGCATTCTCTTGCCAGAGAGTGACTTGGTGAGGCTCCCTGAACCTTTGTGAATACATCAGAGCTCCAATATGGCCTCCAGCAGGGCTCAAATGCGTGCTTGAGCCCACTTGTTTACATCGAAAAGCTCACGGCAGTTGTGGAGACTTGTGGAGCCGGGAGCTGTTGACGGAGTCGTCAACGCGTCAACACCTGTCAATTAAAATCGAAAACGAAAGAAGATCAAAACCCGCATTCTTTTTCCGAATGCTTTGACAGTTGTACGACATCCTCGGCAAAGCCGCCGAAAACAAAGTCAGGTACTTCGTCAATTCGTGTCGCTTTTTGGTCGCGTTTTTTCTCATAGCCTCGCAATAGCAGCCCCGGAGCACCGGGCGTTCCCTGCTATCCAATTTATATCCTGCAATACTTGCGGAAAACTACTCATTACCTGCACCTGTCAAACGCACTGGGTGTCCAAAAAGAAGAACCTTAAAACTTCAATTGCGTACATGCTATGCAGGTAATCAACCTAACGTTCGTTCCTAAGCACTGCGCTTCGTAAAATTATATGCCCAAGTCCCGTATAAACGCAGCCCTTGGACACTAACTCCACAATGTAGCTGCCACTGAGGCACCAGGGGCGCCGTAAAATCCTACCATAGGCAAATAGGCCCTTTCCGCGATCCCCTGCATCCTTGACCTCTGTCTCGCAGATAAACCGAAGATCTGGACTGAACTTATTATGAGGAGATTTAGTGCATGATGTTTGGCGAGCGTGAGGCACAATCACATAAGTTTTGGGAGACTTGACACAAGGAGTATGGGGCAAAAGAGTGAGGTGCAGACCGTCTTCTGGGTACTACCCGATTCTCCATAGTCGTCATAATGGATGCAACCGTTCTTCATGTTCTTATACTAAGCACCGTACGGCTGTGGTATATATGCTGCCGCTCACTTAGTTTTGTACAGCGGCCAATCTGGCCACGGAAAATCCTTGGCTGACAGACCCCCTAAATTCGCAGATTTTAAGATAGGCCGCATCCATAAACAGCTAGCTGTGACCGTGATTGGTCACAAGAGCCTATTCTTCGACCATCTCCCTCATATCTCGACAACGAAGATGAAAATGGAGAATCTGTTCCGTTAATCGACGGACAGGTAGGCTGGCTATGTCCTCCCAAGATTACAAGGCGATCGGGGAAGTATTGACGGAGGAGATAGAATTTTCGTCAGAACGCTCACAAAGTTGGGATTTACAAGATTCCCCATCAAAATTTTATCTCCTCTGTCAATATTGCCTCATTCACCTTGTAACTTTGGGAGGACATAGCTAGACTATCTTTCCGTCGATTTACGGAACAGATTTCTCACTTTTGTCCCTGTTGTCGAGATATGAGGGAGATGGTCGAAAGTGTGACGTTGTGACAGGAGCTTGATGCGTATGGATGCGGCCTATCTTAGCATACCAATCGGTCCCAGTATCGTGTGCACGCTCAGAAGTTGTTTGCTCTCGAATACAGGTATTAACACCGCAATACGGACAAAAAACCCATCGGACATTTTTTTTGCCGAGTTAGTGTATGTGTTGTGGCAACTGGGGACATGCCTGTATGTGGCCTTCGAACCTATACCTATGGCGGTCACCTTGCACTTTTATTAAAAGGAGGGTTCATTTGAGATTTTGTATGAAACGGAGGTACTTGGGAAATCAACACTTGGGTTCAAATTTTCAAGAGCGATAAAAAGTTTTGAGAGTGTGGGGTTTGAAATATCGGAAGGGGGGTTTAAGATTTTGAGGGTACAGTCGCAAACCCCCACTGTGCAAAGGAAGGGTCATGAAATTCATGATGTTGTTGGCCATGAAAATCCCAACATTATGTCCAGGAATTCATGGGAAATTGCTAACGCAACATCATGAATTGAAAGTATGTTTTCATGATGATTATGGGGCTCTTCATGACGTTTTTTCATGATGTTTTATCAAGTATTTCAGAGCAAAATATCACGAAACGAGAGCGCTGCAAAGCAAATAAACCACAACCAAACTCAGGTGTCAGCACCCGGAATCGAACTCAAAACCGCCGTATGACGCACTACGTCAGGGTGACATTACTACACATAGACTAAGTGGTAATTATAAACTACGTTATCTTGGGGGCCCGAAGCGAAACGTTTAGCTTTTGCGCTTGATTGTGGGTGGACTAGGAAGCGGAAATGGGTGGCGTTTGTTGTAGACTTATAGTTTACTCTCCTGGCTACCACTTACAATCAAGGATCGAGTGAATCGACTATGTTTTCATTGAGAACGAGGGCAATGTATGGGGCGAGTCCGTTAACGTGATAGCGAAACACTTCAAAACACAACAAATTGAGCCATTCTTGCGCAAATCGACCAGTTTGTTCATGAAATCTGCCTCAAAGTGACTTTCTATATTACTACTGTATGTCACCGGCCACAATTCCAGAGCAAAAAATAATATTTTGCATTGGTGCATCTGCCAGCGTAAACAAAGCCGAAACAAACAAGGCCATTGCCGGCGGCGAGAAGACTTTTGACCCAATTTCTTTTGTAGTTGGGTGCTCCGATAGTGGGGTGCCTGCATGCAAAGATTTGGCCCCGGGGGAAAGCGTTAACCCTGCCAGTGTATTCGGCGAGTGTTTCGCTTCCTAGTGCCGTTTCGCTTCGGGGTTTGCGACTGTAGGTTTGAAATTTTGAAGGGTAGATTTAAAATTTTGAAGGTCGGGGTAAGAAATTCAACTCTGGTTTAACGTGTGGCTGTTCTGATTCGGTGATATGATGCGTAGTCACTGAGCGGGAAAGCGATCCGTCACCTCACCATTTCGAGAGGAAGAAAGCTCGCAATAGCCTGTTTGCGATGCAGCCATTGAATGGCTAATGGCTACGCAAGTGCCCGAATTCCGGCGTATTGACGAAAGCTACCCCCGGTCTGAGCATCCAATTTTCATTCCAAATAGCTCTTCTTGACTTCGACATAAAAGTTTAGCCCATCAAACTTTCCTAATACGGAAATCGGTAGCCATTCAATGGCTCCAATGGCTCTTCGCAAACCCTCTAATCTCAGCCAAAATTACAAGAGAGTCATTGGCATCTGGGCACCTGGGCAGGGACTCCACAGACTGGGAAGCACAGGTGTATTATGGCTCACCTTCTGCTGACGGCCGCATCACAGCTTCTGATGGCAATTTCAAGGGGGATTGAATCGATGGGTCCACCAATTCTGAACTCCGATGTGAAACGAATCCAAGTGACCGCAGCGCCGTTGAACATAGCGGTAATCATGCAGCTGAGATCTGGAAGGTCTGGAGCCAAGATCTGAGCTGCGAGAAGAACGTTCCGGTCCGAGAAATTGGATCCGTCCAACGTAAAGCATTCCGAACGAAAAACAGCGTCTTTGGCGAAGAGCACAGAAGGGTCGGCAGCGAGTGATCGACATAGTTCAGGAATTTTGCGGTGAAGGTCAACAAGCGAGATGAGGTTGGGAAGAGCACCGTTTGAGTCTTTGGTGCGCACAATACGCATGTACGGGGAGGCGATACAGAGGGTGTACAACGCCGCCGCGACAATCTCGGCCATTAGTAACGGTCAGAGTAGCGTTTTGAGGTCGTTTATGAGGTCGTTTTTGAAGTCGTTTCTCAAACTCTTGAAGCGTGGGATAAACGATAAACGACTTCAGAAACGATGTAAAACCGCCTCTGGAGGCGGTTATGAAGTCGTTTTTGGGTCGTTTCTCCCGCCAAATGCCGCGGGCAACGCAAAGCGAGTAGTTGGTTTTCCTCGAAGTGATTAAGGCTAGCTTTCGTTTTCCCGTCGCCTGTGAGCAGAATCAGATCTTCAAAGAAGCTGTTGTACTCCGTCACAACAGCCAAAGCCTCTCCAAAAGATCTGTAGCGTGTTTGGGACGTTGCGGGGAATCGCTTGAAGTCGGTGACAGGCTGCCCGCAGATGTCCGAGAGCTTCTCTTGCATGTACATGCGATACTGCTCCTGGTAGCCTTTGTCTTCGTCTTTGTGGCGAAAGAGCATGCCTAGATTTGTCATTGCCTTGATGATTCCGCGCCCGCTGGCCTGTTCAGCGGCACGGGCGGCGGCACTGTCGGGTTTAGCCAGTCGGATAGTCGTCGCGTTCGCTTTGTTCGCAAGTAATACTGGTTGTTCGCCGGGAGGCCACGCCTCTCCCATCGCATCACAGCCCCTTCGGAATGCGTTCATGTCTTTGTGACTGCAACAGCCTCCGAAGATGAGAAAGTCGGCAACGGCTTTGAGTTCGTCGGAGAGGAGATAGTAGCTGTCTTCGCCTAGCTGCGCGTCAACAAGTTCCTTAGCAATCTCAGCGCGTTCGGAGGCCGAACTGAGTATAAATGGTCAATAAGACAATGAGGACCTGCGATACAACCAGAAAACTTACAGATCCTCAACCGGTTTCCCGCTTCTTGATTCGATTTGTTCATCTGAAATCGCCGCCAAAGCTGCCGTGAGCTCCTCAATTGACAATGCTGCAGCTTCCTGCTCTCCCAGATCTTCGATGACGATGTCATGCTTCAAGTCAGCTGTGATCTGGTGCTTGCGCTTTTGGTCCGCGGCATGGTCCGACATCTGGGCAAGTTGCTTTCGGAACCAGTCCTTCCAGTCCATAGAAATTCCCTGCGAGATCGACGACGGAGCACTAGTGGTGATATGAGCGATTTTGGATGCCAGAACCTTTGTACCAGCGGCTTGAGCTTCGGCTGTATGGCCAAGTGCAGGTGCGACCTCCAGGAATCGGGTCCGAGGTTTCCATGTACTAGCATCAGTGTCGTCAACACCAGGGGCATAAGTTGGCACCATTGCAGAGATTTTGGATGCCAGAACCTTTGTACCAGCGGCTTGAGCTTCGGCTGTATGGCCAAGTGCAGGTGCGACCTCCAGGAATCGGGTCCGAGGTTTCCATGTACTAGCATCAGTGTCGTCAACACCAGGGGCATAAGTTGGCACCATTGCAGAGAGACTGCGGGATTCCCAGTTAACCTTTCGATGTGATGTGCCGTCCGAGGATTCCGTGAAGCCTTATTTGCGATGCGGAAGGCGTTCTAGGTCAATCAGAACGATGCTCCAAAACCATCGTGCTCACCATATGTCATTTTAATCTCCCGGCCAATCTGTATCAACGAAATGTAACGTCCCTCCTTCTTCATACGAGCGACAGATGGCGCAGAAAGCGTAAGATTTTTGGCGTTGACTCCAAAAACACCGGCACAAGAGAGGATAACATCTTTGACCTTATTTTCGGGACAGCCAGCTCCCGAGATTCGGAGCACAAGTCTACGCGTCAGCATTGAATACATCTGCCCATCTTTTGCATCCCAAGTTGCTATAGCCTTGAAATCTCCGCGCACAGTGGCTAGTGACTCTTGGGCGCGTCGAGCCTGCATTTTGAATGCTTTACGTTCTGCCCTCAGCTTCTTCATTGTTGCCGAAGTTGTTTCTTGTAAATTCGAGAGAGCGCTATGAAGTTGTTGGTTTTCGGCAGTGAGACGCAAGATTGTATTGACGTGGGACTAGATGTCGGCCTCGAGAGAGAAACGCGTAGAAGCAGCAACTGTCGCGTCGGTCCGTGTCTTGGCAGAAATCTTCTTCTTATCTCCCACTTGTCTCCCACCTGTTTTTTTTTTTTTTTTGAGCAACCTCGTTCAAGTTCATCAAGATAGAATGCTTACCCTGATTGAATTCGGGTCCGGGGCGTCAATTACCGTTGATTCATTCGCATCTAAAACTACTCCCTCTGCAAGCAGATCGGCGCTATATCTCTTCAAGTGAGTCCAGAATCCGAGGTGTTGGATGGCAGGCGCCATCAAGTTCAGACTCTATATAATAGATTTATCGACTATCATGACTTGGTGAGACTACTGACAACCAGACATTGCGCACTAAAACCTCGGTACCTCTGTCTGATTCCCCCATGGACATCTCGAACGGATCGTTGCGAATCACTGTGGTCGTAAAACCCCGTGAATTTCACTTGGCCGTTGCATGAAATTCGCGATTCAACCAATTTTCAGGTGAATTTAGATTCACGTAGTTGGAAATTCAGGTACCTGATTCACGTACTTCCTGTATGCCATGCTGAGCTACGTGAATATCACCTTGTTATTGGGTGAATGAAAGTGCATGAATTTGGCTTGGGATACCTATATTCCAACTACGTGAAATTCACTTGAAAATTGGTTGAATCAAGTCACCTGGAATCGTTGAAAAATTGCAATTTTAGCCAAGCTGGGACTCTCTGAAATTCACTCTCAAACTGGGTGGAATTCACGGGGTCAGAGCTGCTCCGAGCAAGGTACATGGTTCCGGTCATCAGTACTGGTTGCGCTCACCCTATACATATCAAGAAATTCAATCTATATAATATAGTGTTCGGTAATTTGTATTGCAACTAAGTAAAGTCATATATAGTAGTCAGTACAGATAATTATAGTATGTAGTAGGATTCCAGCGATGTCTGGTCAAAGCAAGATTGGCCCAATTGATTTTTCACGGACTTTCAACCGAATTTTCACGTAGTTTATGAATGAATTCTCAGGTGAATTGAACCTAGTGAAACGGGATTCCACTCTATAATTCCGTGAAATTCACTGTAAAACTACGTGAATGAACCCCATGAAACGTTCCATTCACTTAGTCCAACTAGGTGAATTGAACCCCGTGAAATTCACAAGCTCTGCGTGAAATTCATGGGCTTTTCTGGTGAACTTCAGGTGAAGATTGGGTGAATCAACTGCGTGAAATTCATGGGGTTTGCGGGCCACAGTGCTCGTCAACCTTCGGCCGGGATGCAGGTGCGCTGGGTTCGGAAAGGCGCTCAGCAAGGTCGCGTTTGCGCTGGGAGGAGAATGGTGGAGGCAGTGGGTAGCGAACCAGCCTGGTGGAGACGACAGGTAATGGAGTGAGAGGTGAAATCAACTGCGTACCAGATGTCGACAGCTGACTTTCAGAATGTTGGTTAGAGTCGTCGGGACTGTCCGACATCGCAGGCGCGCGTCGATAGAGTGCACGCCACCTCAGAGGGAGTATACAGTGGCGGCGCCATCTGATGCCACCCCTAAAAATAGAACAGCCTATTTCTTGAACTTTTGATGCAAATGGAGTCGATTGGGGTCACATCAATTTTTTGGGGGTGGCATCAGATGGCGCCGCCACTGTATACTAGAACTAAGAAACGAAAACGAAAACGACTATATATAGAATAGCCGATAGATGGCCGGTGGTGCCCGTCGGCAGCAGGTTCAGAAACGTTTTGACAGAAAATCACGGGGTCCTCGGCGCCGCGCGCCGGCGAGTGCACGTGGGCACGGAATCCAGCAAAAAAAAATCGCAAAAAAATTACAACGGGGTTTGGGGCGGAGCCCCGACAAGCTGTGCACCAGCCGTAGGGAGGGACGCGAGCGCAGCGAGCCGGCCCTGCCGAAGGCGGGGTGCTTAAGCTTGTGCTAAGTAAGACACGCCGTGTGCGTGACCTGGTACAGCCACTCGGACGCGTTCGGCAAGCGGCCGATGACACAATAGACCACGTACATTGATATACTGTGACTGTGACATCAATCCGGCTTCTTTACCCGGTCATTTCGTTTCTGAATGCTGGCAATTGATGGACTTGATGGCCTGGAAGGCCGCCTGATCATTATCAGCTAGCCGCGTTTTCGTTTTCGATTTTCGTTCATACCGCCTCAGAGGGTAAGAGCTGCCATTACACGGATCACAAGATCAATCTCACCATCACTCCCACGGACGCTTCACCAACATACCCTTCGTTAAGGCCCAGACTAAGGCAGCTCGTCCTATCTTCGGCACCCAGCTTATGCTCAATCCCCGTATTGTTTCCGCCGTCGCGACTGGTGAGACACCCATCTATATTACAATCGAGGGTTGACTGGCTGGCCTACGCCTCCCCCCCTCTGACGTTGCCTATTTAGGAAATCATTTCCTCTTTTGGACGGAAAAGGACGTGATGTATTGCCATCAGTTTTGCACTTCGTGTCTTCACTATAGTAGAGTGGTTTTATGTTGCTAATCTCGTCGTCATGCTTGTTTGTGATGAGGTCTAGGGTTCGAACCCCGGGTTGACGTTTTCGTTTTGCTTTTACTCGTCTTTTTTTCATCACCGCTCCACCGCGCGAAAAATATGTATAAGCTCCACGCAGTGGGCCCTAGCGGCGAGCGCTAGCACCACGCAGTGGGCCAAGCGGCGAGCGTTAAAGGGGGGTCCGCGGGGGTCTCCCCCGCGCTAGATTTTCCATCAATATTGTATTAAACATTGAAATCAACGATACAAAAGCCAAAAACAAATCTATCTCTCCTCTAATGTGCCGTCAGGCCAAAGGAGGGGGGTCTGGGGGGAACATTGTTCCCCCAAAAAGCCTTTTCTATAAAATTGGTAGGTCGTTCGCCATTTATCGCCAAAATCACTTTCGGATCAGTTGACCAAAAAAGGAAACTTGTTACGTCATATGTCAGGCCAAGGGGATTTGACAAGTTGTGTGACAACGGAGGGAGGCAGTTGTCTTTGACAATTCTTAGCTCACGTAGTGGTCACGTGCCGAGCTTCTTTGGCATACAGTGGCGGCAAAATCTGATGTCACCCCCAAAAAAGGAAATTTCCATCAAACTGCCTCTAATCTGCCCTTGCCATCGCCGTCTGGGGGCGACAAGGGCACAGATCCATTGGCACGGCAAATACACTGCGTGTGTAGGCAAGATTGAGAAAGATAGGTACATTCATTGAGGAGAACTGGGCCAAATATGGTTGAAAGGTCTTGCCCAAAAAGTGTCAATTTTCGAGGTATTCTAAGATGGAAAAGGGGTGCATGTACATCAAATCTATGTCTTATATGCACTGTGAAAGGTCCGACCACAGAAAACATGGCACAGAAAAGGGAACGAGTTGAGTTGATGGAAATTTCCTTTTTTGGGGGTGACATCAGATTTTGCCGCCACTGTAGACCAAGCAGGTGATAGTGATACTTAAATAATAAGTACAAGTCAGAGCCTCCGCTCCGCTCCGGCGGCTGGCAATTATGTCCCAGTTCACTCAGATGACCCGGCAGGAGAAACAGCTGAATCTGGCAGAATAATTAGTCCTGTTCAATTGATGTGTGATCCATGCTGCTTTCAAGCCGCAAGCGGAACATACCTAGAATTCACGGCACACGCACACCGGCGTCAAAGGTGTGAACAGAGAAAATTGTCTGAAAGCAAAAACCGTTCTGATTGAACGCTCAACTCAACGAGGAGACATCAAATGCCAATGAAAGCTGCAACTTGAAAGCGAGTTATGACTTCATCCGATTTACACACACTAAATACTCCTCGGAACGTTCACTCTCAAACAGGGAAATCAAAGCAACCCGATTGCGGCAGGCTGAGCCACGCTCCGGGCTACATAGACAAAACGGAGACAGAAGAACTGAAAAGGACAGGATACGGCAAGTAGAAAGACTCGCCAGCGCTTGATTCCACTGTACACAGCCGAACCACTCAATGACCCGCCAAAGCGAAATCATGCTCGAAATCCGCGAAATCCCCTACTGTGACATACCTTATTGGTTTGAAGCGCCAGTGAGTTTGACGAGCTGGATTTGCAGGGAGGTTGAATGTCTTGTAACTGTGTCGAAGCATGGTATTAGGGCGAGCACGAAAATAAATTAAAATATTGCTCATGGTGTTCGGCAAAGTGTCACCTTCGAAATTAGCTCATAACCCGTATTTCAATCCAATTTCGACAATATGAGGGGAAGCCATTGTCGGATTCACAGTTCTCGGACGTGCAAGAGCTTTGAGAAATCGCCAAACCGCGGCCTAGAGGACGGGAAAGAGTAGTTGCGAGTCGGCGACCGAAAATAATTGAGGTACTTAGTATCTTTTGAATTTTGAAGGAATAATAAACCGGCGGCCGGGGCAGAAGTAGGCAGACAGCTTGAAGTGGTATAAGGGCGAACAGTTGTTGCATCGCTCCATATATAAGAATATTCACCGCAGTAAATGCACAATTCCGCAGCTTTACAGCAATGAAGCGGAAATGAACTCCAGATAAGGCCGGTTCAGGAGGCAGACTGAGTGTTGAAAAAAGTCACGCTGCACCGCACAATGCAGCTGATCGATTTGAACTCAATTTGAACTGGTGAGACGGGCACTGGAGGAGAGCAAAGGAAAATCAGGATGACCAAAGGGGGATGTTGCACCGCCGACTCGCCATCTCGTTAAAGAACGGTTAATTAATTAATTGTGCACACTGCCAGCACAGCATGGTCCAATCTCTGAACCCAGAATTATCGCAGCGCGCGCTTCATTTCAGCTATTCTGGCAACAAACGTCAGGATTGCCACACAAGACGACATATACTAATACTTACTTCTGCGGTTGTGCCTGTTAGGCTGTTCATGCCTCACTTTTCCTTTCTTGGCCCTGGACATAGCTCAACCCAAAGAAGACAAAGGTTCAAAGAACTAACGTGTGCAAGCTAGCGCTATGATCGTTGTCGAAGCTGACCGTGGTACTCGTGTCCCCCACCATTATGGAGCATATCACTTCGTACATACCATCATCGTTCTCGTTGTCTGCATCCAAATCAGGAGTTCTGGAGCACCAACATGGCTTTACCGACACGAAATCCAAAACCGGCATTTGGAGGCTCCGAGCGTTCCTCTGTTGTACTGGCAAAATCAGCAACCCGGAGGGCACAAGAAGATGCGCCTACCACACAGCTACTGAGCCGTCCAGTCACTTTCTCGCTCCGCGCTGCGAAGGTATTTATACAAACTGTTGTTGTTGGACCCACAATACTATGTCTCAGATATTATTGTGGCCAGGACCTACAATAAACCTAACGCGAAGTTGATGGTGTTGCATTAACCGTTCTTTAACGAGATGGTCTCTCGGCAGTGCAGCATCTCCTTCTGGTAAGTTGAATTTTGTCGTGTTCTCTTGAGGTAGCTGGTTGGGTTCGCTCATTGGTTGACTTTCGTTCATTTCACATCACTGCGGCCTGCGGAGTGGATATTTACCTGCTTTCGTGCTCTAAGCTCGACAAATTAGGAATTCATTTCCGTTTATCAGCTCAACAGCTTTTGCAACAGCTATGGACTACTCCGCAGGCAAGCAAAACAAGATGAGGGTTTGTTTCTCAATTTGCTTCCTGCCGTCTCCCACCATCGATCTCCTTCAGCAGCCGTCAACCCGAACGCTCGTGCCTTCCTTTTCAAAGCTTCAAGTCTTCAACGCTGCTGGCAGCCTGCTGCGTTGGTTTCTGCTCACAACTCTATCGATTACACACTGCTTGGTTGTCGCTCAGTGTCGCTGCGATCTCCAAGAATATCGCTACAGGTCTGATGAACCATTGTCAAGTTTCTTTTCATTCCTCGTCAAACGGCCACTTTGTGGCTTCAATATTACCCATCTTTGTCATTCAACATTGCTCTATAGCTGTTCATACTCAACACAATCGAATTGCACTCGAATCAAGCCGTGCCACTGCCTGCCCTCAACCCCAACAATTTTTTTTTCTTACATTTTTTCAACATGGATGGTCTGAGAATGCTGGCAAGCCTAATCAATCAACTCATTGAATATTCTCTGCCGTCCCGTCCCAATTGATCAAATTCAAGGCACTTCATCGGAGCTCGAATGACCGCCGCCTCAATATGGTTCTGAAGATTTACAATGTTTGGGCCAACTAGCTCCTTGATGAGAATAACAAGCAACACAGTAGGTATTTGGATACAGAGATACTGGGAGACTTCTGACTCTTCATCACTAGATCCTTGAGCTGAATCAAAGCTGTCGTGGCTTCTGAGGTACGTCGCTGAAAAAGAAAAATCGATTGGCAGCTCGCTTTTCGGGTTCAGATTTGAGTAGTGTATTCCGAGTCCATCGGAGCGAAGTGCAGCTCGTGCAGTCCGTATTCTTCCACTAGTGTTGTTGTCGATATTGACGTCAAACTAACACACAGGGAGCAGCGGGATGTAGAACTCAAGCGAGTCCGCCATTTATGTTCATTGTCCATGCCCCGCGGGTGCCGGAGCGAAGCGGAGGCGTATCTTGTACGATACAACCCATTCAATCAGCGCGTGAGCAGTGATTTCCGCGGGTTGGATCGGACCTTTGCCGGATATCGGACCGCACCCCTCAACACATGTCTGTAGACTCAAAAAGGACAGTAAATGTATGTGGGGTGTGGGAACATCACGTTTACATAATCGATCGTCGATCGATCTAGATCTGTCACTTGCTGTCAATAGATCACAGCGCACCATCACCCCTAGAGTCACCCGCGATCAAATTTCACCATCATTCTGCCGCTGACATTTCGACATCTCAACATTTCTATTTTAGGGCAAGGATCAATTGAGGCTCAATTAGAGGCTCTCAGATAGAATCTAATCATGTGCATTTCACAGTAAATTTGTACATGTACACAGAAATGCCAACAACTTGTGATACCAATTCTTCATTGTCAACTTGTCAAGCGAACATTGCTTCGAATCCTTTTTCAGATTAGGAGACAAGTCTAAGTAGAGGCAGGGAGTGAGCTCAGGCAAATATAATTGAGCCAGACAGTTTATTACTGACCTGCACTCAGTTTTTGAATGTCGGTTTTGAAACTGGCCTCGCAGCGCCGGCAAAAATTTCATTGAGGTACCTGTTTGTCTAATTTGACCACGTAACAGGTACCGGTCAGCGTACACCAAATTTAAAGGTATACCTGCGGCCGCGTCTGATCACTCTGAACTGTTGAAGTAGTGTTCGGGTTGAACTCAGCTGCCAAGAAGATCCGGAGATGAGAATGGCGAGCAAAATGCAGTTCAAGCCTTGTATTGAGGCTTGGTTCAGATGTGTATTGGATAGTATACAGCTGAAGAAACTGTGGACCAGAGACGTTGAAAGTTTTGCTAATTTGCAGTTTCCTAGGCTCAGATACATGTAGATTTTGGAGTTTAAAATTTGAATAGCTGCTAATATGTGTAGAAAGTTGGTATATGCAGAACAGAGTCCTGAGCTAGGCCGCAGAGGGAGGTGAACAACGAGGAATCGAACCAGACGGCGAGAAGCCAACGAGAAGCGCCCATTTAGCGCCCGACGGGAGAGATTACGAATCTTGAATTCGATTCGCTGTGTCCTATGTTTCTTTTCGGAATTAGCCCCGAGGGGACATAGAGATGACCTACCATAAAGAGATAGGAAATCAAGATGCAAAATTGCTCTTTGCACGATTACCACGGCGTCTGACAGCGAGAAATTCGAGGCACGGAATCTCTGAGGTTTGTTAGAGGTCTCTCTTTTTTCCCTTTCTTTCTCTCTTTTTTCTCAACTTGAAAACTTGATTTAATCTCCGCAGCCACAGACATAGGACATAAGCCAATTTATTGGAGGTTCATTTTTTTTTTTTTTTTTCTTATTCTTTGGAATCCTCGTTATTTGGCTCGATACTGATTCAGTATAGGTGCCCGATACTGATAGTGAATACCAAGAGGTGACCGATCTCTGGATCAGCCAATAAATCCCACGACCTACCCCCCCCAGAAAAGGCAATGATCATCAGTTGCCATCAAACGCCGCCTCAGTAAATCGCTCTTTCTGCCAGGTTATGGTGTCCGCTGAGGCTGCCAGTGGGTAAATTGTTTCAGAGTAGTTCTAACACCCTATTAGTCTTGTACTTTCTGTATTCACAACAGGAAATTCAGCACACCCAGGCACTGAATGATTCTATTATTAGGACGACTAGACAAAGAAACAAGAAAAACTGCAAAGAAGATTCCTGAAGGTCAGCAAACGTTACTTCCCTTCGATTACATTGCACATTGTACCCCAGACACGATTCTCGCCGTAAATACACTGTGAGTTGGAAGAGATCAGTGGGAGATCATTGATCTCGCTTATGCCGACATCAAATTGAAAGATCCAGAGATCAATCACCTCCCGAGCGGAGTTTTAATACACGTGATGATCGGAGCGGCTGAACCGCTGTCTATCGTGAGGCTGAGAACAATATATGTACACGAACATCGAAGCAAGCTGCAAACGGCAATTGTAAACGCCGTCTCGCGTCGCGCTTTGCTGTTCATCGGCGAATAAAACAGGAACCAGCCTCGAAATCAACGGATGGCAGAGTCAAGTGCAGCAGAGGATGCATCCATAGGGGTAGAAGATATCAGGTAAGTAATCCCTTGTCTCTTCGAGTTCTTTGTATTGATAGCGGACCGAACTTCGTGACAAGCCAGATACCTAATTTGGAAATTGTTACTGTGCCCTCAGTTTTTACCCAGTGGCATTGAAACTGTGCAGAAATGACTATAAGAAGGAAGACTAGAGATCCCTCGGGTCAAAAGTCTCAAAATCCACAAAATCATTTCTTCTTCCACGGATTTCGCGCTTTCGGTCCGGGCCGAGACATAGCCGGTGGCTGTACGATGCCATCAGCGCATCAAATGTCTGCCGCACCACTGAACCTTCACCAAGTCTCAACCAAATCCAAGGGACTTCTGCTATGGATGTTTGCTGGGGTCAGAATTGAGCTACTGACCAACTTCAGGCTATAATCCGATGGTTTTTTTCCGGAAACCTGAAGTTAGGTACACACACTTTTGAAATTTTGCGCAAAAATTTCGCGCTTTTCTAACCCTAGACTAGGGTTTCTCCGTTTTCTCTGAAATGCGAATTTTGCCTATAAACCCACCCCAAGTTCCTGCTAAATCTCAAGTTTCAAAGAATTTTGGCCAAAATTCCGGCTTGATATGAAGTTGTGTCTGCTATCATATCCATCGGCACATATTTATATTACTATTACTATAGTCCATCTCTCAGTGTACCAGCAAAGCGTGGTCCCGGCAGGCCCAAGGGCTCATGCAACAAAAAGCAACGCGTCCATAGTGAAGAATTACCATCAGAACCGAAACCCCCGGGCGTGGACCCTCGAGGAAGTGGGCCAAAGCAGCAAGCTCGAGCGCAAGGGATAGTCGAGCCGGAGCTTCCTAGACGACCGGTCGGGCGTCCGCCAAAGCTGTCTCCGCCCACTTCTCTCTCTATTCGTCTCGGTTGCGACAGATCGCATCGCTTTTCGGCTGGTTCAAGATGCTGAATGTGCAATGAATGTGCGTAGAGTGAACCACTGATAAGATTCCGGCCATCACTCCAATCACCAAGCGCTGATCCGCTGCCATAAAAGGCAGAACACATCAATAACCCCAAATGTGCATTTTTTCGCTCATTGGGACATCATTTCCCATCGAACTTGTATGCCCCAATGTATAGCTTTGGTGAAGCCCAGTAAACCCCCAGCTTGAATTATGGAAAAAGCTGGTGTAGTTCCCGAGATATTGGGCTGCTAAATTGGCCATATTTCTGCTGTTTTGCTATTTTTGCCCATGTTACGGCAAAAAATGGCCGACTTGGCAGCACAATATCTCTGGAACGGCTCAGCCATTTTGCTTGATTCAAGGTGTTAAACTTACGAGTTTTGGACGATCTACAAGCCTAGCTATCCAGCTTTGCGCCAAAAACATGGATAACTGGGCCTTAATTTGCAGTTTTCAATGTTTATCACTGTTTTGCCTTTTATGGTTATAGATCAAGATTATTTGATCAGACTGATAGACGGAATGAGGTCGGTGGAATACTCTACTAACATCTAGCACCTCAAATCTGCCGGAAACCTGCTTAGATGGCCAAGAGCAGTCAAAAATTCCACCGTCCAAGGGGTGTTCACCGGCAAAAGCCGAGACACAGCCTTGGGAGGGAGGGTGGGTCCTGGAACTCTTATTTCACTTTTTGGACAAAGTTGCAGAATGCTTCAAAACCACGTTTGGGAGGGTCAAGAAAAAAAGAGCAAAAAAATGTGATATATTACATAATACTAACCGTCCGCCGAGTTCCCCGACCCAAGCCAGATGCAGGAAATCTTCTGCCAGAAAGACGCAAGAAACCAAGGGATCATTTTGCTACGGTTTTTTGCGGCAAAATATTCCCAAACTAGTCTCTCCTAGACAGACGCTCTATGTGGCAAGCTCGGTGCCCTCGCTACATAGAGTCTGTTCCTTACCGCGCCCCTCGGACCGTGTAAGAACCTTATTAGGTAATCTTATATAAGCCGGAAACCTCCGAGATCTTATTTCCCTTGCTTCCCCTCAGTATTTGAGATTATTTTTGTAGCAGACAACCTATTGTTTAAACGCTTCAGAACGTCGGAGAGCTCTTTAGTGAATTTTCCTTGAGGGCAGCCACAATATCTTTTCGCTCGTCCGAAGGCCTTCGGCCGAAAGTCACAAGACTTTCGCGCTAACTCTCTGCGGCCATTCTCTGCTATTTCTCATAGATCTAAATACATAGAATTGTAGCTCGAGCTACTATAATTACATTGTACTCAAAATTGGCATGGAAAACGTGTTTCTAGAGGAAGATATAGGCGCCGTGAATTCTGCTTATATAAGATTACATAATAACATTCTTACGCGGTCAGAGGGGCGCGGTAAACACAAGACTATTCCCAAACCAGGTACTTTCGAGCAAAAGTATCCTCGGATCGTGAGAAAGCTGTCAATAAATTACTGTATTAGGCAAGCTTACATCAGCATTACGTAGCCAGGGAGGGTCAGAAGGGTCGTGATTTAAGACAGAAAACGCTATTGACCCAAGACTGTAGCGCATGCCGTAAGTCCGGTGATCTCCGCTGTCATGGTTTCCCCGACACTTGCCCGAGCTTCCGTCGAGTGTTTGAGGCAAAGTCACCACCTACATACCCAGACTGGTCTATATTTTCATGTTTATTGTACTGTTTAGTGTGGAAAACATTGAACTACTTAACATATTTGATTGAGGAAAAATAACACGCCATGTCACATCACATGACTGTGACTTTGCTACTTTCTCCTCCCAGCATCAGTCTTCGACGCCAGACACCAACTCAAGATGGAAGGAGGAACCCGCCGGTGCAGCAAATGCCGCAAGTACAAGATCGTATCCGCGGACACGTGGAAAGCCAAATTTGGTGCCAATGGGTTTTACTTAACCAGTAATTGTCGGGCCTGCTGCGAGGCTTCGAGCGCTGCGATACGCGAAAAACGCGAGAAAAACGGTGCCAACAAGGAGAACATTTCCGATGAAACAGAGGATGAAAAGTCTGACCTCTCGGACTCGGGAGACCCGCGCGACCACATGGCCTCAAGGTAACAAACAGTCTGCAAGGTATACCCGAAACACGATGGGATATAAAGTTCTATAATCATTTATTCAATATCAACATTTATTTAAAGTAGCTAGTATTTATTGCTACGAGATTCTGAGGCACACGGTCGGTTTTGGGAAGTGACGCAAATGAATTTCAGCGAACGGTCGTTCAAATCCAGTTGCGTCATACCGAAGATTGACCGGGAACTAATACGGTGAGGATTTGGTGAGGATCCATCTAAGAAACTTCTAAATTTGGAAGTCCTGCTCAAAGCAAATTGTTGTGCCACAAAAAGCATCGGTTTTTGCTGCACACAAAGTAATATACTTTATTGACCTTCACCTCAAAGGGGAGGTGCCGCGCGAGCCATATTTTCGCCTCTGAACAATCGCCAAGATTCCACTAAGACGTGACAGCGGAGATCACCGGACTTACGGCATGCGCTACAGTCTTGGGTCAATAGCGTTTTCTTTAAATCACTTTTCCGACGTTGTATGGAAAATTTTAAGATTGAATACCCCTTGCCACCGTCCAAGACTTATTGCCATAACGAGTATAATGGCAAGACACGCACCGTTCGTGGGATGCCTGCGGTCATTCGGTCGAAAAACCTGCCAGCAAACAATAACCCAAACCATCTCCATCCCCCTCCGAGTCTCCATTCTCGTCATCCTCCTCGACCACTGGTATGGTTCTCGGGTCGCTAGCAGTCAACGATTCGGCTGAAGTTGTAACATTGCGGGTTGTAGACAAAGAATTTCGAGGCGGCCGCCGATGTCGGTGGTGCAGAAGATGATGATGGAGCGAAGATAGAGTGGAGATGGTTTGGGTCATTGTTTGCTGGGACCGAATGTGTTTGCCTCCAAAAGCGAATTGATAAAAACATCGCAGAACGCGTCAGTAGCGCATGGGAAAGCGATTTATCTGAAGCACAGATTAAATATGCTGCCCTGGATGTCCATGCGTGTCGCGCTATCTACGACGAGCTGATGAAGGTCTCTGTCCCCGCAGCTCTCCTGCTCCCGGAACATGTGTTGTTCTTTTCCACGACTCCCACACGCGGCTTATTGCTCGCGGCCGTGTTGTCGCCTTGAACGGCTCTTTCGATTCTATCAATATTAGTCGAACCCGCGCGCTAATCGAAGTCACGCAAGTTGTTGTACCGGCTGCGGTCATCTCAACTCATGGCCGAAAACCACTCTCCGCTTTCGGTCCAGCTCCATTCCAACTTGTTTGTCTCCGTAGTCATTTGCACTTATCGACATCCACGGAAACTGGTGCTTCCGTTCAACCCGTCGACCCCGGACCCGTGCCTTTATCCTCTGGCCCCTCCAGCTCACCCATTCCAACTCCTCCACCACCCGTTGAAACAGATTCAAGTTGCGATCCAGGGCTTGGAACATTGATTACAGAGTTTGCGGCAGGACCCAGCAATCAAGTGGCTCCGAGCCTCTTGACATCTCCTCCGCAACCACAATGATTTTGAAGGAATTGTCAGTGCGCCGCGTGAGACCACATTGGAACTCGCCAAGCCTCCGCCGAAGAATAAACGACAACAGCGTACCTGCCGCAAATGTTACCTGCCGTCGTGCAATGGGAAAGGTAATGTAAAATATTGCGTCAACAAGTGCCGAGACTGCGGGAAGACTGGGAAGGATCTCAGTTGTAGAGGGCGGAACCCGAAGTTCCCCAAAGTACCACGCCAAGGGCGTCTGCGCCGCGCCTGCCCCTTTCTGGTCTCACCTCGACACTGTCACCGCCCTCACCTTTGTCGCTGGCGCCGCCCTTGTCCTCCTCCCTCTCTCAGAAGCTTTCGCTGTTACTTGGCTTGCCCATACTCATACAATGCCAAAGGTTTCGTCTAACAACGACAACAACCCACCCTTCCCTTTCCCCGGCGACTGCAATGCGGAAACTGGGTTTCCAACCCAGTATATCAAGCTGTATGCTCTACGCCGCAATCATGCATGATATTTTCTTGCAGATCTCAGTGAACATTGCAAGACCTTCCGATTACCTCACACGGGTAACAAGACGGCTCTTATTGAGCCTGAAAGCGTTCAGCAACAATCGTGCCCAGTGGGACCGGTGTGTATCAACTCCGTTTGCATGTAGGTTGCTTCCGGGAGCTACGAACACGTATAAAGGCACCCGAAAGACTAGCGGCGAGAGGAAATCCAAATCAAGCCCTCAGTAACGCGCCGCGAGACGCTTTTCAGCGGTGCCGATGTTGTCCGGATCGCAAATGCCCCGGTCAACGGCGGTCCTGCACAGCGGCCGTTGATGGTATCAAGACAAGTTAGCCACCCTAGGATGCCTTCATTGAGAGCTACCCAAGGTGGCTCATTCGGAATGGCAGGCTCCCTGGTTGGCGAGAACAACGAGCCACCGGTGGCTTTGGTGGCTAACCGCAAAGCCTCTAATGTATACAGCATGGAGCATGAGTCGCGTTCGACCTCCTCCCCACTCGTTTGGATCTGCTAGGTCGTTCCGTTTGCGGCGTTTCACAGGCTTGATTTCATTGTTTCCACCAACTTGGATGCTGTGTGGTAGTAAAGCCGCAGCACACAATATTGGACTCCAGTGCTGTCTGACAGTGCGATCAGCGATTGATGATGAGCTTGATGGCAGAGAGCATGTGTCAGAACTGCTTACTAGTGTGAGAATAAGCTGAGTCAGGCGCTGGATGGGCTATTTCATGAGATATACTGAGAATACACCCACAGAGAGGGAACAGGACGAGCAGGAGCCCATTTTGGGGGCCTCCAGAGTGGTATTGGAGAGAAAATTTCTGAAACTGGCGTATTAAAATTATAACAAGAATATATTCACGATACGGCGTAATACGATACGATATGAGTAGATACATACGATACGGCCCTTGGACTCATGATATGACATGGATATAGGAAAAAATATCATATGTGGACAGCGCTCCCTGTGATGCGTTATCAAATTTTACGTACATTTAGCGTAATTTAAATGATCCCATTGACGCGCCATCACAAGCGGTGGAGGCGGGAGGTAATAGCAAAGAAGTCCCGCGGAACTATCGTCAGTAAAAGTAAGTACGCGGCACACGTGTCTGCGGCATCTGCGCTTCCGATCATCCAACTTCCAACTGCCAATGCCCGCACTCTACTCCATGCCAACCCCTCGCCAAATGTGCTCTTCTACCAGTCAAATGTGGTCTGCGCGGCTGTGGCGGCCCTCACCGGGCGACTGACTTGTCATGCCCTATCCGCCAAGTCATTCTGCTCCGTATTTCTGCAGAACATGCAGCCGCTGGTCCTCTCTTCAAGGTCCCTCCGGATCTTTGAAAATTCTTTCCCTTATTTCTCGCCATACGAAACCGAAACCCTGCTCTGAACCCATCAACAGATTCATCTCAATATCTACCGTCTACTTCATCCACTGTGCCCTATTCAATGGGTAATTTCCCGGAGTTTGTCGCCCGCTTCACCTGCTCTGCATGTATTACGGTCTACGATGGACATACGTTCAGAAATAGTTGGAAAGTAGTAAAGTAGCAAAGTATCGTGTACCATAGCCGCTTACAGCGGCTCGAGCACGTTAATGGATTTTATCATCATTTCATCATCAACGTGTGAGATCATTTACGCCCGATGCAGTTGGGTGGCGGCCGGCTCTCGTGGGGGACGCTCCCAGCCAATTTGTGCGTGTCCCATGGAAGGTAAGTAGGTAGGTAGTATTACGCGGCCGGTCCGAATTTCGAACGCCGGGGCCCAGAGATTATCCCGATGTACAAAGCAAGTAAGAACATACACCATCGTGCCTGGACTTCTCCTAGATCACATAACCAAGCGCAACGACCCCACGAGAAAAACCGTGTCCGACGGGGGAGTTAAGCAACCTAAAAAAAGCAAATGAGTCTGAATAGTTTGTTACTCAGCGTACATAGTGTTGCGGATTTAAGGAATTTGGCGGGCGACCCAAGTGCCTTAAATCTACGCTGAACTGTTTGATGGATACGGTCCAGCGTGATGGCAACATTTTGGGTGTGAACTGCCAAGCAACGTCATCGAATCCCGGCCGCATCAGTCCGGTGATCAAGGCTCAATGTGATGCGCCAACAGTGAGATTTACGCACTCCGTAGCTGCATAGAATTCACAGTCCGGGTCGCGCCAGCCGTTTGCTCGTGAAAAATGTCCACGTCACCCTCGGCACACCCAGCACGCGCAAACATTGTCTCCCTCTTCCCTTTACGGTCATCCACGACACTCTGCAAGACTTGCGCTATACTTGTGGCACACTGCACAATCCACCGAATCTCAATCAGATCCCTACTCTTCTTTAAAATATGACCGGCATCCCGCAATTTGTCAAAATCACCGTTCTCAATGCCCACGAAGAACTCAAGAAGGCTCAAAAGCTTCTCGCGAAGTTCACCAAGACGAACGGTTCAGGAAGGGTCAAGCTCGGCGGCAATGGTGAGCTTTCTTTGGCCCGCCACCCATCTAATGTCTCAATAAAACTCAGACTACAAGGCTGCTCTTGTCCAGCACATCAGGGACTGTCAACAAATGATTGGTACGCAGTTTCTTCACGGATTCAATGCCGAGAATAATCATGCAAGTACATACTGTATAGCTACACCTTCCGGCTCGCCGAATGATCTACCGGTTCGCCCTGACGGTGCGAACGGTGAGAGTGTTTCGTCAGTTTATTGATAAATAGACTGATAGCATGCCCCCAAGATAATCAGCAGCAAGATGTTCAGCCCCCCAAAGGTCCAAATCCTGGCCCGGCAAACGGTGAGTGTCCATTCTTTGACTCCGTTCATGCATTTCGTTTGCCTTTGGAAATTTTGGGCGCCATTGCGCAGAGTGTTGAATTTTACCACTTGCCGGCTGATGCGAATTAACGGCTGAGCACTACCGTTCTTTGAGCACAGTTTGCAAGTGTGAAATTTCAACAGCTGGCCTCTATTGTTTTCCCTTCACAGTTGACAATCGTCATTTTCGGCACTTTGGTGGACCGTTTTCTATACACAGTTCCCAAGTGCAATGATCTTACATCCCGGTCGAACTGTCTTTTCAGTACTAGTACAGATCACAGGTGTGATTTGTGAACACTTGCCAGCTACTGTTTTTAAATTGCGGTTCACAAGTGGGATATATTAACACTCTGTTTGAACTGTCTTCGTATTACAGCTCACAGGTGTGATTTTGAGACGCACACCAACTACTGTGTTTTTTCAACGGCTGGCAACGGTGATTTTCTTGCAACTCTTTTAACTGTGTTTGAATCACATCTTCCGGGTGTGATACAAACACAGTTGGCCGACTTCGATACTTACATCACAAATTACTGACTCTTATGTGCTAGGAGCTGAGACAATCAATCCCAAGCAGCGTCTCCGCGAAGGAGATATCGACCCTCAGCTGCTGCCTCCGCCCCGTGGCTCAGCCAAACGGGCAAATCCTCCGGCAGGAGACAAGCCCGATGCTCCACCCAACAAGAAATCACGCACATCCCATGGGCAGCAGTATCGTAAAATTCGTTCGTCCCAACGCAGCTCCTCATGGATATTGTGCTGATAGTTTCCAGTGAATGAGGATCCTCTTGAAACTGCGAAAGAGTCGATCAACGCGGTGCTGCTCTCCGGATTCTCGATCCCATGGGCTGAGCTTGGTGCCACTGTGCAGGCGGCAAAACCTTCCCACCCAGTCACAGCAAAGAAATTTGCATCGCTTCTCGATGGAGCCATTGGTCTCATCGACCATGTGACGACTTTCCCGGAGACAACAGAGTGTTCGGCGGAGCAAATTCAGTGGAATGTCAAAAATACTGGAGGTTCCCTCGTATTCTCCGATTTGATTTCGGTTCAGCGCTGGCTTGTACATGCTGGGCTGATGGCTGAGAAAAAGCGGCCAGCCAAAGGTATGTTTTCCTATCTGAACATTCTCCGCCTTTTTCCGGAATAACAACCGGATGTAGAGAAAGGTTCGGCCAAGATATTCGTGTATGTCGATGGAAAGAAGCGGGAAATGACCGACACGATGATGATCGACGCCCGCAACAACACTTCAATGTGGCCAGAGTGTGTTGAACAAGGGATGGACGCTGTTACGCAGGTGCTCAAGAATCGCGTAAGTTGATTCCTTATCGTCCAATGTCTTTCTAAAATTTACGTCAGAGTGGCCGGTCCAAATGCATCACTTGCCAATCAGCGCAACGTGGAATCAAACTCGAGAACCGGCCCATCCCTCATCGCGCTGATCATCCTTATCTCGAGGGATGCAAGTGCCCTATACGAGGTGCTGCTTTGGAACTCTGGATGATCAAGGTTACGGCTGAGATCACCGGAATTCCTCAGCGCGGAGATGATGACATCCGCAAGGGTCGTCTGGCTCTGAATCCGGACATTTTGAAGGTGATTGCAGCTGCGATCAAGGCTGCCTCCGGGCACGAGGTGGAAACCCTGCTTCAACCCGAGTTCGAACGCCTGATCCACACAGTTATCTGGGGGTTGGACACTCTGAAGGTGATTGCGGACAAATGAAGACTCAAAGTATTCGAAGTCTTTTGATCTGCTTCTCAAAAGATTCAATGAAACAATAGAGGTTTGGAAGAAAGAATCGGAGGATTCTGACTCGGATTCGAGCTCGAGCTCGAGTTACGATTCTGATTCTGACTAAGATGGAGAGCGTGGGAACCCCGCACCCTTATGTCAGCAGTCACAGTGTAATCTGTCACGCATTTATACCGTCAGCCACAGGCCACTTAGGGCCAAGGATTTTCATAGAAATGGAAGTTACAGAGCAGTAGATGACATTCTATGAAGAGTTTTGACCAAAAAAGCCTCAGGAGAAAGGATATAACCGGGTGTGACATTAGTGTGACATTTTCAAGGAAGTGTTGCAATCGTGTTTTCCCGTCAAGCGGCGCGTTTTCCAAAAATCTGTCGAAAGATTTGGAATGCACTGCCACAGCACTGCCACCTCGGCCCGCCCCGGCCCATGCTTTGGTCATGTTGTGGGCAGCTCGGCAGCAACAAAGGGGAGTCTAGTGGTGTAGTATGCACAGTAAGGACCGTTTCGAAGATCTTAGCAGGGTTGTAGGTAGGGATAAGGGCTCCCAGCCCTCAAAAAAGGCTAAAATAAATAATTTTTCGTTGCGAACCTCGAGATTTGGAACCTCCCACAGTCACATGGGCTGCTTACATCAGGGTGCGGGGTTCCCACGCTCTCCATCTTAATCAAGTAGATACAAATGTAGGTTGAGAACAAGCGTTTCTAATTGCATTGCTGCGAGTCGATTGCATCACACACTTGAATATCTTGAGACCTGTAAGAGCATGCGCTCTAGGCGTGTTTCGATGCCACCTGACAACTGTGATATATAAGTATACGGACCCACGCACTGGTGACATGCAATTTGAATCGTCAGAGATCAGCCTTCGCGGGAGACTTCGAAACGACCCCCTCAGTTCTGGGGCTATGAAAAATGTCTACGATGTGCGTCATATAATATTGTGCTCCGATTAACAATCCACACTCATCCTTTTGTAGTTTCTGTCCGATAATGGACAAAGTTATGTTGTAAAAAGATTTTATCGTTTGACCAAGGACTCGGAAAATACTGCTCCTAATACACTGCCATTCACTTTTGACGAACATCTCGTTCAAATACAGGCCGAAGCAATGCGAATTGGACTTGGCCAGTGGTTTATGAATGCCTTTTTTCAGCATGCTAGGGACCGCAATGTTACAGCGATTGATTTCAGTTTGTTTTTATAATTGCTACTGTCAAACTGTTCAATTGCTCATTAATTTGTAGATATTGCCTTCACCGACGCGTTTCTGGCAGAGGAGATTGAATCTCCGAGCCCTGCTTCGGGCATACCACACATTACAGTGGAATCACCTGGAATCACTTGGCTGGTCCAGCCAAAGCGGTCCACTTCTGTGGAGCACTTCAGCTACACCCTTGTTCACAAGTCGCGCAAGAAGGATTTGCGTAGCTCTACAATCTATGCCTTTGCTCATTTCGTTTGGGGACATAGTAATCAAACCATGATCTTTGCCGATCTTCAAGGTATGTAAGCAACTTCTGCCTCAATATTTTCCGTCTCAAATTGTTCAGGAACACCTGCATTTGTTGGAAGAAAGGATGGCCTTGTCTTATTCGATCCCATGACTCACACGGTTGCCGGGTATGTCCATTCTCTTCATATATTTCTCCTGTGCTGACTCGAATTCTGATCTAGAAACAGTGGTATTGGCGACTTCGGCCTTGAAGGAATCAACTCGTTTCTTCGAGACCATAGCTGCGGCGATGTTTGTAATCGACTTGCACTAGATGAAGTCGCACCTTTGATTTTTGACACCTCCTGTAATGAAGAAGAAGAAGAAGACAACTCACCATCTCCGGGTGACGCTGACTCAGCCAATGGAGAGGGAGAGGACAATGTTGATTAGTTGAAAGCGTAGATATAGATATTTTCAAGCTCGAAAATAAAGCCTTACACTTACAATACATAATTCATTTGAATGCATCGACTGGTACAATTTCAATGGCATCACACCAAACCTTGCTATATTTTGCTGTAAATCTCTGACAGTGATTGTTGTTAATAACCCTACTCATATAGCTGGCCAGAAAAAGTCAGACTGGAGTCGTTTGAGAAGGAGGCGGAAGAAAGGAAATGTCGGAGTGAGCACGTGACCGCGTTGTAAATTGATCCGTCCTGTTTCTGGCTTCGGTGCGTAGTGATTGACAAATTTTAAGTGGAGGGAAGGGTCGATAGAGGTCCCGAGAGTGTACTCGTACCTCCCGGTTGACCACCACTACAGTTGCGGCAAAATCAATTTACTTACTAAATAAGGAAATTCTCGTCAATTCGCTCCTTTTGCTCGTTTTTTTCGAGCGGTAAGTTGATAAGAATACTAAGAGCTGCTGGCCTGTATTCCTGATGTAGAAAAACTGGCGTCTTTGTATTGGTTTCGCCGGGATAAGCAGCAACTTTGTCTCATAAAGTGCAGCCAAAAGCAGTGAGAAACATGACGAATCCGGTTGTTTTTTGTGCGTAGACCGGCTCAACTCCAGAAGTACAGGCCCTTTGTGCCATTTCAGCGTGCCTGTGGTGGTTTCGCTGTGCGGTAGAGCGGTTTTGATGCAAATTTCCTTATTTGGTAAGTAAATTGCTTTTGCCGCAACTGTATGCACATGGCAATTCGGTGCTTGGTTCTTTGGCCTTTCTTTGCAGAGTTTTCAATAGAGGCATGTTACTGACTGGTAAAATGCAGAGATGCTGTCGAACTCGACGCTATCCGAGTCAACACTCTCTGAGCCGGAGGTCATAGATCTCACCTGGTTAGATTGAGGTCCCTCTGCTTCCACTCTACGTTTCAGGTGAGTTATTTCGTGATTGTAGCGACGCAATTATCTCATTCACTGCCAGCACAATGGGTGTTGTCCGTAATGTCGCTAATATATTATCCTTGCTCCTTTCCGTTGTTTCCGTTGTGTACTTGCTAGACAGGGGTGAAATACATTGCTTCTTTTCTCCTCCCATGTCCAGCGACATTCCACTCATCTTCACGACAATCCGTAAAGTTATCCACAACGCCAATGAAACCGATCCAGTCTATGCTGAGGAGATTGAAGACGATATAGAGGCTGAGCCGGAAACTCTGCCACAGGATAGTGTCTATAACGTGTCTCAGTTGTGGGAACATCTGCTGGACGCCTCGAAAGGTGTTACCACCGAAACTGACAAGGAATATAGACGGTGAGTGTATTTTTGAAAAGGTTAGATGCAGCGCTGATATCTGCGTAGCTTAATGGACCAATGTGTAAAATTCTTGAAAGCGAATAAACTCATCAAAGAGGAGGATAAGTTCTTCAGCAAATCCCCTAGCGAACTGGCCCCGGTTTGCATTTGTTCTTGGATTATGCACGAGTGCGTATCATTGTAAACAATTGAATGTTCTGCTGACAGTAATTTAGATGTGATGAACTAGACATCGATGGAACGGAAAAGCACCATACCACCTTCCGCGCAAGTTATAATCATGCACAGAAAATGCGGGCAGCTATGACCTATGCATTTGGACGTTTATATGGTCTAGGTTCCCTTCCCTGGCATGAAAGCGAGTCCACGGGGAGAATGGTTGGTAATCCTTCCGTTTCGGAAACTGTTGCGACGTATATATGACCAGTTTGCGCCGGCGTAAGGTTGGTTTGTTCTTTACTTCTCTTTTCGAGCTTGTAGACTTATCTCTTCCAGGTACGAGTTGGAGAACCAGCAACAAGTGCTCGGGCAATCACACAGGTACCCAAAACTAACTGTTTTACCTGTTGCTTGTGGCTAATCGTAAATACAGGAGACCCTCCTCGAGCTTTACAAGTTCAATAACATACCGGAGATAGCCAAAGTCAAACAGTATATACTGCAGGCTCACGGAAAGCTATCAAAGAACCACACGAGCGGGGAGGTGCACGCGCGCGCCGACTTTTGACTTTGGCCTATGTGCTAGCATTTCTCTGTCTTCTTCGCTTTGATGAAGTACTGAAGATTCAAATCCACGACATCGAGTGGGTTTCGGACACCTGCATCAAACTTACGCTGCCATTTCGCAAAACCAGTCAATTCGGCGGTAAGCAATAATGGGATCATTTCCATATCTGAATGCTCACGGGAATGCCAGGCGTCAAACCATTCTAGCTACATTTATTCCCTCCCCACCTTGCTCATCTTTGTCCTATTCGTGCTGTTGCAAATTGGCTTGACGTGTCAGACATAGAAGACGGGTTTCTGTTTCGCAAAATAGTTTCCGGCGACCGGGTCTCACAAGAGAACACGCATATGGTATAGTGGACCAAAATTTTCTGTACTGTAGTACATACTGATGATTGCTTTCAGACGAGCGAATGTTTTCTGGAAATGTTCCGAAACAATCTCCTCGATATCACAGTTGATCCAGCCCCGTATGGTACCCACTCGTTTCGGCGCGGAGGCTGCCAATGGTTATATACTTGCTGTCGCTGGGGTTTACGTCGCATCTGCGACTGGGGGGGTTGGAGCACTGAATTCAGCAACTTGACCATCGTGAAGTACTTGATTTCTTATGCCGATGAACCTTGCGAGCGCCGTGAGGATTACATGAACCCAATCGTCCTCCGACTATAAAATGCTTCAGTTGTGGTGGAACCTGTCATTGTATTTAGTCTGCTTAATCTTACGCTTCACGAAAATTTAGAGCAAAGAATGAATGGATTAATAGTAAATACTCCAAATGGAATGTATCCAATTGTCGTCTTCGCCCTCGTCCTCATCGCCTTTGTTCTGCCCCAGTCCCTTGAGCTCCCGATAGCGAGCTGCGATTTTGGACGCTTTCTTCATCATGAAGTGCTGCCCTCCCTTCCGGTAAGTCAATTGCTCGGTAGTAAGTTCTTGACGAGCGATTGCCGCAACGCGCTCATCATCCGCCTTCCTTTCTTGGGTAAGGCGAGTGCGGAGCGGGGTGTATTTCATGCGCTGCGGCAGCCCATCCCTGCCCGGTGCTGAATACTTTGCCCAAAATTCGTCTGTCGATGGAGCCGATGTGATAGCTGAAACAAGAGTCTAAAGAAAAGTGAGCAACGGAAAGTCGTCCCAAGAAAAGAAACACACCTTCCAGTCGAACCAATTTTTCTTGACACCATCCCACTGCGAAACTTTCCAATACTTATAAACACGTGGCCAGTATTTAACAGGAACAGGAACACCCTTAAACACAAGCGAAGATCTCTCAGCCCAGCCAGGAGATTCGTCGTCCCATTCTGACAGCAACGAGCCGATACCACGGTGGGCATAGCTGACGGCTGGCGGATCAGGCACATCCGACTCACTGGAAGCGAGGACCTTGCTACCCGAAAGAACCAAGCTGCGCGTTGGGGCGTTATCGGAGCGCGGCGGCAGCGAAGATAGATGAAAAGGGAATGGAGGGAGGGGGAGGGGGGAGGGCGAGGACATGTGTACATCCTGATCCCCTGCCGGTTCATTGCCAGCGGAGGGGACCTGGGCAGGGAAAAAGTCCTGAGGTGGTGTTTCCTGCGATGCGGTAAAATACTTGTGAAACAGAGATGCACCGTCACTTACGAGCGGAGCGGCATGGTCGTCGTTGAGGCGGACCTGTCCGGGAGAATGGAAGGGAGCCGATGTCGACGAGGGAGCTGCTTGTTGCACGTAGAGGGAGTGGTTTATATTCAAAGCTTCGGCGTCATATGGATATTAGAGAGTTTGTGCGAGCGACCCAGGTCGCTTTTCGACCGCTCAGATCTCCGCAACGACAGATACCAGGTGGGAGTTCTAAGCGACCTGGCAGAGTATTGCCATGGGGCATTCCTAGGTCGCTGGAACCTCACACCTGAGACTGCTCGTTGTCGAGATATGAGCAGTCCCAAAGCGACCCGGGTCGCTTTGCACAAACCCGCTATTGTGCGAGGATCTTTTTGGCCTGAGGTTTCTAATTTGTTAGGTGGGACTGTGATAGAAGGCAGAGGAACGCACCCAAGGCTTGATTTTAGCCCTGTCCGCCGCGGTTCGTGTGTCCTTTGAGCGATCCGTGGCAGGGACCTGTGCTACCCGTACACCATTCGTACCGCTGAAAAGCGTCTCGCGCCGGGTGACTGACGCCTTGAACTTTGTTTTTCGTTCTCCACTAGCCTTGCGCGTGCCTTTATGGGTGTTCGTTGCGCCTGGAATCAATCTCAAGTCAAATCCAATCAGTCGAAAGCTACGATTCATAAATTGAGCATACGCACCGGTCCCATTGAGCACGATCCTCACTAAATTCCTTCAAATAATTGACAAGCGCCGTTTTATTTCCTGTGTGTGGCAGCCGGAAGGTCCTGCAGTGTTCACTGAGTTGCGAGTTCGTAAGTGTCGCCCTAAGAAATTCAAAAGTCAGCCCAGATGGAAAGAGAGACGCAGAACCGAACTTACAATCGAATGTATTGTGTTGGGAACCCCGTTTCCGTGTCGTAGTCGCCAGGGAATGGAAGAGGCGGGTCGTTGTTATTTGAGAGATCCTTTGGCATAACGAAGGCGCCGAGAACTAGGACGAGAGCTTCAGAGAGAGTGAGTACGACGAGGAGGGCGCCGGCGACAAAAACGACCACAGTGAGGATGTCGAAGTGAAACCAGACAGGGGCGGCCGCGGCGCAGACGCCTTTGGCGTCGCCCTCGATCGCGTCGAGGGCGAGCCGATACAGGACGGAGCTGTGAAACCACGCAAATCAGTTTGTTACGAAACCCGCCAGTCCTAAGCGAAGGGACGGTCCCACGCGATCGGCGGCAAACGCCGCGTGACGGGACTGTTACTTATATCCCCGGAAGAAGGAAGATCCAAATCCGTATTCCTTTTCGATGATCAATCTTATGATCAATGATGACTGCGACATCTATTTCCAAACTCCGCTAGCTATCGCATTGCAGCCCTCAGGCAGCCTATAGAGTAAACTCATACATCTGAGCCTCGCTATACTCGACTCCTGCAGTCTCCTGATCGAAGCCTCAGAACCACGTGTTGAACTTTTAGTGGCGGCCACTGCAAGCCACTGTAACTCACGCGCCTCCCAGGAGGAGCCAAGGTAGATAGATGTTCGACATGGGTTGCATCGAAAGTCAGATCAAATCTACACGCGAACGCTTCAAGGCAGAGCCCACACTCGCCGCATCCATCGCATCCACCGGGTCTCCCTGAAGGTTGCAAGCGCGCTTCCGCGATGTCTTTGCAGAAGAAGGATGATGTACCTCCGCACACCCTTCATCTGCCTCGGACAGTTTCGGGAAGATGTGCGGAGGCGCAGCCCACGTCGCTGGCGTGGGATGGAAGAGGAAGGGCTTCTCGTCCCTGATCGTTTCATCCTCTGCTCCATCAAGCGAGAACGAATCATCCTGGCCATACCCTCCAGCACCGCTAGCCCACTTCCCAGCCCGAATCTCCTTGGCCACGAGGCTCACTGCGCCCGTCTCGTTATCATCCTCGGCGTGCATGGGCATGATACAGTGTCTGGGCGTGTTACCCTTCGCCTGCGCCTTGTCGATGATCTTCGTGGCATCGCTCGTCTCACCCTGCAGCGCCGCCTGGACCAGTGTTGCTCGCTCGCATATGGAGCAACGGCACTGGTAAAGCGGCGTGCAGGCTTCCCTCCATATCTACAGAAACAAATAATTTAATAAAAGCAACGATATCACGCGAAGAAAAAATAAATAAATAAATGACGTACAATGATGAGTACCTCCTTGCTATTCTGCGACAGATGATCAATTGACTGGGGGACATGTGGAATCTCGCGCAGCAGCTGTGGCCCATCGAACCATAGACCCACCTCCTCCCTCAACTGCTGCACCACTTCCGCAATGGTCATCCGAGCCGCACAAATCGCGGGGGGAAGAGGTTTTCTCCCCTGCACCTGTGTAATATGCTGAGGGGGGTTGCTACTGTTGGCAGCGCCAGTAAGCAGAGAAGCCTGGACCTCCACGGGGTCAATCGCATAGTCAATCACGAGGCGGCGGACGACGTTGCTGAAGACGGGTAGGAGGATAGAGCGCATCTGCTTCACGAACGCGTTATTTGCCTTCTCTGCAAGGCATTGGGTTGGTGGGGGCTGAGTGGGAGGCCCGGGGTGGCACTGTGATGCTGCGTCTATCCAGCCCACAGTGCCGATAGCTCGTACAGACCCCTCCGTTGCTGCAGAAGGGGCGCAACACGGCGCTGAAGGGTCGGAACACACAGACCAATGCACAGGGTGCACTGCAGGTACGTATGGATCGGCGTCAGCTGCGAGTACCGGTCAGAACAAGACACAAGTGAAAGAAAAATTACCAACCCAGCCGCACTCCGTCCTTCATTCTATGATGTACATCTGCCGGCGCAGCCCAAGCCCCATCCAATACCCTCGCCCTAGCCCAATCTGTCAACGCCATCTCCTTCACCGCCATATCCAGCGACTCATCCTCCTCATTCCCCAAGGGATCGTCTTCGGACTCCGAACTGTCCTCGTCGTAGCATTCGTCCGGAATGGTCGTGCTAGCGTACGCCGTGCACGCCGCCGCGTCATTTGCATACGGCACGTCCCTAATCGCATCCACGCTACTACGCGCCATCCTGCTGGTGAGTGCGCCTTCCCTGAACCCAGCGGACCTTTCGTTTTTAGTATGGGCGGTGTCGTCAAAGGCAGAGGCGTCAGCATCCCCCAATTTCCTTGACGCTAAAGCCTGCTTCCTTAGGTCTCCCCATCTTGTATTTGCCCTCAACCACCCCCTCTCCTTTGCCGCCCCCAGCACACGCTCAATTGTCCCCTCCCCACACTCCACATACGCGGAAACCAACACCTTCATATCCTCCTGTGGCGAGAAGTACCCCGGCATATCCACTCGCATGCCCAGACTCTCTGTTAGCTGTGCGCCTGCGCCGTCATCGTCTTTCCGCCTCTCGCCCCCGCAAAAATCGGCGACGTCGACATCAACGAACAGGGCACCCGCAGTAATCGGCAAACCCCCACTCCCCATTTCCACGCCATGCCCCTCCCTCGCCAACCCCGCATCCAGAACCGCACATCGCCAAAGCCACTCGGCACGACACGATCGACACGTTGCTTTCGCCCCGGGAAATGCGCAATCATCCTCGTTCTCTGCTAAACCTGTGTCGCCGGCGAGTCGCCCCCTCCCTCCGGTGGTGTCTCGGCCGTATGCATCCTGCTCGACGTGCTGGAGACGCAGATACGCTTGATCCACCACCGCACGCGCTTGCTGAAGAAAGTGCGCTGCCTGCGCCTGCCGCTCGTTCGTTGCTCCCCGCGGACTAGACACAAGATCTGCACCTACACTCCCACTCCCGGCGAAGGCGGGGCCGCTTCCCGCCGCCGCCGCGTCGCCAACTGCCTGCCACCCCTCATATCCACACCCCACCACAACCGCTTGCGCAACGGCCCATTCCGCCCTCTTTAGCTCGTCCCTCGTAACCCTGACCGCGTCGTCCCTTGCCCGCTTTGCTAGATCCCCGTCTACCAAACACACACTGCAGTGCCTTGAGCCCCGCCGCGAGTTCACATCAATCGTATTCACATCTAAATCGGCAACCAAAAAATTTAAATTAAAAATTAAAAAAAAAAAAAAGAGAGAGAGAGAGAGATCAACCGTTAGTAAAGGCCTTATTTGTGAGAGTTAAGAGCGAACCTCCGCCAGCACTGGAAAAATGCTCTCCGCAGACATTGACCATCCCAAGCCGCAGCGTATTGACGGTCCACCTCGCACTCCCCAACCCAGTGTTGGATTGTGGGAAATTGATGCGGCAGGGCAGGCAGGAGGTGTGCAAGATGGCGCGGAAGTGGTGGAAGGGGGTCGTGGCAACGAAGGATGAGGTAGCATTGCCAGAGGAAAAGGTGGCGGACCACGCAAAAAGCGCACACGCGCCATACGGGTCAAAGCATTGGATCGCGTGTGTCCAAAATGGATGTTGCTCCACTGCGCGAAAATTTCGTTTCTTGTCGTCAGCAACTACGAAGGACACTCGGTATAGAGGACTCACGAGTGACTCCCCACCTCGTGCAAACACACATCAACGCCTCCACCGCCTTCGCATCGCGAGCGGCAACGTAGATGAGGTATTCTGGATACGGGATATATCTATGTTTGTGTTCGGGGTTGGTGTAGAAGTCCCAAGTGGCGGGGAGTGGGCGGGTGGGGGCAGTGATGTTGAGATGCCAAGTAGCTAATGATCTGGGACTCCGGCAGTCGGACACGGTAGAGTAGAAAGGCGGAAAACCCATAAAGCGGGGAGCGTACTGGATAGCCTCTGTAGGCAGCTCCGCCCAAGAACGGACAGTCTTCCCCTTGTACCCCGCAACCTTCGTCGTGAGCATGGCGAGCAGAAAATATTAATAAGTACTATGTAACACGTCACGTGACGTCGCGTTTGATCTTGCCACCCAACTGAGGCTTTTCTGTTGCTTTTCTGGAAGCCTCAGACTCTTTCCCCCACGCACTCTTGTACTATTTCGATCAATTCGTCTGTCACGCGTCCTCACGCGTCACACCCGATTTTCAGCGCTGTCCAGGCCACAACTGTAAATGGCAGCTTTGTATTTGTTTGTCCTCAATCGAATCCCTGTTCTGCATGTTCCGTCAGTTTCTGCCTTCCACAAGCATGCTGGGACTTAGCTCTGAGTGGTGAATATACTTATAAACTTTCCGGTATCATGAATATGCAATAATATTGCAGAAATATCTCATAGCTTCGGTCACACCGGCAGTGGTGATCATGTTGGAAGAGCTTATCTTGCGGCTTCCTGACGCTATTTCGCCGATTCGAGGCCCAGAAACAAAATACTGTGTATCTGTTAAACGCATACTTATGCTATGTTAAGTTATGATGCAGGGATGAAGTGCGTTGTTTGCATCGCGATTTACTCAGTATAAAACCTATTTGAACGACTATCTTCAAAAGAGTATATAAAGTCTTGTTACGAGACTATATAAAACCATCCAAAATTACGAGTAATGCTCACAATTTAGGTCGCGCTCTACATGGGGCCTGTCCTCGGCCGCGCGCGCACCCATCCAATCTTGCATGAGAAGAAATGAGTGAGGGTTCGACTGCTGCCCAGCCTCGAAAGCGCGGTTGGAAGAGAGCAAGCAGCAGCCATCGACGTCACAAACTCATGCCTTGCTGCCTTGCTCCTGCTCCATCCTTTTGCCGCGTCTCCCCCCGTGTCCTTGCTTCTTCTTTCACTCGACTCTCCCTTCAAATTGACGAGCTCTCGCGATGCCCCCGTTGGAAAAGAAGCGCAAGCAGGGAGGCCGTGAGGAGGCTGATGTCAATGCGGATGACGAGGGCGCAGGAGGCTCGGGAGGGCGGAAGAAGAGGAAGCTCGTCAAAGCAGTTGAGACGTCCTTCTCACAATCAAAATTGCAGGTGTACAGAGGGCTCGACATACCATTCAGCGAGGATCACACACAGGCAATCGCTCAGCAAACGCTTCGCGCCACTCAGTCCGCAAATTTGCCGGAGCGGTGGACGTCGGATCCGGAGGTCATGAAGCTCTTCATGATGTTTCGTTCGTTCAAGCTCAGGTGCCTCCTACGACACGCTACATGTGAGTATTTCTCTCCGCCTCTACTTTCCCTCATCTAATAAGCTTTATTTGTAGGCTGACGATCCAATTCCGTTTTGGGAGATGCTTCAAGTCAATAAAGCAGTTCTCCCCCTCGCCAAGTTTGCTCAACAGCTGCTCCACCTTGTTGTAAACCAGGCGGGGCAGGAGCGGTGGTTCTCCGATTTCTCAAATAAGAAGAGCAAGAAGCGCAATCGATTGAGCCTCAAAAAAATGGCCCAAGTCCAACAGGCGAAGGTTCGTCTGTTCGTTTAGTTTTGAATACAACGCTTAGTCGAGTGCCTCATAGGTTACGCGCTTCATTCGTCAAGAACAGAAGGCCGAAGGCCTCACAGATGAGCGCACGAAACGTAAAAATCACGAAGATGTGGGTATGTGCAGTAGTTACGGTCTGCTCGGCTTCAGAGCCTGTAGTCAAACATGTACATCGTAGTCTACTTCCGGTAGATACGCGTAACGGATCAGGGCTTTTCGCCACCTTTTTGCGTCCATCTCAGAGACCGGTTTCCTTCGTGTACCGACAGGTTATGGGCGGCCCCGCGTTCCTCTGACCCCATCCAAGAGTTTATCCTATCTAAGAGTCCCATCACATCTCAGAGTCTATCCCCCGAAACCCCAATCTTTTCTCTTCCCCAAAAATCCCGCTCTTTCATCTTCACTTTCTACCATCATGACGTCGGCGACAACTGGCTTCCTCACACTTGCCAAGGATCTCGACAAGCTTTCTGTGAACAAAGCTGAAGGCTGGAGCTACTGGAAGGAAGAAATTATCAATACCGTCTTCGCTGCCGACGGCGTCACCAAAGGCATTGTCAATGGCACCACGACCCGCCCGACTGACGCAGAGAAGGCCGTCGACTGGGATAAGCGGAACACCATCGCTGCGGCTGTTATACGCGCCCTCACGGACTCAAATACGCGTTCTATCTACGCGAATGAGGACGGAGGTGCTGCGATTTTTGCTGCGCTGTGTAAACGCTTCGACAAATCGACCTTCACCACTCGCTCTGCGGCTCGTGCTGCTTTCCACCGCTGTCTCCACGATCCTTCCCAACCCATCTCTATCTATCTCGACCGCATCACGTCCCTGCGCGACCGGCTCAACGACCTTCTCCCCAAGGACGAGAAAGTCTCCGACACCTACCTCAAGGACGTCATTTTGACGAACCTTCATTCTTCCTATGCGACCGCGAAACTCAATCTCCTAGGTTCTGCTTCTGGTGAACCAGAGCTTGACCAGTGCAAGACTATTTTGTCGTCTGCTGGGCCAGACTGGGACGTCCAGGAGAAGGCTGACAAGCTCCTCCAAGCTTCTCCAGTCAATTGGTGCTACTGTCAAGGTAGAGCCGCAGGATATGACTAACGCGTACGTTGCTCGTGCTGCCCGTCATCAGCCACGCGACGCTGCGCGGTACAGGAATTTGAGCGCCCCTGCCGGGGGAGTTTCCGGTTCCTCTCCCAGCGGGGGAGTAGGTGCCACTGGTTCTGGGGGAGCCACCGGTTCCCATCGAGGCGACGGTTTCGTTGACCGTCAGGGCAATCGCTGGTGCGACATGTCCATGGATGGATGTCATCGCTGTGGAGGACGCTCGCACAAGGCTGTTTCCTGCATCAAGGAAATGCCCCCCGAGGTCAAGGACTGGTGTCTCAATCGCGCATACGAGACCGCCCAGCTTGCAGAAGATTCCACCCACTTTGCAGAAGAATCCCTCCATCCTGTCGCATCGTATTTTGTTCAGGTTCCCAACGCCACTTCTCCTTCGTCTCATGGCCACTCTTTCTACCACGCCGTAAACGACGCGCCTGAATATGGAGGACAGGGCCCACTCGATTTCACCGATGATGATTTTGATGCTTAGTATATTCATCTTTCTAATACTTCTAATTCCCGTTTGTCTACGTGTTGATCTCTTTCACCTTGCAGAGGGGGAGTGTGGGTATGTGCAGTAGTTACGGTCTGCTCGGCTTCAGAGCCTGTAGTCAAACATGTACATCGTAGTCTACTTCCGGTAGATACGCGTAACGGATCAGGGCTTTTCGCCACCTTTTTGCGTCCATCTCAGAGACCGGTTTCCTTCGTGTACCGACAGAAGATTCTCGTGTCCAACAATTGCTCCAACAATTGCTCACCGTTCCGCGGTACGCCGAGCGATACTGATGATAGCGAGAATGAAGGCGGGAGACGATCGGCGGTTATTCGAACTTCCACTGCATGGAGAAGACAAGTTGCAGAGTGGCAGGCAGAGACACGGGAGCTCGACGCTGCGGTCTCTGACCCCGAGGAGGATGATGACGATGAAGAGCTCCCACCAAGTGTACTTCTGGCATGGGTCTGCGCGCTAGGTCGCTGCGCCCTGTGCTACTTCCATCATGCTATCTCGATCTTCGGCTATAATTCCACCGGCCAATTATGCAACCTATCCCATCCTATTCTTCTCCCCTACTCAGTCCTGCAATCATCATGCTCGACCTCATTCCTATCTCCCTTCATCATTCAGCCCAACACCTCCCACCCATTCGACTTTCTCTTGCTCCTGGATGCGAATCTCGGCCTCCATGTTCTCCCGCTTCTCAACAACACCCATATTTCCTCCCAAAATTTTTCTCTTCCTTCCGAAACATACAAACACGGAGGGTTAATTTTTCATCGTGCAGATCCTGCTGATGCTGCTCCGCCTCCCGGAGCTGCCTTCGCATGGACTACAAGAAGAAAAAGTGGGGGGCTGTAGGGGATGTATATGGAGTGTGTACCCTAGAGTCTATGCAAAGCATAGACTCAGAGGCTGCTGGAGCATTAGCTCTATAGCGCCAGGGATGCACTCAACATACCCTGCAGGCCAGACGGGAGCAACACAGGCTGGCCTGATAGCTACAGGTCACCGCCTTGAGGAAGGCCTCCCCAGCGTGCATATCCTGAGTCAGGGACTCATAGCTAGCACAGCGTTAGCAGAGCCTAGCGCCTGGGATGCACATTAGCTCATACTGCAGGCCAGACGAGAGCAACGGAGGCTGGCCCAAGGATCTTTGTGGAACACAGATCCGGAGCTTAGCCAGGGTGCACTGCAGGTGCAGTCCAGAGTCTACAGATCATTTTACTGTAGCTCTGCTAGTCCGCCCTGGCTGCCAGCTGAGGAGAGGCATCTGGACTTCATTGCAGATGCCATTGCGGTAGCCAATAATGCAGAGCATCACTGCCGCATTCTCCAATAAAGCTGGCCAACTTTTTTTTTCTTTCCTCCTCCTTGATGGAATCTCTACATCCTAGGGATGAATTTGGGGGGCCATTGTGATGCTATCCTGGGATGAGCATACTCAATTTCTGCTTCATAGCAGGCACTAACCGTTTGGGGGGCACTGTGACGGGTCTATATAATATTTACTTACTTAAACGCTTGTTACCTTATATTCCGCATGTAGATATTACATAATCTAATCTTGCTTTACACTCTACTATGATGTGAAGAGAGATCTTATACGGCGAACCACCGATCTGCGTTAGACCCCCTGCATGGCTGAGCATCCGTATAACTGCTCCCACAGCTCCAGGCTATAGGAGCCCGACCGAGGGTGACACGATCCCTCACCGAAGGGTTACAGCGGCCTTACGACTAACGACGTCTCGACCTACAACCGCAGCGCCCAGAGCGCTGGCTCACTCTTCTTCTTCCCTAGCTCCCAAGAAGCTATATTTTCCGACTCGCATCACAGCAGCGAAGGCGGGGAGAAAGCGAGCGTGGTGGGAGGAAGCAAAAAGGATGAGATGACGAGGAGGGGATGGACGTGATCTTTGGTCTCTCCAGACCATCCAGGATTGGCGCTAGTCACTGTGAGAGAGAGATACGTGAGAAATATGATTTTTGTCTACTTTTGGGCAGATGACTCGGCTCTCGAGTCCGCAATACCTCTACAGCAAGGGAGGGCCTCGGTAGCCCAAGAACAAAGCTCTGCGCAAGCGACCAGCCAAAGGTGAGGGAGGAAGAGAGCAGAAGCCAGAGGCACTCCACAAACAGCATGCTAGTGCCAGCCAGTCTCACGTCGCCGCGCAATCTGTGCTTGACGGGAAACAGCAGCAGTATGTGTGGGTCCGGCGTGAGGAGGCTTTGGCGCCCTCAAGGGACGGGGGAGCGAGGCTGGTAAGGATGGAGGGGGGACAGATGGAGGCACGTGTTTCGAAGAAGACCGTTTTGCCGTAGAGGGGGCAGGGGGAGCGGATGGAGGGGGGACAGATGCGGCTGCACGTCTCGAAGAAGGGCGTTTAGAAGTGGAGAGAACCGGGGGGGTTGGGTGGAGGGGGGAGAGGTGGAGGCGCGCGCTTCGAGAAAGACCGCTTGGAAGCAGGGAGGGAAGGGGGAGGGGGTGGAGGGGGGAGAGGTGTGGGACGGGCTGGAATCCAGATGAAGAGACGGGGAGGGGTAGGGAATTTGAACTCACACCGCGAACTGTCACAGTGACGGTGTGACGGTGTAGACTGTGTAGTACCCCTATATATGATATCGCTATTAAACTTTAAGCTGGTATCCCTTCGTTCTTCTATTGGTAACGTGTGTAGCTGGATTGGTATTATATTTTGCGCGTGGTCGCAAGTTCGATCCTCGCCCTTGTGTTTTTATTTCGTCACCAAACAACTGTAGCACATATTTAATTTGAGCCGCGCGGCGAGCACTAGCTCCACGCAGTGGGCCTCCGCGGCGAGCGGAAAGCGCCGCGCAGCGGTCGGGGTCTGGGGTGGAAAACCCCAGCCGTCCGGGCCGGCGCCCGCAACATAGTACCACTCACAAAACAAAGGAAAAAAGTCTATTTAACACAAAAATACAGCGGCAAGTACTCCGAAATTTTGGAGCTGCTTCCGGTCGGTCAACAAGAAAATTGTCATACACGCCGCGCGGCAGCTCCACGCAGTGGTGCGCCGCAAATGTCGGCGGGGATGACAATTTTTGCGTTGACCCACCGGAAGCAGTATAAAAATTGAGGGAAAACAGCGCACTGGTATGCAAGATAACAGATGTGCGCCAGTGGAAGCAAAAAAGGCCGGCCTGGGGTAAGCAGAGGGAAATTGAGTTCGCGAATGTGACGGCGTGACAGTCACAGTTCGCGGCGTGGGTTTGGTCTTCGAGGGGTAGTGGGGGCAACAGGGGGCGTGGAGGCAGGACGGGAGCGATAGATGGCAGAGGTGGAGCGGAGTTTGGAGGACAACTCACGCAGCATGGAGAGGGGGCAGTCAACATAGAGCTTCCACGCGTCCGATTTCCAGCGGCCCAGGAGCTTGATCTGCTCCTGAGTGTACCCTGCCTCCGTAGCAGCGAAGGCAGCTCCACGGCGGAAACTGTGGCCGGTGAACTCACCCGAGGTATACCCAGCCCTTCGAAGGCAGTCGTCAAGTGCGGAGAGGGCAAAGGAGCGTGAGTGGAGGTGACGAACAGCGGAGCATACGGGGAGACAGCTGGACGACACTCACGGTACGCTCTGAACCGGGCAACAGGACAGGTTGGGGCACCAACAGCGGCCCCACAAAGGACCTGAGCCCCTCGCCGTCCAGGGTCCGTCTTGCTTGCCTGGATGGTGCAGTAGCTCCTTCGCCTATGGCCATTGATGCTATTCGACCTGAAAGGGGACGTCGACAACAGACGGCACGGCGAGGCGGTGCAGTGTCTGCGTCTGATTCGCGGATTGACTCCCAGGGCAACCTACTGTAGCCTTGTGTATGGGTGAAACGTAACGCGTCACGCAGACTCCGTTTCGTTTCAACCGTTACGCGAAACGCAGGGCTGGTTTCACTGAAAGGTGCGTGACACAGAAATGACAAAAAATCCAATTTTGCTGCTGAATTTATTTTTTGCTGTTCGAATTTTCTTCTGGATTCCAAAGCAATGCTCCTGGCTGAATTTCTAGCCTGTATTTGACAGTGGGACGGTCGGGACTGACAAATTTGCCTTTGAATCCTAGCTTCAAGTTAATTTTCACCCAGATAAGAAGGTCCTGGCAGTCATTGTAAGCTCGAAATCAATATTTACCTCGAGAACTGTCGTTTCTAGCCACTATTTTGAAGCTGTTTCTTGCAGCCGTTCAAAGTTTTTGAGGTGTCACGCGTAACTACCAGGTCGTTTCTGGTTTCACGCCTTGCGTTTCAGGTCACGCTCGAAAGTCCGTTTCACCCATACACAAGGCTACAGTACCCTTCCGTGGCGATCCAGGATTTTGAAGGATCGTTCATTCTACTGGGCTCTGGTCTTCGTCGAGGCGACGAATTTTGAAGAGGGGGTGATGTCAGGGGATTCCACAGCTATGACATCTTCTGACTTGGGCAGAAGTTCTCTGTCTCGAAGACATCATGCTGTGTGCTCACTTATGTCATATCTTACGTCACCTCTTGTATATAAGTAGTTCACTGGGGTTCTCTGATCCCCAGGTTTGTTATCGACTTGGCTCCTGGGCCCTTCTCCCCTTACAGCATAACAAACCTTCTATTCGACTCTGGCACTCTCCTAGCCCCAGCCGACCACCCTACTTCCTACTCTGCCCTCATCCTACCATCGACCTTACACCTCCCTTGCTATGTTTGGAAGCACCAAAATCAAAAGTTTCAGCAACACCGCCGAAACTGTTGCCGAAACTTATTGTTTCGGAGCGACCAAAACCGTTCCCAAAACCAAACGTTTTGGAAAGCGTTTAGGTGCGTCTTATTCTTTTCCTTTCGGACTTTCGGAAACCGTTGCCGAAACTTGATGTTTTGGGAACGGTTTTTGTTCGTCCTTTACTTAACGTTTTTGTAACAGTTTAGGGCCAGCTTAATTCGTTGCCGAAATTTAAAGTTTTTCGTTCAATTTAGGACGGTCCTAAACAACGGTTTTTGCCGAGTGTTATCACTCCGGAAAAGCCGTAATTTAGGATCGTCCTAAATTGAACGAAAAACTTTAAATTTTGGCAACGAGTTAAGCTGGCCCTAAACTGTTACAAAAACGTTAAGTAAAGGACGAACAAAAACCGTTCCCAAAACATCAAGTTTCGGCAACGGTTTCCGAAAGTCCGAAAGGAAAAGAATAAGACGCACCTAAACGCTTTCCAAAACGTTTGGTTTTGGGAGGGGTTTTGGTCGCACCGAAACAATAAGTTTCGGCAACAGTTTCGGCGGTGTTGCCGAAACTTATTGTTCTAGACGGCCCAAAGGTTTCGCTTGCCCAAGTCACTTTTCCCAGATTTACCCTGCAAACGGGACATTCCCGTTGATTTAACATCAATTTTGTTAGAAATCAAGTGTGAGAATCGGGTTGATTCGCTCTGAGTTCGTCGATTTCGACGAGATTTGGCTGTAGTCTCGTGACCAGCCTCTCACGACATCCCAAACAAGGGGTGCTTGAGATTCCTATCTTGTCCGCCATCAAATTTACGTTGTGACAGCGGCGCATCATTGCCAGCAGCGTGCGGCACGGCGCGCAAAAATTTGGGATTCTGAAACTTGGGTGTATGGTGCGCTCGGCCTAAACACCACCAAACAAGAACGAAATTTATTCCACCTGATCAAAACCTTCCCACGACTGATCCTCTGGCCAAAACACTCCGATTAGATAGTAGTACAATCCCTCAAGAGGGATTCTTCATCCGCTCAAAACTCACAATAAATACTTTCTCCGCGGGCCCGATTTGAGACATCAGTGATGCAATCAATCAATCAGTCATGTGAGCTTACGGAACATGCCTAATTTAGGTCACCACTGATCTACTCCCTCATTTTATATGCTCTCAGAGACCTCTGAGACCTCGCTGCTACACCAATTGAGGTTTCCTGGTATGTTTTAACTCTGCCTGGCCCCAATTGTGCAGCAAAAAAAATACATTTTAAATTTTAATTTTTTCCTTCGGTCGATTTGAGACATCAATGATCCCATCAATGATGGGACCTATTTGGTGGTGTTTAGGCCAAGCGCACCATAGAGCAAGTAGAGCAAGTGTAGAGACCTCTGCGCATGGAGAACGAGATGGACGGTATATACACGGGGAGTATAGAATGTGCATTGCGCGTCGAGATAGTGGGATAAGCAAGACACTGATGGCCTCTGATCGCCGCTGTCATATCATTTCCCTTTCTGGGGGGGGGGGGGGGGGGGGGGGGGGGTGGGTGGTCGTGAGAACGCTGGCCAAGATTCGCCGATCCCGCACCCATCGGTCATTTCGAGGGCTTTAATTCGCCGGAAATAGCCTCAGATTGCCGAGGGTTTTACTGGCCGGGGCCATCGGCTTTAATCGGTCTGGCGACCGATTTGCCATCACCCTTGGAATGGCGGGGTTGCCGCCCTCGAAATGACCGATTTTTTCCTGTAATCCTTTAGTCTCGTGACCAGCCTCTCACGACATCCCAAACTGGGAACCCTGTCGTAAGAGTCTGGAACCAAGGGGTGTGCGATCTCTTTATCACGGAAAAATACCCACGGGGTACCCACCCCCCAAATCGGGCAGGTGTGACTAAGCACTGATTATCAGGAAAGCAACAAGAAAGCAACCCACCTACCTTGTTTCGAGATAATTATGTGGGTGCACTCACTTAAGGCCTTAAGGAATCGCACACACTGACCAGGCTTCGCAAAATACTCCACCGAAAGATGTTGGTAAAAGAGTGCCATCACGAAAAGCACGTGCTCAGATCAATTTCCACGATCCAGAGATCGCTCACCGGTGCGCTCACCCCTTGTCTGGCTGTCTCGGTAACCCAGACGTTATAGTGTGACCTGTGGATTGCTTGAGGGCGTGTTCTTATCTTATCAGCCCTCGGATTGATCCGGAATAAATGATAAGAAAAGATGGGACAACGATCACACTATAACGTCTGGGGCATTTGGTACCGTAACACCCCCCATCCCGTCACACTCTCAATGTCACGCTCCTTCAAAATGATCGTTCAACTGGCTGCAGTACACCCAAGAAGCCTTAATGCTTGTGGAATTGGATACTAGGGACCATCACAATAGATTGTTGCTTTTTCCTACTTTTATTTTGACTCAAATTGGGGGATATCAGCAGCAGGACAGCCAAAATAGTTGCCATTTTGAACGCCGCAGAATGGTCCCAACAGCTCCAAAATTGACGAGGAAAAAAGACAAGAAAACTGAGAAGACCTTAAATTGCATGTACAAGCACTATTCAGGGTACCAAGCAAGGAAATGGAAGGAGGAAAGAGGATGGGGGGTGTTGCTATACCAAATGCCCCAGACGTTATAGCGTGATCGTTACCTCAAAATCTCTTATCATTTATTGAAACTCCGCCGGATCAATCCGAGTCAGATAAGATAAGAATCCCGCCCTCAAGCAATTCACAGGTCACGCTATAACGTCTGGGTTACCGAGACAGTTGTCTGGGACTACTTATCATCGGCCAAGTAGCCGTAATGCGCTATCAAATTTTGATGGATCTTTCCCACAGTATGTGGACCTTCATTCTGTTTGATTCTATGTAGGGTACCTCAGCTCGTTTTTTTTAGCATATGGCACTGCTAGAATGTCTTCTCAGCCTATCCATTGGCTCAAATTAATTGGGTATATTATACTCGCGCGGTCCACAGTCTGAACAGCGAGTTTACGGAAGACAAACATGTAGTACTGTACGGGTGGTTATTCTTACAGAATCCTACAAGATGCCAACCGAGCACAACATCATTCCAGGTCGATCGCACAAGACGCAGGCTATTGGAGGGACTGGCCGGCCACAACGAAATCGGCACCAGCGAGTCGAACAGTCGAATGGAGCGCGGTCCGATATTCCCGGTCTCCATGCGGAAGGAGCCGGAGGGATACCCGATCTTCCCGAATGTCGTCCATCGTGCCAGCAAAGCATCGTCGGTCGACGACCAGAGGTAATTTGAAGGTCGCGCGCCTAATCCAAGGTACCCAGCGGCCAATTGGACACGAAAGGTCCCCATCTCCGAGGTTTCAGACGGCCGTTTCCCGTGTGAGCGTCGCCAGCTCCGTGATGCCAGACAGCCAGTCCTTCGCATATACTTAGATCCCAGGGGTGGCATAGACGTCCAGAAAGATATAGTAAGGCGGGGATGAGGGCGGGGAGTCCAAAGGCGGGTTTACGAGCGGTCCACAGCGGTCCAAAATCGAAGAAAACCCGGTCGGCACACATACGCCAAAGTCGCCCGTTTACGGTTGCCAACAAGTCCACGCTTTGTTTTCGGCCGAAGAGTTTCGACGCGACTTTCTGGCGCACCTTCCTGCTCTTTACCTGGAAGAGCTCTTTCCGGGGCCTCTTTGGCGACGCCTAAGACGTCGAGGACGCCGCGCAAGACACACTGAGGTCAAGACCGGACTGCGTACTTGAAATCTTCGATCTCAGCTTTTCTTTCAATTTTCTGTGATGCTGTGAATCCTGGCGGCTGGCAACTTGTGGAGGCGCGTATGGTGGGACGGATCGAGTGTGGGGGGCCAGCGTACACCGCGAGCCGGATGAAAGGCGCGTGTAAATGATATCCTCCAGCGCGTGCAGTGCACTAAGTGTCTTGTACCTTATAGATGTACACCTCACTCCAACCTCACTCCAGCAAGACAGCTTAAGAACCCACCGTGCCTCTCCCGCCTATGGCTTCATCCCCCGCCGTCGCTGTTGCCAAATTCATTCAGTTTGGTGCCTGTGATCTTTCTTTTGCGCCACCACCGCTAAGTATCTCAACTCGTTTGTGGTCAATGCATGCAACCAAGGTCTATTGATATCGCGACGTTCTGCTGTCCATACTGAGTCACTAAGTTACAGGTACACCCCGCTGGTATTTGTTCTTTTATGACACTCTGATGTTGTGATTTCCGGAAATTGCTGGTCATACAAAACATATATGACCTTCTAGGCTATGGCACGGACGGTCCTGGACAGAACATATAATATACCCATGTAAATAACTCCCTCAAGAGCCGTTTCAATTTGTAGAAGCCCAAAGCGTGGACCTGTTGGCAAACCCGGCTTACCGACACCTTTCCTGGGCATTCTGGGGTTCGTGGCGTGCTTTGCTCCACGTCCTCGACGTCTTCGGCGTCACGAAAGGGGTCCCGGAGAAGTCTCCTGGAGGTAGACAGCATCGCAAGGTGCGCCAGAAAGTCGCGTTGAAACTCTTCGGCCGAAAACAAAGCGTGGACTTGTGGGCAACCGTACCCGTTTTCGTCCAGGGGTCGCCGTAATTCCAAGTAAGATGAATCCAAGCATCCGCAATGCACAGCGGAGATTAAGGGTTGTGTTGTTGGCCAAAGTGACATCGTTGAATGTACCCACCTACCATCACTCTCTCTCTCCCCTCATATCCAATCCCCTCATACTTATTGAATAATCAATCTGCGCGTCGACGCGTTGCTCCCGGCTGGGAGCCTCGATGAATGCCTTCAGACCATGACAATGAGGGGCGGCATCCTGCCCTCCGTCAACGCTCAGCTACGGTTCTCGAGGAGGCCCGGCTATGGGCTGCTACTGAATATGGCTACAACTCAAGACGCGTGCGCGCGACAACGAATGAGAATTTGAAGACGCGAACTAACTACGATGCGCACCCGTGGCAGCAAGACGTTGCCGAGGCCTTGCTTCTCCGTATCGATTGTCTTGTTATTGCTGGCACAGGCTCGGGAAAAACTACACCTTTCCTTCTTCCGCTCCTTCTACCTGAGAACAAGGGCAAGTTTGCTCTTATTGTTTCCCCTCTCTTATCACTTCAAGCTAAACAAGTGAGTCTCATCTCTGTCTATGATTTCATACTTGTTCAACGGATTTGCAGGCTGGTAAATTCAATCATGTCCATGTGCTTTCTGTTGCGGTCAACAATGAGACGATGGGGAAAGAAATGTTACAGGTGTGTTGCAGCATCCTCTGATGCTTCGTCGTTGATATTAAATGCGAGTTAGCGCCTCCGAACAGCAAGTCCCGACGCCGCACTGCAAGCTATATTCGCTGGTCCGGAGCTGGCTCGGTAACCCAGACATTCTGAGAGCACAGCGGACCTGCGGTCCGCAATTGATCCGTACCACGCGAGTTCGGGTAAATTTGATGTGCGGAAGTGCTCTCAGAACGTCTGGGGCATTTGGTACCGTAACACCGCACATGCTGTCACGTCACACTATGCCTCCCCGTTCATTAACCGCGCCCTCAATGACCCTACACCCTTAGTAAGCTCGCAGAATGCGTTATATATACCTACATATGATCCTCAGCGACTTCCAGCTTTTTCTGAGCAGTCCTTGAACCCCATCACATATCATTCAGCCAAATTGCACACAAAAGTGCCGGTTTTGAGTGGTCCAGAACAACCACATAATGCACCAAAATGAATGAAATAAATTGTGAATATCAAAGAATGGATGCCTTTCTGTGTTCTCAGAAAATTTTGGGCCCAAAATCGGCGGGGAAGAGGTAGAAAAATGGGTGTGACAGCATGTGCGTGTTGTGGCACCAAATGCCCCAGACGTTCTGAGAGCACTTCCGCACATCAAATTTACCTGAACTCGCGTGGTACGGATCAATTGCGGACCGCAGGTCCGCTGTGCTCTCAGAACGTCTGGGTTACCGAGACAGGGTCCGGAGATGATAATGGACTCCAAGGCCACCCTCGAGCGTGTTCTCTTTGTTGCTGTTGACGAAGCTCACCTCATACGCCTCTGGGCAAAGTTTCGGCCCCATTATGAGCTTCTCGCGCGTCTCCGCTCTCACCTCCCAACCCACATTCCCGTTCTTGCTACCTCAGCGACAGTTACGCCGCTCGCAGAGGTGGAGATATGCAAGACACTCGAGATCGACCTCACCGACCTCACCAAGTCCTTTTATTTGAATCTGGGGAACGACCGTCCCAACATTGCGGAGCACATTCATCTAATTGATAGCGCAACAGATTATGATGCACTGCTTTCTGTACTACCCGACCCATCTATCCCCGCCCGCCATTGGCCCAAGACCCAGATATTCATCACCGAAGTCCTCGACACCCAAAGTATGTTCCTTCGCTCCAAGTACCCGGTGGCTTGTTGAAATCGCTGCCGCAGAACTGGCGGCCAAACGAGATAGCGGGGTGGTAGCGGGGAAATCCCTTGCAAACGCGCAAGGCGATTCAGCATTACAAACGAGAATATAAGTACATCGGATAGGCGGAATAATAAAAGCCGAAGAGTAATACACAATCGCGTACGTCCGCGATTGAACGGACGAGCGCAGTAGCGGGCGGGTCAGCTGAGTCGGGGCAGTGCGAGTCGGGCACACTCGGAATTCCAGCATGGCTGTCCAAGATAAAATTGATTACCTCCACTCTCATTTTACCGCGTCCGCCCGTCGTCGTCGCATCCGCCGCTTTTGACGCGGCACAATCAAAATGCTACTATGTACGGACATTGGAGCCACGGTATGTGTTGAACACTCGCTCATGTTGTTTATAATTAGGGCCAGGACATCCCCGACATTGCACAAGTCATACGGCCATCAGACCCCCCCCCCCCCCCCCCCCCCCCCCCCCCCCCCCCCCCCTTCGCACGTCCAAGGTACTGTTCATGTAGGGAGTTGGCGACAGTCATAGTGAAGTGCACCCACCCAAAGACAGGAATGAGATAGTCGAGCCGATCAAAAGAATTATCATCGCCCGCACGTCTATGGAACAGTCCACGAATGCGGGAAACAGTGAGCTGATCCCCAAGGAAGAACAGGACCCTGTTGAGCCCTATGTCCTTGGTGATAGCGGAATCCATGAGTCGCAACTGCTTCAGCCACTCTGTGATGAGCTGCTCATGATCGGTATATGCCTCTGGCTGATTAACTGACCCCAGATTGAATCCATTTTGTATCTTTCCCGGTTGGAAGCCCGTTGAGACGTTCCAGTGGCATCAGAAGTTGATGCTCAGGGAACGAATATTTCTCGAGATCGAATTCGGGAGAGTTGAGAAGAAAGTCGAGAAGTGTGTGGATATAAAAGGGGCGAGCTGTTTCTCAGAGTCGCTCATGAGTTTCCAGAGCTCTGCGCCAGTCATCGGATTGTTCCAGCTCGTCGTGCTTTAAGCTCGTGATTTGCGGATGGAGGGAGTGGCTTGGCTTTGGGGTTGAAATAAACTGTGGCAGCAGTCCCACTACTCAGCTTCTGCAAGTTATCAAGGCGCTGCGAGAAAACCTTGAATAGAATCACAACGTTGTCGTATGTTAAGATCCATGGGTGTTTTACAACGAGATCTGTGAGCTCATCCGTGGACATTTTTGACATCCGCCGAACACGGTCGCTGATCCATGTGTGACCAGTATGTATAAACGAGAATCGAAAACGAAAACGCGGCTAGCTGATATGTATCAGTCGGCCTGCGAGGCCATCAACTCCATCAATCCCGATATTCAGAAACGAAAATGACCGGTATCAACACGGCAAAGCAGCCGTGATTGATGTTACAGTCACATATGTCCGGCCTGATGATCAAGTCATCAGCCGTATCTCGGCGATTTCCGAGTGGCTGTGCTAGGTCACCTTACACACAAAATCCACCGCCGATTTGCCATCCTCATATCAGGGACCCGGTGTATAGTGTAGATAGATTGTTTCTGTTCACTGGGTTGTAAGTTGCGGAAGTGCCCCAGCAAGGAAATTTATGCTTGCTCAAGGCATGCCGCAGGCCCGCAAATCAATAGTTACAAAGTGAATCATTTGTGCGTTAACATGCAAAGCATCATTTCAGGGAAGCCTGGAGTTAGTAGAGTATACAGCCTTTGAGGAGCGGAAAGAGTAGAACGAAGGGTCAAACTCTTTCAGTGGCTCGCAATATCCCGGTTGTCGCCGAAGTCGGTCAATCCTCATGTGCGAAACATGGGATCGTCCGTAAACAAGCCGTTGTAGGTTGAATACTGAACACATGTTAATATTTGCCGGATTAAGAATTGTCCTACATGAGATGAATTTGTTAGCTGATCACAAAGAAGCGAGCCAGAACTTGCCAAGGCAGCTTATAACAAAATTATAGAGAGCAGAGAAGTAGGTTAGGCAATAAGTGAAAGTGTATGCATCCGCATGAGTAGCCGGTAGGACGAGAGCAGAGATAGAGCCTAAGAGGAAATCCAAGGAGAGATTGAGGAAAAAGCGGAACAAGAGAATGTTTCTTTCGCCGGGGCGTGTTTACGATGATTCTGGAAGTCTCTTGGGCGAAGTATAGCCTCCCATGACTGGAAAAAACTTCGATTCCAAGATACCAGAGCAGAGATGAGAGAGAGAGAGAGTGACTCTGAGTGATTCAGATTGGGGTGAAAGTGGGTTCATTTTGGCTGGCTTATATACACATTTTCGCGCTCAGGGTGGAGTTACTCCGTTGAGGTTTATCCATGCTGCCACCTGGCTGAAACCTTTGCTGCTTGCCGCGCTTATTTTCGAAATTTCAAAAGTTGGGGATTCGGGATTATTTATTGTTGCGCTACAGCCAGTATTGCCAAGTTGTGGATCCAGCAATGGGGCATAAGGTTACTACTAGAGCAGAAAGCAGCCACTATCAGCTTGCAGATTGATCCATTCAACGGATGCAAAGTCGCGATAGCGTCAAGCGGGAGAATTGCGGCAAAAGACTGTACGTGACCGTGACAAGCTTGGCGTGATGGCAATTTAATGCCCGCCGCTTCCCTTGTTCCGTGCCGACGCTTCATTTTCGTTTCTGAGCTGGGTGCCGAAGGTCATCATCGGCCATCCATCGGCTATTCTATATATAGTGGTTTTCGTTTTCGTTTCTTATACCCGGATGCGGCGCCGGCCGAATGGAGGGAAATGGGACAGAGCGTCATACACCCGACGGATGAAAGCACGACCTGCAGGCAGGACTTTCGTCGCAAACTGCAGAAGGCCAGCAACGGACTGGAGCTCTGTAAGGGTAGCCGAAGCTCCAGATAGGAGGGAGTGCAGAGTACTGTAACTTAGTATTTCGTTCAATTAGTAGTGTCACTTGTCACAGACCCAAAATCCCTACGAGCCACCAAAAAAATGATGGACTTGCATCAAAAGTTCCAGAAATGGGCTGTTCTATTTCTAGAGGGTGGCATCAGATCCCGCCGCCACTGTATAAAGTCACGTGGTAATTACATCATCAATAACGTACATGTCAAACTCACGACGCGTCTGCGCGTCGCGTCTCCTCAACCAGAATGAGTACTCACCCGGCAACAAAGACTTCTTCCACAAAGGCAAGGAGCAAAACAAGGCAGAAGAGAGGTTGATGGAGGAGCTGGCAAATGCGGCGGAGGATGAGATTCCCGATGACGGAGCAATCGAGATTGGGTCGGATGAGGAGAAGAATTTTGTAAGTATTCGCAAATTGCTTACAAATCGCACCACGTGATAGGTATAGCCCTACGATATACAGTGCCCAACCGCCACCTTTTCGGCACACGTGCCGTGAGTGATCGGCTGAGAATTAGAGCTCAAAACAATTTTTTTTGGAAGGAAACCGATGAAAAGAATGCGATTCACGTTAAGACCTCATTTTCTTACGTAATCGGTCATTTTTTTCGGCTGTTGAACCAAAATTTCCTACATTTTTTGCCCTTTTCTCCGCTCCTGGCGGTCTAAACCTTGATCTACTTACCGTGAAAGCACAAGAAATAGACATTCTGCCTCGGTCCGAGGCTCTATGCACCGGTAAACAGTGTGTAGCTGTGCAATCGGTCATTTTTTTTGGGTCCGAAAACTGAAATTTGATGCTACAGCTTAGCCGTTTACAAGCCTGATAGCTGCAATCAAACTGAGTCGTTTGCTGCAGTTTCCGAGGAAATCGGCCCTTTTTTGCGGCCGAGAAAGGATTACAAATTTTTGCTTTCCCACACCCTTATATGGTAGTCGAGAGGTGATGAGTGGCACTGTAGCCCCCTGCCTTCGGCGACTCGCCCAAACCCCGCGCGGCGCCGCGGGGAAGGTTTTGACAGCAAGTCATATGACTAAAATTCCCGATGTCATAATAGGACACAAGCTTAAGCACCCCGCCTTCGTCCCTCCCTACGGCTGGTGCACAGCTTGTCGGGGCTCCGCCCCAAACCCCGGGTGTACAGTAGTAATTTTTCTGCTGGATTGCGTGCCCTCGGCGCCGCACTACCGCTCGCTGCACTCGCGGTGCGCGGCGCCGTCGGGAAGGTTCGTGGGAACCGGGAGCAACATCTCGACAGTCGGCAGCGACATCTCGACATGGTCCCGTGGTTTCGTGTCAAAGTCATGTTACTTTTCACGTGAGCTGATCCTTGTGTTTTCATGTATAGGATTATCGATGCATTGACGGGCATTAGCCTGTTTGCGATGCAGCCATTGGATGGCTAATGGCTAAACAAGTGTCCAAATTCCGGCGTATTGACAAAAGATACCCCCAGTCTGAGTATCCGAATTTTATTCCAGGCAGCTCTTCTTAGGGGCGCTCAATTCTTAGCTCGTCAGCTCGTCTCGTCCGTAAAATGTCGATTTTTTGATGAGGGGATCAAATTTGATGGGAAGTGGAGAGAAATGCGGAGTGGGATCAGCAGCTCATCAGCTCATCATGCAATTAAATAATTTCTGGGACGAGACGAGCCGACGAGCTAAGAATTGAGCGCCCCTGTTGACTTCTACATAAAAAGTTTAGCTCATCAAAGTTTCCTAATGCGGAAATCGATAGCCATTCAATGGGCTCCAATGGCTCTTCGCAAACCCTCTATTCCCGGCTCATAATCTATTTAGCGTGTCGATCCAACAAGCGGTAAGCCACAGTTGCGGAATTATTTCTGGCCGCAGTCGCAGTATTTGGATGGCCGAGTCGAATGCGCGGGGATTTTGGGACAGAAAACAATGAGGTTGAGCGTCTGATGATCGCTTTCTGGGGTGTCTTGCATCGTGCTTATCTTCGGGGGCGGTGGGTGGATTGACTATGATGTTTCAGATTGTTCCTGATCTACCAATCCAGTTCACGTCATAATGTACGCATTGAGCGTCTGTGGCGGGATTATCGAAAGGATGCACTCGAAACATTCCGCCAGATTTTCGACTACTTGGAGCAGAACGACCTCCTGGACATGGAAAATCCAATTCACAGCACTTGCTTGTACCTGGTGTTCCACCGTCGCATTCAAGCCGCTCTCGACCGGACTCGTGATGCCTGGAACCATCACCGCATGCGCACTCAGCACGACAAGACCCCGGTTGCGATCTACGAGCTTAGCCGCACTGCAGCGATCACTCGTGGCTACTGGACTGGCGACCCCGGAGACAGCGTTGACGAAGTCTCCAACGACCCATTGTATGGGTACGATGGCGAGGAGCGAGCTCCACCTTCCTCTGCCGTCCCTGACGAGCCGCTGGAGCGCGCTGAGCAGCCCACGGGAACGACAGCTGAACGGGATGGAGGGATTTTAGTAAATGGCGAGGACGACTTGGACTACGCAAGGGGAGTTCTTGGAGACTTTGATTATGACTGGGAAGATGGGAATTGGGGACCGAGGTTTATTGTGAGGCAGTACTACTCATGATCACACGACTTCAAGAAATGCATGGTTCCGATTGAAAACACGGTCTCGGTGAAGCACAGTATCATTTATACCCAACAAACATACTAGAGACTTTGCGCAGAGCCACCGGTAGCCACCCAGTGGCTCTCACGGCATGCGCTGTGGAGCGGCTACGGCATATGGTGGCTCGTTTGGTGGCTCGTCGCCCGCGTTGCAGGTGGGGCTTCAAGTATCTACATGGTACCTCTGTGACTATACCTCAATGTAGTGAGGTGTCGTGGTTAGGTTACCAGTTTCCCGCTTTATTTGGTGCGTTTTTGGCCGGTTCTTGCAAAACCGACGGTTGGCGTGGAACCTTGGTGTGCTTCCCGGGGGTTTGGGAGCCTAGCGCTTCGAGGGCATCCAGGGGGATGAAAAAATGCCGAAGAAAATGAATTTCAAGTTGTTCTTCCAGCCACCGAATGAGCCACCATAGCGCGTAGCCGCTCCACAGCGCATGCCGTGAGAGCCACCGGGTGGCTCCCGGTGGCTCTGCGCAAAGTCTCTAGTGTACTACAAAGAGAAGATAACCCTAGTTATTCAGTAAGCGCTCTTAAGACATATAACAACTAGAAGCGTGATCCCAAAGGTACAATGCGAGGATCGTCGAGTTTGCGATTCGCGGTATCGTTTAGAATTTGAAAAAGAATTCCCGCAATACGCAGCCAATGTGGCCCACCGCCGATATTACGGTCACGGTGGTATACCTAGAAGAAAGGCTAGATTAAGAGCAGCTCGGACCTCAATCAAAAAATTAGCGACATACCAGAGCTAGCCTGTGGTATTGCCTCTTGCGAGTCATTCTAGGCGCCAAAAGGACACAACTCTGACCTGGATTGACTTCTGCGCCGTCGTTCCTTGGTGAGCAGACTGAAGTTTGAAGGCCCCGTTCGTTCATTCGATATACTATAGAGTTTGGGTGTTCGATTTGAAAAGTTGAGGTTGGATTGAACTTGGCACAAGGTGCGCACTGCGAATGTGTTCACTACTTGACTTAATCCGACTTGATTTTGCCCATTAAGTCTTCATCGGATCCTTTAGTTTGGCCTGATACCAAAATTTAATCTTTATACTTCTCTATACGAACCGATTACTGACTTCACTTTTGTATACCCTAAAGCTGAAGCCTTGCCCCCCGATTTCAACCCGGTGTTTGCTTCACATCCAACGCCGAAACTAGGCCGGCATTGTCCCGGTAAGTTTGATTTCGACTTGTTACTCTGAGTATTGACTTGAATCCTGAAGGGCGAACCTATGGCGGCTTTCTGAAGACAGGCTTGAGTTGGATTTGGTTCAAGGTGTGCATCACCATCCCGTTCGCTACTTACCTCAATCTGACTTTAACCTTCAAAGCTTTTCGTCGTACACCTTAGCTTGGCCCGAAACAGAGATTATGCTGGTATAAGTTGAGGTATGTCTTACTCTTTGTAATTTTCTACACGAACAGATTCCTGCCTTCCATTTTGTACACCCCAGACGCCAAATCGATGCCTCTCTGCACCAAATTCTCCGTGTACAGTACGCCGAAACTATGCCGGTTTGATTTCAATTTCTCACTCTGTCTGACTTGCATTTTGATATGCCCGTCAATCGCGCGCGTGCACCCTACACAGCCAAAGGTATACTACATACATCGCTTTCATTGGTTCATGTAAGTGAAATTCACCTTCCTTTATGTTAACTCAAGTTGACTATAACCTTCCTCTATAACAGCGCGGGGTCAACTAGACAAGAAGCAAGCTTGGACAAGAAGCAAGCTCGATCAACGTATAACAACTCACGCCGAGGTAAGCTTCCCTTCGTTCAATTCAAATTGAACTAATGAATTCAGCTGTGTTCGATCTTCAGCGTTCTATTCTCTCTGTTCAGCACGACCATCGACAATACTTCAACTTTACGGTTCATTGAATCGAACCCGAGCTCACTTCGATTTGAGGTGAGTTAATTCATTTTGGTTCGTTTTGGTAGCAAAGCTTCATCTTGGAGTTCAATTTCACTTGTGCAAGAGTTCTTCACTGCTCCTCGAAAGCATTACTCAAAGACGGACAAAAGCGAAGCAATTGAACACTTATCGGCGATATTAGTAAATAGGTGCACGAAATAGTCCTCTCAGAATCACCTTTCCTCCTTCCCCGTCAAACGCAACCAGATCCTGGAAGGTTCTTCTAAGCCGCCAATTTGTTGGTGTCCCATCGGATGATCATAATAGGATACAGAAGTCACTGATTCCCGACGTAGTCGCTCCCAAACCCTTGCATCGTCTTCTAAACCAGCGGCTAGAATGTATTGATTTCAAACTGACTGTTGTACTGCTTGCTGCCAGTGACTGGTGCATATCTCTTAGAAAGCGAATTGCACCCTGTGCATTTCTTTTGTTGGCGCCGCGAAGGTGTGTAAACCTGGTACGCTCTGGCCTGTGCGTCTTTTCGGTGCATTTTCTTACCTGCGCAGTAAAAAAAGAATGCGCGGAGCAACCTGTGCGCTTTTGTTGTGATGAAGCAAGGGGTGTGAATATTTTCGAAAATGTTGACTTGTGCACATTTTCTGATGCCTCGAGGTGTGTAAATCACAAAAACCAACCTGTGTGCTATTTTGTGAAGGGGTGCGTGTTTTTTGTACAACACTTCGAATTATGGCCCAGTATTACTGCCAAATTGGTGTAGGATTTGGGTTTTGGGACTGCAACACAAGTATGGTGTGTGTGTCTACCACTGAAAGTCTTCTTCCCTTTCCGGGCTTGCCGGATTCGGAAAATGATGAGGTAAGTCAATATCTTCACCTTTGCGGCTCTTTTGAATTCAAATCGAGGTCAAATCTGCCGATACATGTACTAAAAGCATCCAATCAAAGTGAGTTGTCGTTTTTAGCAAAAATTTTGACTGCCCGACATGGCCGACAACAAAAACGTTCGGACGCGTTCGAACGCCGAACCGAACCTGAACGCGGCCGAGTTCAGGTTCAGGTTCAGCGATTGGCCGAACGCGAAGGGGCGTTCAGGTTCAGCGTTCATGACAAAGTGCCCCGAACCTGAACCGAACTGAACTTTCCCAACACTAGGACAGAGGAGGAGGGAGTAGGGTCCGCTATTACCTTGCTTGACAAGGTCTCTCCAACCTCATAATTAGCTAAGCAGCACATCGGATGCAACCCCGATACATGTACTAAAAGCATCCAATCAAAGTGAGTTGTCGTTTTTAGCAAAAATTTTGACTGCCCGACATGGCCGACAACAAAAACGTTCGGACGCGTTCGAACGCCGAACCGAACCTGAACGCGGCCGAGTTCAGGTTCAGGTTCAGCGATTGGCCGAACGCGAAGGGGCGTTCAGGTTCAGCGTTCATGACAAAGTGCCCCGAACCTGAACCGAACTGAACTTTCCCAACACTAGGACAGAGGAGGAGGGAGTAGGGTCCGCTATTACCTTGCTTGACAAGGTCTCTCCAACCTCATAATTAGCTAAGCAGCACATCGGATGCAACCCATTGATGCCCGTTTTCTCCCGAAGCACAGCTTTTCAAAGGCTCCCAAACATTGATGCCATCGACACTCGAACTTCCAATAACGTTAACTTCACCACCCAACCATCACATCACCGTCAACTTTCAAATTCTCCAGTGCCAGTGGAGGGAATATTTCCACCTAATATAGCATTATCTTGCACTAGCACTGCTACATCCGCGTCTACAGTCTGTACTCTGTACCAACAACAATTCAAAGAGAAAATCCACGTTTCCAGACGTTTCCCGAGTCGGCGAATCTCCGCAAGCGGTTGCACTCCACTTAGTCTCAATCTCGAATCAGTGATAGGGATTCTCATTGTATCAACTGTCAACGCACATCGACCATTCACGTGAAAAAGCAGGTGACTTTTCGCACGCGGTCCCCGGCGCCGCGCGCCGGCGAGTGCAGCGAGCGGCAGTGCGGCGCCGCGGGCACGGAATCCAGCAGAAAAATTCCACGCGGGGTTTGGGGCGGAGCCCCGACAAGCTGTGTACCCCCCGTAGGTAGGGACGCGAGCGCAGCGAGCCGGCCCTGCCGAAGGCGGGGTGCTTAAGCTTGTTGAAGTTGTTCATCCAATGACACGGTGTGACCACACTTTTCGGGCGGTGAAACCTCATCGCTCCCTCCATCATGGCTGAGATGCGAGCCAAAGAGCGTTGAAATATTCTGGGAAATGTCCGCAAAGCGCAGACCACTGACTGAGGGGATGAGCTTGAATTGTTGCCTGTATGGTTGGATGGAGGTAAGAGATCAAGAAGCACTTGACGTGATCAGCGCTTGGGCTCTTGGCCGAGTGAGAATTTTCACCCCGGAAAATTACCTCGAAAATAGCATGAAATGATATAAAACCCTGTTCTGGGATAGGATTTAGCTGCACAGTGGGCTGCATAGCATAGCAGGTGCTATTATATTACCCACACAGCCCTAATTGTCATGGAAACGGGCATCGCCTATGATCGCCGCGGCAGCTTTGGCTTTGTTTGGTTGGCTGGGGCGGTTGGTTCCTATTTTACAAACTTAATACCGTCTTCGTCTTCAACTTTCGGTTCTCACACAAAAGAGAAAGTCATAGTTAATTTGGCAAAACAATAGGACTACTAAAGCGGATTTTTTTATTTTTGACCTTTACCGAGTGTAAGACACTATTTATGGGAATCATTGGCCATAACAGCACGAGAAGGACAAAAATGAAAAATCCGCGCTTTAGTACTTCTACGGAGGGGGTAAATTCAAGGTGCAAGCAACTTCTAAGAGATTTCTTCAGAATTGAAAAAGCCTTAGGGATTATACTGAAAAGGTGATGTTCACGCAACAGTGAGCTCATATTTCGGAATGTGTCAAATATAATACCTCCAGACCTCGTTCTTAGTGCCTATCAAGGTCCTGAGTATAAATTTTTACCAACAGGTCGCGTACGGTTGCCAACGAGTCCACGCTTTGTTTTCGGCCGAAAGCTTTTCGACGCGACTTTTCTGGCGCCCTTTTGTATGCTTTCTACCTCCATAGGCTCTTTCTAGGACCCTTTTCGCGACGCCCATGACGTTGAGGGCCCTACACTGGGATATGATAGATTTATGGGTTATCCCAGCCAAAAACCGGTCAAAAACCCCCCGAAATGTATGGGTTAAGGGAGATTTAAATTATGGGTTATGGGAGCTATGGGTTATGACAGCTTCGACTGTACTAGGTACGGCAAATGTAAGGATCACGCATCGCCCACGCGTCGCTTCGGCCATCAACCCGCGGACCACTGCGGCAGACTGTGCCGTGGTCCGCAATTACTTTGCCGTAGTCCGCATTCCTGCGCCCCCAGTTCCGTTACTCATATTCTAAGCTGCGTATATAGTTGTAGTTCAGTATAAATAGTGTACTTGTATTTCTCTGTAGTTCAGTTCCGTACAACACGCGGATTTGCTCGACTCAACTTCTTGTCTGATTCTAACAACTCCGCCAAACAGAACTCTCGTGTCTACGACTTTCTATCAAGAAACTCCGTAGCCTCACATTTTTTTTGAGTCCAATTTTTTTCTCGTGTTTACAATTTAAGTCGGACTGATCACCCGATTTATTCAAAGCGCTTAAACATGGTAGCTACTCGTACGAAGACATATGCTTCGGTAGCAGATACTGTTCGGACCTCGCGGAAATCTCTTCTGCAGGAGGCGGCCGACATTGGGGCTTCATTCGATGAACAGAATGATCCCACCATTTTCACAGCAGAGGGCGAGCTTCGGGAGGGAAGCTTGCCGGCTGTTGATCAGCACGCGCTAAGCGTTGCTAGGATCCTTCGGATCCGTGCCTCGGACTTGGACGAGCATTTTGCTTGGGACAAGGTTGATGAGGGCGGAGAAGATGAGGAGATCAAGGAGGAATTACTCACTGAGAGTGATTCCGAGGTTGGCGAAGATATTGCCACCTCGTCGGATGAGTCTGACTTGACTCGTGATTTCCGCTCCGCAGATAGTATTGATTGGGAGGAAGGGCAACAAGGATTTGTTGTACCTCGCATCACTGCAAAGAAAGAATATCAGTGGTGCATCCCTCGTAAACTAGACACTGAATACAAGTTTTTCCCTGATGAAGATCAACTGGGTCCTATCCCGGACGAATGGCTCAAGGACGTAGGTGAGGACCTACAGAAAGCAATTTATGACTCGCTTTCGGAGGGCGAGAAGAAAGCAATTAACCGTGCCAATAGCATGGCAGTGATTGTTGAAGTCCCCGAGAAGACCGAGAAAGCCGGGAAATCCAAAGGCAAGGATATTGATGCCGGCGAGCGAAGTGCTGGCTTTGCGGAATATTTGCGTCAGATGCACGTAAAAATAGAGGAAGAGGAGAGCATGCCAAAGAAAGGCAGAAGCAAGAAAACTTCATCGAAACAGAATGCTGAAAAGAAGAAGTTTATGCGGCCCGACTCTCAGATTCCGAATGGTGGGTGGTTCAGAGCAACCACAAGTGCGTCGGGATCCCCTTCCGCCCCACCAAACAGTCCGAGTATCCCGTCAAGCGGGTCTGACGACAGCTCCTCGGAGAGCTCGAGCTCAAGTTCCGATGATACGGGCTCGGATAGTTCCGACAGTGATTCTTCTGATGATAATAAGAAACGCCAAGAAAAAGAAGAAAAGCGCGGCTAAGAAATCTAAGGACGATGCCAGGTTGAAAGAGATGAAGCACATGAGCAAGGCTATGTCCGGGATTAAACTTAAAGGCCCTTTTGTATGGGACGGAAAACCGGTTATGGATGTCTTTGATAAATGGACATTTGAGGTTGATAATTGGATTGAACTCACCGGTTTGACGGATAAACTAGCCATGAAATTGATAGTCAATTTTATGGATGACACAGCGAGCAAGAGCGGGTAGGGTACGGGTCTGCTCAAATTCCAACAATTGAAACTCGATCTGAACAATGGGCATCAGCGTGAACCCCCACACATGCGAATAGGATCTCTTACAGTCCAGATAAAAGGGGAACGGCGGTTAGTGGCCAGGGTGCGGATGCCAGAAACGCTGGGTTAAAGTAGTTCTCGACTAGGTAAAGCCACACAAAATAGGCAGAAACAACAGCACAAAAAATGCTGAGGAGGAATTCCCAAATGACAAGAATGCTTAGATACTTTGAGATGTCATAAAGAGACGAGTTCTGTCGATGCCGCACCGTATGATCAAGGTATCCTGTCTTCTGCGCGCGGACACGAAGTACGTTGTGAACTGTGCAGCACATATACCAAACACAAAGATATAGCTAACTTTGCCCCTTCCAGCAGCTGGAATAAACCTTAGAAACACAGAATGTCACAGGGATCAAGTTTGCTAAGTGAAGTGGAAGTCAGATTGAAAGTGATTGTTCATGCATGGTGCTCACCTGAGTACATGAGCACTAATGCCACCACATCCATTGTGACCGTTCATCTATTCCCTTTACATTGAGAGCAGAAACTGTGCTTACAAAGGGCATGCACTGCGGCCATTGCAATGTACAGTGGAGTAACATGCCAATACCCACATATCTTTGTGCTCATCAGGTTGGTCATTGACAATGAGTGCATGACTGAAAACTCACTGCTTCAGGGCTCAGCCATATGCCGCTGGGTTATTGAGTCAATAAACACTTAGTTTACAGCTGTCCGCTTCATGTCACTCACTGGGATAATGTAGCGGCTGAGAAAAAACAACAGCTTTGGGAGACATGTTTGGTGAGGCCGAAGTTTAACTTCGTCCCCTGGTATTCAGGTTCACAACTCTGTTGAAGATCAGTCGTCTGCTCAGTGCTCAGTGGCTGGAACATACATTTTCAAGGATACTGAACGCAGACAAGTGCGCGTGGAATAATTCGAATTGGGGATGCATTTATGCCCAAGTCATGAAAGAAAAGTGTAAAGAACGTGGATGTCACGTGCCCGCTTTACGTAGTTCCCATAACTGTACTAAGTATTACGCTCATTAGTTCACACAACCGTTCACAAAGAATTGCCTGATTTCAACGGTGATCGCGTACTCAGCAACTCGATTCTTTTCTTGATGGAATATTCGTGGTGGACCGAGCTTAATTATGCGATCCCAGAAGGTGATGTTGGAAGGGTTCTGGAGATTTTGAAGGTATGAATCTTGTATCAAGACCAGACTTCGCCAAAATCCGTTTCAGATATATAAGTATTTTCACGTTCGCGGGCACTTCAGATCAAAACTACATGGCGTACCTGCTCGACCTTTACGCCCTTCTCGGATTCGAATCTTCGCCAGAGCTGAAAGAGGCAATCTTGAACAACCTTATCCTCAACCTACGCGGCGAGCCGGGGCATGGTGTGGAGGGGGACGTGGTCCAAGAATGGAATAACAAGTGGCTTCAGGGATTTTCAGGCAAATGTGGAGGCGAGTTCGACGACAAGTTTTATCGCACCACCATATCGCCGAATGTTCTCCACTTTCTCAAAATGAAGGAGGACATCGAGTCGGCCTTTGACTTGAAGCGTCGCGGGAACTGTCTCGGTAACCCAGACGTTCGAGTGTGACCGGCCCTGTGATTCCCTATCTTATCAGTATCAGCGGAGTTTCAATAAATGATAAGAGAAGATGGTACCGGATCACACTCGAACGTCTGGGGCATTTGGTAAAGGGACACCCCCCATCCGGTCACAACCCATTTCCTCCCTCCACCTTACTGTTGTACCCCAAAATTTGATGCACTACCACAGAAAATCACGCGACCACGATGACAATGAAAAAGATGCACAGGCGGGGAGAGTAGAAAGAATTTACACACCTTGCCCGCACTCACCATTTTGCGTGGATCCTGAACTGCACACTCCCTTCCCCAGCACAATGTCTCCATAAACAGTGCGGGTGAATTTCAGAGGGCTCTCTCGCGGACTAGGAATCTGGTGGGCATACTGACCAGACAGAGCTGAGCAGAGGCTCTGGACTAAGCGGATTCCGGGATATGGCTACGATGAATTTCTTGATATGTATAGGGTGAGCGCAACCAGTACTGATGACCGGAACCATGTACCTTGCTCGGAGCAACTCTGACCCCATGAATTTCACCCAGTTTGAGTGAATTTCAGAGAGTCCCACCTTGGCTAAAATAGCAATTTTTCAACGATTCCAGGTGACTTAATTCAACCAATTTTCAAGTGAATTTCACGTAGTTGGAATAGGTATCCCAAGCCAAATTCATGCACTTTCAAATAACAAGGTGACATTCACGTAGCTCAGCATGGCATACAGGAAGTACGTGAATCAGGTACCTGAATTTCCAACTACGTGAATCTAAATTCATATGAAAATTGGTTGAATCGCGAATTTCATGCAACGGCTAAGTGAAATTCACGGGGTTTTACAACCACAGTGTTGTGAAAATCAATTATATATGCACTCTTTAAATTTCTGTCTTGTTAGAATATTGACTTTGCTCTTCTTTGAGCTTGAACGGAAAACCTGTGATTTGTCAGGATTTGTCAGCAGGTTTTTCAATATCACCTTTGCACACATATTTTGCCTGGCGTTGGCTGACAGGCTTAGGAATCTAATAAGCATCTCCGAAAGAGATATTGAACAAAAACACGTTCAACATCGCAGAAAGAGGATCAAGAAATTTGTGATTACATAATAAGGTCGGGCAGCGATCGGCCGATGGACCTTTTTGACAGACTACAACACACCGTAGGTACGAGAACCATTGTGTTGTAGCGTCTGTTTACAAGAGACTAATTCAGCACTGGATTCAGTAACTTCTACTATCTATAATTATAGAGGACTCCTGCTCGTACCGTCTCAGTGTCCCTGCAAGCCCGCATAAATTCATATCGCACAACTTAGCTCGAAGTTAGTTGGTGCCTGAGCAAGGTGAGAAATAACCGATCAATGATAGAATACAGTAAGTATAAACTCAGTCGTGGAGAAAACGACTCATGTATTATATACCTGATAGAATACAGTAAGTATAAACTACCAGGAGAATCAGTAAGCTGTAAGGACAGTAGATACGAGTGCACATACCCCAGTCGTGGAGAAAACGACCGAGGAATGTGACGGTGACACAAAGCTACATAAGGAATGTGTGACGCGTAACGGAACGGATTGCGAGTTGGAGAAAGTAAGGCATGTACGGTAAATGGAAGAGAAATAAATACTTCAACACTCCCCCTCAACGAGCATCCAGTCGGGGAGCCATGCCCAGCATCTCGACGACGGGGACAATGCAGCGATAGAGGACAGATGGCAATGTGGACGTGCTTCGTTCGAGCGGTGACTTCATCAGTATTGACAATCATCCGGATGGTGGAAGTTTCGTCGATGGAAAGGGAAGTCGGTCCGGGAGGTAGTAAGAAACCAAGCTCGAACAGAAGAGAGCGGAGCCACATGATTTCACGCCCGACGTGTGTGCTAGCGTAGAGCTCGGCTTCGCCAGTCGAAAGAGCCGTGGAAGTTTGCTTCTTCGCTGACCAAGCGATTAAGCTGGATCCAATGAAGACAGCATACCCAGAAATGGATCGGGCGTGATCCTTTGAGTTTGCCCAATCTGAATTGCTGAAAGCGTGATGGGTAAGGTCTTCATTGCCGCCTAGAACAAGGACAGAGTCGCGTGTGGTTTTGAGATACGCGAGGATCCGTTTAACGGCTTCCCAATGGCTTCACCGGGGTTGGAGCTAAATTGCGATACGGCCTGAACTGCCTTCGTGATGTCTGGACGGCATTGAACAGCGGTATGCATAAGCGAACCAACGGCGTGCTGGTAGGGAACGTTGGCCATGCGCTGGAGTTCTTCCGAAGTCTGAGGAGATTGAGACTTGGAAAGCGGAGCGGCCGACGTGTTGACTGGCGAGTATACGGGCCGTGCATCCTCCATGCGATACCGAGCCACAATCGAGTCAATATAGAAGCGATGAGACAAGGAGATGGTGCGGTTCGCACGATCACGCAGGATTTCGAGGCCAAGAATGGATTTTGACTCTCCCAAGTCCTTGATTCGGACATGCTCGGAAATCTGCTTCTTTAAAAGTTTGACCTCTGCAACAGAGGAGCAGAATAAACCGAGATCATCAACGTGGGCGCTGATGATGAAAATAGCCTTCTCCAGGCGACGAATAAAGACGCACGGATCAGCAATGCACACCCGGAAACCAATCTTGACCAAAATGGAACGTAACTTTCGGTACCAGAGAAGTGCGGCTTGCTTTAACCCTTAAATTCCCCTTTTCAGGAGACAGACGTAGTCCTCCTTTCCACAAACACGATGGCCCTGAGGCTGTCGCATGTAGATAGGTGGCTCGTCTGGATCCGTCTCACTGTTGAGAAAGGCAGAGTCGACGTCCACAACGTGGAATTCCCAGTCCAGCTTCGCAGCTAGGGTTAGGAGATAACGAAGCGACTCTGACTTCACAACAGGAGCAAAAGACATCGATACCTGGGCGCTGGGGTGTACCCTGTGCACATAGACGAGCTTTGTACCGAGTGATAGCACCAGTACTGTCGTGCTTCAAGGCATAGACTCAGAGCGAACCAAGCGGGGTGACACCGGGAGGTAGTGGGACAAGTTCCCATGTACCCATCCTCGCAATGCTATCGAGCTCGACTTCCATCGCGCTCTCCCACCCGGAACAATCAGGCGATTCCATCGCTTCCTTGTAGTTGCGAGGAACTTCGCCGGGACCAATGATATGAGCGTACTCAAATTCGTCCCAGGATTCCGCAAAAGCAGAATCTTCGGGCGCTCGGTCAGAATCCTCTGGAGCTGGCGCTTCCGCTAACCCCGAATTAAGGTTTGCGGCTGCAGCCTTAAGCTCAGCGGCTTCCCGAATACGGGTAGATGGTTCGCGCGGAAGTGGTAGAGGACGAGGTTGACGAGGTGCCCGGGGTTTAGGTTGTGACTCGATATCCGCAGGTCCAGCCGGAGCAGGAGGGGATGGTCCACGAGGAGGTACCGGATTGGCAGCTGGAGGCGTAAAAGTGGAGGAAGGAGGGCTGTAATTATCATCATCAGCTTCAGTCGAAGACGATTTGAGAGAAGAATATTTGTATGAGTGTATCTCCCCCTCAGCCCGAAATTCCCCACAGTTTGAGTTGTCGTCAAATTTGATATGAGGCGACGACCCGAAGGTACGCTTTGAGGGGCGATAAACCTTCCAAGCCTTGCGATCATCCGGGTACCCAACAAAAATAACCGATTCGCCACGATGGTCGAACTTTTTGCGATTAGGATTGTCGTTATGAAGGTAAGCCCTGCAACCGAACCGGTGAAAAGGCCTGTACTTCGGCTGTTTGCGGTTTGGGAAGCGGATGGAGAAAGGGGTACGAAGGTCGAGAGCACTGTGTGGGTTACGGTTTTTGAAATAGACCATGTAATTGCTGGCCTCAGCCCACATGCTAAGCGGTAGGTCGGAGTCGATGAGGACGGTGCGAACACGGTCAAAAATAGACCTAAACTGGCGTTCGGCAACACCGTTCTGTTCAGGAGTACGCGGAGCGCTGGTTTTTAGCTGAATACCGCGTGCCTTCAAGCACCGCCTGAGGTCTTCGTTGATAAATTCACCCCCATTATCGACGTGCCAGACCTTAAGCTTGCGACCTGTCTCGCGCTCGGCCATCTCCAACCACTCCTTGAATGCGGCTACTGCATCGCTCTTGTGACGCAGGTAAAACATCCAAATCCAGCGGGAGCAGTCATCAGTGAAAGCGAGGGCATACTTCGATCCGCTCAGAGTACGGACGGGAGCTCCTGTCAGAATATGAATTATTCCGGGTAGCCGCCCCGCCGCTCCGGCCCTTGATAGATAAGATAGAGAGCGTGGGATCCCCGCACCTTACTTAAGCACGTTATGTAACGCTTATTAATCGTTCCCACGGCCAAATCCCCAGTCGCACAAAAAATTTCGTGCTCTTTCCGGCCTGCGGAAGGGCTGACCTACAGACTTAGAAGACATTCTCGCTGTTTCGGCTCTGAAATTTTGAAAAGCACCTTCCACACTGCAACGAGGTTCTGTCACTCATTGCGCCGCAAAGGTTTGACAGGTCCCACCCTTAAGCGAGCTGCCGAAGCATGCCGAGATGACTATCATGTGGCTGTGCTGGCCAAATTTTCCTCCGAATTTTTTGAAAAGTGTCCCATTTGGTGAGAAAACCACATAGAAACACTCAGAAAAAAAGTGGTCTGAATTTTTTTGTGGGTCATATAGCAAGAGACCAGGGGACATTTTGGCAACTCTGCCCAATAGGAACCCTTCATTGAACCTCTATCTAAGACTTGTATTGGGCAAAATTCCCAATCTGGACCTTAGCATCGTGCTATAAGCCCTCGACGTCGAACGTGACAATGTCACAGTGTGATGCTGACATAAGGGTGCGGGGATCCCACGCTCTCTATCTTATCTGATACTTATCGGCCTTGTTTTCTTACATATAAACCGTGCTCGTCTGTCCACCACCCTCAGTCTTTCATCCCACATTGCGGGAGACTGAGGGTGAGTTCTCTATCTATCTACCTACTTGTATTTACTTACTCATTGTGTAGTTATTGCGCCTTCCGCGCATTTTCAGGTATTTAATATACAGTCTTTCATCCCACATTGCGGGAGACTGAGGTTATTGCGCCTTCCGCGCATTTTCAGATTCTGTTAGCTCCGAATGAACGTGATCGAGAATTTGTTCGGCGTTTTCCTCTTCCGAAGGAGGAAAAGAGGCACGAGTCATCTTGCCCTCCATGCAAGATCTCCCCTTCGGGTCGCGCTCTGCGGCGGCGCGTGCCCTCGGATTCTCGAAAAAATGAATGATTTCTAAAATTTGTTCTTCCTTCATCTTTTACCGTCAATACAAAATGCTAAGGGTTGAGTTCTCTGACCGGATTCCCCGAACGTGCCCATGAAACCCACTTTTCCGACCTCTGACCAGGTTATCGGGTCCCTGATGCGGTTGCTTTTGTATGGTTCCTCTCGTGTTCATGAAATTCAGATCAATGAAATCGCTCGAGGAGCTAGCCCCAGCACGGTGAGATTTGCGAGTGCACTTGCTGAATCTACGCGAGCCTGTTAGACTTGAGCTTGAGTAAACAATGTTCAAACTCGATCAACTGTCAAAGTATGATTTTCGGGTGCCTCGATTTGCTTGTGATTCTATTCAACTTCCAACTAACTATGGCGATCCAAATGCACATTTATTCCCGCGCTGGTTTTGTCGCCGGAAATCCGATTTCGCGCACCTTTTTTGCTCGAAAGTCGAATTTGCGCACCTTTTGTAGCCGAAAGTCCGAGGAAAATCAAGTTTTGTAAGTTACAAGCCTCCCAAAAGCCTCCTCAAGTCACAAGCACTTTTAGAATCGCCACCAGTGCCGGGGCTCGGGGAATGCTTTGAGCAACTTCAAAAAAATTACCAGACTTTGTGCTACTACCAGTGTCTTGAATATACTTACCACTATCCAGTAAGTACCAGTGAGTATAAGCTTTAGCTGTCAAAATTAATAACCCAAAAAAACCAGGGCCACTGAGTGTGCTACCAGATTCATAAGGAGTAGAAGGGTTTTGAAGGTGAATATGAGGGCGGTTACTGAGGCGGTTCTGAGGTTCGTCAACTGAAATAAGTTGGTTACCCAAATCGGGCGAAACACTGCTTGAGCCAATGATGTTGCCCGAATTTAGCAAGATTAGCTACTGTACATGAATGAATTGGACGTATTCGACTACGATATTGAATTCCCATTCGTACTGAAGCAAGCTTATCCTCCTACTCGTCATTCCCAAAAGTAACCGGAATCTTGCTTTTAGCACACAGATTTTGTGACTTAGACCACTTTGAGCAACATAGATCTTCTTGATATGGTGTTTGCTATTACATGATATGAGTCGGGCATCAAATTTATTCCAGCAAACATAGAGATCGATTTTCAAAATTCAGCCAATTCAGTGATTTTTGCGTTTTTCGGCAATAGGTCAGCAGTATTTCTGGTCAGTGAGCATTTGAAAAATAGCTTTCCTATCTTATGTGGCCGTATATAACAGCTCAGGGCTTCACAGAAAGTTTTCGTGCTTCAATAAGACCTGAAAAACAACGTACCACATTCTCACCATGAGTTATAAGTATAAAAAGAGGATCAAATATCAATGCCCAAAAATCACAGCACGTCAACGCAGCTCTGTGTGCAGTAGCATATAACTGGCTACTACCTACAGGGCAGCTCTGGCACCGTGGTGACTGAACTAGGTGTCAGGAAACATGCAATTTCTGATTCCGGTTACTTTTGGTGATGACGAGTATGTGGACCATCGTCCACATATGTACCCAACATGTTATAGATGACTGTGTCCGACAATCTCCGGGGTCCTGGCATCCCCAAAATGTCAATCCATCACGCAAATCACAGATGCCGCAGTGCCGTCTCGCCTAAACCAAGCTGTCCACTCCGTGTTGCCATACCTACTTGCTCATTGTGTAGTTATTGCGCCTTCCGCGCATTTTCAGGTATTTAATATACAGTCTTTCATCCCACATTGCGGGAGACTGAGGTTATTGCGCCTTCCGCGCATTTTCAGATTCTGTTAGGTTATGGGCCACCGAGCGCTAGCTCTCTGAAGACGTACCTATTGGAAGACTCACCTGCTCGCTCATCAGAGCTCGAAGCATCACAAGCACAGACTTGTATCAATCAATCAATCACACGACCTGTTGCCAAAACACTGTGGTCGCAGAACCCCATGAATTTCCCATAGCCGGACCATGAATTCCACAATTCACGGGTTTATCTAGTGAATTCAGATTCATGGGGTTGTGACTTCACGTACCCGATTCACATAATTAGAGTCCGCAATATGAAGTGCGTGAATTTCACTCGAAGATCGAATGAATGCATATGTGTGAAAACTGCTCAGAAAGTTCATTCCTCGCTTCCTGGCAACTCTTGGAAATTCACCCGTAAACTTCGTGAAATTCATGGAGTTCAAGTTGCCTCGAACACGGTACATGATTCTGGTCACCAGTACTGGTTGTGTTCCTAATACAGTAATATAGTCAATTTACATACTTTGAATACCGTAACTTAGTAATCGTTAGTAAAGACTTGTTGTACTTGTTCAGTATTCAGTAAGTACTTCCGTGCAAAAGAGATAAGACTAATACTTGTATGTTGACGCTGGTCAAAGCGAGGGGTACGTAGTAAATTTTTCATGCAGTTTCCACTGTGTTTTCACGTATTTTTCAAGTGACTTCCGGGAGTATTGGAAGGGAATCCAACACAGTGAAAGAGTTTTCATTGGAATATGAGGTGGATATCATTCCCAAACCATGTGAATTAACACCATGGAATGTCCCACTCACATAGTTGGACCCAGTGAAAGTATCTCCGTGAAATTCACAACTCCATAGTGGAATTCACAGAGTTTTCCGGTGAATTTCCCATTGAAACCCTGTGAACCAACTATGGGAAATTCAGGGGGTTATGCGACCACAGTGGAAATTTCCTCGGACTCCGGTTATTCTCACCTCGGACTTCTCACACAATGTCAACTGCAGCAAACTCGGCTTCTTCCGAGCTTTCCGGAGCAGAAGACTGGCCGATTTTTCATGTTAATGCTACAGTGGAACTGCGCCTACAGGGAGTCTACACTCTGCTTGAATCTGTTATCCTCGCTGCAAATGCAGCTGATGCCTCTATTGCTGCTGCTGCTGTTACTCCTCTGCCTGCCACAGCTCCTGTTGCTGGTGTAGCTTTTAAGGATACCCCTGGCAAACGCAATAGCCGTGCTTTAGGTGTCATTCAGAAGCAGAACTGCGCACAGAGTATGTCAACGAATCTAATGCTGGAATTCTCTGGGCCAAACTGCGCCAGCGCTTTGAAGCAGAAAATCGTGCCGATTCTGCAATGGGTGTTCTAGCAGAACTTTTTAGCACCAAGCTTGTTATTGAAGGCGAACCAGAGCTCATGGATCGCAACAAGATTCTTTCTCATGTAGCTCCTATCAAGACCTGCTTTGATAGGCTTGCACGCCTGGAATTTCCATTCCCCCCAGAGCTTCAGCCTCTCATTCTGCTCAGCACTCTACCAGATGATAGCTACTGGACAGGCATTAAAGGGAACATTGTGTCCTCTCTTGGTACAGGCATAACTTGGGATAAAGCTCGTGCTCGCCTGATTACTCTTGGTAAACTGCCAAAGAGTGAGAACAGCGACGACACTGCTCTAGCCGCTAAATCCACAAACCCTGGCAAAGGAAAGCCATCTCCCAAGGGCGATAAACATTGCCTTATACATGGACAAAACAAATCTCATACTTCCGATAACTGCTATCAGTTGAAGAATCTAGCGCAGGGATCAAAGGACTCAAAGAAGAATGACAAGCAGAAGTCTGAGAAAGCGAGACCTAGAAAGCGCCGTGACAAGGCAAATGCCTCTGCTACTACAGATTCTGAATCTGATTCCGATAACTCTGAACATGGACATTTAGCTGTACCTGTTGTTTCCCAGAAATCTTATGCTGCTATGTCTGCTTATCTTTTGAGTGATGCAAACCCTTCATCCAAAGCTGTGGTAATTGACTCTGGGACTTCTACCACCATGACACCAAATGAGGCATGGTTTGAGACAGGTTCTTATAAAGTACTCACTCCACCAAAAAGGGTGCGGCTTGGTAATGACACATATTGTGATGCAGTTGGAACTGGAACCATCCGTCTATCTTGCAAAACAAAGCGAGGGATGTCTGATGTCTCTCTACGTGCATTACATGTCCCATCCTTTGATATCACACTTGTCTCAGTACAACAAATGGCTAAAAAGGGATACAATTGCATGTTCGAAGCAGATAGCTGCATTGTTCGAAACCCAAAAGGGCAAAGAATGATTGAAGCCAAGCATCGAAAGGGACTGTACCACATTGTCTATACTCCCTTGAGTGAAGATCCACATGCACTATTTGCTATGGATATCAATCACCTTCATCGAATATCTGGTCATACAAATTTCCAACTGTTACAGAAATCTGTTGCTAAAGGCAGACTTGGTGAAATTACATCCTTGACAGGAATCCCCAAATTCTGTGAACCCTGTGTTCTTGGGAAAATGAAGAAATTACCGTTTTCCAAAAGTCAAACCAAAGCTCGTGGTCCTTTAGATATTGTATCATCTGATGTTGGTGGTCCAGTAACGCCTGAAGGCCCAGGTGGAATACGCTACTGGGTGGTCCTTATAGATCATCATTCCTCTGAGGTGTGGATTCTATTTGCCCAAAAGAAATCCCAACTCAAAGAACGAAAATCTACTGAGGCACATTTTCGTGCTCAAATTGCTAATTGGGAATTCTGTGAGGGCTGGACTCGATTCTTTCGCACAGATGGGGGTGGTGAATTTACGTCTCATCAAATGGAAACAGAATTCAAATGTCTAGGCATCATCCATGAAACAACAGCACCTTACACTCCAGAGCAAAACGGAGTAGCAGAGCGGATGAATCAAACACTTGTTTCCAGAGCTACAACTATGTTGATTGCTTCGCGCCTTCCTCGTAAATTTTGGGTCTTAGCAATGCGAGCAGCTGGTTATACTGTGAATAGAACACCTACTTCAGCACAGGAATTTGAGATCCCTCATGAGAAACTTTTTGACCGTCCAATAAACATACGACACCTGCATCCCTTTGGCTGTAGAGCTTATTCCTCTCATTCCTAAAGAAAAGCGTCACAAGCAGAAATTTGGCGATAAAGCAAAGCGTTGCATCTTTGTTGGCTACCATGAAAACAGTAAAGCGTATGACTTGCTAGTAATCAACAAAGATGGTTCCTATGGTGAAACCATCACATCTAGGCATGTTCGGTTTGATGACCAGGAACTTCATTCACCTATAGAACCAAAGCTTGAGGCACCTGCTACTTCTAGGAAAGAATATGAGGATTTTGCTCAGACACTGCGGAAGAGGTCTACCCCATATTATGGTGATGATGACGATGATGGTGAACCGGACACTTTGCCTCACCCGATACCAGGTTCAGTGGGGGATAATCTAAGTCAGGCTGATCCGCCGTCTATTGTCCATCCATCAAATAGGGGAGCTCCACCATTGCGCAAGGTCGCAGGTGTACGACAGGAACCTACTAGGCGGTCAACACGTCCACATGCAAGGGCACAACATCCCACCGCTGAGTACATACGACAGAATAGCTGAAGGACCACAGCATCAGTCAAAAGCTCAGCGCGATGCAGAGAATGCAGCACGTAAACAGGCAAAAGAAAATGAAGCTTCTGATGAACCAGACATTGAAGTCCCTGACGCTCCAGAGGCAGTCTTGCTTGCTTCTCTAGATGATGCTATTGAAGAAGCCTTTTTGGCTCAGAACCCTCTCGACCCTTCTAGTTGGCAAGAGGCATTGCAGGGTCCTGATGCTGAACATTGGAAAGCTTGACTTGAAGAGGAACTTGCTGGATTCCAAGCAAATGACGTCTATGATGTTGTTCCCATACCAGACGGTGTCAAGCCTATTAAATCTAAAGTGGTTCCCAAAGTCAAAGTGGATGAAACAGGCAAAATTGCTCGTTACAAAGTCCGAATCGTTGCCAGAGGAGATACAGTCGTCACTGTCCTAACCCATACCTCTGATAACCCATACTCTGCTGTAACCCATACTTTTTTGGCCCCACCAAGTTGGTTTGCAGTGAAATGGAGGCCATAACCCATAACTCTCTCATACCCCATAATCCATACCTTCTGCGAAGGTCATAACCCATGAAATTTCTATATCGGGCCCTTCAACCGGCATGTTTTGGGATGATTTTACCTTGATTTTACCTGCAAAGTTGTAAGGTGCACCGAAATCACCCATACAGTTGCGGCAAAATCAATTTACTTACTAAATAAGGAAATTCTCGTCAATTCGCTCCTTTCGCTCGTTTTTTTCGAGCGGTAAATTGATAAGAATACCAAAAACTGCTGGCCTGTCCTGATGTAGGGAAACTGGCGTCTCTGTATTGGTTTCGCCGGGATAACTTTGTCTCATAAAGTGCAGCCAAAAGCAGTGAGAAACATGACGAATCCGGTTGTTTTTTGTGCGTAGACCGGCTCAACTCCAGGAGTACAGGCCCTTTGTGCCATGTCAACGTGCTTGTGGTGGTTTTGCTGTGCGGTAGAGCGGATTTGATGAGAATTTCCTTATTTGGTAAGTAAATTGATTTTGCCGCAACTGTATTTACGCCAAATCCGAGTTGATGGGCCATTTTACCACTGTTCATGCACCTGGTCATGCACGATCATGGATGAGGTAAGTGTTCCCGCGCCCCATATATAGTAATATCTCACGGAAAACGTGACCTAACACTGCCTCTGATCACCTTTGAAAGCCATACACTGTGATAACCCATACCCTGAGGTGTATCCCGAGGGCTATGGGTTATGACAGTGACGACTGTACTCAGAAAGAAGGTGTTGACTACAAAGAAGTTTTTGCGCCCACTGCCAATCTTGAGTCTGTTCGCATCATTTGTGCTCTTGCTGCCAAATACGACTTAGAACTGGATCAGCTGGATGTTTCACAAGCCTACCTCAATGGTAAACTGGAGGAAGAAATCTACATGATGCCTCTGGAAGGTGTTGAAATTCCAGAAGGTCACTGCTGGCAACTCAAGCGATCATTGTATGGTCTTAAACAAGCTGGGAGAACTTGGAACAGGACCTTTGACACAGAGATTCTAAAACTCGGATTTCATCGCTTGAATTCAGAGACCTGCCTTTATGTTTATAAAGAAGGCAAACAGACTTGTTTTGTTGTGGTCTATGTTGATGATCTTCTTGTTGCTGCAACTTCTAAAGAATTCTCTTCCAAAGTCAAAAGAATGCTTTCATCTACTTTTAAGATGCGAGACCTGGGTCCAGCCAAATACCTCCTTGGGATCGAGATCATTCGAAACCGTAAGAAGCGCACCATTGCACTGAACCAGCGTCAGTATATTGACAAAGTCCTTTCTCGCTATGGCATGACAGACTGCAAACCTGTATTAATATATTCACACCTATGTCTACTGGAACCCCTCTCACAGAGAATGACCCTGATGACGACAGTATCATTACCCATATGGCTATTGTCGAAGGTGGAGCTATTGTTCCATATCAAAGTGTAATCGGGTCTGCTATGTATGCCATGCTAGGTACTCGACCAGATCTTGCATACAGTGTATGATAGCGGACCGAACTTCGTGACAAGCCAGATACCTAATTTGGAAATTGTTACTGTGCCCTCAGTTTTTACCCAGTGGCATTGAAACTGTGCAGAAATGACCATAAGAAGGAAGACTAGAGATCCCTCGGGTCAAAAGTCTCAAAATCCACAAAATCATTTCTTCTTCCACGGATTTCGCGCTTTCGGTCCGGGCCGAGACATAGCCGGTGGCTGTACGATGCCATCAGGCGCATCAAATGTCTGCCGCACACCACTGAACCTTCACCAAGTCTCAACCAAATCCAAGGACTTCTGCTATGGATGTTTGCTGGGGTCAGAATGAGCTACTGACCAACTTCAGGCTATAATCCGATGGTTTTTTTCCGGAAACCTCAAGTTAGGTACACACACTTTGAAATTTTGCGCAAAAATTTCGCGCTTTTCTAACCCTAGACTAGGGTTTCTCCGTTTGTCTCTGAAATGCGAATTTTGCCTATAAACCCACCCCAAGTTCCTGCTAAATCTCAAGTTTCAAAGAATTTTGGCCAAAATTCCGGCTTGATATGAAGTTGTGTCTGCTATTCATAGGAGTACTTGGTCGATATAGTGAGAAGCCAAAGAGAATTCATTGGGGCAGCAGCAAAACGACTTCTTCGATACCTCAAAGGCACCCGTCATTGGGAACTTGTATACAACGGGCCGACATCAGCAAGGACATGCAATTTCTGGGATACAGTGAATTGGAATGGAGACAGAGATACATCTCGTTCTACTTCTGGTTATGTGTTCATTGTCAACTGACTCAACTCTGGAGCAATCGGATGGTCTAGCCGTCGGCAATCCATGGTCGCTCTATCTTCTACTGAGAGTGAATACATTGGACTTGCAAATGCAGCTAGCTCTACTGTAAGTTACTGTTAAGACATGCTACGCTGCCCTCCTCGCTCTCCGGCAGCTCTGGCCTCTTCTCCCACCATATCCTCCCCGGCGTATTGTCCTTCAAGCCCTGCCCAATGGCACGAACAGCAGCTTGGAAAGCTGCTGCATTCATGTGCATCGTGTTAAATACGTCAAGAGAGGCAGCACAAAGTGGCCCATCGTGTGGGGGTAGCCTTCGGGAGTGGGAAGAGGACTGTTGAGTGATTTTGTATGACGCGAGCAAGAAAAGAAGGTGAGTTCGCGGGATTTGGAGATGGTCGACCTCTTAAAAGTGTACGCCAACTGATCGGACCTCAGATGCGACCGGCCATCTCCGTCCGCGTCATTTATCGGACGTCGCACATTTTTCCGTCAATTTCGTACGCATTCGTATCGGACGTAGAGCCAATTTTCCGGCCATTTCCGTCCGCCTCAGGATCGGACCTTTTGGCGCATAAGCCCCACTCCTCAGTACTCTTGCCCATATTCCCTAATCGGGCCACTGCATTGCGCCGAAATTCCCGGAAGTCGGAACCTTTTGGCTTTCCAGCCTGATAAAAACCTCTATATTAGGGCCCATGTCCCATGTCGGTGGAGACGAGCGAGAAAAAGAAAAAGAAAAGGAAGGAAAAAAGAGAAAAAAAGGGGGGGAAAGGGAGGGATTTCAATAGCTTACCCGGCATCTGTACCGCTGCTTTACGGGGCCAAATATCGTGCTGAATGCGTTAGAAAGGCAAATCAAGAGTTCTGACCCAAGTCTCGGCTGTCTTGACGCTGATTGATCTCATGGCCCATGTCCAACTAAAGGACCTGCCTCAAATGGAACCGATAGACTAAGGACTTGACCAATGAAAATCAAACGTTTCATCTAATCGTTATCGAGATCATAAAATTTCTTCACGGCATGACACGAGGTAACCCCGGCCCGCGGTCCATGCTCTTCCTTCCTTCCAACTTCCTTCCCCTTGCCTTCCCTCGCAATTCCCTCGCCATCGTCACCGTTCTCACTCGCTCCTACTACGAAGAATCTATTACGAAGAACAAAACATTCTGCTCTGCGATGCTGACTGGCCAACGACCCGAGTGACTCGACGACTCGGACTCGAAGCTTGCGTGAATTCCTGTTTTCCACTGTGGCTGTCTTTCCAACTCGTCAACGCAAACGTATGAGCTACAAATACACGAATCTGAAAAGCGGAGGGTTTAGGTGCGTGATTTTACTATGAATTCCTTCGTATCTGAGTGCTTACATTTTCTCTTCTTGACATGCTATCCTCGCCCGCATTGTCATTGTTCAAAAAAGGTGCGTCTCTGGTCCTCTATTCCTCGGGTTTTACAATAAGGGAGTCGGAATCTGAGCCATATTTGCACTGCACACATGATTTCATGTGCTGCATTTCATGTATGGCTGATTTTCACTGCACCTGACGCCGGAAAAAAATCCACAACCATTCGTTGAGTTCTCAGAACTCCCCTCTTCGGGCTACTGCTGCTTTCACCTTCAAGTCCTGCCTTTCAGAACTCGACGCTGAAGGCCTCAAGCTCAAAGCTTAGAGCAGGATCGACTGTTCTGCAATAAGGAGAATATCGCTTCCAACAACTCGGACCCGATTCAAAATATTAATAGGCAATGCCAGGTGCGTCAGGAGCATGTTTTTATTTGAACTATCTACTGACTGTGGTCCTCCCCTATAACTATTGCGTTGTATCGGCGTTCGAGTGTGCGCAACGACTGATGGTGATTTTCTGGCTATAAGTTTGTGCTTGCATTGTCTGTATTATATATTGAATACACTTCATTGCTCCCTTCTATTGTTTTGCGGGATAGTCGTGAATGCCTCGAGAAAGATACAAAAGATAAGATTCATTCTGTTGATCCAGCTGTTATCATAATTCCTGATATGCGAGTAGTATTAGTTACAATTAATCCGCCCAGTACTTGAGTATCTGCGCCTCCGAAATACCTGTCGCTCTCGTCAACGGCGGATGACCGCAAGCACACAGCTCACGTTTCCCTCTTCCTGGACAATCGTGCCGCTCGAGACAGTAGCTCTGGACGCAAATAGCGCATCGCCCGCGTTTTTTTTCCCTCAACAACATATTCTGCGAATTCGCGGCCGGGAGATTGGGTTGCAACACCAGCGCACCTGTTGAATTTGAATCAAACACATCTAAAAGAAAATCAGTCGTCTGGCAATACCTCAACCTTAGATAAGAATGTAAACCTTCCAGAGGAATGTCTAATTTGCTGGTGGAAAGCGGAAATGCGGGGAGGACATTTAATCCGGAGTTATCCTCGGTAGAACGGAGTAGTTGGGGCCGGGCAAGGCCCTCCAGGACAAGCTTGAGTAGCAGAGGAGGAGTTTCCGGAATATATAGTGCCATGGTAATATTTTCAGCTTCTGTCAATCGGATTTGTGAATTACTGAAGTGGACGCCAGACGGATAGTAATGGAAGGGTGTGGAAGAAGTATTAACATTATAGACGCGTCGATTTTCGAAAACTGATTGTGTGATTGGTAGATGTTGTGGTGGTGGTTCTGAGCGCTGACTACTAGGTATAGGCAAGGCGTCGCAAAGCCGTCGTGTGCAAGTCGAGCAAAAGTCGAGTGTAACTTGAAGATGGGAGACGTGAGAAGCCGCAGTTATGGCATGATCAAATCTGTGACGGCAACTGATCGTTCGGAAGCAATAGTCCCTAGTGACATGGGCTCAACTGGCATGGGTCATGAGAGGCCCCCGGTCACTACCAAATATGTCCGTCGGGCGACTTTGGCTGATTTACTCTATTTTTTGACATTGATGGCTCTCTGGGGACGTCAAAAAAAGCGATTTTTTCCCGCAATCAAAGCAGACCAACCCGGCTCTTTACGCGGAAAAAGCGAGAATGTCGTGTTAATTGCGCCGACAAACTGACTAATTTACCCGGACATAACCACGACCATTATCCAAGTTTAACCTTGCGGCGCGCCGCCACGTTGAACGAAAAGGTCAATCACTATCCGTTGAACCACATTCAGCCGCAGATCTTGCAAGCACGAACAATAAAAAGTGTTATTTTAAAACCAAGCCCAGTCCTCCACTATATCCCTCCTCCGGGCCGCCGGCACCTTCCTCCGCCCTGCATTCTATCAATAATCAGAGCGACCTCATTCAAAACACGAACAAGACAGTGCACTTCCAGGCAAATGAAAATTCAATAAACACCTGGGATTTATCGAATCGTCTGCAATGGGGTTCAGTTGAATGCCATTTGAAGTCGCGTTGAAGTAGCCTGTTCGGATACCCGTAACTGTTTCTGTAACCGTTTGCTGTTTTCCTTATATGGTGGCCGCGGGAATTTTATGCGACCAAAATGTGACCCCTGTGACAGTCGGTGTGTAGGGTTGGTGTCGGGTCATGAACCCCAGTGAAAACACCGTCTTAGCCGGCATCGGCGTGTATCGGCATGCCTTGAGAGGCCTTAGCTCACATTATCGATGCATCTTGAGGCAGGTCGATGCAGGCCGATGCCACAGACAACAAAAATGGGTTTTTTGACGATTCTGTATCGAGGTGCATCGAACCGCATAGGACAGTAAAACAATTTCTTTATTTTGATATATAAATACACTTGGGTCGCTCTACTGCGCTGCTCCCGCTCCCGCCACTGCCTGGCGCCCACTGCGACGCCGTCTTGCGCTCCCATTCTCGCCCCCCACCTCCATCCCAACGTGCATGTCCTCCCACCCCACGCGCCGCCCCGACTTTTGGTTAATGCTCCGGTTTCCTTCCCATTTCTACTGAGCATTCCTGTAAGTTTCTGAAATTACATCGCTCCCAAGTAGATAGCGGTAGACGTACGACGATGACATCGTGGTTGTGCATGAAACTGTCTTGTTTGAGAGAAAGAGTTTTATCTATATACACATAAGATCAGTACACATAGCGAGAACATATACGCAGGTGACTTACTTATCAGCTCATGAACGGGTGCCTGCATGAAAGGAACTATGTAATCAGTTGGCTCCCCAGAACTGTCTAGAATATCAATGACTCAACGACGAGTCATTATCGCAACCGATCGGAGATCTCGGACAAGGACTCTAGTAGATATAAATCTCGTATGTACCGCGCGTTTGTATCTTTTATCTCTTAATTCACTACTCTCATCATCTCACTACTTTGTGTGATTCCCGCTCAATTAGAAGCACATCTCAGCTTATCGTCGGCTCTCCTTACAAGTAACGCTGCGGCTTACTTTCTGGTGAGTACAGCAGTCCTAAGAATACGGAGACGTTTCCCGTATTCACGTCCTACGAAGATTCACTCTCGTAGTTCGGTTGCTTAAGGTAGATTGGTATCTGCTCTAGTTGTTTTATATAGGAATTGAACATTCATCTATTCTATTCAACGACACACTCTTGACACACTCAAACGCGTGATTATCTAAGAATGTCCCGCATCGCACTCCGCGCAAACGGTTTCGCTAACAGGGATCATGGAATATTCAACTATAATAATCGTCAGCTCTTCTCGCACGATCTCCTGGACGAATACACTACGGAATACACTTCTTCCGAGACGCCCTTCTTTGCATGGGTAACTGTTGTGTCCAGACGCTATGACCTTCACAGAGGGGACACAAAGCGTCCGTTTGTGACAGCAAATACTTTCAGAAGTGTATGGTTCGCCTACGTCCAGCCACATGCATCTAGAGGGAAGTATGACGTGTCCGCGTTGTGGGCCGGCCGAGTCCAGAAAATACGATCTGGGACGGGGTGACACTGGCGTTCAATCGTAAACATCTCCTTCCCACTCTCGAGCCGCCCACAACCCCAATCTATCGAACGAAGTACAACTCGTTACCTTCAAAATCAGCAGTTGATCCCATATCAAGTGGTTAGGCGTCTTGTTCGTCGGGTCATCACCGGAAAGCCATTGACAATGGATGGGATGAAAGCAGGAGTACCCACCGCCACGGAAGAGGAGGACGAAGATTGTGATGAAGAAGGAGATGATGAGAACGGGGATGACGCTTTGAGCTCCCAGCGAGGAACTCGATCCAAAAGAGCAGCCGAGAAGGTCCAGCTAAATATGCTGGAGCGATTGGAGGCGATTCCACGTGCAGTGGAGGGACTGAGAAGAGCTTGTCCTTCTCTTGGAGCTCTCTTCGATGCTAAATTTGGGGAAGAGTCGGTTATGCGGAACGAGGTAGCACCTGATGTTTATCGACGCTTCTTCATCCAGGTACGCTTCTCCCTTGAAAGCGCTGTTCGGCTAAGGATGTTGACTACTAGGTGTGCGCTGAGGAGTCGGTGCTCCAGATGGCAACAAAACCAACTCTCGATGCATTGGATGCCTTCGTTGCAGCACCAAACGCTAGAACTTCATCAGCCCTGGTCGAAATTCCAGCTGTTCATGAGTTACTGAGTTTCGAAAGAGCCCACAAAGAGTCCTTTTTAGATAGTATGGTCGAGATCTGCCAGTGGATCTCGCAACGAGGGAGAATGGTTCTTGAGTCGCTGATAAAAAATCCAGAGCTGCTGCGAATTGTGGACTTTACTGAGAAGCCTTGGACTGAAGTATGTCTTTACAGCTTAGACGATTGTAGCTGACCTGGAGAAATCCCAGACCGGATGCTGTTATGGCCTGCCCAAAATCAGAGAACGGCCGTGGTACCCAAAGTTGAAACACGATCTGAACAACGATGTCGGAGGTAAACGGGGAGCCAAATGCTCAAAGTTTTACTCGCAATATGGGGAACGTCAACTCACAGGAGGCATCATGTGTGTTTGGTGCACCCACAGCATATGCTACGGGTTTCATTGCATTCCGAAGGGCGAAGGTCGCAATGATGTTTTTTCTGCACTGATAACTCGATGGGAAAAAGCACCGAAGCGTGTCATTCATGGCGCTCTGGGACCATATTGCATGACCCGCGAGCCAGCGTTTTTTGCGGAGACCCAATTTCTGATCGACGATTTTCATTCTGTTGGCCATACAAAGTGCGCACCTGCAGCTTTTCTCAAAACTCACTGTAATGTCGACCCCCGTCTTTCCTATATTAATTCGAGCGCTGGTGAGTGCGGAAACAGTGGCCTGGGTCGCATTCGCAAGTCCGTTAGCTATATGTCTCAGAAACGAGCCATTTTGTACTCCAGAGTTTTCTTGTGCATTTGGAACCGACTACGCATACAAAAGTTGAATCAGTAATATATATTCTGCCAAGTTTACTGGACCGCAATCTGCTGGCGAAGTACCACTACCGACCTTCATTCAAATGGCCAGTATCATCTGCCGAACCGAGAACTTTTGCCCACAATGGAATGTTCCCGCCAGCTGCCATTGGATGCTACCGCCAAGCCCAATGAAAGATACGTCCGCCAGAGAGAAATCGACGTGGGCGGTGGGATACAACTGCGAGAAACTGAGGGTGCGGTGGGATGCTACTGAGGGTGTTGAGTTAAGAGGCGCGGAAAGATCCATCTGCCACATGAGAACCAGCGTGGGCGGCGGGATGTAGCTGCGATAGAACAAGGGCGCGGCGAGATGCTACCGCCAAGCTTGATGAGGTCTGCGGGGAGATCTGTCCACCAGACGGAAACCAACGTGGGCGGTGGGATGCAACTGCGAGTGAATGAAGATGCAGGGGGATGCTGCCGCCAGGGTCGATGAAGTTGGCAGTGGAATTTGTCTGCCAGACGGAAACCGGCGCGGGCTGTGGGATACGACTGCAAGAAGTCAACGGTGTTACGGCCAAGCTCTGTAAGGTCGGCGGTAAGATTCGCCCTCTGGACAGGAATCGAGGTGGGCGGTGGAACTCGACTGCGAGAAAACGAGGGTGCAGCAGGATCCTGTCGCCAGGCTTGACAGGTTGGCAGGCAGATTCATCTGTCAGACAGAAACCGACGCTGGCGGCGCGATGTGACTGCGAGAAATGGAGGTCTGCAGGAAGATCCGTCCGCCAGACAAGAACCGGCGTGGGCAGTGGGATGCGACTACGAGTAAACGAGGCGACGAGGGTGCGGTGGGATGCTACTGCCAGGGTTGAGTTAAGAGCGCGGGGACATCCGTCCGCCAGACAGAAACCGACGCGGGCGGCGGGATGCGACTGCGAGTAAACGAGGCTGCAGCGAGATGCTACCGCCAGGCTCAATAAGGTTGGCGGGGAGATCCGTCCGCCAGAGAGAAATTGAGGTGGGCAGTGGGATACAACGGCGAGGCGACGAGGGTGCGGTGGGATGCCACTGCCAGTGTTGCGTTAAGAGACGCGGGGAGATCCGTCCGCCAGACAAAAACTAACGTGGGCGGCGGGATGCGACTGCAAGCAAACGAGGAGGCAGCTCAATAAGGTAGGCGGCTCAATTCATCCGCCATTGACACCGGAGAGCCTAGAAACAGACTGCATAGGTAATCGTCGGCGGCAAGATCTTCGCGCAGCGGTTGCCAGCTGCAGCGGGCGGTAGGTGCAATCTCGGCGGGCGGTGTTACATTAGAAGGCAGAGACAGTGTGTGATATTACAGCGTGACATGTCAGAGTTATCCGAGTACGGGAGTCACGGAATCCAGCCAAATGGGGACTCGACACGTTTTCCTCCAATAACTGCTTCATCCTTCTCAAGGCTCCATTCCAACAATGCTAGCATTTCATTGATCTGAATTTCATGAACACGAGAGGAACCATACAAAAGCAACCGCATCAGGGACCCGATAACCTGGTCAGAGGTCGGAAAAGTGGGTTTCATGGGCACGTTCGGGGAATCCGGTCAGAGAACTCAACCCTTAGCATTTTGTATTGACGGTAAAAGATGAAGGAAGAACAAATTTTAGAAATCATTCATTTTTTCGAGAATCCGAGGGCACGCGCCGCCGCAGAGCGCGACCCGAAGGGGAGATCTTGCATGGAGGGCAAGATGACTCGTGCCTCTTTTCCTCCTTCGGAAGAGGAAAACGCCGAACAAATTCTCGATCACGTTCATTCGGAGCTAACAGAATCTGAAAATGCGCGGAAGGCGCAATAACTACACAATGAGTAAGTAAATACAAGTAGGTAGATAGATAGAGAACTCACCCTCAGTCTCCCGCAATGTGGGATGAAAGACTGAGGGTGGTGGACAGACGAGCACGGTTTATATGTAAGAAAACCAGGCTGTACGATAAGTATCAGATATCTATCAAGGGCCGGAGCGGCGGGGCGGCTACCCGGAATAATTCATATTCTGACACCCCCACTCGACCCAGGCCGTAGTCCCATAGATAGACAGAATTTGGAGTGCTTGTCATGAGATAAAGGTTTTGTGAAAATATCTGCCACCATTTCATCTGTAGGATACCACAAGACAATACATTCTCCAGTGCGAACCAAGTCATCACGAAGAAAATGATATTTTCTTTGTATATGCTGAGTCCTAGCACGGTATTGTGGATCCTGGGACAGAATAATGGCAGCTCGATTATCACATCTCAACTCAGTGGGATTTCTCTGATGTTGACCTAGTTCGTCAAAAAAGGATCTTAACCATGCTAGATGTTGTCCTGCAGCCACTGTGAAGATCGGGGGACCTGAAAATCATGTACCTTGGTACACCGATTTTTATGCCCCCATAACCTGAATATCAGTCACTGGCCCCGGATTTTCATGTACCTAGCGCCGAAACAAAATCATACTCTTTTTTGACGTTTTCATGTGCCAAATTCATGTGCCGATCCAATGAAAATCAGGCTCAAATCCCAAAGCCTCCCTGCACATGCGTGAAATCATGGAATGAGACCATTAAAATAATGCGATGCGGAGCGAAATTCGGGTACAAATGAAATGATATTGTGCTCTGTGTACCAATACATGCAATATCTACGCGAATCCGCTCGGCGCCGTGAAAACTACGACTCTGCTATGAATTCTCCCGGTTAGTGTCAAATTTGAGTCCTGGGTTTCGGGCTATGGATGCCGGACGAAGGATGGGAGCGGGGGTGACGTCGGCTGGATGCTTGGGCGTAAGTTTGATTCGACGAAGACGAGGGCGAATGATCGAGAAGAGTTGCGTTGGAGTCGGATTCGGGGCGATAGAATAGAGCAGCGTGCTAGAGAGAAGTGGTTAGTGGAAGTTTGAGGGGACGATGGGCAGTCAGCGCACCTGTTACCATGCTCTCGTTGCAATCCATGGCCATGCGAATCACTCAGCGAGCGATTGCACTAATGGCGACGCCGGGGACTGGGGAGGAGCCAAGCGCTTGGAGGTCATTGAGGTGGTGCAAATGGGAGGGAGCCTGTTGGTCAGTCGACTCATTTTGCAGTCACTTTGAAAGAGCGAGGGAGCCTAAAAAGAGCGGCGGTGACGATGACGGCCACAGAAACAATGACAGACGGCGGCGACGGCGACAGTGGCGACGGCGTCGAGGAGAGAGCTGGCGGCATGGTGGTGGTGGTGGTGGTGGGAGGGAGACAAGAGACGTCCAAGCCGCAGCATTTGTGTGCTGCGCATGTGGAGCTCTGACGTCATTTCCCGGCAATTCGGCATTTGGACTTGTGCGTTTTTGCGCTGTAACAGGCGCTGGGGATTTTAATGTCATATTCCATGATTTTTTGAGAAGGTGAGCAATCGGTCAAATTCATTGAATGGGGCATAATTTCTTCTGGGATACCTGAAAAGCTAAAATCATGGGCATTTCCATGAAATAATTGATTCATTTTCTAGGCACATGAAAATCAGGTGCCGATTGTTTCACAGTGGAATCCCCTTAGGGGGGCTCAATTCTTAGCTCGTCGTCTCGTCTCGTCCCATAAATCAATTCCATGATGAGCTGATGAGACGATGATGCCACGCCGCTTCTCGCTTGCTTCTCGCTCCACCGGCCCCAGATTTTGATCAATCCATCAAGGAATTAATTATTTTCTCAATGAGACGAGCTGACGAGACAAGAATTGAGCGCCCCTCTTGCCAATGATCTAATTACTTGCTAATTACCATATATGGAAATCTAATCGTCTCCGTTTCACTTGCTCGGAGGAGATGCATCACGCGGGGATAGCCAGAAAGAGCCGCGATCGGCTCGGGATGGATAGAAGGACGACGCGAGGCGCCGTAATGGCGAATATGGTTGCGGCCAACACTTCGTGACAAACTTTTTACCCGCTTTTTGCCCGCTTTAGAAATCGCTAGTACGAGACGGAAGGCTGGTGGGAATAATTTCTAAATCCGTACTTTACGGCATTACCCCACCGCCATACATCATCACTGCCTTTCTTTGGTCGGGGCTAGTAGGATTTTGGCATTCAAAATTTCTTCTTCGCCGCTAATGCTGGGGGGCAGAGGATGGTATAAGCTTTATCAACGAAGAAGAATGCACTAATTTGCAGTTGAGACGGGGACTATGAGGACCTCTTTCGAAGTCAATGACGCACCTTGGAATCCTTCCAAACTGCTGAGACTCTTGAGGGAATGCTTCGTTGGCGGCATGTATAGTCCTACAGGCTGCACGGACCAGCCTTGACGCTCTTCCTTGCGGAATTAGCTCAGGTTTGGTCTGAGCGCCGTGGTAGGTGGCTGCCTTCAGAACGATGCAAATCTCCTCTATAATCGACAACGCACTGCCTTTAGCACTGCTGAGATTGGGAGAACGTTGGGGTTGGAGCGGATGTTGATGGTATTGGGATAGCTTACGAGTGCTGGTTCTATCGGAGACCTATTGAAAGCTGCGAGGTTTGAGGTCGTTATTGGACGAGGAAGCGCTGACGCTTCGCGTCGGGCTGCATGCCCCAGTCGTTCCGAAACTACGCATTTGGGGTGCAACAATGAATTGACAAACTACACACGGGCATGGGGTGTGTACTTCGAATTCTCATTAGCAAGCTCCCTCCGCAGAATACGCCTCGTGGGACATACCTCAAATCCATAATTCAGTTCGCCCGTTCTCTTTACGAGCTTCCCCAGGCAGCTTCGTCCTCCTTCACGATCCTTCCTCTACCAAACACGTCGCGTCTGCCGGTTGCATCCTCCCGCACCTTCTTCACTTGTTACTTTACCTGGGGGCAGCTTTGAGCGTGAGGTTATGGGGATTAAAGACGAAGCGAAGGAAACGACGTACGTCGTGGTTCATCGTTTGTTTACGTCGCCGACTCCTGCTTCGATAAACGACTCGCGGAGGTGATAACTGAGCGCTATAAGCGGCTCTTAGTGGTCCGTATCCGCTTGAGGGCTTTGGACACGACGCGAGCCGTATGTCGGTCCGTTGGGATCTGCGTGGGTCATAAAGCAATTAGCGAGAGTGAGGATAGGGAAAAGATATGCACATGACGGCGTACCTTTCGTCTGTGCAGCGAATCAATCCGACTCGAGCGCGTTGCGATGCCGCTGAGAACAGATTGAGGCTGGAAACTTGGGAAGCGCTTATCTGCAAGAGCTAGAGGATAGCGCGGCGGCAAAGTCGAGATTGGGGGGCAACGCAATCTGACGGTAGATTTGACGATTGAAAAAGAGGGATGGCTGGACGACGAGAGTCCCAAACCACAAAATGGGCTGGGGGGCGTACCTGACGTTTCCTTTGCGTCTTCTATCCCTCTTGCCTGTCTGCCTTTGGTCTTGAATCCCTAGCCTCCCCAGTCCCATTCGATCACAAAGCGCTGCTCGTTTCGTACGGTCAAAGGTAGCATGGAGTAGCGAGCAAATCGTACTCACTCGGAACGATTGGAGACGGTTTCGAGAGCGAGAGCGGCGTCGCTGCGGCTGCTCCTGCTGGAGGGGCGACCTACGGCATGTTCCAAGTTGTCGTTAGCTGACCCTTCGTGATATAAAGGACACGGAGCGTACCTCGCGCTCGCATCGTCGTTTCGTCGCGGACTTCTTCATACACTATCTCCACAGCATTGCTGTATGGGCAGACGGCGTACCTCGTTACTGCGCGGATCGCTGTGGAAAACGATGACGTGCTCTTCTCCTTCACGCTTTCGAGAGCGAGCGCGGCATCGCTGCTGCTGTTCTTGTCGGCGGCGGACAGTCAAGTGCTTGAATTTATCGGTTCTCATCTGATGCAGGACCATTCCGGGGGGGCAGCGTAGCGTCTCGCTTCAGGTTGCGTTATTGGCACACTGATCCTAAATTGCGAACTCGTACCACGCACCTTAGCTTTCCTCGCCACCCAAGCTCCCCTTCCTCCTCCAATGTCATGTTCTTCCCTCGGCACTCAACTTCCAACCCAACCCTCTCGTCTTCGTTTACGTTTGGTCGCACTTGGACGCTGTCTCAGAGTCGCCCATAGGGGGTATCAGAGGGCTGGAATCGCGAAGAACGAGGTCGAGAGAGGCCAAGAAAGACCTCATCGGGCTTCGGCACCGATATCCCGAACTATTCGCACGACGTCCAGCCTCCTTTCCTTCTCTCTTGCTTCTCTCCATGCTCAGCACTCGCCCTTATAACGACGAAGAAGCGCCGACGAAACCCCCCTTCGTCTCTCCCTCTCCGTCTCTCTCCCTCGTTGAAACCATCTTGGACGCTACCTTCGTCAATCGCGGCCGGGACCAGACCTCCAATGACCTGCGGGAGTACCAACGACTTAAGATCCTCGATCTTTGAATACTCCCGGTACTCATCATGCGCAACCCCAGCCTCGAGCGCGTTTTATACGCTGCTGAGGTGGGATCAGTATCCTTTGCTCGGACTTCTACTGTAGATCATAAATTTGAATGGATTCCGCACCTCAACTTGAAGTTTCACTTCCCCTCCCATATTCCGTTTCGCCGGCCATTCAAATTTCGATTTCCCTTTCCCTTCTACTATGAACAAACCGCGATAGTTGCAAGCCAAATCGCGTTCGTTGGGACTTCTTGGAACTCAATTTTACTTTGGGATGTTCCCGCATCCCGCGCCGGTACAGCTTCGAGCGCGTTTGATACGCTGCTGAAGCTGTTATTTCGATTCCATTTTTTTTCCCTGCGTTGACATCGCTGGGGGCTCGATTTCCGTGACGGGGCCCGGAAGCTTCATTGCGATGTCGCTGGGGGGCTGGGATGGGGTTTGAGCAACAACACAATAAAGCCGGCATGTCGCCATCTGCTGGTGTCCGCTTTGCTTCCCTCGCCACCACCGTTCTCGACGGGATATACCCCTGACGCTTCGACGTTCAAGCCATTCGAGCGAGCTGCTGTGCTGCTCACCTTCCACGTTGTCATCGCTATACGCACCACTCTTACAAACGTTTGTCAGAGCTCATTCTTATCCTTCATGGACTCAGCGCGGGCTATCTGATGCTGTCCCCCAAAGACCAAGCACAGGTCATCCGCCGCTTGTCTTTGCCTCGTTTCAATTATGCTTATCCACCGCTGTCCTATTTCTTGATACATATACCACTCCATTGAGTGAGCTCGAATACACTCTGGTCAATGATTCGTATTCTTCCCTTCCCTCTATGCCATCTCTATCGCTATATAGTTAACCCATGCATATGTTCGTTCCATTTCAATTCGTACTTTACATTACTTATATGCTCATTTAAGAGAACTATTAGAGAGGGAAAGTTTTCTTGTCGATTTCAAGTGTAACTGACAAGTACTATGCCTTGAATTGTGACCCGTACGATGTTGCGAGCTCCATCGCGGACGTCGCTCGTCTTTGCTTGAACATCACCAAGCCCGAAGGCGATGATGTTCCGTGGGTGAGTCTCCCTACGTTGAAGCGAGATTACGGGCGCCTGGGGCTACAGCGCCCCTCCTCGTCTTCGCTCCCCTTCTGCGATAGGTCGAGGGGGTGAGCGGTAGATACTTAAGACTCGGTGAAATGTAACACTCGCCTGAGATTGGACCCTGTTCCTGCGCTTCTTGACATTCTCGTTACAGTTCCCCGCTTCGCCGTCAAACCCCTACACCCAGCCATTGAACGCTCTCCCAAACGTTTTGCGTCAACTCGAGCGCGTAGAGTCGCCAACTGAATCCTCGAGCTGGACGCCGCGACACCTTATCGATCTCGCCCAAGATCAGCTCTTCCCCCTTCTTGCGTTGGTCGTTGATTTCGGCGACATCACTACCGACGACGGTGAGGACCAGTTCCATGCCAACTTCCGTCTTGGACCTGCTGGCCTGAGTCCTTTCATCGACCTTCTTCATCGCCTTTACCTTCTCGTCATCAATTGGACGCCGCGCCTTCCCCATGTTGAGGTAGTGGGCTTTGTTTCCATTATCAACTCCTTCGTCGCTCCTATTTATAATGCCGTTCTTCATTTTCGTGATACCACTCCTCGATACCGCTACGACCCTCCGGGGTTTGCAGCGTTGAGGGAGACCACTCAAAAACTGCATCATCGGTTCGGGGTGAGTTATTTCTAGCGTTCATTCCCTTACATCCAATCTAACACCGTACAGGAAGCTGACCCTGAAGACGAGTTGGCAGTGCTTGGTTGTCATGTCATGCATGACAACGTCGAAGCCTTTGTCACCGCTCTCGAGGCTGACTTCGTCAGCGCTACCTCAGCGGACGCGATGAAACCGTCGGCGCTTCTCGTTGGCCCTTACGGGATTGATGGTTTTCTCGACAAAATCATCAATCCTCTTCTCGATACCATGCCTGCCCACCATCCTTCGTATCGACCTCTCATGTCATTGCTCGGCCATTTCTCTGGCGAGCTTTCCCGCAAGATGACAAACTTTAACAAGGTGTGCCGAGGTTCTGTTTGCTTATGCACCCACACATCTGATATACTGCATGGCAAGGCGTCTGGGAAACGAAAATTTGGAGCTGCGCCGGTACGTCCAGTTTTATTTTCATCATATATCGAACGCCCATTAATCTGCTCTCAGGAGGACTCTGACCAGGCTGGGGGCCGCTACAAGACACGGAGTAAAAGCTCGCAGTACCCACCCAGTTCTTGATAGCGCAAATTAGATACTGATTTGTCTGCTTAATAGTTATACACGTTCTGGAGAACCTTTGTTCTTCCTTTCTGATTCGGAGGAGGGCGAGTCTTCTGTTACTCAATCTTCGGACTCGGAATCGTCGGAAAGCAAGACCGATACCAACGACGATGCCATGGAGATCGATGACGATTCCTCTGTGTATGAGTTTGATCCCAGTTAGTCGTATTCCACTGAACGGGCGTGATCACTGATCTTGTCTTTCATTCTAGCGGACAGCGATCGCGAACAGTTCTACAAGCCCGAGCCCTTCCCCGCTCGTACAAAGTTCCCGTACTCTGAGGCTCACACGCAGCGCGAGCAGCCATTCGATATTCCCAGGGCGTCGACTCCTCCCACTGCCTCTTCTAGCAGTTCCAGCAGCGGCGCCCAACCATCTCCGAGTCGCCCACAGCCCAAACCAGCTTATCGCGGGTTCTCCTCCCATGCGTCTAACAGCGTCCCAACTCCGCCGCCGCCCCCACCGCCGTCTCCTCCCGCTGAGCCCGCGTCGAACTCCGCCCTCGAATCGATTTGGGAACTCACTTCGGCACGGTGGATGCCGGAGATCCTTTCACGCTTCCCGCATCCGGTTGCTGAACGTCGTAGGACCTGGACGGAGATCCTCGACGCTGCTGGCGGCCATCGCCGCAGATGCTGGCTCAAAATCTCGATGGTATGTAGTCGCAGTCCGCTCTTTTTTCAAGTGTTGTCTTACGCGTTGATTAGATTTATCACCCGGATAAAAATACGGATATGCCGCAGGAATGGCAGGATATCTGCGATGCGATTACCAAAGGTCTCAACAGTAGATTTTCTCAATTCTAACGTAGTCTACGTCGTTTAATTCAAGTTCGCCTCATTAATCTGATTATTTGCTCCGGTTGAGCCTTGTGCTGCCGAATGTTTGCAATCATGTGTTCTGCCAAATATCTTGACCCGCTTTCCTCTTCTACCATCATCTTGACACTGGTGCGCAATGCCCCGTCGCAATCGCGAAGATCCAGTCCGCGATTTCCTCTCCGATGCTGAGCGGATAATGCGGGAAGCCAGACTTGTTGTCGAAGCTCTTCCAAATGCGGAGATCTTTGCGGCGGAACGCTCACTACGACAACTACACGGTCTTCATGTCGTGCTCCTGAATCTCGACGATCCTTGGCTATCCCCCTCCGAAATCGATGGCTTGATAGACGTTGTTCTCAACACCGGTGCCGCCTTAGAGGAATTTGTGAACAGCCCTCCCCCTCCTCATAACATCGGCACTTCGACTCTTCCACCATCTGGTCCGGGGAGGCCTCGCTATGCGATCGATTTGGATCGCGCTCTGGAGCTTCATGATCTTGGGAACTCTTGGGTTGCAGTATTATCTGCACTCGGAATTCATGGCCGTGGCCAATAGGAGCGAATCGCGTGTGATCGCCGTTTGGCTCATTTATACATAATTTCCTACACGTTTCATCTACTATTTTAGTATTTTCTGTGTAAGGACACTATGGAGTCTCATGTATAAGATATACTTCAAAGACCAGGTGAGTGGGTCGGGTTTTGCTGACAGGTTTTGAGATCTTGTATCCTTCGTGCCAGCAACCCGCAAAAATTTGACGACCACCGGTTTCTTGATGGATTCTGACAGCCTCACACAAGGAATTTCATAGATCTTTTTATGTATACTGTTAAGAATAGCTAGGCGTGTATATAAGTTGCAACACTTTAAAAAATACCACATGACCGCGAAGCAATGACCACATGACCGCGAAGCAATGACCACATTACCGGTTACTTTTGTCAATACCGAGTAGCGGGGTGTAGAGTAGGAGATTCGTGAGTTCGACTGCATGCTGATCTCAAGATTCAGGTAACTAATTTCATTCCGAGATATAACAAGAATAAAATAAGCTGCTCCAGCAAATCTACAAGTCCATTTAATGAAAGCCGTACATGTGGACATGAGGCTTGACACGCACTGATATTCCGCCGTCTTTCGACACGCAAAATTCTCGCCTAGTTTTCCAGATAGAAACCCCCAGCGGATGAGCCGAAAATACTGTTGCTGAGAGAGAGTCCGGTCGGTAGCTCTTGCACACGCTCCTGGGCACGAAGTGACGCCGGTGCATTGGTGTTGTAGGGCCGAATGTAGAGACTTGGGGTGGGGTGGATAGCGGGCTGGAGAAAGGGAACCAGCTGGAAATGGGGCAGGCTTCTGGGGGGTCGCCTTCTTCCGGTGTTCCTCCTCGCTCCTCCGTTCATGCTTGTGAGCAAGGACTGTGTGTAGAGCGCGACACGACGCGACGGTACGAAAACAAGGAAGTTGATTGACAGCATCAATCATGTGGGCTCGGAAGCGTTGGATCAAGTCGGATCACACAAGTATGCCTTTTTCGGACATACTTCTCCACAGACATGATTACATAATGAGCCTAATTTTTTCTCAATTTAGCGCAAGTCGAAAAATCACGTGATGACGAATTGACCGAAATTGTACGGTATACGGTATTTCACTATTGCGTAGACTTGTTTATTTTTCTGCTTACTTTGATAATCTTAAGTACCCTGCCGGCACCCCGTACTGGTGACCTGAACCAGGCAACTTGAACTGGGGAAATTCACAATGAATTTCATAAATGCTTCCATTGGCCTGAATTACCATGACTGACCCAGTTTTTCAGGTACAGTGACGGCGACTTTGAGTGCCTTTCCTTATAAGGGAACTCTGGCCTCTGCGCACGCAGACACCTTTCAACCTCGACTAAACTGTGCAGTTGAGTTGGTTGGGGCATGTCTTGGACTGTTGCAGCAGAAATTTTGGCAATCAGTGTTTGGACCTTTTCAGTGGCTGGATTTTGTATACTACCCACCCATTGTCCATGAGGTGTGAATACAGGCTAAACCTTGTCTCATACACTCGAGCCGACCCGCCCTTTGGCCGTTGTGCGAAAAAATTCCTTTTTAGGAAGGCACTTAAAGTCACCGTCACTGTATATCCAAGCAACGATGTAGAAAATCGAACTTCGGCAACAATCATTTAGTCCAGAATTGGGATTAGAATTTTTGGAAACCAGAGTCTGAATATTGAATGCGGTTTAGCGACGAGCAAATTTTGGAGGGCTGTCGGTGTGTGCCCATCCCAAATCCCACGCTGGTAAGTTATTTTGACCGGATTTTTTGCTCATACGTGTCTGAATATCTTCAGAATGTGTATTCCTGGTAGAGTTTCAATTTTATGAGGCTTGTAGGAAGGTGCTAGGAATAAAAGAGTGGGAGGAGTGTGCTGGACCTTCCAAATGCGGTAATACCACTTTTGTAAGTGGCTTCATCCTGTTTTTGAGTGAAATTCGCGGTGTTGAGATACTGCCGCAGAAACACAGAGTCATCCTATTTCATTCAACCTATTTAACTGTGAAATTCACTATGCTCTGGATAGCTCATGTTAGATACGTGAAACAACTATGTGAAACAAAAACAAATTCACTCTAAAACCCAGTGAATTGTGGAATTCACAGCCGATACCCTTGAAATGATATCTTTCTTCCATCAATGCTTATAGGGAGGACCCTCGGCAATCAACCAAAATGCCTGCCCGCGAAAAAAATTATTCGGATAAAAAACGGCCAAAATTTGCGCTGACCCTACCCGGATTCGGATAAAAAATGAAGGTTTGGACGGCTAGGGCTGGTCAAAAATTCGGATAAATCATGGTGGGTGCTGGCTGGGTCTGGCCGAGTTCGGATAACAGATTATTCAGGAGGTTGCCGACGGCGTGAACGAGGCGAACTCTTGACGAAATCAGAGGAGTTTATCGCAAATTACTTTCTAAGATTCAGTCTTATTGGCTGCGCCTAACGGCTTACATACCCTGTTCGGAACGCACAAAATCGGCAATGCAGCCACTGTTCCGTGGCCGAAAGCTGACGGCGCCGTTCGGTAGGCCAGCCGACGTGCGGGAGATTTTTTTGGATTTTTCCTCGATTTTTACCGATTTTCTCACCCAGCGAGGCCTTGTCAAAAATTCGGATAAAACGCCGACTTGGCTGAGGCCTAGGTCAAATTCGGATAAAAATTGCCCAGTTTGGGGTGCGGATAAAAATCCTCGAAATTTGATTGCCCGGGGTCCTTGGTAGGGGTGCTCGGCACCCGCATCAGAAGTCTCCGGCTGATCGGCGCCGTCCCGGCATTGACCTTAAAGGCTGCTTAAGGCCTCAGGATCCAAGCAGCCGATCCTTAAGGCTTACATTAAGGCCTTAATAAGGCCTTATCCCTTAGGGCGAACACTGCGTGAATTCGGTTAAGGTTTTCTCATCGGACCGGCTACCTGTGCCCCGTTCTGACTTTAAATCCCAAGGACTTTTCTGGCCTTCTTTCAGTTGATGGCGAGTGACAATGAAAGTAAGTTTGGCCAGCTAGCGCTTGAAAATGTCATCATTAAGCAATGTTTCTTATCAGCCAACTTATTGGCGGTGGAAGTGGACGTATCCAACAACGGTATAATTTTCGATATCAAGCTTGGCCATAGTATTATTCCTCAGACTGTGCCACCGTCCTCGAACGCTACTAGCACTGTTCTTGGAAGTCGAAGCGCAGAAACCCAGGCGACTGTCGATGGCGGGAGTTCCTTTGCCACAACCACAACCATAGTCCAAAGTAACGTGACGCCGAGCATCTCCAGTGCTTCGTTTAGAGCGTCGGCCGTTCAGACCAGCTTCCACTCGCCGGCGCCAACGTCTTCCCATTCCGCAACGAGAAGCGTGTCCCAACCAGATTCTTCGGTATCAACAAGTATAGCAGCAAGCGCATCCCGAGCGATGTTCTCCAGCCTTCCGTCAGGTGGGCTAAGTCAAACGAGCTCGGCCCCGACTTCATCCTGTAAGTCCGAAAAGCACGTTCGTTCCATACGATATCATGTAGAGTACTGAAACCATATCTAGTGCACAACACCGGATCACCAGCCCAGCATTCGCAGACGTCCGTGTCCTTCGCAAGCGGCCGCGACGCGCCGTCGTCAAGTACTGAGCTGTCGTCCGATGTGACTAGCACATCAGCAGCACCAGTGCCGACCGGGACCCCGTGCAGCTGTGCAGGCAATGGAAGCTGAACAATAAAGACACAGTTGCAGCAACATGCCTTTCAATGGAAGTTCCGATCAATGAAGAGCTTTTTGTACATTATTGGACACTGACGGTGTATTGGGCTCAACCAAAGTTTAGCACTCTCAAGTTTGCTCGTTTTACTGCGCATTTATATTCATTTATACACGATTCTGGTTCCTCCACTTAACGGAAATTAAATCGTCGTTACGGAATACGTCCTCAACATCCTCTGCAACAGCCCCCAGCTCCGCCTCTCTTGAAGCCCCGGAATACGAAGGAGAATCGGAGATCTTGGTGCAGCGGGTGAAGTCGTTTGATTCGGGCCCGATGTTGTGGTTTTCGCTGTTTCGCGGAGTCGTTGATGTGGCTGCGGCGTGCTGACAGGTGAAGTTTGCGGTCACCTTTGGCCTGTTTTGAAGGCACGTAGTAACGTCTGTACATTCTCTGTTTGACTACGCGTCATCGCTTCCTTGCAACCGGTGCCGGGAGTGATACGAGAAGAATTAGACCTTGGGATCAAGGGGTAGCGGAAACTTGAATGATGGACCATGACTAGTGACTACCTGGTAGTAGTAGTCGATCTAGTCCCCGGGGTCCTCAAAATCAGGTTTTTGTGGTCGTTTCGACTAAGTTTTTGAATATCTCCTTAGACTCTACTGGTATTGCTGGTGTAAAGCCTCCCAGGCGTCTCTAGATACTGAAAAGCATCCGATTAGGCACAACAACCATTTTTTTGGACCTTGTACTGGCTAGTATTAACGCCCAAAAGTTTGACAGCTTTTGATGGCAACACGACCAGCACGTAATGACACTCGCATCATTCTGGCTCTTGAGCCAATTTTTGCGTTGTGTGCTGGTTGTGTGCGCCAAATTCTTCGGAAACGCATGGAAACAACTCTGTATACCGTCCATCCCACGCAATGAGTGAATATCTGCTAAATTGCGGCAACGGGCGCATTGCGACCCGTGTTTAATTAAATTCTGGGACCAGTTCACTCAATAAGTTTTTGGCCGCAAACACCGCATTTTGTAGATGTAGAAGCATCCCGGATATTATTTTGACTGTGTTACCGCGATTGACCACTCAACTTGGTCACTTTCCACTGCACCGTTCGGAGAGATTACCTTTTCAAGCAAGCATCAGCTGATTGCCGACTGGTGGTGGGTCTGGTTTCCGGGGTCTTGACAGGGAGGTTTTGGGTACTCTTGCGGTATGGATCGGTATGAACGAGACCCACCACCACCCGTGAGAACCTGCCTCATATGGGCAGCTGTCATCACCGGCCTCGGCAATTTTACGTCCACTTAGTGCAAAATCTGCTCAGTTACAGTGTACTGTAGTATTTCGTTCAATTCGTAAGAATTTTTCGAATTTTTTGGGATCGAAAATCCGAAAAATCGAGAAAAGATTATTGCCACCATTCTCGAGGCTCTTCAGAGGGCCTTGTGACCCGTGACAATACGAATTAAATGAAACAGTGTTGGAATTTAAGGCCTTAATAAGGGTAAAATTTGAAGCTAAGGTCTTAACCTTAACTAGGGCCTTAATATTAAGGGCAAGTTAAGGGTGAAGAGTTAAGGCTACGGAAAAAAATCTCTGGCCATGTCAGGGCCATAGGATGGCCGAAAAAAGACAATTCTGTCTCTTTCAGGTTTTCTTGCCGTTCATTGCACATCCATCTGGTTCCATCCACGCATAAAACCAGGTAAGTAATCCCTCATACCTACTGAAATTCCCCCCAATCAAAAAAAAAAAAAAAAAAGTGATTCAAAAATAAGCTTCTATTTTCAAGCGAAAAACCACTGCTTGCATATACTTACATGGCCAACAACCACTGAACCACGTCCATCAACTCGACGTATTCATCGAGATAGGGGATTAGTTCAGCGGCGGCGTCTTCGTGGCTGCCAAATTTCGTGTTGTTTGTGTGTCCGGAAACCGCTTGTGAGTCTCGCCAAGTTTGTGAGACATGAAGTCGACGTGCTTGTCAGCTTGACCCTTCTTATCATCCTTGTTGTTAAAAATAGCACCCGCCAATGCGCAAGCTTTAACCCCGCCACGCGTTAATGCCTGGAACGCGCGAAGTTCGTCTTCGCTTATGGGACGGTTTGCGGGAATAGCTGGATCCAGGACATTGCGAAGAACCGCCGCATTCTGTTTGTTCGCGAGCAGTTTGGGGCCTTACAGCCCAAGCACTCCCCATTCCGCCGTCATCCCCTCGTTCCCGCCTCGGAAACTGTTCAGATCCTTGTGCATACAGCACTCTCCTCAAATGAAGAAGTCGATGCGGCGCTGCTCCTCGGGCGAGAGCTTGTTGTACTCTTCTCTAGGACCGATGATAATACTGGTTACGGCCTGATGTAAACCCTGACCGAAATTTTGAAATTTGGCTGCTCGGCCTGGCTGAAATCCTGACAAAAACAGCGGTTTCAGCTGAAAGGGTTGTGCCGAAAATCCTGACAAAAAATAGCTGGGCTGGCGCGCCTGTTTGATATCCTGACAAAGGTTGGATGTGGAGCGGTAACGGTTGTCGTTTTTTGGTTTTACAATTTTTCTTATGACGTGTGTTCGGATCCTGTTGCCTCCAAAATATGTGGCCGACACTATTTGTATTTGTATTTTTTAGACTTCTCTTCAGCAGACGTTCCCACAAAATTATTGATGAAAGTCCCGCCGATGGAATTTCAGATCACTCCACGTCGAACGATGAAGCGGCCAAGCGTAGCCCAACCAGCCAAGAACACATGTGGTTATTTAAAATTTGCTAACGGTACGTGCACGGCTTCAGACAGAAGAATCAAAGCACGGAAAACCTATGTGCTACAAACGGGGACAGCTTGTTGAGAACTTAAGGGCCTAAAAGCTGTCCCAGCAAGAGCCTCCGTACGAGGCTTTATTGATCATTCTTCCTCCAGTTCTGTCAGCTCATCATCACTGCCATAATCATACCCGAAACTCGTTTGCCATGCGCTTTGGAAACTACTGTCAAGTAAGCGAAGGCGAAGGGAGAGATGTACTTGTTATTTACCTCGATACCTGAGCCCGACGGGCTTGTTGATAGCACTTGTTGAGCTGTGACAATTTGTATACCTCTGGCTGATACTCGTTTCTGCTTTTTGCGAAAGCAATTTGATATGAAGCGTTGACATACAAAACGCCTGAGCCATGGCACACGATGTTTGTGATGCGAGATGGTGATAACATAAATTCGGAGGACGGAAGGGTCCTGCGCTGAGGAATCATTTGGCTGCCGGTTTGGGTCAGAACAGCGAGAAAAATATGGTCTGCATTGCGGTTGCCGACACAACCGCTACATACGCCACGAACACCGACGGCGGCCGCGGATGCGGATTTTGGATACCGAGTATACTTAGTAATTGGTGACTTACATCAAGGGGTTTCACCTCTATTTTCTCGACTACGCCATTTACGTAGCCGATAAATCCAACGGGTGATTTGGGATTTTGAGAGCACCAACATTGAGCAGAAATGTCACTGTCTGCATGGTAGGAAGCAACGAGGTCCCACATGGATTCGTGGACAGAATATACGTTCACGGAAAAGCTGGAACCACGAGGGATAGGCAGGCTTACGGCCTTGAAATGGTGCGCGCTTGGCTGCATAATCGAGTTGGACAAGAATCTTGCGCATAGAGTTGGCATAGAGCTCTTTTATGCGACAAGGCACAATGCGGCCGAGAAGCCGTTGAATTCAGGTTGTCATGGCCGTCCATAAGCTGTCCACAAGCTTATTTTACTGAATCGACCTCTGTAGGAGATTGAGAAGCTTACCAATCAGCTCAAGACCCACAAAAGTCAAAAGAAGCAGCCAAAGGACATTGCAGAATTGACTCATCTCAACATCTATCATCGAGGCCCGAGATAAATGCTCAGGTGAAGTTGAAACATTGGGGGAGGTACTAGCCCGTTGCTCCTCACTTTGTTCTGCAGCAATCAGAGCCACAGAACTGCTACAGAAGGGGCCGCGCAAGAGATAGCCAGGGATAGGCCCCTGGGTACCCTGCGTACCCTGACTCCTGCTGATTTCACGGTCTGAACTCGCAGCCGGCAGATGCGAGAGGGAGGTACCATATCCCCGGAGCCCTCCCGCGTTCCAGGAGGGCCTGTGGTACTGAAAGCGTATTCGTTAGGGTGTATTGGCATATAGAGAAGGTGCGCTTAGGGACCGCCGTCGCTGAGTTGATGAATAAGGATCACACTGGAATATTTGTAGTCACTTGTTGGACTGAGAGTAAAATATGTTTGTAAAAACGTCACCCTTGCAATTCTCTGAGTCTTAGTTCAGTTGCGTAAAATGTATCCGGATTCCGAGCACGCCAGACTTTTCGAGTGATTGCGTCGCAAGACACGGTTGAGAGCAACAACCGGAGCAAAAATGACAAAGAAATGCGATTCAATTGTGACCGCGAACGCGCAGCGGCAAGAACCACAAGCCTGTTGCATCCACGGCGTAGGTAGTGATTGAGTAGCGAAAGAACGACAAGCCGACAAGATGCGACAGAGTAAAAAAGCAGAGACTGTTTGAGGTAGTGTTGTCAGGGTCGGGTCGGGCTCGAAAGCCCGGGCTTGGGTCGGGTCAGTAAGGGTCAGGGTCGATGCTCAACGCCCGACCCGACCCAGAAGGCGGGGTCGGGCTCGGGTCGGGTCGGGTCAGGGTCGCGACCCGGGTCGCATGGTTAAGAAAAGAGTTTGATCTCACATATTGATCTTTTTCTATGACAGATGTATAGCTAACACCTCTTAAAGCAGAAAAAGCTGAATCCCGACAACAATGGTCAGCAAACTGCATTTGGACGTAATACTCGGTGTTACAAAAAGTAACCGATAATTTGGTCACTCCTTCACGGACACGTGATATTTTTTTGAAGTGTCGCGCTTCAATTATACCCCTGACAATTCTCTACAGCATACATGAAAAGATCCGTGACATTCCTTGTCTGAGGCTCCTGAGGCTTGTCAACAAACTGAACGTCATACTATTTTTGCATGCAGCTGGCACAAACCACACAAAAACTCGAAAGATATCCACAATATCTGATCAACGCACCGGATTTCCAACTTGCATTTGATAAAAACGACACTATCCCATCCAGTCATACAAAATACTTGCGAAAACGGCCTCAAAATAGTGTGAAAACAGGTCGCGCATATTTCACCTCCAATTTGTCCTTGTTGTTGATCCCGGTTAATGAGGAGGGTACATAATGATAATATATGTCGCTGAATAACTCTTGGTTACTTGATTGACACAGAGAGCAAGAGAGCTGCTGGAATCTTCACATTAGTTCCATCTTTTTGTAGCAAAACGAGCTGATACCCAGCTTGAAACTGAATCAAATCTGAGTGGTGGAATTCAGACGCTCAAAAAAGCCCCAATGACATGGTTCACACAGACCAAATTTGGTCAAACAATAAAATGGTGTATAAAATACAATAGAGAATACTTAAATCTGTGTTTCCTGTGCCAACAAAGCGAGAGCCAAATGGTTTCTTCTAAATAAGGCAAAATGTTAGCTGTCAGATTGAACCGACTGGTGCGAGAGATTCGCGGCGTCGTTTCTCATAAACTGCCATGCAAATGGGTACAGATCATCCCAATGAACATTCCTATGTGCTTGACTCAACGAAATACTACACGATTCGGCCTAAAATGGCACATTGTCGGTCACTTTTTGTAACACCGAGTAAATACAGAACTAACCACGAAAGACAGCTACCACTACTGTAGCCTTGTGTATGGGTGAAACGGACTTTCAAGCGTGACCTGAAACGCAAGGCGTGAAACCAGAAACGACCTGGGAGTTACGCGTGACACCTCAAAAACTTTGAAACGGCTGCAAGAAACAGCTTCAAAATAGTGGCTAGAAACGACAGTTCTCGAGGTAAATATTGATTTCGAGCTTACAATGACTGCCAGGACCTTCTTATCTGGGTGAAAATTAACTTGCAACTAGGATTCAAAGGGAATTTTGTCAGTCCCGACCGTCCCACTGTCAAATACAGGCCAGAAGTTCAGCCAGGAGCATTGCTTTGGAATCCAGAAGAAAATTCGAACAGCACAAATAAATTCAGCAGCAAAATTGGTTTTTTTTGTCATTTCTGTGTCACGCACCTTTCAGTGAAACCAGCCCTGCGTTTCGCGTGATGGTTGAAACGAAACGGAGTCTGCGTGACGCGTTACGTTTCACCCATACACAAGGCTACAGTACTCGTCATGCCCAAAAGTGACCGGAAACTTGATTATTTTGTGGAAATTTTGTAGTATTTTCTTTGCAAATCTGAATGTTCATGGTCTTTAGTATAGTATTCCTTCATAGAGTAAAACTCAAGGGTTTGGTAGAAAACCATGATGGAGGCACGGTAAATAGAAAAGAAAATGTTAAGTCAGATTTTGATGGTAATCAACAAAATGTGTGCAGCACGGCCTAGCACGGCTGACTGCAAAGCGGAAACTATAGTTTTTGAGGGTGTATATTGTTCATTAGATACCCATTCTCAATATCTGAAGCCGATGCCGAAAAAAAAGCATTGATATGGGCCGTCCCTTCCCAGATGTCTGGGAGTATATACTAGAATCGAAAACGAAAACGACTATATATAGAATAGCCGATAGATGGCCGGCGGTGCCCGTCGGCAGCAGGTTCAGAAACGAAAATGAAGCAGTCGGCACCAAGTCGGCACGGAACAAGGTCGGCTCTTGATCGCCAAGGGTCACGGTCATGATTGATTGTCTTGCTGCTAAGGTAGGGGACAGACAAATACGGTTGCCCCGCGTGATTTCACCTTTTTGAGAAGATGTAGTCCGTTTGAACTGTACAAGCTTAAGCACCCCGCCGAAAGGCAGGGCCGGCTCGCTGCGCTCGCGTCCCTCCCTACGGCCGGTGCACAGCTTGTCGGGGCAAACCCCGCGTGTTTTTTTTTTTTTTTTTTTTTTTTTTTTTGGTTTTTTTTGGTTTTTGCTGGATTCTGCGCCGGGGACCGCGTGTGAAAAGCCACCTGCTTTTTCACGTGAATTGTGACGGGACCTGCGGTCCCGTAGTGTCTTTTATTATATAGATTTGAGAGAGAATAAGAAATCTAGGTTGGTCCCGTTCCGATGCTCCGCTGTTGTACTCGCAGCTACCAAAAGTACCCGAAATTGCCGTTTTTTCCCTACGCAAATTGAGATGCTCGTGCAACTTAGCTACTGCCGGCAGCCAACACAAATTAACAGATAAATATAAAATAATAATATTTGTTTACTTTATGTCGTCCATTCTTGTTTCCTGTTTGCCCATCGTGTTCGTCTATATCATGTTTGCCACGAATCTCATACTTGGGTATCATAAAAATTTATGATTTTGAAGTGCAGAGCTCACCAAGTAGTCTTCAATTAATTAATAATTTAGAGTGTTACAACACGCCGTGTGCGTGACCTGGTACAGCCACTCGGACGCGTTCGGCAAGCGGCCGAAGACACGATAGACCACGAAAAATCGGTCATTCCAAGGCTTTTCTGGGTGCCGAAAACGCGTTTTCCCGGCCGAGGGATTTCCCCTTGGGGAAGGGTAAAACAATGACCCACCGTGGGAACCTGGACCGTTTTGCCATCACCCTCGGAATGGAGAAGTTCCCGAAAGGGAAAAATCGGTCATTCCAAGGCTTTTCTGGGTGCCGAAAACGCGTTTTCCCGGCCGAGGGATTTCCCCTTGGGGAAGGGTAAAACAATGACCCACCGTGGGAACCTGGACCGTTTTGCCATCACCCTCGGAATGGAGAAGTTCCCGAAAGGTCCCCATCCCCGAGGTTTCAGACGGCCGTTTCCCGTGTGAGCGTCGCCAGCTCCGTGATGCCAGACAGCCAGTCCTTCACATATAGATCCCAGGGGTGGCCATAGACGTCCAGAAAGATATAGTAAGGCGGGGATGAGGGCGGGGAGTCCAAAGGCGGGTTTACGAGCGGTCCACAGCGGTCCAAAATCGAAGAAAACCCGGTCGGCACACATACGCCAAAGTCGCCCGTTTTCGTCCAGGGGTCACCGTAATTCCAAGTAAGATGAATCCAAGCATCCGCAATGCACAGCGGAGGTTAAGGGTTGTGTTGTTGGCCAAACTCGACATGGTGGTGTGGTGCTGCGATGCGTGAGTGGTGAAGAGCAGTGAAGAGCAGGGTTCATGAATCGAAGATATCGGGCGGCCGAGTTGACGGGCGAAGAGTCGTTGGTCAATGCGATGTTTATTGTCCACTCACTGTCGCATCACAGCCGCGAGACGGCCAAATTGCAGCACATTCCGCGCGATAAGTAAAAACGTATCGAGCAACTCCTCCTCCTTGCTAGTCGACCCGCATTTGGCGAACGCGAGTACGAGTAGCGTAAGGGCACAGAAGAGCGTCAAAATGAGATCGACCACATTAAATGGGGATTTCCAGAATTGCCGTCCAAAAGCGACAAAGTGTCAAGGAGGCAGAAGGATTGTGATTGTTGAAGGATTGGCTTCTTGCTAATATTCGGATTCGCACAAGCTCCCCCACCTGTAGGCCGGGACACCGGCATACAACACCTTACGTGTGCCTATAAATTGTCTACCGGCCAGTTACACACATCTAGCACTTGAAATCCCCCAAAAATGTTTTCTGGGCGGCAAGAACCGGTCGGAACTGCGTGACCATCACTTATTTCGAGCACGAGTATTGATTGTATACTGATCTATATTGATTGCGGATTGCATACAGTAATTATCGGACACTTTGGTATCTTGTCTCCGGGGTTCTCCCGCAAGTCACTGGAGGTACTTATGAGATGTTCAACTCTATGCCTTTGCTGCTACCAATTGTGCGCTGACATTTGGCACCACCTTTGGAGCGTACTTTGAAAACAAAACAAGAAGAAAAAAAAGAAAAAACATAAAAATCAGCGATTCATTTACCGCTAAAAGAAAATGGGATAACTCACAATGTCTATTCACAGCATCACTTCTCGGAAACTGCTTCCCACACCCCTCACACGCAAACAGCCTATAGTTATAGTTTGAATGTAATTGCTCATGCCTCTGACAATCATTCCGCCTCGCGAAGCCCTTTCCGCACCCAGGAAGGCTGCACAAAAATGGGCGCTCCTCATGATGGCTCCGTATATGCCCCTTTAAATTGTAGCTCCTCGTAAACGTCGACCCGCACCCCGGCACAAAACACACGAGCGTCGCCTCTTGCTTCCGTCTTCTATGGGATGCTTCCCGCGTGCGCACGGTCGTGACGTTTTGCTTGGAGACAATTGGGGGCAGGGTGTCCGCATGATTGTTGAGAGGCGGAAGTGCGGAGGAACACGGGCCGTGAGGCTGTACGTCCGCGTAGGCTGCACAGAAAGAAGGGGAGACCCGTTTTGGATTTTGGTCCCTCCGTGACCGTCGCCCCGGACCTGACGACGGCGACTCGACGGGGAGGCGGCGCTGCTTGAGGAAGTAGGCGTCGGGCGTCAAGTTGACGGCGCCAATAAGTTCAAAGCTGCTTCCAGGTTGCCTGGTCCCGGGGAGCAAAAATGGGGACGCGCCGTGAAGCTGATGTTGTTGTGGCTCATCTGCCCATGAATCAGCATGATTCCATATGAGATACATATGAGTTTTTGCACAACTCCGAGATGGTCGTTGTACCACTATCTTCTCCAGAAACAAGAAATAATACGCACGCGGAGTCGTCTCGAGAGGAAAGGTAGTGGACACAACAGAGCGCAGATGCCAACCGAAACCGACGAGGCCCTGGCCCATCAGAGCGTTGATCCAAGATACTTCATTATCATCGGGGTTTGGCGGTGAATCGTGCGACAGGGCCAGACCACGGAGGGGAAAAGGGTCTGTTCCCCAAACTGGGTAGCCAGTCATTTTGTCGAAGCTCTGGGCAACGCTTGGGCCAAGATTGAAGACGCCTTTCAATTTGCCTTGCCAGTGCCACCGTAACCAAGGATGTGCCGGTGTTTAAACCGGCGACCTAGGGCCGTCCGGCCGCCTACAATGGCGGCGGGATCTGATGCCACCCCTAAAAATAGAACAGCGCATCTCTGGAACTTTTGATGCAAGTGGAGTCGATTTTTTGGGGGGGTGGCATCAGATCACGCCGCCACTGTAAGTAGGTAGGGTACAGTGCCGGACGCGCAAAGTCGACAACTTTGATCTTCAATTTACGGAAGGTGTGATGATGATGAAATCAATTATCGTGCGCGAGCCGCTGCAAGCGGCTATAGTACACGGTACTATCTACTACTACGGCGGTCATGCAGGTGGATTCCAACCGTATGAGGGCCTTGGTCCGGACAGAGTGCGAGGCAAACGGGGCGGGGAGGGCGACTGCGGGAGGATGTGGAGCGGGGTTCAGGTGCGGAGCGGATTTGACTCGCATGTGTGCGGAGCAAGGCTCGGACGCCGGGGCCCGGGGGATCTGCATGTTGGAGAGGTTAGTAGTTTGACGGGCAGCGTATGTGATGTGCGCGGGGGCTGTATTCATGGTGAGGGCAGTGGGCGGGATGGGAGGAAAAGGGGGAAAGATGGAAAGGGATAATAAGTAGAGTAGTAGCAATGTATTTGTGGCTGATTAATCTAACTCTGTGGGAATTCATGTCGGATCGGTGGGAGGGGAGTCGTGGTAGATGGGGAAACGGTTAGTATCGTGGATGTAGCGGAGGAGGTGGCGGATGCCTTTTTCGTGGCTGAGGAGATAACCTAAGGAGGTGGCCTTACGACCGAGTGCGGAACGGAGGAGGGAGCGTTGTTGGTTACTTATATCGTGAGCATGAAAGTATGTAATGGGAGACGTCTTCTCGGCGTTGGCAACTTTGGCATACATAGCGCGGGGATGTCTTCCAAATGTTTGTCCAAAGAGTGGTGGTTTTGGATAGAAAGGCGGCTTTGGCAGCCGCAACGCTGCGGGGTAGGGGAGAGAGTAGGAGGGAAGGTATGTTCGGGTGAGGTGAGTGGTCGTTCTGAGCCGCTATTTTGGCTTCACCGTGTCAGAATATGAATTATTCCGGGTAGCCGCCCCGCCGCTCCGGCCCTTGATAGATATCTGATAGTTATCATACAGCCTTGTTCTTACATATAAACCGTGCTCGTCTGTCCACCACCCTCAGTCTTTCATCCCACATTGCGGGAGACTGAGGGTGAGTTCTCTATCTATCTACCTACTTGTATTTACTTACTCATTGTGTAGTTATTGCGCCTTCCGCGCATTTTCAGGTATTTAATATACAGTCTTTCATCCCACATTGCGGGAGACTGAGATTATTGCGCCTTCCGCGCATTTTCAGATTCTGTTAGGTTATGGGCCACCGAGCGCTAGCTCTCTGAAGACGTACCTATTGGAAGACTCACCTGCTCGCTCATCAGAGCTCGAAGCATCACAAGCACAGACTTGTATCAATCAATCAATCACACGACCTGTTGCCGAAATTCCCTCGGACTCTGGTTATCTCACCTCGGACTTCTCACACAATGTCAACTGCGGCAAACTCGGCTTCTTCTGAGCTTTCCGGAGCAGAAGACTGGCCGATTTTTCATGTTAATGCTACAGTGGAACTGCGCCTACAGGGAGTCTACACTCTGCTTGAATCTGTTATCCTCGCTGCAAATGCAGCTGATGCCTCTATTGCTGCTGCTGCCGTCACTCCTCTGCCTGCCACAGCTCCTGTTGCTGGAGTAGCTTTCAAGGATACCCCTGGCGAACGTAATAGCCGTGCTTTAGGTGTCATTCAGAAGCTTCTTTCAGCAGAACTACGCACAGAGTATGTCAACGAATCTAATGCTGGAATTCTCTGGGCCAAACTGCGCCAGCGCTTTGAAGCAGAAAATCGTGCCGATTCTGCAATGGGTGTTCTAGCAGAACTTTTTAGCACCAAGCTCGTTATTGAAGGCGAACCAGAGCTCATGGATCGCAACAAGATTCTTTCTCATGTAGCTGCTATCAAGACCTGCTTTGATAGGCTTGCACGCCTGGAATTTCCATTCCCCCCAGAGCTTCAGCCTCTCATTCTGCTCAGCACTCTACCAGATGATAGCTACTGGACAGGCATTAAAGGGAACATTGTTTCCTCTCTTGGTACAGGCATAACTTGGGATAAAGCTCGTGCTCGCCTGATTACTCTTGGTAAACTACCAAAGAGTGAGAACGGCGATGACACTGCTCTAGCTGCTAAATCCACAAACCCTGGCAAAGGAAAGCCATCTCCCAAGGGCGATAAACATTGCCTTATACATGGACAAAACAAATCTCATACTTCCGATAACTGCTATCAGTTGAAGAATCTAGCGCAGGGATCAAAGGACTCAAAGAAGAATGACAAGCAGAAGTCTGAGAAAGCGAGACCTAGAAAGCGCCGTGACAAGGCAAATGCCTCTGCTACTACAGATTCTGAATCTGATTCCGATGACTCTGAACATGGACATTTAGCTGTACCTGTTGTTTCCCAGAAATCTTATGCTGCTATGTCTGCTTATCTTTTGAGTGATGCAAACCCTTCATCCAAAGCTGTGGTAATTGACTCTGGTGCTTCTACTACCATGACACCAAATGAGGCATGGTTTGAGACAGGTTCTTATAAAGTACTCAATCCACCGAAAAGGGTACGGCTTGGAAATGACACATATTGTGATGCAGTTGGAACTGGAACCATCCGTCTATCTTGCAAAACAAAGCGAGGGATGTCTGATGTCTCTTTACGTGCATTACATGTCCCAACCTTTGGTATCACACTTGTCTCAGTGCAACAAATGGCTAAAAAGGGATACAATAGCATGTTCGAAGCAGATAGCTGCATTGTTCGAAACCCAAAAGGGCAAAGAATGATTGAAGCCAAGCATCGGAAGGGACTGTACCAAATTGTCTATACTCCTTTGAGTGAAGATCCACATGCACTATTTGCTATGGATATCAATCATCTTCATCGAATATCTGGTCATACAAATTTCCAACTATTACAGAAATCTGTTGCTAAAGGCCGACTTGGTGAAATTACATCCTTGACAGGAATCCCCAAATTTTGTGAACCCTGTGTTCTTGGGAAAATGAAGAAATTACCATTTTCCAAAAGTCAAACCAAAGCTCGTGGTCCTTTAGATATTGTATCATCTGATGTTGGTGGTCCAGTAACGCCTGAAGGCCCAGGTGGAATACGCTACTGGGTGGTCCTTATAGATCATCATTCCTCTGAGGTGTGGATTCTATTTGCCCAAAAGAAATCCCAAGTCTATTCAAAACTCAAAGAATGGCGAAAATCTACTGAGGCACATTTTCGTGCTCAAATTGCTAATTGGGAATTCTGTGAGGGCTGGACTCGATTTTTTCGCACAGATGGGGGTGGTGAATTCACGTCTCATCAAATGGAAACAGAATTCAAACGTCTAGGCATCATCCATGAAACAACAGCACCTTACACCCCAGAGCAAAACGGAGTAGCAGAGCGAATGAATCAAACACTTGTTTCCAGAGCTACAACTATGTTGATTGCCTCACGCCTTCCTCGTAAATTTTGGGTCTTAGCAATGCGAGCAGCTGGTTATACTGTGAATAGAACACCTACTTCAGCACAGGAATTTGAAATACCTCATGAGAAACTCTTTGACCGTCCAATAAACATACGACACCTGCATCCCTTTGGCTGTAGAGCTTATCCTCTCATTCCTAAAGAAAAGCGTCACAAGCAGAAATTTGGTGATAAAGCAAAGCGGTGCATCTTTGTTGGCTACCATGAAAACAGTAAAGCATATGACTTGCTAGTAATCAACAAAGATAGTTCTTATGGCGAAACCATCACATCTAGGCATGTTCGGTTTGATGACCAGGAACTTCATTCACCTATAGAACCAAAGCTTGAGGCACCTGCTACATCTAGGAAAGAATATGAGGATTTTGCTCAGACACTGCGGAAGAGGTCTACCCCATATTATGGTGATAATGACGATGATGATGAACCGCCGGACACTCTACCTCACCCAATACCAGGTTCAGTGGGGGATAATCTAAGTCAGGCTGATCCACCGTCTATTGTCCATCCATCAAATAGGGGAGCTCCACCATTGCGCAAGGTCGCAGGCGTACGACAGGAACCTACTAGGCGGTCAACACGTCCACATGCAAGGGCACAACATCCCACTGCTGAGTACGACAGAATAGCTGAAGGACCACAGCATCAGTCAAAAGCTCAGCGTGATGCAGAGAATGCAGCACGTAAACAGGCGAAAGAAAATGAAGCTTCTGTCGAACCAGACATTGAAGTCCCTGATGCTCCAGAGGCAGTCTTGCTTGCTTCTCTAGATGATGCTATTGAAGAAGCCTTTTTAGCTCAGAACCCTCTTGACCCTTCTAGTTGGCAAGAAGCATTGCAGGGTCCTAATGCTGAACATTGGAAAGCTGGACTTGAAGAGGAACTTGCTGGTTTCCGAGCAAATGATGTCTATGATGTTGTTCCCATACCAGACGGTGTCAAGCCTATTAAATCCAAAGTGGTTCCCAAAGTCAAAGTGGATGAAACAGGCAAAATTGCTCGTTACAAAGTCCGAATCGTTGCCAGAGGAGATACTCAGAAAGAAGGTGTTGACTACAAAGAAGTTTTTGCGCCCACTGCCAATCTTGAGTCTGTTCGCATCATTTGTGCTCTTGCTGCCAAATATGACTTAGAACTGGATCAGCTGGATGTTTCACAAGCCTACCTCAATGGTAAACTGGAGGAAGAAATCTACATGATGCCTCCAGATGGTGTTGAAATTCCAGAAGGTCACTGCTGGCGACTCAAGCGTTCATTGTATGGTCTTAAACAAGCTGGGAGAACTTGGAACAGGACTTTTGACACAGAGATTCTAAAACTCGGATTTCATCGCTTGAATTCAGAGACCTGCCTTTATGTTTATAAAGAAGGCAAACAGACTTGTTTTGTTGTGGTCTATGTTGATGATCTTCTTGTTGCTGCAACTTCTAAGGAATTCTCTTCCAAAGTCAAAAGAACTACTTTTAAGATGCGAGACCTAGGTCCAGCCAAATACCTCCTTGGGATCGAGATCGTTCGAAACCGTAAGAAGCGCACCATTGCACTGAACCAGCGTCAGTATATTGACAAAGTCCTTTCTCGCTATGGCATGACAGACTGCAAACCTGTATTCACGCCTATGTCTACTGGAACCCCGCTCACAGAGAATGACCCTGATGACGACAGTATCATTACCCATATGGCTATTGTCGAAGGTGGATCTATTGTTCCATATCAAAGCGTAATTGGGTCTGCTATGTATGCCATGCTAGGTACTCGACCAGATCTTGCATACAGTGTAGGAGTACTTGGTCGATTTAGTGCAAAGCCAAAGAGAATTCATTGGGCAGCAGCAAAACGACTTCTTCGATACCTCAAAGGCACCCGTCATTGGGAACTTGTATACAACGGGGCTGACATCAGCATGGACATGCAATTTCTGGGATACAGTGATGCCAATTGGAATGGAGACAGAGATACATCTCGTTCTACTTCTGGTTATGTGTTCATTGTCAACTCTGGAGCAATCGGATGGTCTAGCCGTCGGCAATCCATGGTCGCTCTATCTTCTACTGAGAGTGAATACATTGGACTTGCAAATGCAGGACAACATCTAGCATGGTTAAGATCCTTTTTTGACGAACTAGGCCAACATCAGAGAAATCCCACTGAGTTGAGATGTGATAATCGAGCTGCCATTATTCTGTCCCAGGATCCACAATACCGCGCTAGGACTCAGCATATACAAAGAAAATATCATTTTGTTCGTGATGACTTGGTTCGCACCGGAGAATGTATTGTCTTGTGGTATCCTACAGATGAAATGGTGGCCGATATTTTCACAAAACCTTTATCTCATGACAAGCACTCCAAATTCTGTCTATCTATGGGACTACGGCCTGGGTCGAGTGGGGGTGTCAGAATATGAATTATTCCGGGTAGCCGCCCCGCCGCTCCGGCCCTTGATAGATATCTGATAGTTATCATACAGCCTTGTTCTTACATATAAACCGTGCTCGTCTGTCCACCACCCTCAGTCTTTCATCCCACATTGCGGGAGACTGAGGGTGAGTTCTCTATCTATCTACCTACTTGTATTTACTTACTCATTGTGTAGTTATTGCGCCTTCCGCGCATTTTCAGGTATTTAATATACAGTCTTTCATCCCACATTGCGGGAGACTGAGGTTATTGCGTCTTCCGCGCATTTTCAGATTCTGTTACACCGTCGACGCGTTCGTTCGGTGGGAAGTCAACGCGGCCCGGGGCCCATCCAATGTGTAGTTGCAGGCGGGGATTTCGGTTCTGTAGCTTCTCTAGCTCTACGTGGAAAGAAGGAGAAGGTATTGGGCCGGTTGTTGTTTCACGGATGGCGCTTTGATTATTGATACCGAGGAAGATACGGTTGATGTGGGGGAGGGATGGGATGGGATGGAGGAGAGTGCGAGGATGGCGCCGACAACCTCGGACTCAGAGACAGCGTGGTCCTCAATGGAACCGAGGTGGAGGTGGCGGTTGAACGAGTCATCTCGTTGGTCCGTGATGCATGCGGCGCCAATGCGGTTGTCGAGTCCTGATCCGTCGATGTATACACATAAATCGAAGTCGCGGTGTCGCACGAGGGCGCGTTCCAACGCAATGGGGGCTCGAGAGAATGAGTCCATAATTGGTTTGAACCATATTCAATCAAGGTTCATTAGTGCTCATTATGCAAAAAGCACAGTTACTTATGGGGACGAATCGAACGACAGACCATGATATAAACATGGAGGAGAACCAGATAGGTAAACCACTACACCAAAAGAAAGACAATTACTGGCTGTTTTGGGGGTTCTTGGTATGCATTTTGCGCGACTGACTTTGAACAAAAATTGAGCTCATTCCAACCTCTACTATCCTGCCAAATCAAGGGTATTCCGATCCGCGAAATCCGGATATCACCTCGAATTTTTTTTTTCAGCGACTTTGGCAGACCCCTCCCCTCATGGTTGCCGTAATATTCCCATATGCGGCAGCTTCACGTAAGTTTTCCCACCGGCTAATTTGTTAGCTTTATCAAGTTTATGTATTTTCGGACTTAACATCAGCATTTGAAGTAAAGAACCTGTTGTTTTGGACATTTCCATTTACCTGCACTGTGCAAAATTGATATTTCTGAATGTCAGCAACCTGTCTTCTGGACCAAACAACAGCATATACACTTATAGCCGAGGCTGCCGAGACAGTGGTCAAACCGATCTGACGGTGACAGTAGTGGCCAGGGTTGGACCTGAAGCACTGAAATGCCAGAATAAGATAGTCTCCCAAGTCAGACCTTAAATCACGATATTTTTTTTGTTTTATATGGGGACGGTCAAAAAAATATCCGCCTATGCACTTTCTTGTTTCTTCTTCTATCATTTTCAACGCGGTATCAAATACCTCATCAACCAGAAATCAACAGAGGCGGAACGTGAGCGTCACCTTAATCAGGAACTTGAGCTGGGTCAAGCAAAGGCAAGATAATTTATTTTCAATCGTTGGAAGCTTTATTCCGACCGAAATTTATACGGGTGCGCTACAACTTGGATGTACCACGTAATTCGGGTAATTTCTACGATGCATTCTGTGCATCTTTGTCATTAACAATGTGTTCAAATTCAGGATTCAAATACTGGTGATGCTGTTCATTCAATCTTCGGGGTGGGACATCGTCTAGTGGGCCACTGTCTCGCAAATCATCCTGTTAGTGTTCGCGTTGGGGCCTTCCAAACCTCTTTCCGCCTCAATGTTTTCGATATTCGGACCGCGCGGGCAAAGTTCGGTCCTAAGGCGACACTCACCGATTATTTTTCAACCGCTATACCTCGAAAAGATGTGGGAACTGATCACAACGAAACTAGCGTCGTCCATTCGATGGAAATCTCACCCTGCCCTCATCCGGAATGCACACATTCCTCCCTGCTTCCAATCATTCATAGTATCGAAACCGAATGGCCAAAGCTCTTGCATCTCAGACCAGAAACCTCGACGCTCGCGAGATTCCCTCTGGATTTGAAAACATTCGAAATCAGTGACGAGGCCGGTAACCTTGTTCAATATCAATTAATTGGCACCATCTCCTTTGACGCGCGATGCAAACACTGGACATCCAGATTCTTGATCAATGTTACATTCTCCTACGACGATGCTGTAAGGGCAACAGCTGCCAGGGCCTGAGGCCCGAGGTACTCAAGAGTCCAACAAGCACTGGGCAGAGGGAGAATCCTTAGTGGGCTAGCTACAACAAGAGGAAGAGTGTCTACTCACCTGGGCAGAGGGAGAATCCTTAGAGAACAGAGTAAGGAGTCTCCATGCCCAGGCGTCACAGTAAAAGGGCGCGTGACGCGTGACTTCTCACGGTGCGTGGGAACTATGTAGTAGCACAGCATCTATGATGTGATATCAATGATCAGATGATCCAACAGTAGCAGGGAGCCAGGGATATGCCCAGAAGAGGGAGGATCACAATACTGGTCCAGAGATCGTAGACCGACGAAGGCCCGAAGATACCCTGTGGTCCGGGGAGCGTGGGAAACCGGAGCCGGAGTCCGGAGGGCCGGAGCTCCCGGAGGGCCGGAGCTCGGGGGTACCAGAGCTCTCGGAGGGCTAGAAGTCTGACCGGAAGACCAGTAGGGAACCGGGTTGCGCTGAGCACTAGCTGTAGGAGCGCAGGGTCGACAGGAGTCTGTCGAGGAGGGGAACGGGGGGTCGGAAGGAGGAAGGTGTGACAAAGGGGTAAGTCTGGAGGGAGTAGCGTTCCCAAGAAGGCTGGAGTGATGCAAGGAATAGCGGAGCGGGTCGGGGAAGCGGGGGGTTCCCCTGACAATCAGCATGGACATGCAATTTCTGGGATACAGTGATGCCAATTGGAATGGAGACAGAGATACATCTCGTTCTACTTCTGGTTATGTGTTCATTGTCAACTCTGGAGCAATCGGATGGTCTAGCCGTCGGCAATCCATGGTCGCTCTATCTTCTACTGAGAGTGAATACATTGGACTTGCAAATGCAGGACAACATCTAGCATGGTTAAGATCCTTTTTTGACGAACTAGGTCAACATCTATCATTTTGTTCGTGATGACTTGGTTCGCACTGGAGAATGTATTGTCTTGTGGTATCCTACAGATGAAATGGTGGCAGATATTTTCACAAAACCTTTATCTCATGACAAGCACTCCAAATTCTGTCTATCTATGGGACTACGGCCTGGGTCGAGTGGGGGTGTCAGAATATGAATTATTCCGGGTAGCCGCCCCGCCGCTCCGGCCCTTGATAGATATCTGATACTTATCGTACAGCCTTGTTTTCTTACATATAAACCGTGCTCGTCTGTCCACCACCCTCAGTCTTTCATCCCACATTGCGGGAGACTGAGGGTGAGTTCTCTATCTATCTACCTACTTATATTTACTTACTCATTGTGTAGTTATTGCGCCTTCCGCGCATTTTCAGGTATTTAATATACAGTCTTTCATCCCACATTGCGGGAGACTGAGGTTATTGCGCCTTCCGCGCATTTTCAGATTCTGTTATCAGTTACCTCTCCTCTGCACACCAGAGCAATCTTGAGACTCACCGACATCGAGAGAGGCAGGAAATTGCAAGAATGTTATCTGCCAGCACTGCCACTGGCATGCGAGGTTGAACGTTGAATTCAATGCCTTGGGGCAGTGTATGGCAGACATACTGTGCAAAAAGATTTTGTCGACAACTGTGATAGGGCTATATTATACTTACTTACACGCTTGCTAAGTACCTTACACTAGCAGGAACTCGTGCTCTGCTACGAAAGTATAAACACAGTTGACCACGAATAGGCCAGCACTAAGAGCTCAAGTAAACATCAAGTATGCAATACATATGCTCTGTCCAGAAGTCTTCCCTCCTTCATGCATTCTGAGTGCTCAACACAGCTGATTCAGTTGTCACTACGACAGAGCAAGTAGAAATAAAACCTGCACTTCTGTATTCAATAGACGCTCGTCACCAACCTGCGGTTGGTTCCTCGCGTCCTTGTGTCCAAGATACCGGTCCCAATACTTGCGTACTTAGATTGAGCCTGTTCTCCTCCAACGAATCCCGCCAGACGAACAGCAAGAGCAGCGAGCCTGAGCAAATGCAGGTTGGCTCCTGTGCAACTTGTGAGGTAGGATAAGCAAGTGCAGGGTGACGCTCGTAGACAATTTCAGTTTATGAAGGTGAACACGGACAGAACAAAGAAATTGAACTGGGGAGATTCCAACATGCATCACCCAGGGACATGTGCATTGTGCACATTCAGCATGGCAGTCTTAGGATGGGCCAAATTCAACTCTACAGCTTGAGACATAAGAAGAGCGCCGGCGGTAAGTGTACTTGGGAATTGTGCTCGTAGCCGGGTTTCAGAGCGTTGTGGAATACAGGTACGATAGCAATATCCCAAATGAGCTAAGTGTACTTGAACGGAGGCACTTAAAAAATCCGTCCAGCACAGTGGGGAAAAGCGAGTATGCAGTACTGTACACAATGACAGTCTTTGGGGATATCAATTCTCATGAAGAATATGCAGAGCATTCAGGGTGGTGCTCGTAGGGGAAGAAATTCCAAGTGTCAGTCCGCCGAATTGAGATTCTCGGACTAAAACCTGCTCCGGCAAATGGTTCACAGCCGGATCTGGTTTCAGTGAAGACGGATGACAATGGCCGCAAGCATACAACTCGCGCATTTAATACCGAGACAGCCGAGCAACTCAATGCCTGGCTGACTGGATATGAGGCACAACTCCGGCAAATGTCTGATATCAATTTTGATTTTTCTGTCCACGTCTTGCTATTGCTTTACAAGGAGTTGGTGGAAAAGAGGGTTGGAAAGAAAAACGAGGGCCTAGACGACGAGTTTTGGGCAGCAGTTGACGGAACTGACTGATGTGAGCGTATCAATGGTCTCTATATTCTATCTTGTTTTGACAAACTTTACACAGAGGGTCGGCGAAAGCACAGAAGTTCAGTGAATTTTACTGCACGGAAGTTCGGTGACCTTCATCGTACCTGGAACCAAAATTCAACGAAGATCACCGTACCGTATTACGATATAGATAAATAGTCATTATCAAACTCGTATTGAAGTGTTAGATAAATTGTTATCGAAGTTCAACATGCGGGAGGTCTCGAGTTCGATCCTCGACCAGTGCATTCTTCCTTTTACACACTTTCAATAACCTCTAATAGGGGCGCTCAATTCTTAGCTCGTCAGCTCGTCTCGTCCGTAAAATATCGATTTTTTGATGAGGGGATCAAAATTTGATGGGAAGTGGAGAGAAATGCGGAGTGGGATCAGCAGCTCATCAGCTCATCATGCAATTAAATAATTTCTGGGACGAGACGAGCCGACGAGCTAAGAATTGAGCTCCCCTAATAACCTCCGCAGTTATGAGACAATGAATGTCGGCTGGCGCACCGACGAAGTCCGAGGGCGCGGACCGGCTTCGCGCATAATACACAAAAGCCGATCCTGCCGCTTCATGCCGGCATGATCAAATCGGTACGATTCTGATCGCTACGCTCTCCTGCCAGTAGGGCCTTGTTTTTGATTCCCGGACCATTAATAAACGGTTTTTTAAATTCGGTTTCCAAACAGGCCGTTTATAAACCTGTTTATAAACCGAACCCTAAAATTTCGCAAAATCAAGGTTTTCAACGCGAATTTTCGCCAAAATCTCCTCAGGGCTCCTCAATTAACACTCTACCAGCACTCTACCATGAATTCGAAGGCTTTCACTGTCAATTCAGAGCAGGCTACCGTATTGTTCCAAATTAGGAAACCATCGAGCAAATGGGTGCATGAATTAGCGATAGGAAGAGTATGATCTCCCCCCTTGAATATCATCACCCGGTTAGTCTCCTTTACTTCCTCAAAATGAGCAGAGTTTCTCTCACCTTACGTCAGCTAGAAGAATTAAAAACCGATGAAACTGGCCGAGCGTTCAAAAAACCGGTTTATAAACCAGTGTTTATAAACCAATTTACAAACTGGATCAAAAAACAATGCCCTACCTGCCAGCGCGTCGACGCTGCAGAGCACCTCGCTCGTCCTCTCTCGCTTCTATACGCGTTTTCTCCCGCCCTCCTCCCGTTTCCCATTTGTTTTAGTTCCGCTTAGGCTGCTTTTGGTCTCCTTTCCGGACCTTTGGTGGCCTTGGCGTGCAGGCTCGGCCGTTGCCGTGTTCCGTTCCTTTCGACTCGGCTTTCCTGACGCCCAGATGCGCAAAGTCGAGTCGGCCGGAACGGCCGAGCCTTCCACACACCCACAAGACCCTGCCTTCATCAGCCTCTCTCATCCTCAGCCCTCTCTCTCATCACGAATCGAGAAGACCACGACCCGCCTTGCGCCCGCACCGTGCTTACAGCTGTGCTTACAAAGCACCCAGCTGCAGTCATGTAAGCATCTGCATTTTGGAGCCCTATACCGATGAATGGAGAAGCAAGCTTCCCCGTTATGACCCTGCTATAACAACAGAGGCTCTCCTTCTTTATTTCAGTACAAGATAGGTGTATTCTGCACAATATTCATGATTGTGTTCCCTCTGTGCGGACTTAGACCTACTTAGACATTTCTGGGCACCTCTCGGAAGTCCCCGGACGTGCCTTGACAGCTCACGGGCTGATGGGTTTACGGCATGCGCTCCATCGTTGGGTGAATAGCGTTTACTATGAGCCATCGCCGGCTCATGTACTATGTCTGTGGATGCCACGGAAAAATCGCGTTTTTTCAAAACGAAAAAAGGGAAAAATGAGAGAAAAAAGGGAGAGACTCAAGGAATTATATGAAGCTCGTCTACCTCATCTGTACAGCTCAGAGCTTGTTATAACGCTGAAAACGACGATTTTTCGGTTTGATTTGCCTATCGAAGCCGACCGTTCCGTGGAAAATCCTCTGATTTCAAACCTATGTCTTTCGGAGACTTGATCCAAGGAAAGGCTCGCTGATCCCTACACAATAGAGGGTTTGCGATGAGCCATTGGAGCCATTGAATGGCTAACGACTTCCCGATTAGGAAACGTTGATGGCCCAGACATTAATGGCAAATTACACAAGAGCTGCCTGGAATGAAGTTTGGATGCAGAGACGGGTGTTAGCCTTTGTCAATGCGCCGGAATCTCGACTTTTGTGTAGCCATTAGCGATCCAATGGCTGCATCGCAAACTCGCTAATGATGGCAATACATTTTTCGGCGATGCAGAACCGCTTTCGTCAAGGCAGATAGACGGCTTGGTTGCACCCACTATTCTGCACCTGCGCGAGTCCAATTCTCGGCATTTTTGAATTTATCGATGTCTCTTATCGTTTGAAACTTTGAAAATTCCTTGAGAACTTAATACAACCAGTGGGTCCCCGCCCGTCTTCTTTCTCTAGCATATCACCTCTGTGGTCGTTCGTCAAGGCAGATAGACGGCTTGGTTGCACCCACTATTCTGCACCTGCGCGAGTCCAATTCTCGGCATTTTTGAATTTATCGATGTCTCTTATCGTTTGAAACTTTGAAAATTCCTTGAGAACTTAATACAACCTCCATTTCTTTCCATCGCCAATGTAAGCCACTCTCAGTCATTGATCGCGAGCACGTAAGCTAAAGTTGAAGGGCAAACGGAGGCTACTAAGAGCTTTCCTTAATGTGGTATGTAGTTTTCATGGGACGGCCATTTCATTGCTGATTTGCCATCGAAATGTGCGTAGAAAATCATTCAATCCCGTTAAGTGCACACCGGAATCACGGTCACCGCACCAAATTGAAACTCTTCTGCTCAGGCGTCGCGAGGCTTACAAAAGCTCAAAAAGGAGACTACTGTAGCAATTTGTATGGGTGAAACGTAACGTGTAACGCCCGCCCTGTTTCGTTCCAACGGTAACGCATAATGGTTGTGTGGTTTTCCTGAGGACTGCGTGACATACAAAGGTGTCAAATTATCATGTTTGCGGCCGTAAAATGTCCGTAAAATCTACTGCTATAATCCTCATCCTCCTCACGCACCCAATCACACTCCGTAACATCGTATCAATGTTGACTACTCTCCGTGTTGTTCTCACCCTCATCCGCAGCTACTAACCCATCAAAGTGCAGAGAGATTAGCTGTAGTGCGAGAAAATGAACCTTCAACTGCAGTTGAACTGCAGTGACTTCAACGCCAAGAGCATCTTTGATTAAAATTGGTATTACATACTGTCATAAATAAGTAGTATGATTTGATTTGCATGGAGCTTTGAGATTTAGTGCTATGTAGTAGCAACCGGGCAGGGCAAGCCAATAAGCCCCAAAAAACTGTTGTTGATATGTACCCCAGCGAGCTCGAGCCCGAGCCTGCAAATTTCGGACCTCCTGGAGCAGTTTGCAGACTCGTGAGTCGGCCTCCAGGCTGACGGGAGAGGCGCCGTCACCTCGCCCTTTAGGCCTTGGCACCAAAAATGATGAGTGGTACGAGAGAAGGGAGAAAACATTTGATATGCGGCCTCATTCTACCCGAATTCTACGCGAGATTCTCAGAGAGATTGTTCCAGACTTGTCTTATCGATGCGGACTCGAAGTCTAGTTTAAGCGCCGGATAAGCGCTTGCACAAATCGCGCTGACACAATACTTTTCGGCGCCAAAGGGTTGACCAATCAGCTGACCGTGTGAGCATCAACAGGACACAACAACGCGTCGTCTCTCTTCCTCCCAGCACCTTGCCACTCATCCTCAAAATCTTGTCTACCTTTGAAAGGGGGCACAACACAGTAATACACGCGGAGCTGTCAAACGGCTCCTCGGCAATGGTCGGCATTGCTGATCGGTAACAGCCGACGGCTTCCAGTGGGACGTTAATGGCTTGTGTTGGAAGCCGTTGAAGTCCGCTGGAGTCCATTGGATTCGCTCCCAGTGACGTCCAGTGGCTTCCGTTGGCTTCCAGTGAACCCCATTGTTCTCAAGCAGAATTTTCTGAACTCTGATTTTCCGGCCGCACTTGTATAATTTGTCAAGTAGTTCAAGTTCGCAGGGTCCGTGAGGGAGGGGAGATTGAGATGAGCAATTGAATGTATTGTTCGAATGTCAAAGGGGTATCATATGGCTTGGTTAGATTGCACTCGAGGCTCGAGCTCATTTTAACTCGAGGTCACGAATAATTATAAGTAAATCAACGTAGTAGAATCAGTTGAATTCTCGGAATTACTCCGATCCGAGTTATGACTAGCACTGGCTTCTGAATTCTAAACAACACTGGTACTGAGGGTTGGAAACTTTGAGGCTCACGCATCATTCAGTGTTCCGCTACAATTCAGGAATCAATTGAACAATTCCCTTTACCTAAATCTGCTAGAAGTAAAGTTTTGAGGTACAGAAAGTCTCCCTAAATATTATCGAACCTTGATTGAATTTCTTCCAAACCCCAGTGATACACACTGTATTCCACTGGCTTTGGCCGCACCGGCTGGCACCGGCAATCGGTGCGATTGATGGGATGCAACGTGATGCATCGCTAGCCGATGGCCGCCAACAGCCACCGGCAGCCACTGGTGGCCACCAATGACTTTGGTAGTGATGGGTGTATTACTCGCACAACACACAATCCTCTTTCACTACCGGCCTTCTTCCATCTGCCCCGCCAGCCACTTGTACATTGTAACCAAACGGCGTGTTGCTTGAGAGTAGAAGGATGTGGGCTGCTGCTCAAAGCGCCCTGCCATCTACTTTCGCGATCAGCAACGCGGCAACAAGCTATTTATTGGATTCTATGGGCCCGAAACTCAGTGTTCCTCCTCCTCAAGTTTCCTTGTATTCTGTGTTCAGAGGGACAGTATGGGGGTCGGGAGGGGTGGATGTTATGGTTGGATTGGAGGGATACAAGCTCTGGAAGATCAAGAGGTGAGTTCATTTCTTACTGTTTAGTGAAATAGGTCTCTCTTCCTATTCCTCCGGTGCGCTGTTTTGAAAGAGTCCAGGTCATTATTCTTGTACCAGTTTGTTTTGCATTCATTTCACTTCGTTCCTCCCTTGCTTTCTCTCCTCGCTGCTCTTTTATCTCCCATCCAAATTCTGTTTGCATGTGAACAGCTGTATACTTGCGCGGTCTGACCGTAGGCCCTATGTTTATATCTCAGTTGTTATCACATTGTGTCAGAGCTAGGTATATTCCCTTTCCCTTGTCTCTCGGCTTTTTGTCCGGTTCACTGTTTAAGAACTCTTGTGAAGACTCGAGAGTATGGGGTTGAGTACGGCGAGTAGCGATCTCAGTGTTCAACAAGTAAATTTTTCCTGACATTCCGTCTCATCGCCATTGATTTCCAGTGGCACCCATTGTGAGCTGCCAGAAATTTGAGTTGTTTTATTTCAATGATTGACGGTGGCTTCGGCCTCTTTTCGATGAAGAAAGCAAGCAGGAACCGCTAAAATTCAATGGAGTATGGTAGGAGGCAAGGAGTTCAAGGGACATTGGTGGCATATTTTAGGTTGAATTCTGGTGTAAACCAGGGGAGTCCACTGGAGTTCGATGACTAGGGTCGGCCAGAATTCAGCCGTTGAAATCCGCTGAAGACCAACGATCGGCACTGGACTCCGGCGATCATCGATGCCGACTACTGCCGTGTATTACTGGGATTATAGGCGTGGTACAAAATGTGAAGGTGTATGCGTTTATTTTTGCGAGAATTGGAGCTGTGCTTTTTTTTGGCTGGAACCTAGGTTGTGCATTTTTACTCTTGTTTGCTAGTAGGGGCGCTCAATTCTTAGCTCGTCAGCTCGTCTCGTCCGTAAAATATCGATTTTTTGATGAGGGGATCAAAATTTGATGGGAAGTGGAGAGAAATGCGGAGTGGGATCAGCAGCTCATCAGCTCATCATGCAATTAAATAATTTCTGGGACGAGACGAGCCGACGAGCTAAGAATTGAGCTCCCCTAGTGATGTGCAAAAAAAAAAATGAATCAGAGCTGTGTGTTTTCCGGTCTACACCGGCATGAATCCCAGTATGTCTCAATGAAAACTGACGTGACAGTATCAATTACCAAATTGGGACTGCGACTTGTCACAGTTCGGTCCGCAACCATACTCAATTCTTCGACTCGTTCACCATTTTCGGCGAATTGTTCTCTTCCTCCCATTCTCGGGCATGCAAGGCTGTGTGCGCAGCCAATGTATTCATGTCGACTCATTCTTATTGTTTACATTCTTGGACACCTCTTGACTCATACCACCATTCTATTTTTAGTTTTGACTCACTTCGGACCCGGATACGGCACAGCTGCATGAGTCATTCTATGACTGCAAGGGTTCTCATGTCTTCATTGGTTCCTCAATTCAGGGCGAATTCACCCGGCTCAAAAAGCAGTTCACGCAGTTGGAGAACCAAAAGATCAACACTATTGATCTCAAGCAGTTTGCAATTCAACGGGCACTCATTGAGAAGAAAGAGTCCGGTTCTCTGGACTCATTAGCGGCAAAATTCCTCGGGGTGTTTCTTTCGAAAGACCCGTCACTCCGAACGGGCGAGAATTGGGAGCAGACGGTTATTTCACCTGATTTAATCAACTTTGCAGCACTCGATGTGTACACCTCTCGGTTGATTTTTGAGAAGCTTTCTGAGACAGCCGCGCTTGAATGCGTCCAGCACGATACACCTCCGAGAACTCGGGTTGCATTAATGGCCAGAGAAGGAGGGGAAATCGTTGCATATGGGCAGATTTCGCCTATTCAAACTTCGTCGTATGCTGGTGTCCGGATCACCAAGTCTCGTGTGCTTGTCGACGTTGATTTTGTTGTTGTCCCATCAGCAGCTGCTGTCCTCCATCTCGTAGTACCCTCTACCGCTGGGGTTGGAGCCAAAACCAGATCAGGCGCTCTCACTCTCGCACACCTTCGGTCCCTGTCTGATTCCCCGGATTCTTCGTTTCATCTAGTCAGTCCAGTTTCTTTACTTCAATTTGATCGACGGGAGCCATCTCAGCGGGTAAGCTTTGCCTCTCAGACATCCGCACATTCCCAATTTTGTTCAGATCCATCCAGCACCAACACTGTCCCCGCCACTTCCGCTTGACCCAGCAGTCTTTCATACGGAGATATCGGATCCCGATTCGAATGAAGCGGAAGATGACGAGGGTTCCGACGATAAGATACTGGATAATGAGGACCAAGCGGATGAAAGACTGCACACCGAAATGCTTGAAGCTAACGCTGAAGCCGGTTTAGGTTTGATTCTTCTCATTTGTTCTAGCAGCTATTCTCAATTCTTTATATCACAGATAACCATTTGGAGGATGACTTCGACACGTCTCCACTGGGCAAGGGGCTCTGGAATATGCTTAACAAGATCATGACCTCGCCAGAAGATGCTGAACAATGTTACACGCGGATCAAGAAAGATATCTTTCATGCTTTCCATATGATCCCACTTCCATCGACCCATGGACTTCGAGCCGTCTTTCTTCGGACTCTTCGAGATCATATGATGCGCTGGGATCCTGCCATCCGAGCTCGAGTCGATGAAAAATGCCGCAAGGTTTTCAAAATAGGATTTGATGTTATGTTGATTCGGAATCCCCGTTGGATTAAGAGGCGCACTCCCCGATACGTTCCTCCTCCGAGCGTCTTAGTACCAGCAATTGAACATGTCTTCAACATATTTGGCGGTGCTCTTGACGCCAAATCGGGTCAGCCGCTGTTCAATGCATCGGCGCGGCAGAAAGCAGAAGCTGTGCTCGATCTCGCGAGAGAGGGATACCTTTCGGACCCAACAGGAGTTGTGTTGTACGAGAAGGTGGGAGTGGATAAACATGGACTCGAGTTATTCAGTTGCCGCCGCGGTACAAACAAGCTTGAAGGTGGCCCACATAGTGATATATCTACAGGAAGTTTGGGGCCTTTCATGGTATGTTGCAGTCCCTGGTCTTTATTGTTAAGCTAATCAACTTTTGTAGCGGCCCCCCGTCTGACAGTAAACTCACTTACTGATCATCGTACATATTATAATCTTCAGGTATGCGGTTTCTCATGTCATCCTCGCCCAACTTACAAATTCAAGGCAATGGCAAAACATGAATTCGGGGTCAATTGGGAATATCACCACGATCTTGCACTCATCAACCGCACATCTTTTTTGTTAAACTACCTCGCCGATGTTGTGCCGGGAGTTGAATCATACGCTGATTGGTTGAATGCAGATTTGTATGAGCGGACCACAGAGAAATTTGGAATATGTGAAGTTCCAGGTAAGATTTATTGCCTTGTCTACTTCGGCGCCCGAATTCAAGTCCCGCACCAGAGTCTTTGCGAATCCTTGGAATGGCCCCATATAATAAAGATGCAGTGGAAAATTCAAGCTCACTGGAAACAATGATTGGCTCCGACGGCGCCAAGGTGTCGCGTTGCCCATAGTCCATCCTACCTCTCCAGAGGCGCGGACGTACTATTTTGCCAATGTCGGAGATTTTGTTATTGAAGCAAGTGCTTCCGGCCAGCGCAAAATAAGCAACGAGAATTTTGCAAGGAGGTGGAATAGTACAGCTGATGGAAAAACTCGATTTTTCATCACCGCCGATATTCTTGCGGCATTTGCCAAATCCTGGGAGAAAACTAACAATGCGCGCGCATCGCAGGAATTGATTTCTGCCAAGGTTGATATGGCACGTCAAACGCGTCAACTCTTCCAAGACAACAACAACCTACCGTTCCCGACCTCGCTCCTCGGAACAGCAACATCTTCCCATCCACAAGAAGGTGTTCTTGAATTTGACGCTGAAAACCCATCTCTCCCAAGCTCGATCTCCACCGAGCTTGCCATTTCCCGGCCGCATATTCCCCCGCCTCAGCAATCTCAAGCTTCTTCATCTACCTCAGTATCAAATGCTGGTCAAGCGCGTTCTCATCCCTCAAACACAATCCAATCTTCGGCGTCGACGCTGTCTGATGTGGGTGTAGGTCAATCTCCCGCTGATCATAACGATGGTTCGGATGACAGTCAGCGTCAACTCGGTGACATGCAGTAAGTTCTGTTATTTTTTACTCTCTCTTGTTCGAACTTCCATCAAATTACAGAACGTCAGAGCCTTTCTTGACCGCGCCTGCGCCTTCCGAGTCTTCAGCCTCCAGTCGCCAAGTTCCGCAATCTGAACCGTTCGTATTTGTGAATTACATTTTAGAGTATGCTGAAGCAGATGACAGTGATGGAACTGTCGAACGGAGCTCGAGACGAGTTGTACCCGAAGATCAACGCAAGCGGCGCATGCGTTCATGTCGTCGATGCCGCAAAACAACTTGTCCGGGCAACAGTGACATTCTGAACTGCTCACTTCCTTGCAAGATTCCGTGCAAAAAATGCCAACGTACTGAAGGATGTAGAGGTGTTGATAAAGGTAGACATTGTACATTTTCAGGCTAGCCAAAAGGTTCAGACCATCGCTTGATATCCAAATTCAATGTTTTCTTGTAACATATTAATCTACATTGCGGCCAGTACTAGAACAGTTTTCAAGCCCTTTCCTATTTTCCCCCTGTGCCGAATTCTTTTTGAAAGTTCGAGCCACGGGACCCAGTACATTGAAAAAAAAAACCACAGGTGACACCCAGTGAACACTTGGTCTAAATAGTACAGTACAGTGGCGGCAAGATCACTTTGCTTGCCTTTTATGGAAATTCCCATCAATTCTGACCTTTTCATCATTGTCAGACATTTCTGGGGGAACGGAGGACATAGAAGGATATTCTCCATGATAATATGGTATACCCTCCACCTGAACCAATTTTATTTGTGGCTTTTCCGCCAGGTTTGCGGAAAAATCGGTCATTTCGAGGGCTTTATTTCGCCGGAAATAGCCCCAGATTGCCGAGCGTTTTACTGGCCGGGGCCATCGGTTTAATCGGTCTGAGGACCGATTCGCACCCTTGGAATGGCGGATACCTTAGCTATCGGACTTATAAAAATCTAAGCCGTAGCATCAAAAATCAGTTTTCGGACCAAAAAAAATGACCGATTGCACAGCCACCCACCTATAACCGACGCCTAGAGCCTCGGACCGAGGGCAAAAGCCCATTTTTTGCTGTTTGCAGCTGAGCGGAAGTGAGTTTGCACCGCGAGGAGTCAGGAAAAGGGCAAAAATTAGAGGAAATTTTGTGCTCAAGGCCGTAAAAAGATTGACCGATTACGTAATAAAATGAGGTCTCAACGTCAATCGCATTCTTTTCATCGGTTTCCTTCCAAAAATTTTGGGCTCATGTGCGATGCCCATGTCCTTATTTGGACATGGGACTGCACCCGTACATGATGGCCGTCGGCTGACATCATTCCGGTGATATCCTGCCGCGAATTGACATGGGACATGGGCCTGTTTTCGTTGGTCGCCACTGTCCCGGCAAACTTATCTGTAGCTGAGAGCTCAAATGAGCGAGTTTCCATCTTGATACATACCCATGTGCAAATCCGGCCGCGGCTACGGTTGGCGGGAGAGCCGCGGTTGATTGGGGGAGCCCGGAGCTTGCTCCCCCTTATCAGAGCGGACACCAAATTGTGATGGGGCTGTGCTTTGAGCCTGTGTCCTAAGTGTTGATGTAATCGATTGAGCCGTGATAGACTGCTATCCCGAGTGATGCGCAGCTTAGTTTCCTGATCCTTGGCTGTATCCGGCTGATCCATGGTGATGGAGCCATGTGGTGTGCTGATTTACCCACCGATTGCCTCCATGTTGAGTACTTACTACTTTCTGACTTGAGATCTCAGATGCAGGCGGCATTAACTGGCAAGAAAATTGGGATAGAAAGAGCCAGATTCAATGTATCAAAATCAAGTCCCGTGCAGAAACCCGCATCTGTGGCGCTTGACACTGATACGAGGACTTTTGTTGTTTGTCAGAGTCAAATTTCGATACTGTGAGTAAAAAGTGATTGGAAAGTGACTTGGTTTGGGGAAAAGGTGCCGGGGTACCCCGAGTGCTAAATAACACTTTTCTATGTGGCACCCCGGCCGCCGGAGCTGCCGGACGTTTGCCGAACACCTCAGAGACTCTATAGTGATGGGAAATCAGTGCCAGCTGCAGCAAAATATTCCCCCAGAAAGTATCTCAACAGTTTTGTTTCGCACAAGATCCCCCCTCTGTAGGGCATACAAATCATATCCTTGATTGGGGGAGCTTGCTCCCCCTTATCAGAGCGGACACCAAATTGTGATGGGGCTGTGCTTTGAGCCTGTGTCGTAAGTACTGATGCGATCGATTAAACCGTGATTAAGAGGCTTCCGCAGCAGTTCCGCCTGATCTTCTGCCATTCCCGGTGATCCTGCGAAAAGCTGATCTATAACAGTTCCGAGTGATATGAGTGTGATATGGATCCAAAGACCACCAGCATTAGTACGGACACAGTGACGTAGGTTTGTATGCCGTGTTCCGGCCTACTAGTGGGGGAGCTTGTTGGATTCCGTGTCAGAGTTTTCAACACCAAATACATCTCAAGCGCATTTGGCTGATACAGTACATACAATGCATACATCTAAGCAGAGTAAAAGTAGTATGTCTTTGAGAAGCTAATTTCTGAACCTTATCAGCCCGCCGTCGACCTGATGGCCTGATTCGGCCTTATCAGGCCTGATTTATACTGGTAATTCAAATTGGATTTTTCCGACAAGATATACAGTATATTCACTGAATTACTAAGTTCAGAGTCCTCATTGGCTCTTCGTGTGCAATAGTTTCTTGAGCCTCCCGCTCAAGGTAGCCACCCTGGCATCCCGCGTATAGGTAGTACAAATAGTGGCTAATCCACCCCCAGGCTGTCATCCAGTCTCGAGAAAAATTGGCCTCGGATAGCCACCGGTGGCTACCGCAAAGTCTCGAATATAGGAGTCAAATATGTGCATTTGGAACAAGGCAAGAAAGAACTGAGACAAGTTGTACGAGATACGTGTAATATAGGAGTCAAATATGGGCATTTGGAACAAGGCAAGAAAGAACTGAGACAAGTTGTACGAGAGGGTGTAACTTTATGGGTAACACCTAATCGGGGTCAAAAATAAAGCAAGGCCCGCCAAAATGAACAAGTTGCCGCGGGAATCGAACGCACAACCACCGCGGCCCGCATGCAACTCGATTTACAGCTGTTCCGGAAAATAATGAGACTTGCCGTTTTTTTCCCGCGAGCATTCCCAAAACGGAAGTCGTCGCCATTTTAGTTCATTTTCATATTGGGAGACCTTCTGAGGACATTTTGAGGCCTTGAAAGGTGGAAGAAGTTTCTCAGGGAGATTTTGGCTGCTCTGCTGACCCTTTAGATGCTCTCGCTGAAAGCCTTTCGTTAGAGCGACCATTTCTGATCAATTCCGTTTTGGGAGGTCCGACATACTCCCGATTATCTCCGACATCCTCTCTCTCTCGACATTTACGCGTCATACGAGGGCACAATTTGGGCTGGATGCATAGGATAATCCTACTGAAACACATTTGTACCTTTACTTAGAGTTAAAAATTGAGTTGTGCCCCCCAGAGAACTCAAATGAACTAAAATGGCAGTGACTTCCGTTTTGGGAACGCTCGCGGGAAAAAAACGGCAAGTCTCATTATTTTCCGGAACAGCTGTAATGCATGCACAACCCCTAGACCATAGCCAACACTGCATGTACTGAAATCGAGACAAATAGAGAGTTTGCGGTGAGCCGCCAGAAGCCACCTGGCGGCTCTAATGGCATGCGGATTGGAGCGGCTATGCTGTCTGGCGGCTCGTTTGGCGGCTGGTAAATTTGGTTTTGCGAGTCTATTCTTAGTACTTAGTCATCTATATCCATACACAAACGAAGAAAATTGGACCCGAAAATCTGACGCTATCGCACATTTGAGCCGAAGACTTCGGTTGACGCTGGAAATTGCTTCAATTCAAAACAATTATGCACGTTTGGACAACGAACTCTCATTGGCTGAAGATATAGTCAAATATACAAGGTACCCAACCTCGAAATTGTGCTAAGGACCGCGCGCGACGAGCCGCTGAACGAGCCGCCACATGAAGTAGCCGCTCCAATCCGCATGCCGTTGGAGCCACCAGGTGGCTTCTGGCGGCTCACCGCAAACTCTCTAATACATAGGGCGCCTAATTACCTTATATGGAACATATTTCCTTATTTGGGGCATGTCAGACTGGGGGAGGCGTAGAGCATTTGGATTGATTGGAAGTGTAGCCTCCACATCACCGGCTAAATCACCAATTGCCTTATTAGGAATGTCATTGTGGGGGAGGCGTGCGCCAGCCTGTCACCGCGAAGCTGTCGACAATAGAGAGTTTGTGCGAGCGACCCAGGTCGCTTTTCGCTTGCTCAGATCTCCGCAACAATCGATACTAGGTGTGAACACTCAGCGACCTAGAAGAGAATTGCCCTGGGGTGTTCCTAGGTCGCTGGGATTTTGCACCTGAGACTGCTCGTTGTGGAGATCCGAGCGATTTAATAGCGACCCGGGTCGCTGGCACAAACCCTCTAATGTCAAGAATATTGCCGAGAAGCGCTTTGGTAGCACGGCGATTTCATCAGGTGCGCCTCTTTCTTTACTCGTCGTGCATTTCAACTGAATAGTTGGTTTCATGCAGGCACCCGTTCATGAGCTGATAAGTAAGTCACCCGCGTATATGTTCTCGCTATGCGTACTGATCTTATGTGTATATAGACAAAACTCTTTCTCTCAAACAAGACAGTTTCACGCACAACCACGATGTCATCGTGGTACGTCTACCGCTATCTACTTGGGAGCGATGTAATTATAGAAACTTACAGGAACGCTCGGTGGAAATGGGAAGGAAACCGGAGCATCAACCAAAAGTCGGGGCGGCGCGTGGGCTGGGAGAACATGCAGGTTGGCATCCCTTAGTGGTGCGCTCCATCGTTGGGTCAATAGCGTTCAGTGTTGGGATGGAGGTGGGGGGCGTTTAGTGTTGGGATGGAGGTGGGGGGGCGAGGATGGGAGCGCAAGACGGCCTCGCAGTGGGCGCCAGGCGGTGGCGGGAGCAGGAGCAGCGCAGTAGAGCGACCCAAGTGTATTTATATATCAAAATAAAGAAATTGTTTTACTGTCCTATACCTTGTCCTATACGGTTCGATGCACTAGTCATGGACTTGTTAAGGGGTCCCGTGGAGAAGCGACAAGATCACTGGCGGAGTCTGAAATTCACTCCATTTGGAAACCCTTCCAAATTGGGAAACTCTGCTAAATCAGGCAACTGCTCCTACTTTCGATACCTCTGAGCATCCTTGTAACCTTCTGAGCCTCAAAAAATATGTTCGAGGTACCTTATGCGTGCTATGACCCGGTTGCTTCAGTCGTTAGCAGCGGTTTAAGGTCAAATTTTCCTTCATTGGGTGAAAACCCCCACTTATACGATTCATAAACTGTCGGCGAGATATTGTGCGGATATACTCTGAAGATCATTACTTTCATTGAGCCCTCATACACATTAGTTCTAGCGGCGAACTTGACCACCACGCTCAATGCGAATGCGAAAGCTTTCGGTGTGTGATGGCCGCCCTAGCGACTTTCCTAGAATGGAAGCCGTGATCAAGCCGAGCCATCAATTGACGCTTCTCAGCCGACCCCCCTCATACGTCCAAGACTTTATATACGTTTGAACGACTATCTTCAAAGAAGTTTATAAAGTCTTGTTTACGAGACTACGATGCACCTCGATACAGAATCGTCAAAAACCCCATTTTTGTTGTCTGAGGCATCGGCCTGCATTGACCTGCCTCGAGATGCATCGATAATGTGAGCTAAGGCGTCTCAAGGCATGCCGATACACGCCGATGCCGGCTAAGACGGTGTTTTCTGGGCGATGAGCGCTGAGCGCTTGGACTTGGTGCGTGGGGACACCAGACACGTATTGATCACGTGCTGGCACAGGGTTGTTGGGGGATAGCGTGGGGACTGGCAAATCACACCAAACAAATGTCTGTTTGGACTTTGTTTGTTCGGAGTCGGTCCTGCCCCCCGCCCTCTACAGTGACGCGAAAAATCTGAAACAAATTGCAAATGAGTCCTGAGCCGAATCCTCAGGGAATGTCCCGCGCCGATTTCCCAAATTTTCCCCAAGAAAACCGGAACATTAACGCAGAAATGGCTGTGAAATGGCTTTGCACGGAGAAAATAATCATTTGCGGAACAGCAAGGGCCAAAATAAAAAATGTGGCCGGGACATTCCCTGTAGATTACAAATACTAAGAGATCCTATACTCAAGTTGTGTTGAAAATGTCGCCGGTTGAGGCTGCAGAAGGGACTGATGAGGGGCAGACATTTGATCACAGCCACTTGCCAGTCCCCAGATAGCGTTTAGTGAACTATAGTTCAACTACTGTGGATTAAAACCGGCCCCTTGCTCCCTTCTTCTCTCCGTCACTTCGTCTTCCATCCCATGGCTTCTACAGAGCCCGTCCAAGACAACGACGAACTCACAAAGGACCTCGACAACGGAAAGGACGACGCTCAGGCTGAGCTAGACCCTTGTCTGTATTTTTCCTGCTTTTTTTCCCTCACCGCCTTCCAACGCGCTCATCGCGCTCTTGTCCCCCTCCAGCTGTCTCTGTTGATACCCCAGTCAAGCGTGGACGCGGTCGTCCCAAGGGCAGCAAGAACAAAAAGCCCGCACCGACCGCCGCCGAAGATTCGACCTCGACCACCCCACGGAAGCGCGGCCGTCCGCCCAAGGTACCCGTGCGCAAGGTCACGCGTCACCTCGCACGCTCATTCCGTTACCACAGGTGCCAAAGGACGACGATGACAAGGTCGCAGACGAGGACGCTGATGGCGAGGACGAGCCCGTGCCTAAGCGTAAGCGCGGTCGGCCGCCTAAACCAACCGTCCCAGCCGACCCCAGCGCGCCCCCAAAGAAGCGTGGTAGACCCCCCAAGAAGCCTGCCGAAGCTGCAGACCCCGGGGACGCCTAGTTGGCCTCCACTGTCGTATCCGATTTTCTCGTCCGATTATCATCCTCGCGTTCGATTACCCTACCCCGCGCTGCACCCCGTCCTTGTCTCATGAACCCCCACACCGTTACTGTGGACCTATACCCCTCTTGCCCGTTTTCTTTTTTCATTTTTTCATTCACCCCGCCTCTCGTTTATTCATGTGTTCATCATCCACCCGATCTATGAGGACATGTACACATCCAATATATCGTCTGACTGGTTGACTTTCCATAAGCATTAAAAAATGTTTCTGCATTATTTCGGCTGTTTTCGCCACCATATCACCGCAATCCCGAGACATCTGTCAGGACCCCATCGGGCTCAGATCTCACTTTGAGTATTCGGAATATTTTGGACCCTCTCATAGATTAAAAATCTGAAGGAGGGGTCTCCCCCCCCCCTCTACATTTATCTCGCCTCGAATACTTTTCTTTCACTTCGGCTTGACGATGCGCCGAGCGCATACGTCACGTCCTAACGGTGATCACCGTGATGATGCTTGTGATGTCGCCTTCACTGCTCTTCACACATCGATCCTCGACATTCAGCCCAAGCTCTTGCAACGTTTTGATATCTCCTCATGTTGTCTCAGCACCACAACACGTTCGCGACATGTATCTGACCCGCATCGCGGTCCACCAACCACCCTGCGCTCTGTCCTCGATCCGTCCCCGGGGTGAACACGAAGCCATCCTCTCTTGCATTTTCTGTCGACAAAATACCCCAATTTCACCAATGCCGCACACGGCAGCGCTCAACAATTCAGGCATGCGGCGGAAATCCAGGGTCCTTTGGCCTTGCTGCTGGTCTCAGCGGCGATTCGCCGGCCCTTGGCTACGTAGTTGCTGCGCTCCGATAAAAGTGCAATGGTGCGTCTCTCTGTGAGAAGTAGGAGGGGAGGAGGAAGGTGTGACCACTAATGGTGGCTCGGCTCAGACACAGATGGACGCAGAGGGCAAGCAGCGACTAGTGTATTGATACGCGAGTACATCAATATCATAGCATGCCGAAACAAACTACGTATTCTCACACTCTCTTCCTTGTTCAAGGAGTCTCTCTCTCGTTCACCACACTCCTTCTAGTTTTTCTTCTCGCACTTCACTTCAAAATGTCTGATTCAGACTTCCCGCCATTCCCTCCCGCCCCGTTCACCCAAAACAGCACCTCTGGTACCCGCGATTGCGACTCCATGGCTCCCAATAATCCTCCCTCCGGACCTGTCTCTGCGATGCAGCCGCCTCTTCATTCAGCGCCGTACCAAGACCTTTACTACAACCACAACGGTCAGACATGGGTCCGTGCTCCTGACGGGAACCTGGTCAATTCTTTGTTGGTGCGTCATTCAATTCGCCTTCGTTGATTTTGTCTTATGTGAATTAGCCGTCGCCCCAGATAAACCCGGCCGCTCGTAGTTCATCGGGGATGCCCAACTTCAATCAGGTATGTATACACAATTTTCTCCTGGCACCCAGTTGATTCCATCATCGCCAGGCTGGATTCTACAACTTTCCTCCATCTAACTTCCCTCCTTCCAACTTCGCTCCGTCCTTCGTTGACAACACTGCGGCTCATCATCCTGTCCTTCACCAAGCTGCCGACTCTTCCAACGCCGAACCTTCCACGATCGCCAGGGGCCGGGACTTCAAGCCCGCCCTCAAGGTCGGCGGTGCTCGTCAAAAGGACAGGAAGGGCAAAAAGCGTCAACGTTCGGTGGACTCCAACGATGACTGCGAAGGAAACGCTGTGTCGGCAACAAGATAAAAACCTTCTGGCGTGCGAGTGAGAAGTTTTTCGTATATTGGCTTTGCAACGCGTGAGTCGTGCCAACTACCGGCTGCGTTCAGGTTGGCAGCAATGATAGTACCTAGCAACAAATGAGGCTCGACGAATTAAATTCAAGAAAGCTGGCGAGGCGTACCTTTCGGCGAAAACACCAAGACTGAGCTCACGAAATGTTCGCAGAGCCAACCATTGTACGTCGCATTTTCAATTTCCTCATCGTCTGATGTTTGGCATGGAAGATTGAGCCCGTCGATACTCGCGAAAGCACCGGTTAACCGCGGATGTCGCTCAATGATCAGGTCATTGTAATCAGAGAATTCTTCTCCTGCTGGCCAACGAATAGCTGCTTGGGGAATAGCGCGCAGCGTGTCGAGGAGAAGCTTGAGCCCAAATGTGATGTAGCGGGAAATGGTGCTTGGTATCAATGCGAAGATTTGTTGCAAGCTAATTTCGCGCATCGTCGAATTCATGTAATGCAGGAGGAGTCCGAGGGCTCCAGATTCATCCAAAGAGCGTCTTCCAGGACGCGTTTTCCCAGTACCGACTGCATCATCTCGTGGAATGGGAATGGTGTTCCACGCGAGACCGAAACCAGCACTGAGGATCAACCTGAAAGTTGCGACGTCGAAACCCATAGTTGTTATATAGGCGCGATCGCTTCGGGACCTGTATAGCACTTGCCAAGCTGTGGTTATCCGAGCAGCTGCGGCCGGCAAAGGTAGAGTCGACTTGGTTTTCTTCGCTCTGCGCGCAGTCTCCGAGCCTCGACTGCTCCAAGTAGTATTATAGCCATCCCCATCCCGGCAAGACGTCGTTGGTCCTCTATTTCATCGTAGTCCATGTCTTCGAGCTGTTGATAGAGCATAAACGCGTCCAGATCCATGATTCGGCGTGTCAGAGCAAGAGTAAACAGGCGCGTTGTGACTTGTTTACCCAGCACATGCTCAAGTACACTAATTCGCGGGAAAAGCGCAGCGCAATAGATTTATAGCTTATGGGAAATGTGAAGAATATTTTTTATACGTGATCGCGATCTGACGGCATGGCTGGCACCGCGCGGAAAAAGCTGAAAATATTATAATGCTTATGGAAAGTCAACACTATGTGAATATATCGAGTACACATGTTGAAAAAAGGAAGCAGCATTTATCCATCCCAACTGTCGAACAAGATTCAACCAGATTCAACCCAATTCACGTTCCCTCACGTTCCTTAGGAAATATCCTGCATTCCGTAATTCGAGACTGATCTATTTTGCCCGCTTGCTGGCAACCAAGGCAACACCCTCCAAGCTCCGTCGGTTGAGGTTCCGAATCCGATCAGCTGGGTGTTAACTTAGAAGACCCTTTCGCCGCCGCCACTAGTGTTGCCGGGAGCTGAGTTGGAGCTGAACTCGAGTTGATTGCCCATCAGCTCGCTGTCAGCTCGAGTTGACCGGAGCTGGCTCAGAGCTGATACCGGATATGGGAATCTAGTGTCCCAGGGTTCATCTTTCCACCCGAAGGGCAAAATTTTAGGGGAGAATGGACCAAATTTTTATGTGGAAGGTTTTTCTGAGCTCTCTTCAAGCTCAAACTGTTTTTTATACGTCGAGAACGGCCAAGAAACGGCCAATACAGAAACTGGGGAGGGAGTGTGATGTCACACAGTGTACACCACCAGAAATGTCACGTCGTCCGCTTTGGGTGACGAGGGTGGAGTCGAGGCGAGCTGGCATCACCTCGAGGTGCCACTTTTGGGAAGGGGTCGAGTTGGAGTTGAACTCAGCTCGGAGCTAGCTCCAGCTTCCGGCAACACTAGCCGCCACGCGCCAGCAGCTGCCTTATCTTTCGGCATGCCTGTCAGTCAACTTTACATTTGTTTGCTTGAATCTATATATAAGCTTACACTCAGAAACGAAACCCCCGACTGCATCCTCCCCTCCCGTCAAATGGCCAGACAAGTGTATCCTACTCAGCCTACTCAAATTATTGCTGGCAAGTATGTATTGCTCCTTGCTATCCATTCTGACACGAGGTTGAACGTCGAATCCCAGATCCATTCCGTCCGGTACAACTGTATCGACACCAGCCTACTCCCTACACCGGACCGAGATGTTGATATTTGATAAGTACAACAACTTTGATTCCCCAACCACGGACCTTATTTGTTTTTCCCGCGAGCTTCCGCATGAGGTATTTCCTATGATGCGCATCGCGCAAACACCACCAAACACTTCCCATAGGACCGCTGATAAGTAGTACAGTCAAAGCCTAGATCTGTTGAAGATCCGGGTTAGTTTCGGAAGTAGAAGCTGAGTTTCAAGGAAACCTCTATAATAATCAAGTTGTTTACCAACTGTCGTAGGAGAACTGATTCTTAAGACGAACTGGGCCCATGGGAATATAAACCAGTTGGGTTGTTTTAACCCACCCACAGATCTTGACGGAGGAGTTGATCAATCGGAAATAGAGAGTTTGCGCAAAAGCCGAGTGAGCCGTGGTCGGCTTTAGACCTGCTGTGCCCCTTTGTGATTACCTATGTATGTTGATGCCCCCATCGAGGTCCAGAATCCATGAATCCAGCAGATGTTTTTCTAGCATGGTCGCTCCATAGATTCCCAAGGCCCAAAGTGGTTGGATGTCACGGAAGGAAGGTATTGTATACGCTGCGCAATCGCCAAAAGCCGAGCACGGCCAGTGTTCTCCTTAAGGGTTAAGGCTTAAAATAAATTAAGCCTTAATTTCAAGTTAATGCTAAGGCTTAACATGAAGCTGTATCCATCTTAACCCTTAATTAAGCCTTAGGTTAGATTACGTCACTTTCTCAGCTAGCCTCTACAAGCCCGGCAGCCGTGGGATGCTTGGCAGCGTTATCACAAGGATCAAATGGCATTGAAAAGTCGGTGCTCCGGGCAGTGCTCCCGAAGCACATCGGAACATGAGCCCAGTCAACTTCTCGGCTACCTGCATTGCTGTGGAGGGATCAATGAATAGGCTGCTGCAACTAAACATCAAAACTAGTAGGAGCAAGCTGTAAGAAGCAAAAGCGGCTTGGAACTCCCCAAAAAAATGCACCTGAAAATGCCTAGAAAAATCCTCATTTTTCATTTCAAGGCCCCTTAATATGCCCTTAATATGAACCCTTAATAAGCCTTATCAAGCCTCTTAAGGGCTTAGCCTTCGGAGGAGCCCTTAATAAGGGCTTAAGGTGGAACACTGAGCACGGCTCACTCGGCTTTTGCGCAATCTCTCTAATATTTTGCCTCTGGTAGTGTTCCAGGTCAAATATTCAAAAAGCCGAGTGCGGCTTTTCACTTGCGCAAACTCTCTATTACTCCTTCCGTTGATCCCTTGGCCTAGCTATCTTATAAACCTGTACCTTTCGATAGCAACGCTACGCATTTTGATCCCCAACTTCTACCTGCTTGACAGTCTTGACTTGCGTCCGGCTCGTTCTCTCGCCTCTCAGTGAAAGTTTGGGGCGGGGAGCTAAAGCTTGTGCTAACTTCTATTGCAAAACGTGATGCTTACGAAAGTACCTACAGTATGCTGTGAAGTAAAGAGTGGTAAACAATTACCGCTAACACTGCCCAAATGGTCGTTCAAGTAACAATGCTTTAAGCGGACAAGTACAAGTTACTGCAATTCCTTGGCAATTCCTGTAAATAATGGCAATCACATTTTTTTTTTTCGCGCGCTTCCCGAAAAGGAAATTCCCTTCTTGTCCTCTCCTTCTGCACTGTTTCACTCCATGGGCAACCTTAAAATTAGTCCCGACCTCAAGGAATGTGCTTTGCGTCTGTGGAATCTTGGATGGGACGTCGAAGACATTTGTTTTGCGTTCTGTGTCTCCCCTCGAAGTCTTTACCGATGGCGGAGCATCTTCGACGAGCTTGGCTCTGTCACCAAACCGGAGCGCGACGAATACGATAGGGATAATTTTCGCGGCTGTATTCGCAATCCAGACATGTTCTCGGGAACTGGGATGGAGATGGTTGCTGTCGATGAGTCAAGCAAAGATGCGCGCACCTTGGCCCGCCATTACGGCCGTGCCCCACTGGGACAAAGAGCTGAATCTTCTGAGGAGTGGGTCCGGGCAAATCGATACACCCTCACGGCTGCTCTCACTACTGAAGGGTACATCGCGACGAGGATTGTTCTCGGCTCCATGGACGCATATCAGTTTTTTGATTTTATTGTAGAGGATGTGGTACGCGCAATGCAGTTCACAATTTGCTTTGTAGCGCTAAATCCCTTCTCAGCTGCCGCAGATGAAACCGTACCCCGAGGTCAGCAACACTTTGCCAGAATTTTATTTTCCAAGACAGTAACTGTCGAGTTGGCGGTCGAGCCTCCGGCTGCTTCACTACATTAATTTGCGGGTTGCAGCGACTGATTTGCTCGATCCCGGTGAATATCCGAGGGTAAATTTTCAATTTTTGCGCTTGAGCTGACAAGAAGAGATTTCTCACCAGTTTCCCAGCTAATTTTAGTTGAACTGGCTCTTCCAGACCTCGAGTTGAGATTGAAAATTACCCCAAAAACCGGCTTTCAATTCAAAAAAAAGTTCCGCGCGCAGTATTGCCGACCGAGGTAAAAGTTTCTTTATTCTAATGCCGAGGGCAACCTTTAGGACCCGAGATGTCTCGAGGGTCTAGCGAGGGAGAACCCAAAGTTAATTAAAGACGCTACTAGGAATACATTACAGCGCACCTAGCGAGGGAGAAATCAAAGAGAAGAAAGGCTAAGGATTCCCACGCTAGGTGTGGCAAACATATACTAAGATAGAGAGCGTGGGATCCCCGCCCCTTATGTCAGCATCACACTGTGACATTCTCACGCTCGAACGATGCTAAGGTCCAGATTGGGAATTTTGCCCAATACAAGTCTTAGATAGAGGTTCAATGAAGGGTTCCTATTGGGCAGAGTTGCCAAAATGTCCCCTGGTCTCTTGCTATATGACCCACAAAGAAATTCAGACCACCTTTTTTCTGAGTGTTTCTATGTGGTTTTCTCACCAAATGGGACACTTTTCAAAAATTTCGGAGGAAAATTTGGCCAGCACAGCCACAGGATAGTCATCTCGGCATGCTTCGGCAGCTCGCTTAAGGGTGGGACCTGTGACAGAACCTCCTTGCAGTGTGGAAGGTGCTTTTCAAACCAAAAACCAAAATTTCAGAGCCGAAACAGCGAGCGCCCTTCCGCAAGCCGGAAAGAGCACGAAATTTTTTGTGCGACTGGGGATTTGGCCGTGGGAACAATTAATAAGCGTTACATAACGTGCTTAAGTAAGGTGCGGGGATCCCACGCTCTCTATCTTACACAAGTTTACAATAACATAGTCTATTATCTGGTTTCCCATGAATTATGTCTCGGGTGTGATCAAGCTTTGAAGTCAGTGTGGGGAGCGCGATTGAGATTTTCAACATTCGCTGAACTGTTCGGGTTTATCGGCCTTATTCGGTGTTGCCTATGCCAGGATCAACCGGGACCCGCGGCCATCTGTCAATCAACACGGGTGCAGTCCTATGTACGTCGAAAAATGAGGTTTGTCATATCCAATTCAAATCTGGTCCCCACGATAGCCGCCCCGTCATTTGATATGGCAGCTTGGTCACTCTATCTTCCTCCTCGTCTGATCTGGGCACAGTTCTATCTGAGACTTGTTCCAGCTATTCTACAGTTGCATGTTACCCTCGGAAAAATGTCATTTTGATTTGCCCTATATCATGTTGCTAATTTTTTTTTATTTTTTAAATGTTTCCTTTCTTGTTCAAGTTGCGGCAAAATGTCTTCCTGAATTACCCTTGGAGTTCCCGGTGTCTCTTATGAGCTCTGGTAAAAGCATACTGCATTGTAGTATTCAGACTTTCAGCATCACATGATTTAAGGAACAATCTGCGGCAAGGGGACCTCGATGCCCGGCGTAACTACAATCACCTTGTCCATGATCTGACGCATCATACCCAGTGAATATTCCTCCAGAGCATCCACGTAGGTGGCCAGAACTCTCTCATGCGTCCCAACCAACCGACTCACCCGCCGTTTTTCCAGAAGTTCTGCTGCGATCGCCAGGTCTACATCAAGGTAGTATGCCGCTGCGACAGTAGCCAGCATACACCGACCTGCGCCAGCTATCCAGCCCCTCAACTCGTTGCGGGGGCGGAGAACTTGCCCGTCATCTGAAAAAAATGGAACTTGCTCCTGTATCTGATCACAGACCGTCGTGGAAAAAGCTTCGTCGGCTGGGTAGAACGGTTCGTATCCCCGGCCAGCACCGAGATAATTTCGGTAAAACCTTTCTGGATCTGCGCTGCGCACAAACCTGTAGTCCAAGGTTGTGAAAACACTTGCCCCATCTGCATGTTCTGGCTTTGCGCTGCAAAAAATCGCTGTGATTTCCGGCACACATGCGCTCAATGCCTCTGCCAACCCAGCTTCATGAGGAAACAAGGGAGATGGGCATACTGAAGGCCCGTTGGTCAAGTGTGATGGCCATTGAATCCGGCAGAACTATCGACGAGATCTCATTTAAAGACCAGAAATGAAATCAAATGAAGCTCACCTGTTCCCAGGACACCTTCCTTTGCACCATTGCTAACCACCTCTCCTTCACGGACTCTGTAGACATTCTCCAGTGATTCCGCACATCAAAACCCATGGGAAGAGCATCATAGATCCCTTCAAACCAGGAAAACTCGACGTAACTGTCTATGATCTTTTCCACCAATGCCGGATAAACTTGCTTTGTTGTTCCCGCCGGAGCTGGTGGATTGATGAGAGGATAGACAAGTACGCAGGTGCCAACAGAAACACTAAGAGAACCTTCAGTTTATTGATGCGCAGAAAGAATTGAAGGAAGAGAGAGAGAAATACCCCGTGAGCCTTTCTTCCCGAACACGTCTCCAATCGGCCAGGGATTGGGTGTTTTGAATAATCGTCGAAGGAAGGAGAGGATACATTCCTTGTGTAACATCTCTTCGTAATGCATCCTTCTTGTCCTCGGGATCTGAAGCCACAAACCCCATGCGAGCCAGCTGAGTGACATTGTGCTCTTGCATATCAGCGTGAATGGCAGACGCCAGGCGACGGAGCAACACATCCCGCTCTGCTTTGCACTCAGCTTCACTCCAAACCCACTTGGTGGTATCAGCATTTCCGCACATGAGTTGCCTTGCAAACCAGAGAACACACAATCCTCGGTCAAGAACAGCCTCATGCTGTGGAACCGCAAGCTAGGATGATATTCAGCCGCTGCTGCGATGATCGCGTTTCCTGAAATACAGCCTTACCAGATTCGGCTCGTCCTTCCACCCCTCGGCGAGATCAGTCTGGTATCGAGTCTGATGCTCCCATCTCAACATTTGAAAGGTTCGCTGGTCTTGATCAGAACTGAAGCCCAAACAGTGATTTCGTTTTGAGCTCACCTCAGTTACAGACTTCCCCCTCCTTGATCCCTTCATCGCACTGTCATACACGTAGATCTTCTTGTCGTTCATGTTGACAGCTACTAACAACCAATGGTCTTGAGGCTTCCATAGCCAAGGGATTATGAGCCATTGAACAGTGAATATGTCCTACATTTACGGCGTACAACTTGAGCACACAAGAAAAAACACAAAACAGTTTTGACTCACCTGGTCTTCGAACCACAGCTGCCTCGTATTCCATAGCTTTGGGGCAGTTCCTACAATGTCGTTGTCGCCTTTATTTTTCTTCAAATCTTGCAATGCCATGGCTACTGATGAGTCCGCAACATAGTAGTCCACACCCGGAGACGAAGCCTCGACATCATGAACACTCAGCCGCAAGGCAGCGTCAAATAAGTCGGCCCTCAAAGCCTTATCATCATGAAGCGCACGCAGTTCTACCACTTCAACTCTCTCATCACCCAGGATCCAGAAAGAGTCCGCAATGGAAGGGTCGCAGATTCTTCTTGTCATCATTTCTGCGGAGTCGTCATTCGAAACTTCGGCTTCTGCAGGTGCAATGTACGCTGGCCGTTGAGAGAACTGAACAACCCAATGAGCTTCGCAACAGAGATGAATCAATATTGAACTTACCCATGACTCTTTGAGAGATCCGTAGTCAAGTGCTGGTTTGAATTTCGCAAAAAGTTGCTGCACAAGGTCTAATGGCACGCCAGTGGGATTCGCCCGAAATGCTTGGTACATTGGGGCTAGCAGACCCTTCAGTTTTATTGGTTTCAAGTTCATATCCTTGGCGAGGGTTTGCTTCGGATCGAACTTGAGAAGGATTGGCAGGACAATGAACACAGCCCAGAATCCGCATGTCTCGGAATCACTCAATTGAAGAGCGAAATGTTCTTCCTCCAATATCTTCATTTCTGTGGTAATTTTTGGCTAGGTCACAAAAGAACGAGATCTCAGAATATCTCTCACAGCAAGGAACACAAAAGTACGCACCCTGGTGTGGCAAAACTCTTCATCTTCATTGGCAAAGCGATAAGGATGCAGGTAAAAGCTCAGGAGGACCTGATCTTCGATGCTAAATCCCAAATCCTTTTCCAAAGCAGTTAGTTCAATATCTCGAGGCCGAGCGAGAGAGTTCAGCCTTCTAACTCTGCGCCCAGGGCCATCGGTGTCCAGATCATGGCAAAAAATTGTCCAATGGCCGCCCGATAGGTGAAAGCACACCAAATGATGCACCCGAACCTCTTTTCGGTATTCAAAGATTTCCGCCAAGACACTGAGCTTTTGTGCGTGAAGCTAAAAGAGAAGTGAGAGCCTGATTTTTTTATTTTCGGAGAAACTATCCCTTGTAGGACTGACAACTCACATTTTCAGGAGTCAGCGGGAGTGACCAGTTCAACCCATTGAGCGTGGCCAGAGGAAAACAGGTCGGAGCACAGGATAAAAACAACCACCCATCGCGCTGTGCCACCTCGGAATAGTTCAGCATCAGAGCGAACATCTCCATCTCCTTGGCACGCAATAACCAATTTGTTTGCTCCCAACGCGTTACTTGAGCGGTGTTCATCTCCAGCTCATCCAAAGTTAAATCTCCATAGCCATCCATATCTGCCACCGTCCGATTGCGGAGGGCTTGAATTGCTGCTTTGTGAAAAGGTTGCTGAGCCGTTGCTGAGCCGCAAGCCACGTAAGCCAGCCGTCAAAAATAGCGCGGCTCGGCTTTTTGCGGTGATGGCTCCAGAGCCATCAAAAGCCGAGCCGAGCTAGCCGAGCCGAGCCGCGGCAACACTAATTTGACCTCCAGGAAATATATATATAAAACACCTCCAAACCCTTCGATAACTCAACATCTACACTTTACATCCTTTGACTTTGCTCCAGACTCGAAATTGAACCAGAAATACAGTTGCGGCAAAATCAATTTACTTACTAAATAAGGAAATTCTCGTCGATTCGCTCCTTTTGCTCGCAGATGGGTGTTTTTTTCGAGCGGTAAGTTGATAAGAATACAAAGAATTGCTAGCAGCAATCTGACTTCAAAAGTTCCCTTGACCTTCCCTTAACCCAAACATCTCGAGAATTTGCAACAAGATGGAGGAGTAGTAAGATTAAAATTCTTGTGCAGCATCTCGGAATTTTCCAACTCAAAATCTGAAAAAGCAGCGAGTGAACGAGACTGATTAATCCATACAAGTCGCTGCGCAGCTCAACCAAGCTCAAGCGAGGCAGTTCAATTGATCCATGTGTGAGCTATCCCGAATACTTGTTTATCACATATGTTCACGAGAAATCCTTTTTAGATCGGGCACCGAACCAGCTACTAAAACGGCATAGGGTGGTTGATTTGGGCAGTGTAGCTGTAAGCAGAACACTACAAAAATGAGCCCTGGGATGTGCGGAGAAAATTGAAAACAGGCTTTTGAGCAGGAACTGAAAAATCAGTGCATGGCCCCACAACAGTTTACACCCTGGAGTAAGCCACAGCCCGGGCTAAGAGGTGTTGTTGTGGGCAGTGCATAAAGGTGAGCCACCCTCGACGGCAAGATTAGACGGGTATGTAAAGGGTGCCAGAAATTCGGTACGCGTTCCCCTCCGGCGTCCGATTCGGTGAGAACACGCTAGGAAGACAAGAAAAATATCGAAGAGCATATAAAACTTACCTCAAAAATGAATACTTCATTAATATTTGTGAACGTTAGGAATTCCGCACCAGAAACGAGACTCGATGTCGTTAGAAACGCACAAAGGACGCCGCGCGAACTCGCGCGCGCCGGTTGTGCGCATCTACATCGTAACCGTCGTTTGCGTGCGTCTACAACGGTTACCCAGCCACAGCTTCACCCAAACACGGCCCCGCAGGTGATGTACATGGGTGACTACACGGCGACAGCTCGATGAGGGCAGCAATATTAATACGCCGATGCCGCTACATCGACGAGCCAGACGTCGAGCCTCGGTGCAGCTAGGCGACATCTGGGTGTGAGAGAAGGTGAGGAGAGCGTTGACTCTGAGAAATAACGCAGTTAGCAAGAGAAAAAAACGCGAGAGTAGTCAAGCACCTCAAGCCGCTGAGTTGTTGCTGGGCCAGATTTGAAGCCACAGGTTCCGTGTTTGAAATCCAATGGCCCGGATCCCATCCGAGCAAATTTGTTATACCGCAACTTGTTCTTCAAGGTGTGAAGACCGGCCGAGCTTCCGATGTGTAGATGAGACGGCTTGGAGAGTGAGATGTCGATTCGCAGAGTTTATTCCTGTCAGTTTTGACTTTTGAGAGCAGCAGTTTCAAGAAGAAGCCCAAAGACAAGACTCGGAAGAAACCAAGAAGCTCCAGGCGGACGTGGGTGCAGAGACAAGATGAAAGCAGAGCAGGATTAGCGAATTGAGACCAAATTGAGTGCGCTGGCAGTTGATGGCGGGAGTTGCCGGTTACCAATCTTGAATTCCATTGGCTTGTCCTATGTCGCTTTGGGAAGTAAACCCGAATAGACATAGTCTTGAATTCGCTGATGTTTACTCGATTAGGGAAAAGAATCAAGATGAAATCAAGACAGTAATTTGCTCAATCCACTCCCTGCACAAGGGTTAGAAGTGAAAATTGTGTTGCACATTCAACCTAAGGTATCTATGAATCTCTCCCTTTTTTCGCTCTTTTTTCCTCTCTTTCTGCAACTTGAAAACTTGATTAATTCTCCATAACCACAGACATAGTACATAAGCCCTAATCTCGGAGGAACGTCTGGGTATCCGAGACTAGTCACAATAACTCAGTCTAGCTGAGACCCCCATCAGCGCCCGACCATGGATGCCGTCAAGAAAGCATCCCACTTCTTCATCTTCATCTTCATCTACCGCAGCTCTCTACACCCGCCCCTCCAACGCAAATCACAAAGAAAGACACGACACATCATGATCTCCTCCTCCTGCTCCCCCACATCAGCCCAGCCAAATCGTCCCCCGTCGGCACCATGAACGCCGCATGGCTCAGCGTAGCACCGACCACCGCATGCACAACAACGACAACATCAAGCAGGTAGGTCGTCCATTCCCGCACGTTGGCTCCGAGGGCCGCGATCGTGGAGGCGGGGGTGGGGAACGTTGGGGAGGAGGGCTGAGAGCGCAGACGGAGGTGAGTAAGCGGGAAGAAAGAGAGGAGGGTAGTAGCAAAGACGTACCAGAAGGCTTATCTAACAAAGGCACCGACTCGCCTCCCCCATCCCCCTCCTCCTCCTCCTCCTCCTCCTCCTCACGCTGCACCTTATCATCGCCACCACCATCTCCCACCTCTCCCCTCACACCACCCCCAACAATCTGCGCCTCCACATCCCCGAGCGCCTCCTTCCCATTCTTCCTCTTCCCGCTAAAAATTCTACGGGGCGTCTGCGTCTCCGCCTTCGTCTTCCCCGCCGTCATCGACGTCGAAGCACCAGCCGACATCGACGAAGAGGCTTGAGCCCCCTCCGCCACCACCTCCGCATACACATCCACCATTCGCTGCGAACACGCTTCCCACGTAAACCACTTGCTGCGCTCGTACGCGCGTTGTCCAAGGGTGGTCCGCAGGTCGGGGTTCGTCTGTGAAAGACGGGGTTAGCGAGTGGTCGACGTGAGATGAGGGACGAGGGAAGAGCGACGAAGGCGAAGGCGAAGGAAGGAAATACGAAAGAAGGGGACGACAGCGAGAAAGAAGCAAGAAGGGGATACAAGCGAAAAGTACGAAACGAAAGATATAAGAGCGAGAAGTACACAAGGGGAGGAAAGAAAAGATGGGAAGAAGAACAAAGGAGGAGGGAACGAGAAGAGAGAGAAGGGCGGGGGGGAAGGATTTGACGCTCACCACCAACACCCTCATCAACCCCGCATACGCCTCCACAATCTCCGGAAACTCAGGCGAGTCGACATGCAGAAGCGGCGCCAGCGCACGGTAGGATCGCGGGTGGGGTGGAGCTTGCGGGCTGCTCGAAGGCGAGCCGGAGGTCGATGTCGATGTCGATATTGAAGGAGACGCATGGCGGCCCGAAGAACCAGCCAAGACAGATGACGAGCACTGAACATCCACATCCGCCGACGCGAGAAACGTCGCCGACGACGCCGCAGACATCATCATCGTTGTCGGGACGCGGAAGAAGTCGTCGTCGTCTTCATCCCCATCTTCGCCGCTTTCCCCGTCGTCGTCGGATTCATCTTCTGGAGCGGCATGAGTTTGAGAACCTGCTGATGCCGCTGCGGAGACAGGAAGGGACAAAGACGGGGAAGGGAGCTCCAATCTGCGGGTACGTTAGTATGGAATCTACGGAGAACGAGAGGAAGACGACGGATGTCACTGGTGGCATCGGGGTATGCACAAAAAGGCCTGGGAGTATGCCAGAGCCCACGAAAGAAGGCGCCCAACGCCCCGCCGGCGCCAACCAATAGTCGTTCATCCGGCGAATTAGCTCCTCCCCCCGATGCCAGCTTACAGTACCCCAGAAAGAAGAAAAAACACCCACTCAGGCATCTCCATCTCCATCTCCATCTCTCCCTTCCTCACATCACAGGAACGGGATTAAACGGCTTGAAACACACCGCTGAGTCGGGAATCGGGATGTCTTCTTCTTCCTTCTTGCCCGCAGCGTACATCCCTTCCATCTCGAGGATACTCAATCCCAAACCGGCCGCGTGTGTCGGCTAGTGTTGCCGGGGTTAGGTTCGGAACCGATGCCGAACCTGAACCGAACCCGAACCGGGTTCGGCATGGCCGGCTGAACCGAACCGAACCCCGGGTGCGGTTCAGGGTTCACATAATCGAAGATTTTTTGAACCTGTGCGAACCCGTAGGGGCGCTCAATTCTTAGCTCGTCGGCTCGTCTCGTCCCAGAAATTATTTAATTGCATGATGAGCTGATGAGCTGCTGATCCCACTCCGCATTTCTCTCCACTTCCCATCAAATTTGATCCCCTCATCAAAAAATCGACATTTTACGGACGAGACGAGCTGACGAGCTAAGAATTGAGCGCCCCTCGTGCGAACCCGTTCGAACCTGAATATTTTGGGACAATTTTTCATGCAAGAACCAAAATTCCTGGTTGCCAAACAAACGCGGAACATGTTTACAGACTCGGCATCTAGAGCCAAAGTTGATGCGAGGGACAAACATCACGTACGTGATCTGTCATCGACTCATCGTCTCCCTTCACCTTCCTCTGTCCCAGCTCAAGTACTTCCGCTCATCCGATGTCTTTGGGGCTTTGGACCGCTTGAGGTCGTATATTATTCACTACGTCTGTGTCATTCCAGTCAAAACAGTGATCGGTCATGAATACTCAGCGCATTTTATTCATCTCTTGCATTCTTACCGACCCCAACGCGTCCTGGCCCGCTTTTCCTTTCATTCAGCGCGCCATTTACCCGCCTGACTGTATCTCTATCGCGTGAAGTCCGCTCGACGCGTCATCTACTGACTGATTTGTCGGTTTTCCGTCTCTTGTTCAGCGGAAATTTAGCGTCTTGAAGTGGATCTTAGGTGGTTTTGCTAGTGTCAAAGGCCCGCAGGCGGTGTTCCTCTCACTTGAATGGTCTACACTGCTGACTGTATGGCTTACTGTTAATGAAAAAAATTCCCCGACCTCCCGCTCTTCGACTAATCGAGCATCAACTCCGGACATCCAGCGTGCTCTCCACATGCAACCTCCGCAACTCATCGCAAGGGTTCTCTTGGCCAACATTTCTTTCGAATCTATATAAAGTTGGTTATTCAATTGACGCTTCATAGGTTTCTCTGCTCAGCATGGCTTCCACTGACCAATGTGCCATCGGTGCAGATGGTCAACTTCTCGACGCCAGCAAAATCACCTTCTACAACGACCCCGATGACCCCAACCCTCTTCCTGCCGTCAAATTGAATTCTACCGCTACTGGCGGTCAGGCTACTCAAATCACACAATTTTTCCGCAAAGCCTCCAGTCGACTTACCGACCCCAACAATGCCGAATTGAAGTGCAAGGCTTCCGAAGAAGACACCTCTCGTCCTCGGGCGCGTGCTCGTACTCGCCATGCGTCGACTTCTCCCGAGCCAATGGACGAAGACAAGGAAGACAGCGACGACGAAATGCCTGGCTTGGAGGACCCCAGCGACTCCGAGGGCGAGGAAGACGAGGACGACAATCCTACCGACACCGACGAGATCTCTGACGATGTCAATGAGGCGTATGAGCGCACCAAAGCGCTCGGGGATGCGGATCGAGCGGTGCGTCCTTGTATTATCTCAATTTATTGTCTGTTCTCCTAAGTTCAATTTTTCAGGCAATGAGACCCCGCCCCAAGGCGGAGCTCACCAAAGACATCGAGCCCATCTATGAGGAGAGCGAGTTGAAGGATTCGGATACCGGTGTAGTCACCAAAGGATATTGGTGTCGACTTTGCAAGTGCGTTGCTTGTTTTTCCTCGTTGATATTTGCTGAGCTTGTCTACCACAGAAAAGATAAGGTTGCAACGAAGAAATGCTTCTTCACGGGCAACGTCTCTGCACGCCGCACGCATATCAGCCGGTAGCATCCCAACGATTTGACTCTTCGCGCTCTGACCTTGTTGTTAGCAATTCAAACCATTTCGAAGTCTACAAGCAACTTTGCGAGGAGAACAAGCTTCCTCTTCATCCGCGTGCAACACCCAGAGGTTACGGCCAGTGAGTGGATTTCTGGTTACATTTTTGAGCATCTCATTGAATGCGATGAAGAGAGGACACTGTATCCAGGCAATCGACTCTTGAAGGCTTCGCCACTAAGACACCTCCCTTCACATCCGAGGGGCTTGTCGATCATCTTGTTGAGCTAATGGTAACCGAAGATGATGTGCGTCCCGACTTGTCATATTTCGACTTTTAAATCACTGATATACCTCAAGGCGTTCCGCCTCGTCGACAAGGCACCCTTCCGACGTGTCCTTCATTATTGTCGACCTAGCCTCAAGGAAAGCGACATACCACATCGTACGAAGATGAGGGGGGAGATCCTCACTCGCGCATCGGAGGCGGAGGATCGCCTTCGCGAGAAACTGAGTGTATGTCGTTCGTTCACTTCTTGGTCTTGAGATCTAATGGATTCGATTCAGAAAATCCCTGGCCAAGTCTCATTCACCTTCGACACCTGGACTTCGAAAACTGGCGACCCATTCTTCGGCGTAACTGGCCACTACATCGATTCGCCGCCAGATAGTCCGGAAGATTGGAGCTTGAAGTCGGAGCAGCTTGCGTACACGCCAATCGAGGGTAATCACTCCGGACAGAATTTATCTAAGATTCTAGTTCGTGCTGTGGACAGATATGATTTGCGCGAGAAGGTAGAACCCGTCTGATAATTATTTGAATATATCTCATGTATCTCTCGTTTCGTTTTTTTCTTGGCAGATGGGATGGGGAACCGCAGACAATGCGACCAACAACGACACATGCATGAAATGCGCAGGAGAAGAGGTCGATCCTCTCAAATTGCGGTGGGATCCGGTCGAGCGGCGCGTGAGGTACCGAAACGAGTCTCTTCGATGATTTGTATATCAACTCAACAATCTTGATAGGTGCATGGAGCACGCCGTACATCTTGCTGCAAAGCATTTCATCGATCATGTTTCGCCCATCTCTGCCAAAGCAGTCGTTGCAAAGGCCAAGAAGTTGCGCAAGGAGTTAAAGGCTGCCAACCCGGATTTGGATGACGATGAAATCGACACACTTCTTGCGGCGGAGGACGACGGACCCGAGGACGACGGCGGCGAGAACGATGGCAACGAGGATGAACCACGGCCCAAGGACGCGTTGGGCAAGGCTCTTGCCCTCGTCAAGCAGGCGAGTTTTTTTTCTTCTCTGACCGAAAGATTTACAACTTGGACTTTGTTTCTAGATCCGTGCTTCTCCGCAGGCGCAAGCATTCTTCAAGAAGATGTGCGTTGAAGCGGATGTTCCCGCCCTTCAACTTCTGGGCTGGATCCGCACTCGTTGGGCGTTGATGTTCACCTTCCTTGATCGTCTGATCCTGCTTCGCCTTGTGAGTGTTGGTGATTCTCTCATTTTTGCCCTCGACGCTGATTTGGTTAGGCGGTGAATAGGTTCGTATTGCTCGCAGACGACAGTTCAGAAGTTCCGAACCTTGTTAAAAAATCATACGCAAACTTCCGACTCTCGAATCAAGACTGGGAGCATCTAGGCAGGATTCGTGAAGTACTTCAGGTACAGATGACATAATGTTGTGAATAGTGTATCAATTTTAATCCGTTTTCGTGTACTGTTCAGGAGCCCGCAAATATTCAACAGTCTTTTTCCAGTTCTCGCTATCCAACGGTTTGGCGCACCCTCCCACTCTTAGAGGCTTTGGCCGAGACTTGGCGTAACATGGCGGCGACCGACAGGTTTGCTGATATGCAAGACTCCATCTATGCCGGGCTTGAAAATATCGAGAATTGGTATGGTAAGACGAATGACACAGACGTTTATTTCATCTGCCTTGGTAAGTTCTCAATGGTGTCGGTTGAATAATACTAATATCCTTCAGCATTGGATCCGAATATTAAAACTGCCTACACACAAGAGTCGTGGAACTCTGAGGCGTATGAAGAAGGGCTTGCGAAGCTCGAGTCTGTGGTGCGTGTGTTTAATTTCAACCTCAACGTGTTCATTAATCAATGTCTCTACAGTTCGATGCTTATTACATCGCTCCCACAACGGAAACCCCGGTCGCTGTTGAACAGTCAGGTAAATACATTGTTGCCGCGGGGCGTTTTTATTTTCGTTGTTTTGACCTTACTCTTTCGACAGTTTCAACAGCCCCCGTTCAGTATGGACACTCTTGGATCCGTTCAAAGGTGCAAGCCCGCAAGAACAAGGATGTCGTGGACGTCGATCCCCGAGCGGAACTGAAGGCTTACCTTGATGCGCCACTACAAGATGTTATTGACGTTGTTAGGTGGTGGGGGGTGAGTGCATTTACTCCACGAACGGCCATTAACCTGACTTATTTTAATTCGGTTCAACTCCAGCATCACGCCTCTCAATACCCCACTCTTGCGCGCATCGCTCGCGATTATCTTGCGATTCAAGGATCAGCAACTGCGTCTGAACGTGCATTTTCCAACGGCTCATTCACCAGTACTCCCCACCGCAATCGGTTGGCGCCTCAAATGTTCGAGGCACTTCAGTTGCTCAAAAGCGCGTATCAAAATGGCCATGTCAGTGCCGCCGAGGAGGCTCAGAAGCGTGTCATCGCGGCGTTGGATTCTTTGGAGGACGAGGACGGCGAGATTTAGTACTGATTATTTACACTGCTAATGTACGCGTCGAATTAAAAAGATTTCAGGTTCGTTTGGGTTCGAACCTCTATTGAACCTGAACCGAACCCCTTCCGCACCGAACCCAGGTTCGGTGCGAGGTTCGGGGGCTGGGGTCGAACCGAACCCCAGGTGCGGTTCAGGGTTCGGAATTTTTGGACAAAAACCGATCCTAACCGAACCCCGGCAACACTAGTGTCGGCGGCTTCGTTGTGTCCTCTACAGCTGAAGTAAGAATTAGCCAATGAATGAAAGAAAAACCCGTCCCAAGGAGAGAGAAGAACGCCGCACTCACCAAAAAACGTCCGCACTCCCCACCGCCTCGCCCAACCTCTCTCCCGTCAGCTGGCCTATAAAAATAGCATGCACGCCGAGCGAGGCACAGAGCGCTTGGAGGGGGACGCGGTGCGGGCCGTCACCGATGAGGATTAGGTGTGTTGTAGGTCTTCGTGGATTCAGGCTATGGAGCTTTCTCGCGGAAGCTTTTCATCGACTGTCTGAAGGCCTGTCTCACTCATGTCGGGATCTCATCGTCGGGATATTCAGGCCATATTTTTCGCCGTGGCGCTGCCACTTGGGCTCGACTCATTGGTCTCTCCGACCTCGCCTGGGCCGTTGGACTTCCGACTGCTTCAAACTTTACATTGACACACCACCTGATGTCATCGTGGCGTTGAGCAAACGCCTTCTCTCCGACCCCCCGCTTATTCAACCAACCTCCATGGTTGTGGCCCCGGAATTGGTTTGGCGCGGCGACGATGCTCTCTAGCCGCACCCGTTTTCTTGCTCTCTTGGCCTTGACTTGACTTGACTTGAAGTTCTATTATATGCCGTACCTGGCCAGTAGTGAGGCTATGCGGGGAGGTTAAGGTTACATGATCACTGGTAGGTTACGGGACGATTATGGTAAACAGAAAGGAAATGGAAAATTGGTATCTTGTAAGGAAAATGGTATGATGAGGAGAGACATGAACGTGTGAATGGGGAACTTGTGTGTGTAGGAGAGTGAGGTACTATAATGGGGTTGCGTGAATCAGAAACAAAGACAACGAAAGGGAGAGAGAGAGAATATTTAATGAGCGTGTTGTTGAATGAACGGAAGGGGATGAATCGAAGACTTATCCAACGACTCATGCAGATCCTTCATTCGCCCCGCGAGCGTCACTAGCAACTCCTTGCGCTTAGGACACGAATACGAATCAGCGCGATGCTTGCCGCCACAGTTTAGGCATGCGACGGGCCCCGAACACGGCGTCGTTGGTGAGTGGTCGCCAACAGGCTTGGCACATACGGCGCAGGACGGTGTCTTGACGTTGCATCGAGCCTTCGTATGACCGTACTTGTAACAGCCCCAGCACTGAGAGATCCTTAGATGGGGGAATCCGCGAGCGACAGTGGGACTTGTTGAGCAAAGCACGATGCGGCCACGAGAAAGGGCGAGGTCGACTTTATCACGGGACTGGAGGAGAAAATAGACCGAGCCAGCGAGCTTCGGCTTGCGTCCACTAGCAGAGATAGCAGCAGCCTGCGCTTCAGACGGCGGACGGTTGACCCAAGTCGGCAGACCCGTGACGGGACCCAGGTCCGGGTTGCGCAATTCAAACTCGCGCTTGAGCTCCCGCATGTCTGTGACGTCGCGAAACAGGATGCCGTTGACCTGGAGGTGGGAGTGCAGCGCAACGGGGGCGATCCGACTGCCAGGGAAGATAGTGGGGCCCCAGCGGGACCACTCCTTATCGAGGACTTGGGTGTCGGCCGCTGATGCAGGAACGAGGAAGATGCTGCTGTCATTCTGCTTCGTCGCATAGAGTACAGAGGGGAGGGAGAGGGAAACAAGGTGTTTGTTGACAGTGGCGACTATCTCCGAGTAGGGTGCACTGAATAGAGAAGGTACGTCGCCGTCGAACCGGACAAGGATGCGCTCATCGCTAGGGGAGGGTAGTGGGGGCGGCTTGGGCTTGGGGACAGAGGGAGCGGGAGACTTGGCGGCGGCGGCGGCGGCGACGGCTGCGTACGAAAGAGCCTTCTCAGTTTTGATGGAGGCGAGTTCCTTTGATAGCGACGTGATTGCCTTGTGCTGGGCCTCAGATTTCTCCGAAAGCTGCTTTAGGAACGGTGTGACAGTCTGGAGGAGGAGGGCGCTGAAGGAAGAGGTCGTCTCCGACTCACGGACGATGGTGACGTGGTTGACGAGCCGTTCCTGTATCGCGCTAAGAACCTTCCAGAACTCCTGGGTGATAGCACCAGAGGAGTGGAGCCACTTCAGGACATCGCCAAAGACCACGGCAAGTGCATCGAAGGAGTCGGCATCGTCAACACGCACCCGAGAACTTGACAGAAACTCCTTCTTTGCTCTCAATGCTTCCGCCTGCAACTGCTTAGATTGCGTCGTCCGTCCAGCACGCTCGAGAGGAGGCTTCGAAGGCGCAGGAGGATGGTCGACTGCCACTGGCGAGATTGGAGAGGGAGGAAGAACCGGCGAGGTCGTTGCGGCGACAGCGGTGACTGTTGTCGACGATGACGTGGCAGCGGAGTTATCCGCGGAGACAGCGGCGAGCTGGACAGCCTCAGCGGCCGCCTTGGTCTTGCGGGTCGTTGGGCGTGGGCGAGAGTCGGTGGAGATGGCGGCGAGGAACTTATTCTTGTGTTTAGATTTGGACATGATGGTGGGAGGGAAGCATTGACAACTCACCTTCCTCGCTGTCCCGGCAACCCCTCCTCCCTCGGGCTGCCTTGTCTTGCTGGGTTCCGGCCCGAGAGCGCTCGCTGCGAGGGTCACATCACCGCTCACCGCAATGATAAATATATCATCCATTTTCCTCCCTCCCTCAGCACGAGCTCGCAGCATTCCGGTGTTCTTGTTCCACGCTTCATTCACGCACCAGGGGTTGAAGGAAACAGCCGCAGAAGATCTCTGGGGGTGGAGGGGCAGCGGAAGTTCCAACTTCCCGAACCGCTGATCTCCAGGTCGTAGGGCGATGGTGAGGCGGAGAATGAACCCAAGAATGAGACGCCAGACGAGGGCATCACCAACGCACACGGCTAACCCACAAAATCAGCGGCGAGATAAATACTAAGTCATGAATGCAAGAGAGAAATTCCTGGGAGTGGAATCTTGAAGGACTCGCAGAAATTCAGGTCACAGGTGAGTGCATTCTCGAAAACCCTGTTCATTCCAGTGGCAAGTGCGGGTTGGACAGAGATCAGAGGGTTGCAACAAAGCATAAGTAGTGTTCCGAAGTGAAGAATAGAACCCGTTTCATCAGGTCCAAATTGACGGAAGCAAGCAAAGCGAGTAAATCGGTGTCCCGATCAAGAATAAAATCAAGAGACGTTAAGCTTGAAGTTCGGCAGACGAGTAGACTGGAGGTCAGAAACAAATAGTAGATGATTCCAGGAATCGATATTTCAAAGGTGAATTTTTTACGGTTGTGGATTAAGAGATAGAATTGTATTCGGCGTAGCTTCGAACCATTGAGGAAGAAATTCGATCTGGAACATTTAACTCTTGCGAAGAGGTCACGGTTCCCATTGCTTGTGCGATCTTGGAAGTAAGAGCGCGTTATTTGAGGGTAGATTTCCACAACAAGGATGAGTTTTACTTGAAAGTAACTTCAGTCAAAGAGGATGGGCACAATATTTGCAATGTGCATGTTTGGCCGACAATAATCGACCACTTTGGAGTCTGGACGAATCGAAGGGCGGATGTGGAGCCCGAAATTGCGGAGAAATTAAAGGGAATTGCGAACACAAAAGATGCGAGACTATCGAACGTAGACATGAAGATAGTGCAGTGACGCGAAGGATGGCATGAAAAATCTACACCTAGACACCAGTGTCCCTTGAAATCTACAGATCGAAAGTGTTTGGTGCCCCGACATAAACGAGCATGCAAATTTTGAACTCGGAGAATCCAACAACCCCAATCTGATAGACGTGAATGCTGATGTGGAGCGAAGTTTGATTTGAAAGATTTTGGATGAATCTCGAGCAGAGAGGATGAAGAGCGAAGACGGCGCGCCAAAGGCTGAGATATATATCCCATTCAGTTTGAGCGGATCATGAATGTGCACAGGTCATAGAGAATATAACACAGAAAGGGAGAGAGGTCAACCTCCGAGGAACGAAATCCAGACACAGTTTCAGTAACTTAGCAACGAAATTAAACCAAGTGAGCTGAGCAAGAGAAATATTTCCCGTGCTGTATTACGAACGATGAAAATCTAAGATCGAGAAGAGTTCGTTTGAAAGGTAAATATATGGACTCTGGGTTGAGAGATTGATCATTGAAGGAGGCGTGCTAAACGCCGGACAGCGTATCATCATAAGTTGAACCGGAGGTTCTAAGGAATGCAATGCGACAACCCAGGAGAGGACAAGGATTATGCGAACAATGGCCCCCCAATCATATATTGCAGAATGAAGACCACAACGGTGCCTTGAAGCGCAAAGTCAGCTTGACCTCGAGCAACTTCAGTCGTGATGAAAAAAAAAAAAAAAGGCCTATTTTCCGAGCAGGAACTCTACCTCGCAGGAGGGAGCTCGACCACTAAACCGCGTAACAAGCTGATCTGGAGTTCATCCCTTGAAACGAAGTCAAAGGGAATCCATTCGCTAATGAATGAAGAGCAGTCAATGCTCACGAACTTTCAAAATCGAAGATCATTGACCTATGCCCCCCAGTCTGGGAATCAACTCTCTCAAAGAGAGATACACCCTGACCGCTTCGTGCATCCAATTCAATTCATCTTTGGAATTACGGTTCCAAAGCATCCATTCCTGCGTTGAATGAAGAGCGCTCAAAGCTCATGAATTAAGACGGTGATTAGCCACCACACATGGGAACTCGACGGATTCGCCGGCGGAATTCACCAATAGAGGCAAGTCATGAACAAGACGCAAACCGAGCGCGGCACAACGAAGTGGAGCTCAAGGTCTGTGCGCCGGAGTCCGAGCTCACGCTGTCAGCGGAGCTCAAGGGCACCTCAAGAAGACAGCGAGATGTTGGAGAAATGCCAACACGAGGAAATAGCGTGGTGCTTGATTTCATACATAGGCAAAGATTCCAAGGCAACTATATCCACAGGGCGCATTCCCGCCAGACAGACATAGCGTAAGCAACCAAGTTTTGCGTGGCGATGTCGTACGAATGTCGAGCAAGCGAGGCTAGCGCGGTATCCAAATCAAGACTTGTGACTGCATTCAGTCGCACACAGAAGGAGATAGGATGTATTAGGGTGTGGGCGAGAAGGCGGCTCGGAAAGCCGTAACTCCTGGGTGCGCCGATGAGAGATGAGGAAGACCCCCATCGAGCGCTACATCCTATCTACCATAGTATACGGAACGATCAATGATGAAATATGTGTCAAAAAGGGTAATGGGCGGGTGGGCTGCGAATGGTTGTCGATGAGGAAATTCCGTGGGCTGCGACAAGTCAAGAAGAAAGAGACAAAGACAGGAGTGTCGTGTCGCAGCCTCCTTTGTCACAAGATCAAGCTCTTCATCCGCAAGCTCCTGAAGACCAGCCATCTTGTGACTGCATTCAGTCGCACACAGAAGGAGATAGGATGTATTAGGGTGTGGGCGAGAAGGCGGCTCGGAAAGCCGTAACTCCTGGGTGCGCCGATGAGAGATGGGGAAGACCCTGAAGGCATCTGACCAGCCGAGGCAAGCATCGGCTAACCCAGGTGACGGGCAGATGAACGTGTCTTGATGTTAGCGGCATGTAGGGGAGCAAGATCCTCCAGGGATCTCCAGTAGCGTAGAAATGCATCTGAGGACCAACGCCCCATTGCTTTCACGACGTCTGGATGCACGCCGGCAAGCAACAGTTCTGTTGTCCCGCCAATACGGAAACTATGGCCTGTGCTGCGTGGATAACCGGATAAACCCCAAACCTCGTTACAACGTTGGAGGAATCTGTGCTTCGTAAGACGACGTGCTCCGCTGCCTGATCGATAGGCAAAGAGTAGAGCAGACTGGTCGAGGTTGTTGACTTTTAGATGCATTTGCAGAGCAACGCGAGGGTCGAGCGGTTTAGATTGCGATACAAGGACAACATCTTCCCCGGATTTCTTGGTTTTCGTTCGAGGTAAGTGGAGAATAGTTGCCTGGTTATCGCGATGGTATGCAGAGACATGTGAACGAGTTGGTTTGTGAGAAACATCACTATTTTCCGACTCTGGAAGTAGTTCGCCCAGCCGGCATTGTCCCCAGAAAGCAACGCACGCTGTGGCAAAGACAGCGACGTCGAGCGGAGACGAAAAATCCAGGTGTCGATGGAGTTTAGAGAGCATTGAAACTGTGATTGGTGGTCGTGGAGGGCGTTTGGAAGACTCGGGCGCCAGATTCTCGACACCGGAGAGCACGTAATGGAGCCGGGAGCTACCGTTCCACGGTTGGTTTTGAGCTACATGCCACGCCTTAAGGGCAGCTATATTGTTACGAGCTGTGGATCCAGAGTGCGAGCCTGCTCCCGCCGCAGCGAAGGCACAAAGCACGAACTCATCAGCTGGAAGCTGGAATTTCGGCGGAACACGCTCCCGCATAATCGTAATTGCGCAGAGTACTTTGAGCCCAGCCATGCTGAAGAGCTTCCTCTAATTTCGCTCTGGCATTTGGGGATAGATACGGATGAGGCGAGATGAGTTTGTCGGGATGTGTAAATGGACGGAAGAATCGCAGAGTTGAGCGTGACGGTGGAGTTGGGCGCCGTGGATGAGATTTGTGGGACGGGCGAGGAGTCGCCGGAGGTGGTTTAGTAGTAGAAGTACGCCTCTTTTGGGCTAGGTAGGTGAGCGACCAAGGAGGCATGAACGGAAGAAAGTTAAAGGTGAGATACAAGTGTCTCGTTTACAATTGATCCGAGGCTTCACAGCCATTGACAGTTATGACGCAAATGCTCAAAAGATCTTCTGCTTTACAGCAGAGCATCATTGCCAAGCGTATTGGTGTCAGCGTGGGAGACAGGTGTCACTGGTAAATTAAGCATCGATAAGGAGCGTACGCAAGCAGTAGGGGAGGTCAAAGGAAGATCGTATAGGTAAGATGTGAGGATCTGAAGGTGGGGATCCGCGTGAAGGTAGATCCGCAATGTTCTGGTCAGTGGGGATGTAGGTAGTAGTGATCCAAATGGAATGAGAACGCATCAGGGAGACGATGCGGCGATTTCCCGCCGTCCAAGGCACCGATGACCCCCGTATTATCGGAGTAAACGTGGAAATGGATGTTGGAGTGACCGCGATGAATGGCAAGCCGTAAACTAAACTCAATGGCTATCATCTCGGCCCAGCCGATGCGTCGAGGCTCTGAATCCCACCCAGGTAACAGCTTCCAGGCTTTCCAAAATCCATCGAACACAACACCAATGCCGAAATCTGTAGAGGCGTCGACCCAAAAAGGGATCGGGGATAAATCCGGAGGTCGAAAGAGCTGAGAGCCGCAAAAAGGCTGACTCAAAGCCTCTCTCCACCACGCAATGTCATTGAGAACGCCGGCGTTTGGCTCCCATTTCACAAAAGAGGAGGAAGCATTATTGAAAGACGAGGCAAATTTCGTTATTTCGGGGAGGTGAGAGCGACCGTCGGGGAGAGCCATTGAACAGTGGACCAAAGTTCCCAACACGGACTCGGCTTCTTTGCGAGAGAATTTTGCGCCACGAACCCATGGGCTGAGCTTGGTGATGTACCGCTCGCGCTTATCGGCTGGCAGCTCCACAGTTTTAGCTGCGAGATCCCAAATAAAACCGATGTATTTGAAGATCGTAGCAAATGGCCGTGTTTTCGAAGGCTTCCAGGGCCAGCCGAGGATTTTAGCAAACAAGTAGATGTCGTCGAGGGAATAATTAAAGGAGTTGGTGAGAGGATCGAGGTAACGAAGGAAGAGGAAGTCGTCCACCCATTTCTTCAAGGGGCCAATATTGTTAGCTAAATATAAAGCCGCCATAGCATCTGCTAGTCGACCCCAGATACCAGGTGAACTAGATGGTCCGAATGGAGCGTTATGATCGACGTAACAAAGACCATTCCAGTGAATGACGAAGTGGCGCTGTTGAGAAGGATGAATGGGTACACGACGAAAAGCTGCGTCAACATCGAGAGTCGCGGCCTCTGTGCCAGGAGGGGCGTCGAGGACGAGTAGTACAATCTCGGAAAAGGTCCCCCATTCGCATTGAAACTCGTCGGAATCAATTTCAGAATTAACAGAATTGTGTGAAGGATCGTCATAAGGGAATGAGAAGTCTTGAACGATACGCCATTCGTTGGGACTACCGGCTTTCGGAACCACGCCAAGAGGGGAGGTACGGAAAGGACCGATCAAGTATTCTAGCCGGGAAGGAGAGAAAGGACCAGTATAGTGACGAGCAGAAATTTCGGAGTGAATGTATTTTTGTATGACGTCTGGGTGATCGAGAGCGGATTTACGATTACGTGGGATAAAGGTTGTAGAAGGGATAGAGTAAATTCCGAAATCAAAGCCTTCGCGAAGGCCGATAGGAATGTCAAAGAAAATATCATGTAGATTTGCGCGCACGAGTGCACGCTCCCACTCGACCGGCAAGAGGGGTGTCACAACGGGTAGGATTTCACGCAGCGAAGCATCTCTGGGCGGCATGAGAGCCATCCTGCGAGCCGCAAAGTGAGCACCAATGACGGCCGAGCTGGCAGTTGTTTCCAGATTTGCATCCGCGGCGGCCGTTGAACGCGAAGCAATATTTATTCCCTTCGCTGTCCACCCTGGACCCGTCGATATTTCGAGGACCGAGGATCGCGGGACGACCGTCGACACGGTTGCGAGCGTCACAGAAGCGAGAGGAGTGGGAGGTCTCTCGGCTAGCACAAATGAAGCAACGCGTGGCGTCGTTTGTGAGCGGGATTTGGTTCGGATTGCCCCGAAAGGACTGGTTCTTCCCGCGCGCATTAGACGAGGAGGCTGCATTGGGATTGGAATCGGGGTAGGGTTGGAAACGGTGAGATGAAGAGGAATTATGGGATTGAGAGCTCGATTTCCGTAGCTCAGCACGAAGCTCGTCCAACGCTGAGGTTTTCCAATCGCGCTTCAACACGGAGTCAAAGATAACTTCGTGGAAAACAGCGGGGTCTATGCCAGTCAACGTCGCTCGATAGCGAACTTCAGAGTCGTAAGCGGCCCAAACGGCCCAATTCGTCTCTTCACGATGCGTGCAAATGTAATTAAAATGAGTCTCCCATCTCGCGAGCTCGAGGGGAACGTAAGTTTTGATGAGGTCGATTAAGCGCTGCCAAGCTCCGAACCAATCGGTGAAGCTGAGCGCTCGTTCGGGACCCAAAGGGAAGTCCTTCGCGACAGGTACGAGCCCCCTAGCACCGTCCAGGGTATAAGAATCCTCGAAATCCTTGGTAGCCGCACGGTTCGCGATAGAATAGGCTTCGTCGGTGAGAAGATTTAGGGGTACATGTCTCTTCCACCCGTCCGCGAAGCGTTTCCGCGCAGCCTCGGGTACGAGACTCGCGGCAGAAGTGGCTCGAAGGCCATGTACGCGTTCTGGACCTTTCTGCGCCAAAAGAGCTGCGCTGGCAGAGCCTCCTTGGGTTATCGGAGCAGGTGGAGTTGCTGCCTCTGAGCGTGTATCAGAAAACATTCGCAAAATATAATTTGATAAATCGTGTAACGTGTTTGAACGACGCAATAAATAGGATATAAGAGCATAGGCACACTGCCACATGAACAATAGCGCACATAGGCGCGAACAGACACATGCCGGCGTAAACGGCGTATAAATTAAGCGCATGTAGGCGCGCCGGCGTAAACGGCAAGTAAAGTTAAGCGCACTAGTAGGCGCGCCGGCGTAAACGGCAAGTGATGTTAAGCGCATGTAGGCGCGCCGGCGTAAACGGCAAGTAATAAAGCGCATGTAAGCGCGGAGAGAAGCGGATTTAATGCAAACATGAATAACACGGCATGTAGGCCGGTAGAAGGCGTCGAAAGCAAAGATGTATATAATAGAACGAGACGATGGAAAGAATAATAAAAACTCACCTGGATGGAAAATAGCTTGAAGAGCGCGCTCCAGTTGGTCCGGTGGGAGGCTTTCCAGCAGCTGAAGATTCGCTTGCCGCTCGACATCGAGATCTTGAGGCGGTGGGGGTGGGGGAGGGGTCTGCGCGGGTCCTTCCGGAGGGGGGCCCTCGATACCGAACCAAGGGCTTGCCTCGCGCGAGCTGCTGGACTGACTAGAGTTGTCAGGGGGATTGTTTTGAATGTACTCGGTGCGCTGCTTCTTAGTGAACAGAGCTGCGTAATTGTCATCGAGACAGAGCTCAGGATGAACAGTAAGATGAGGTTTCACAAGTCCTTTAAGAACAGGGACGGTGTAGGTAGCTGGAACAGCGATTGCGAAGTCTGCCATTGCGGCTAGGAGCTCGCCGGTGTTTAAGGAGGCGAGTGTTTTGGTGAACTTGGTAGGCATGATGACAAGAGAAGACCGAGGTGAGAGAAGAGAAGCGAGAAGAACTGCGAATGGTTGTCGATGAGGAAAGATTCCGTGGGCTGCGACAAGTCAAGAAGAAAGAGACAAAGACAGGAGTGTCTTGTCGCAGCCTCCTTTGTCACAAGATCAAGCTCTTCATCCGCAAGCTCCTGAAGACCAGCCATCTTGAGATCTCGACCAAGCTGAGGAAGCTCAGGCAACGGTGAACGAGAACTCAAGAGCGACGATCAACGAAATAAATTCCGTGCGCGTGTTGGTGATGCGTCGAGATGAAGGCGAGTAGCGACTCGCCGAGCCAAGCGCAGGTGAAGGGGCGAATTGCACCGTGCACGCAGAGAGGTAGACCGTCCCACTTAGACGGAAAGCGTTTCATTTGAGGACGCGGGAAGGGTGACGTCCGGCGACTAAGAAGGTGAAAGTGGTGGTGCATTCGTCAGTGCCACGATCGTGTTGCTGAGAGCTTCAACGCCGCTTGAAGTCGGAGGTCATCCCATGAGGATGGCGACTTGGTGGTTGGCGGTGCACGCGGTAACAATGGTGGCGACATAGCAGTATTGCCGAGAATGACAAGCTCACTTTATTTGTTCCCGACCGTCCGAAATTTAGACCCCATTCAAACGTCTCCTCTTCCCCTCGAAAACATCCTTTCTTCCAGCGTGAATGTCAAAAGTCAAAGCGCGCATCCAAAGCGAGAATGGAACCGGGCCTCTACGTATCTTGCAAACGGAGGTCGTCCGGCGTCGGAAGCGTAGAATCGACGAGCGAGATGGTGGGGAAGAGAGACAAGAGACGCAGGGCCACGTCATTATCGACGGCGTGATAGGACAATGCGAATAATAGACGTGTTGCCGTGCACGGACGTTTGCGAACCGGAGCCGTGAGCCTAAATCCAAGGAATAACGTTCCAGACAGCTTGTTTGCGCAGAGCGACTTGATCTGACGTAGTATCCAGCGACGCGCGAAGGCACATCCAGAACGGCGGCGAAGGTAGTGACGGATTTAGGCGCGTCGGATACAAGGGCTTGGCGCACGATGTCCTGAGTGGCGCAGGAGTGAGAATGGCGATGTCGCGTCGATCAGATCAGATCAGCGGTGAATCGAGGCATTGGCGATGCGCTGGAATAAGCGAACGAGAACGAGGAATCGTCGAGGTCGCAGCGAGCGTAGACGACGCGACGATGTTGACGACGCGAGCAGCTGAGGCGGCGGCGAGACGGACGACTTGCAGACGGTGCGTCAGAGTGCGTCCCCGTGAACAGCTCAGTCATGTAGCAGGGGCCTCGACGTTACGGTTCTTTGCAGTCCTTTGCAGACGGAGGTTGCCAGCGTGCTGAGGATGAACGAGATGGCGGAGGAGGAAGACAAAAGACTGCTACGTCGTTATCGACGGCGTGGGAGATCGCGCCGACAACGCGGACGGCAACTATTACTAATTGGCGCGCATAGAATGCGTCCAAGTAGTTTCAGCTTCTCAGTAGCAGTACATGATAACCACCGGAGAGTATTTGCTGACTCGATTTTCAAAAAACCTATCACGCACTGCCCCCCAGGCAGCAAATGCTTCGATTTCCTCGTTTCTCTCCCTTGTACCTCTAATTCTCTCCAAGCATGTCCGAGTAAGTTGTAAAAAATAAATTCTAATCATGATCTACTCGACCGAGCAAGGGAACTCAACGCATTCGGAGTTCACCTAGAGCTGCAGGTAAGAATAGACTATGAACCGAGTGCGACGCATCCAAGCGGAACTCGAGGTTTGAAGCTGCAGTCTGAGCTCACGCTCGACGGACTGCGCTGCCTACTACCTAGGCGTCTGGATCGTCAAGGTGGCGAGAGTATCCGAAGAGGAACCCGGACGGGACAAATTCTCGAAATGCGACGCATTGGTGTTATTGAGGTCGCAAGCCAGAAGTCTTCTTCCCTAGGCTCGTAACCAGCCTGCCTACGATATGCAACGGATTTTAAGATAGAGAGCGTGGGATCCCCGCACCCTTATGTCAGCATCACACTGTGACATTGTCACGCTCGACGTCGAGGGCTTATAGCACGATGCTAAGGTCGAGATTGGGAATTTTGCCCAATACAAGTCTTAGATAGAGGTTCAATGAAGGGTTCCTATTGGGCAGAGTTGCCAAAATGTCCCTTGGTCTCTTGCTATATGACCCACAAAAAAATTCAGACCACTTTTTTCCTCAGTGTTTCTATGTGGTTTTCTCACCAAATGGGACACTTTTCAAAAACTTCGGAGGAAAATTTGGCCAGCACAGCCACATGATAGTCATCTCGGCATGCTTCGGCAGCTCGCTTAAGGGTGGGACCTGTCAAACCATGAGTGACAGAACCTCCTTGCAGTGTGGAAGGTGCTTTTCAAACCAAAAACCAAAATTTCAGAGCCGAAACAGCGAGAATGTCTTCTAAGTCTGTAGGTCAGCCCTTCCGCAGGCCGGAAAGAGCACGAAATTTTTCTGTGCGACTGGGGATTTGGCCGTGGGAACGATTAATAAGCGTTACATAACGTGCTTAAGTAAGGTGCGGGGATCCCACGCTCTCTATCTTACATTGAGGGTGGGCCGTTGCCGTAGGCAGGCTGGTACTTCTCGGGCCCTGCCAAAGGGTGGGGCCGGAGTTTAAAATTCATTGGTGGGGACATCAATTTACTCCTGCTCCACAGACAATCCTCAATTTTCCTCAAATAAAATGGTGCAATGCATTCTCTTGAAAGATTTCTTTTTGCTGGTCAACTCAATTGTATATTTTTGGACGTGCGGCTAAAGGAAATTCATAGCGGGATCGCAGTGGGTCATAGGTTGTCACATCACAGCCGGGCTTCGGCATCACTCAAAATTTTAAACTCCGGCCCCGCCCTTTGGCAGGGCCCGAGAAGTACCAGCCTGCCTACGGCAACGGCCCACCCTCAATGTAAAATCCGTTGCATATCGTAGGCAGGCTGGTTACGAGCCTACTTCTTCCCTTCAAATGCATTTTTTCCTTCCGCAAAGTATAAATTCATTTCTCAGTAGATATTCTAGTTTCAACCCAAAAAGAAAGTCAAGATTGTAGTTTCGGGCTAGTTTACTGCTTGGTTCGAAGTTTTGACCATAGTTCAGCTTCCGACCCAAGAATTTCCTAAAATGGCAATTGAACCTGAAGTTGAACTTGTAGTCGAAGTAGGGGCGCTCAATTCTTAGCTCGTCGGCTCGTCTCGTCCCAGAAATTATTTAATTGCATGATGAGCTGATGAGCTGCTGATCCCACTCCGCATTTCTCTCCACTTCCCATCAAATTTTGATCCCCTCATCAAAAAATCGATATTTTACGGACGAGACGAGCTGACGAGCTAAGAATTGAGCGCCCCTAGTTCAACTTGGATGAAGTTTGGGATGAATCATACAAAGTTTTACTTGATTTTTGCTTAGACTGCTGTGAGGTCTGATGTACCGGAACTTTGAATCATTCGTCTGAACAGTCAGCCATCATTCGCTCAAACCGGCAACCACAGCAGCTGATCTCTCGTTGATCCCTCTGCTGGAATAGTGATCCGTACCTTCGGCATTGCTCTCTGCCACGAACCCTTGCCCTAAGTTCTTCTCAATGCTCTCTCCCTCCATTTTCCTGATTTGATCTGTCTGAATCTATTTTCTTAGCATTCTCACCAATCTGCGCAGCTTCTTTACAGCTTTCTCCCGTGTTACTCTTTGTAACGAATTATTGAGTGGACTCGGATGTCCCAGTCTGTGCATGTTAAATACTCTTTTGTCCCCTTCGCGACTGCTCAGATAACATTCTATATGGCGAGTAGTTGTATTGTTATTCATGTACCAGTAGGGAGGAAGCCCTCAATCTGTTGTGCGAGGGCTCCCGGCCTTGCCCCATGAGCTAAGTGTGCAGATCCACTTGAGATCCACCTGAGCTGAGAGGGTTTTCACTCAGGATGAGAGGGTCAAAACAGTATATCATAGATACCTTGAGACATCCATATCCATCAGTGCCCTCCTTGTCTTTGCAAATTACCAACCATCTACATAATGGCAACTTGTGTTGAATTGTTGGCGTAGAAATCTTACTCAGAGTCGCACTTTTCTATTGCAAGCTGAAACAAATGAGAGTTTGACTTACCACAAGTTCGTACCGGTCACACAGAATATATGGGCCAAGGAGGTGAATTTATCCATAATAAGACTCTGGAATTTGTGATATTCCAATCCAAGCGCAGTCAACAAAAATTCTAAAGAACTAAGATTTAGTAGCAGTATGATCAGACGAAATGTGAATCAACCCTGACCTGCATTCAATGCATGTTGGATTCAAAAAGATTTTGCCGTGAACAAATAGGCCGGGGTGATTGCCCTATCAGTCAATTGGAATAGATGCTTCACGAAGAACAGAGTCAAGGGGGCACCGGCATTCTAAAAAAAAATATCGACTGTGAGAAAGAAAACGCTATTGACCCAAGACTGTAGCGCATGCCGTAAGTCCGGTGATCTCCGCTGTCACGTCTTAGTGGAATCTTGGCGATTGTTCAGAGGCGAAAATATGGCTCGCGCGGCACCTCCCCTTTGAGGTGAAGGTCAATAAAGTATATTACTTTGTGTGCAGCAAAAACCTGCTTTTTGTGGCACAACAATTTGCTTTGAGCAGGACTTCCAAATTTAGAAGTTTCTTAGATGGATCCTCACCAAATCCTCACCGTATTAGTTCCCGGTCAATCTTCGGTATGACGCAACTGGATTTGAACGACCGTTCGCTGAAATTGATTTGCGTCACTTCCCAAAACCGACCGTGTGCCTCAGAATCTCGTAGCAATAAATACTAGCTACTTTAAATAAATGTTGATATTGAATGAATGATTATAGAACTTTACATCCCATCGTGTTTCGGGTATACCTTGCAGACTGTTTGTTACCTTGAGGCCATGTGGTCGCGCGGGTCTCCCGAGTCCGAGAGGTCAGACTTTTCATCCTCTGTTTCATCGGAAATGTTCTCCTTGTTGGCACCGTTTTTCTCGCGTTTTTCGCGTATCGCAGCGCTCGAAGCCTCGCAGCAGGCCCGACAATTACTGGTTAAGTAAAACCCATTGGCACCAAATTTGGCTTTCCACGTGTCCGCGGATACGATCTTGTACTTGCGGCATTTGCTGCACCGGCGGGTTCCTCCTTCCATCTTGAGTTGGTGTCTGGCGTCGAAGACTGATGCTGGGAGGAGAAAGTAGCAAAGTCACAGTCATGTGATGTGACATGGCGTGTTATTTTTCCTCAATCAAATATGTTAAGTAGTTCAATGTTTTCCACACTAAACAGTACAATAAACATGAAAATATAGACCAGTCTGGGTATGTAGGTGCCCCACGATCATCTATAATGATAATCAGTCGGCAATTGCGCTCGCACATGCAGAGTTAGGTCAATTCCATGCACGTACAAAGCATATTGACATCCGATATCATTTCATTCGTTCCAAGATTGAAGACGGAACTTTAGAAGTGGTTTATTGCCCGACTAATGAGATGGTAGCCGACGTACTTACCAAGGCCCTCGCATCCTTCAAATTCAAACCACTGATTAATGCGATGGGATTGAGTTCGGCTTGAGGGGGAGTGTTGGAGATTCAACCGTAGTTGAACCGTAGCAAGCCGAATTGGCGACGAGTCCACTCGGCACCGGAGCACAGTCCGGAGCAACCACGGCGCAGGCTCGCAGCCGCGCAGTGACTGTGTCCCCAGTAAATAGTTGACTCACCATGACTTGTACAATATTCCGCAGTAGTTCCAGTAGAGTATAAAAGACTTGTAAAGTAGTTAGGATTTTCTTTACCATTTTGTTCACCCACCAACCGACTGAACATCAACAAACTCAACTTCTCATATTCGTTTCCACCTAAACTGCTAATAAAGTCCTGCCATTCAAACGGCCGGCCAGTCCCCCGAATAGCCAGCGTCTTGTAGTCATCGACCCCCTGGAATGGTGTGTGCTCCGTTGACTTCTTGTAGTGTTTTTTGTATGGACAACCACCCGTACATACCTACCTGTTTGTCTTCGGTAAACATGTTGTGGACCACGCGAGTATAATATAGCCCCCCCCATGCGTGGCTGTAATCTTGCAGCAAATTTCTTGGAAGTGCAGATGGCCTGAATAGGGGCGCTCAATTCTTAGCTCGTCAGCTCGTCTCGTCCGTAAAATATCGATTTCCTGATGAGGGGATCAAAATTTGATGGGAAGTGGAGAGAAATGCGGAGTGGGATCAGCAGCTCATCAGCTCATCATGCAATTAAATAGTTTCTGGGACGAGACGAGCCGACGAGCTGAGAATTGAGCGCCCCTAATAAGTGTCTTGCAATCACAGCCCCCACTGAAGAAGTCCAATATAAGACTCAAAATTTCGGCTGTTACTATTCCTCGTCAATTTAAGCGAGGTTTAAAAATGTCACCCATGCGCTTCTTATTTTATCTCTCTTCGGTGCCAAGAATGCTCCGGCCGGGCCACACTTTTTGAATGTGGCCCCCAGCTTTGGTTATCGCTTGCTACTGTACTCGTGGTGCGAATAAGTCATGGTCTCTTGATTTTGAGTGCCATCTTGGCTGGGTGAGTAGCTTTTTGGCCAATTTGAGGTCCTCTGAGATTGATTTGACCAATAGCCCGATTCCGGCCATCAATACAATCACACTATCTTTGATATCCGGTCATTTTCGGCTGAATAGTGGAAACACTATAAATCCTAAATTTCCAACACGGCAGCATAAATTTCCAGGCCAAATCCAAACGTACAGGCATATAGGCCTGATAAAACTGACGGTGTACCCAACTTGAATTATGTGGAAAGGTGCAGCCGTTCGCGAGATATCGCGCTGCCAAGTTGGCCAAAAATGCCGTAAAACTGCCAAAAATGGGAAAAACGGGGAAAATTAGGCAACTTGAAGACCGCATATCTCGCGAACGGCTGCACATTTTTACACCATTCAAGATCTGTTTAGCAGTTTGGCAGTAATACTGGGCCATAATTCGAAGTGTCGTAGAAAAAACACGCACCCCTTCACAAATTAGCACACAAGCTGGTTTTGTTGATTTACACACCTTGAGGCATCAGAATATGTGCACAAGTCAACATTTTCCAAAATATTCACGCCCCTTGCTTCATCACAACAAAAGTGCAGTGACCGGCCGAAGGGCAAAGGCCTTAAAAGCTATCACTGTGCAGAGGGAAGGTTTTGAAATTCATGATGTTGTTCAGGACCTTGTGTTAGGTATTTCGTCGTCATTTGTGTTGAATTTCATGATCTTTTGTCGGATTTCATGACGAAACGTTATGATCCGGGGTCCTGAAATTCCTAACGACTGTGGGCCCGTTCCTAACGTTTTTTCATGACATTTTGTCATGATCTTCGCAAGGATTCGTCCGGAAGTACAACCAAGGTAGCCAGCTATCCCGACGCCTTACTCCTTATCAAACTCCATGGAAGAGGTATAAAACAGGATATATTTCAAGTACTGGACAATACAGTTGCAGTACTACTAGTATAATACTCTGACCTTCAAAATCTCGCCACCATCACGATCAGCCGTACTTGATCAGCTTGCGTGGCTCGGAAACACACTACGGAGAATGAAAAAGAGGTATGTAGATAGAGAAGGGAAGTAACTCACCGGGTTAGACAGATCACTGAATGCTCTGTCGTCATCGAAGAGCGAAGTTACCACGACAGGAAAGAGCGCATTAATGAGCTGCAATGCACTCTCGCAGTATCACTCACAATAATACGCTGCCCTGCCACTGCATCCCGGCTCATCCTTCGCCACCCCTTAGTCCTTTGAGAGTCTTGCGCACTGCAGAGAGATCTAGTTCGGTTACGGCGGTGTGGATTGATCCTAGAGGGCGGTGACGTAGGGAAGGAAGCGTGGTCCGTTACAGCAGAGTGTGTTGGCGAGAGTGACGGCGGCGGCGGCGCTCTACGATGGTGACTTGGAGGGAGGTCATGGTGGGGGGAGACAAGAGCGGCTGTGTGCTGCGGATGTGGAGCAATGCTGTAAGTGACGTCATTGACTCGGCAGCTCGGCCGCAGGACTTGAACAAAAATTTGCTGGTTTTTCGAGGCCGAAATTCGTGATGTTTCGTCGTGAATGCAGGTTCAAGATTTTTATGTCACTTTTTGAAAGAGAATTATATGCATTAACCTGTAATGTGGTCCCACAGTTGAATATGAGTGCGGTATCACACCTTGTAACTTTTAGAAGTTTTGGAGCATCATGAAACCAGTCTTGAAATTCATGACGTGTATTCTAACGAAACGTCAGGAATCTTGAATTTCAAGACAATGATCTTGAATTTCATGACAAATACTTCTCACAGTGTGGACATAAATACGAGTATGTATATTAGAGCCTTTGCGCAGAGCCACCGGGAGCCACCCGGTGGCTCTCACGGCATGCGCTGTGGAGCGGCTACGCGCTATGGTGGCTCATTCGGTGGCTGGAAGAACAACTTGAAATTCATTTTCTTCGGCATTTTTTCATCCCCCTGGATGACCTCGAAGCGCTAGGCTCCCAAACCCCCAGGAAGCACACCAAGGTTCCACGCCAACCGTCGGTTTTGCAAGAACCGGCCAAAAATGCACCAAATAAAGCGGGAAACTGGTAACCTAACCACGACACCTCACTACATTGAGGTATAGTCCCAGAGGTACACTGACTCGGAAAAAATATGGGATCACGTCATCCGTGAGAAAGTTGGCCGTTTCGCGCGAGACAGCAGAGCTTTGGACAAGGTCTTTGAGGTTCATGAGCATGTCCATAAGGTGTAGTTAATACATACATAAGATCTAGTTTCTGCGTGAAGAACTCGGCGATGTACAAACGATTTATCGATGACAATCATTAACCTGCATTTTGCCGATTTGGGAAAACAAAGTCAGAATAATACTCTGAAGAGGAAATGGGACAAACCAAGCCTACGGAGTGTTAATAGTGAGTGTTCCCGCCCTTCGCCTTCAATAATTCCCGCACGCGATTGGGCATACTATCATATAACGTGTCGATGAAAGCCTGGTCAATGCTTTCCCACTCCTCCTTCAAAGCGAGCCAAAGGTCGTCCTCGTTCTTCGGCAGGGGGTCCCTAGCGCGTACCATGCGCTCCAGGTGATCCCAAAGGTTCTCTATGATGCTCATATCCGGTGAGTCTCGAAGCCTTCTAGATCAAACCAGCCGTTGGCGTGCTTTGATCGGTGCTTTGGGTCGCCATCCTGCTGAAAATAGACGGTGTAACGATCCAAATCGTGCTTATCGAGGGTGCGCAGGAGGAACTGGGAGAGAATGTCGACGTAAACGAAGCGATCCATGATACCCTCGATGCCGTGAAGTTGTCCCACCCCATGTCGGGTGACACAGCCCCAGACCATAACGCTCCCGCCCCCATGCGGGGTCGTTTGCTTTCCCTCGCTCCATCCAACACCACTGCCGCCCATCCGAGCCAAAAATATTGAACTTGGACTCGTCTGAAAATATCACGGCTCGCCAGTCCTCCCCTGTCCAATAACAATGGTGCTCCGCCCAGTCCATTCGCTTTTTCTTGTGTGATGGCTTCAACAGAGGCTTGGATTGACGTACATAGGCACCTAATCCGTGCTCCCGGAGCCTTGCCTTGATCGTATTGACATGCAAATGCGGAAAAAACCTCCGTTGCAAGTCTGTGACATTCTTGGCTTGGCCCGATGAGAGCATTCGGAGGGCGGTACGGGTGTCCCTGTCATCCATTTTACGTGGGCGACCAGGCCTGGATGTTTTTGCGTCGAAATGGTGAGTTGGACCGTACCGGTTGTTGATTAGGGAGACGGTAGAGGGCGCAACATTCTCTTTTTCAGCTACAGCCCTGTTCGAGAACCCTGCCTCCTTGAGGGCCACTATCGCAGCCTTTTTTGAGGCGGTGGTGTCAGACATGATGGTGAGGATGAGTTACGAGTGCAGTCGAAGCTGTCATAACCCATAGCTCCCTTAACCCATAATCTCCCTTAACCCATACATTTTTGGGGGTTTTTGACCGGTTTTTGGCTGGGCTAACCCATAAATTTCATATCCCATAGCTTTTTGGCTCTCCCGAGGGCTATTGGTTATGACAGCTTCGACTCAACGAGTGGTTAGAGTTGAGCGAGTTGTTGTGGTGGTTCGGATTGAAAAGTGTGGGGCTTGCCAAATGCGGAAAAAGTATCGGATCACGTGTGCGCGATAATCACACCCTCTCATCGTGACGCGTACAGCCTGAGCCTTGATTTTTTTTTTCCTGGACGAGCTATGGGACCCGTGCCTTCGCCACGCAAGAGTCCTGCCCTTGCTGCTTTCCAGGCCGACGGCGCCGCACTGCCGCTCGCTGCACTCGCCGGGGCGCGTCGCCGCGGGGATTCTCAGGCTTTGACAGAAAAGTCACGGGGTGATTTTCCCTTTCTGGGCGCAATGCTGTGCCCGTTGTGTTTTAAGATATAAGATAAGATAAGATAAGGGTAGGTACTCAATCCTATACTTGAAAAAAAAGACACTACGGGACCGCAGGTCCCGTGATAATTCACGTGAAAAAGCAGGTGACTTTTCACACGCGGTCCCCGGCGCCGCGCGCCGGCGAGTGCAGCGAGCGGCAGTGCGGCGCCGCGGGCAAGGAATCCAGCAAAAAAAATCCAGGCGGGGTTTGGGGCGGAGCCCCGACAAGCTGTGTACCCCCCGTAGGTAGGGACGCGAGCGCAGCGAGCCGGCCCTGCCGAAGGTGGGGTGCTTAAGCTTGTACTTGAAAAGAGGGCCAGGCCATCAGTCGCGTGACTTTTGACAGAAAGTCACGGGGTTTTGTCGACATCCTGCAACCGGCTGTCGAGATGTTGAAACTCACACGCGGTCCCCGGCGCCGCGCGCCGGCGAGTGCAGCGAGCGGCAGTGCGGCGCCGCGGGCACGGAATCCAGCAAAAAAATTCGCAAAAAATTCAAACCGGGGTTTGGGGCGGAGCCCCGACAAGCTGTGCACCAGCCGTAGGGAGGGACGCGAGCGCAGCGAGCCGGCCCTGCCGAAGGCGGGGTGCTTAAGCTTGTATGCTATATAACGTCTCCGAAGACTGCTCACTAGCGCTCACTCCCTACACAGTCAAGCCTCAAGATTGAAAAGCCGGTGATCCCATATTTTTCCGAGTCAGTGTACATACTAGGTACCGAAATCAAATACTTACTATGCATGCAAGATGAGATTCGACGGACTAGTTCCCGAATTGATGGCAGACCTCAAAATCCCATCAAATTCATCGTTTTTTTTTTTTTTTTTTTTTTTTTTTTTGCATCATTCAAGAACTAGTCTTTCAATTTTACAGCTTTCTCTCAAGTCCAAGTTTAGGGACATCGTAGATTCGGGAAGTCCCCTCATGTGCGGATCCTTGCGGATCCTTATCGGAAGCACATTCGGCTGGATTCTTTTCCAGACCCCCAGTTCCACAATCTAGAAAAGTCTAAAAACCCGTTTCATTTAGGGAAGGTTGAGGGAAGGTGATCGCCTCGCGGTTCTAAGTTTAGTCTCGGACGTTTATCCGCAATCCGTCGGCGTGAGGGCAGGATTAGATATCGGAGCTACTTCCTAATCTTATTCTCGTACGCACGACCTTCATGCCTTACTCCGCGGCCCAGACCAAGCCCAGACCCTCATTCCGAATTAGGATGTCATTACAGTCGAAAATCCTTCAAATATGTATGGGTTAAAGCAGATTATGGGTTAGGAGAGCTATGGGTTATGACAGCTTCGACTGTAGTGTCGTGCCTTGTCGTGCGTACAGTGGCGGCGGGATCTGATGCCGCCCCCCCAAAAAAATGATGGGGCCCAAATCGACTCCACTTGCAAAAGTTCCAGAAATGGGCTGTTCTATTTTAGGGGTGGCATCAGATTGCGCACGTGTTTGACGTGGGGCAAGATATTTATGTTTGGTTGGTCGTTGTCTATGGTTGCCAAATGGTTGCAGCCAAAACTTCATGACCCGTCGCAATGTTGCTCAAAATCCTTCGGGATTCGAGATTTAGCACGAACTAATTGTCCTGAGCCTGGGAACGGCCTTAGAGCCCCGATACTCATATTCTTGTCCCAAGTTTTCCTCTGCTCTCTGCAGTGTAGCCATCCATTGCCTTTGCGTCTCCTCGCACATTCTTTCGTGATATTTCCTTACATCGGGACTCTGATTAGACATTGAAAAACTACATCATAAGCCGCATAACTGGAGACAGAGACGTGGCTCACATTCGATCACAACAATCTGTGGCCAGAAGAAAGGGGGCTTGAGTACTTCCAGTGAATATGCACTCGTATTATATGATAATTATAAGGCTAGCATGTGAGTATGGATGCAATATGTAACTTGGGCACGGCACTTCGAACGCGGTGATGATTCCACCAGGGATTCTCAGTAATCTTTCCCCACTGTCTGCCAACGGCGTCAAGAAGTACATACTGTGCACGAAATCGGGCAACTTGGTGTGACCCGCTTTCGAAAGGTTCCCTTCAAGCTTCAAGGCCTGAGTGGAGTTCCGTGCTCTTGACCTTTTGCCACGCAAGCGCATATAGACGCCATACCCGGTCAAGATATAGGGAGGCTCAGAGTTAGGCTGCACCCGCTGCAATGATGTGTCCCCAGTCGACTCCATTTCACAATGGCCCGCAACAATCTTGAATACCTTCGCGTTAACGCAGTCGATAGTGATGAACTTCCAGGCGAGAGATTGTCAAGATCCTCACTAACGTTTGCGCCGGCGGGACCCTTGCTGAGTTCGCCGATGACTATTTCAACGGCGCCGAGGACCTTTCAGTAGCGGCTTCAGGCAGGATGAGACTCGGAGCCCTGAAAATGATCTAGCTTCGACAGTGTCTAGGAAACGTAGCGGGAAGTGGACGGGAGGACATTATCGAGGACGGTGGAGACTGAGCGGAAGTCATCGGGCGGTCGCTATCGGTGCCGTGAGCGGTGACGGAGTGGTCCGGGTGGTCGGATTGGCGGAAGGCTGGTGGCCGTTGGCGATGTTACTTAAGCACAAGGCTGGATTATAGGGATCTCGACAAGTCGCGCACCTTCGTCTTCACCTTTCCCTGGCAATGCTTCCATCCAACCACAATACCACTCATGCGCTCCTGCTTCAGATCTGAATCTATCGCACGAACGGCAGGGTGCCCAAGGGGAATTGCGCCGACATTAGAGAAGTGCATATGAGTGGCGGAGACTTGGCTTTGTGGAGAAGATAGGAGTCGGTGGGCTTGTAACCCGTCGATGGTCTTGGGAGTGAGTACCTGTAGAGCCGAGTTTGCGATACACAAAAGTCAAAATTCCGGCCCAAAGGCTAAGACCGGTCTCAGCATAGTCCGTTGGGTAATTCGAAATCATTGTTTGGGCCAAGTTAGGGAAATCATTTGGCTCCAAATTGCTTGAACTTCTAAGTACATGCCACCTGTCAGCGAAGATATGGTGGACAAGATTGGCGTTGACAAACAGCAAGAAGCCCACAAGGATTGGTTCCTGGGATTCCCCATAGCCTTTCCTCTATGATCGCTGGCACTGACAGGCTGATCTGATGCCATTCAAAGTACTTACATATGTACAGTTCGCGTCATCACAACGTCATCACTTCCTTGCAACTGCTGCCATCTAGACCTTGGGACCAAGATTTTAGCCCTTGAAAAGAATCCGAATGGCACAATAACCAGTACTTGACCAGTACCTTGAGGTTTGGAAGCTTTTGCATCAACGCAACGACCGCGGAAATTGCTTCGGGGTCAATTCGAGCTGGTCCGGGCTGTCCAGAATGTGGTCCCGTACCTCCCTGTGCAGACGCGGATGAGAAGGCGAGACGCGAGTGGAGAGTGCATTGGTCTTACTCGGACCTGCTCGGACGACGCGGAGACAGGGAAGACTTTGCCGCAGAAGGCTGCCACAGTGTCCGGTCGCTGTCGGACTCGACGAGATAAAGATTATCTTGAGATAATCAAGCTGCTTATGCATTTCCAACTGATCGCTGTTGATCCCAGTCGTCACGCATCCCAGACCAGCGTTACTGGTCTGGGAGGCTTCTCTGAGCCTCTCTTCCTCCGACATTAAGCATACATACTCTCAAGCCTTCCTTTCCGCCCTCAATTTTGGTTTTTTTCCGCTCCGCTCATCAAGGCTCTGCTTTTTTCCAGCCTTGTACACTGGTCTTCGCCAAGTCTTCACTGTATATATCATGAATAGTCTTAGAATGCTCGCTCGCTGCTCTCTTTGCTCGCTCGCTCGCTCACTCTGTTGCTCGCTCTTTCTCACTTGCTTGTTCTTTCTCTTTGTTCTCCTGCCTCATGAAGCGCTTTGTCTCCCAAGCTTACAAGCCGTACAACAAAGGTCGCCACCCTCAGATATCCAATGCCGGGGCCGACTACGTCATCCACGCTGCTCTCGAGCTCAAACGCATCAATGGCGTAGATGGGAAACTCTGCACGTTTGACCGCAACGAAAAGCGATGGGTTGAGGTAGCGCGCGGTACGAGTTTTTTTTTCCCTATGCACTCTGATTCTCGCTGTTGACGTGACTGTTCTCTAGTCCGCAATACGTTAAGGGCGGGAAGCGTTTTGACTATGCGGCCTCCAGCTGCGAGAAGGTCTGGGGGAAGTATTCCTCGCCTTTCTTCTGCCCCCACCTTCGTTGGAGTGGTGAACGGTTCGACCCCCTCATACTCGTAGCTGGGCTGCCCGGAGAACCAGCCGACTACTTTCGGGCATTCGACCACGAGTGCAACTTCCGCAGTGAGCTCCTTTTGCTGTTTTCTTGCCATAGCATCCTCACGCTCACTTGCCGTTTGCCATATAGTCTCTATCTTGCCTGTCAGAGAACGACGAGTTCTGCTCTCATTCGAGGATCGTGAGCGATTCGATGGTATGTTTTTCTGTTAGCTTTTAAATGTTCTTTAATACTCAATCTCTCCATTTCTCAGCAGAACACAATGTCGACGATGACAACGACGAGCCCTCGCCTTCGTCGGCTTCGGCTTCGATGGCCTTGACTTCGTCATCGTCCTCGGGGACAACTGCGACGTCGACCCCACCCTCATCACAGCGGTCAGTATTGTCCACTGGGTCGACTATATCTCAGTTGGCTGTGGACGCGATGCTAGCTCCCCACGCTCGTTGGTGCGTTGTTTTAGTTTCTTCACTCTTGTATAGGATCTGACTGTGATTGGGTGATATACAGGGGCGGTGACCGACCAAGAATGTTGCCGATGCGCGTAAAGCTGGGGGTTAGTTGCTGTTGATAATTAGCTATGAACCTGTTTGATACTTTTTTTAGACACAGTGTTGATGGCGTTCCTACAAGATACCACGTCCTCTGGTTTGCTTCGCGGTACGTTGATTACATCTTGCTTGGTTAATTCAATTTGAGCGTTTCTTGTTGCAGAGGACCCAGCCTACCACCCTGCTTGGGACGAACACGACCCTCCCTCCCTCCTTCATGTTTACGACGTTCGCATCTACCCCAACTGCCTTCAGAAAACATACACCCATCTCGATTTTCTTTCGCGCCCTTTGGGCAAGGCCATACGCGAAATCAACTCGCCCCTCGGTATCCCATTCAGCGACCACACGACGCTTGTCAAAGCTACACGCGTATGCAAGAGCTGCCTCAATCATTTCTCCCCTGATGGATACGAGCATCATCGTCGCGATGATGCTTGCACTAACCATCCTGATCTCGCACAAAGTAAGCATGCCTTATTTTTATTTGCGCTTCTATCACCTTCACTAACTATCACTATCTTTCAACAGTCGACGAGTGTGAGCCCTTTGATGGGTGTATCCGCCTGCGTACCTTTCGAGATGGGAAGCGCCCTTCGTTTCAAGCAGAGACTTTGGATTCCGCAATAGGAGCTGCTCTCCTTGAGTGGAATTCGCGTCTTGGGCTGCCTGCTGATGTGTGGATGACTGTCTCAAGTGCAGTCGTCCACTGCACCGACTGCGACCTCACGCGGACCTTTCCTGCCCATCCTCCATCTCGATGAGCAAGGAGCTTGCAACGATGCCGGGCAAGCTGTGTTCGCCGCCTCTGGGGATGACGATTAAACATACTGTGTGGGTATATACTGCTTGTCTTTAATCTCTCTCGTTATTTCTTGTCTGCCCGCCTAGCGTACATCCTATGGATTTAATTACACTGTATATTCACAAAAAATCCAATGCAATACGATGCAATTCAATACTAAGAGAATATGTGTATGGATTAGAAGAAGAAGAAATCGAGTAAATTAGGTGTCTTTTCCGTCTTTTCCCTTTCCTTTTCCCAGCAACTCAGAAGCTGTTCGAACTCCATCACGACTTCTCAGCCTCTCTGTTTTGTATCTTTCTGCGGATTCTTTGAGTGTGCTGATCTGTTCCCGTTTCGTTTTGACCTTTGCTGCATCTTCGATTGCCTTTCGCTGCTGAGCTGCCTTGGACTGAGACTTTTTTAACCGACGTTTCCGTTTAACGTCAGCTTCTGCGTCAAGAACATCTTGGTTGGTTATAGGTCGATCGAGCGTCCAAGTCTTCTTGAGATCGTTTCGAACTTTTCACAGTGGGGCGTTATTACACATTTAATAAGAGGTCGGAGAAACCTACTTTATTGCGAAGAGCCACCTGTTTTTGTACCGCTTCTTTCGAACTCTTGCAGAAACCTTTTGGCCATGCACCTACTGCGTCCCAAACAGACTTCATATAAAGCTGATCCTTGGAACTGAGTGTAGGGTCCCAATGGCATAAAGCGATGACCCTGAGATTGAAAATCAGTCTGAGCGTAAGAAGAGATTGAATATGTATTACCAGCCCTGGCCCCGTCGAACTGCCCTGGTGTGTCCGCAGAAGTCCATTAGACCTACCGTGAACAGTTTTGTGCACTCTTTGACATACGACATGAGCCGTTGCTGTCTGACCTCATCCGCAAGTTCATAAAAGACTAGCGCATAGATTGGTACATGCTCGGAGTTGGGGTGTGTCGAAGATCGAGGGGGTTTTAACACAGTCCATGTCGTGAATCCTCTGCCGGCGGGACACCTGCACAACCTCGTTTGAACACGGCGGCGGTCTGGGTCCACAATTAAGCTCAAGCCAATCTCCTCCCATCCGTCTAGAAATATAGTTTGAGCAAAAGAATAAACATAAGCTGGAAATAAAGCACTGGCCATTGTTATCGTCAATTATCTCGGAGCGAGGATCAACTATCTTTTGCTCATCTCCATCCTCGTCCTCATCCTCGCTGTCAGTCAGATCAGAGAGATCGCCATAGATCTCCTCAGGATAGTCCACCATAACATCGCCATCCATGTCGACATCCACAACTTCAATATCATCATCTTGTGCATCAAACGAGTCAATCTCGTCTGGTGATGCGACCGTCTGTGGCAGTACAGAGGGAATAGGAGGGGGGGAAGGATTCGAGGAGGAGGAGGGTGTGGGTTGGGATGAGGGTATGGGCATGGGCTGAGTCGAGGATGGGGATGGGGTCATGGGTTGTGTCGGCTGGGTCCCAAAGAGTTTCGCGAACTTCGGTTTTGCCTTCTCATCGAAATATTGAACAATGGGATTGGTGTCACCGTAAGTGGAAGATAGAACTAATAGCTCCTCGGGAGTCATGTCTGGCATCGGTTTAAATCTAAGCTGCTGAGCGTTATTCAGAGAGGGTATTTTTTGCATTTTCTTGTAATTTTCTCTCATATCCTTCGTCACAGCTTGACCAGCCTGTTCTCGGTAAAGTTGGGTCCAGTTCTCTGCAATACCGGGACCCATATGGCCGTGCAACAACAGACTAGGAGCTAGATCTGCCAGATCGAAGGGCCAAGGTGCGTTTTTCATAGCATCTTCACCGTCATCCTCTATTTGATGAGATTGAGCACTAAGTTGCTATTGAATACGCTTCAATCAGTTTTTTCTTGGCGAAAGAGAGTGTACTCAGATTGTAACGGGAGACCAATCTATGCTTTCGACTGCTCATGGTAGCCTGAGACTGTCGATATACTGAGAGCATTCGAGTGTAGCTGATAATAGCGATCAGAAAGAGAAGAAGAGAAGAAACACAGCAAGCAGAACACTTACCGAATAACTACTTCCTTGGTCGCGATCAGAAGATAAGAACCGTTATCTTTCTTCTCCTTCTTATCCTTCTTGTCCTCCTTGAAGTCACCGCAGAGGCGGTTCAGCTCGATACTCTGGTTGAAGAACGAACTGTACATTTACGTAGAGAGATAAAGCTAGATGAAATAATAATAATAAAAGACATACCCGTGCGCCAGGAACCGTTCTAAGGCAAATAAAAAGAACGCTTCATATACTGCACACAAGTAACGCCGATTCTTCCTGATCACGCCCCATAACATCCATAAAGGAATTCCTGTCAAATCGTTTAGCATATCATTGGTTGAACAGAACACAAAAGATAGCCTAACCTGCTCTGAAGGCAAGCTCGTCGAGAGAATAACGACCTCCAGCGCGTGTCGGATGATTGCCAGCCATTATGAGAATTTCTGCGAAGGAATGGTTGTCCCATTTAGGATTTTCATCCTGCTCTTTGAGCCACTGGACGGTGTAATCGCACCAGGCCTTGTACTCGAATAGGACATCTGAGAAGAATGTAAGTCTCGGATGTTACAGCGATAAAAGGAAATTTTACTTGGGACTCGCTTATTCCGAGTCAACTCCATATCCCCTACTGAAAGCCAATAGACGTAGCAAAGGTTATCCATTGACAAGAAAGCTAGTGTGTGACTGCAAAATTTTAGAGCAAGAACGACTTTGTAACCTCGGTCCTTAGCAGGTACTCGAATGATGCGCTCGAATTCCGGATTCTGGAATATCTGAGGCGACGTATGTAGAAGGGGTTCAATCTATATGACAGAACGTAAATGCTCCCTCATGAAAACCATCCAAGCCAGGGGAACTTTACCTCGAGATAAGATTCAGTCATATCGAGCACAATAGATCGCGGATCGTAAAGAATCCCTTTCAGCTGCAACCCAGTCCTATCGAAAGCTGTCTCATCATCGAGAGCTGAATCATCGAGCTCCGGAAAGAGATGACGAGGACGTAGGTACAGAGAGTGATCAATGTCCTTCTCCGTGCAGTCCTCTATAGCCACATGGGGTTCCGCCACACCAAAAGTTGCCAAGTGGGACGAGACACCAGCTACAGACGACTTGCGAGGATCTGGAGGATCTGGAGGATCCGATGTATTTGGAGCAACGGTGAATCCGAACGAAGTCAACAGAGCATTAGTCTTGGGCTTTGCATCCTTGGCCTTGGGTTTCTTCGGAGTTGGTCTAGGTTTCGGAGGAGGAGAAAGAGGAGCAACTGTAGTGTTGGACGCAGCGGCTGTAGTGTCGGATGCTTTCACTTTCTTGACCTTCACTCTGGCTGGGAGAGGTGCTGCCAGTGATTTGGGAGCAACTGGGCCAAGAACGTCTCCATGAATGGAGTGATGAAGAGTGCTTTGACTTTATTAGATTAGAGCTCACTGACGCGACAAATAAATTACTGACCTTGGCTTTGTTGATGATGGGAGAGGGTGCTGAGCAGAGGCGGGAATAGGATCCTCCCAGGCTTTATCAGGTGGAGTCGGAATATTAGCCGTATACCTGCGGTCCGGCTCTATACCTCTCCACGAAGGTGGCATGTATCTAGTGAGGCGGACTGCCAGTTGGCTACTGGAAGGGACGTCGTACTCGAGATTCCCAGCTGTCGGCTCCTTGTACCACGGTAAAGGTACTAGAAGTAGATTAAAATCGAAACCGACATAGATTTTGGATTGCTCACGTTCTTGCTGTGCCCGTTCCTCACCAAACTTGAGCGATGCAATGGAGGCACAGAACTCCTCCCATGAGGTATAGTTTGGAGATATCTGTGACTTGTACGGTGTAGGCAGCTGAGACCAGACCTACTAGTGTATGGGAAATTGAAGAGGAGAGGAGAGATCGGTACATATACCTTCTTGATCATAAGCCCGTGAGTGTCCGGGATGGCTAATGCAAGCCTGTGAAGTCGAATAGCCCAGATAGCATGCTGATCATGTTTGATAATGGCTTGAGTCAAAGTAGAGCCATAGGTAACGAGTCTCTCTTCCCGTCGCCTCATATCTTCGACCCGGGTGCAACAACATCCGACACGACACACCCCATTTAGACAGGTAACATAAGGCATCAAAGCCGGCACATCTACATCAAAGCCGACACATCCGCCAAATTTGGACATTTCCGCTGTCAAACATGAGAGAATCAGGAAACTGCATCAATGACAACAATGACTGCCGAAGGCCCCGAGAATACCGGCCAAACACTGCCGAAGGCCAAAACAACTGCGTGTCGAGGAGTTAGGGCAAGCGCAGCGGCCCTAACTCCGGGAATTCACAGTGGTTAGTGTTAGGGTTAAGGTTTGGGTTAAGGTTAGGGTTAGGAGGTTAGGCCATGGAACATATTTAAAGGTTAGGGAGGTTAGGGTTTGGTTAGGAAGGTTAGGGAGGTTAAAATGGTTAGGTGGTTAGGGATCCGGAGGTTTGGGTTTAGGTTGGTTAGGTTGAGGTTGCAAGCCGGGGGAATGCCGGAAAGCCGAGCATTGATCTTTCAATGCATCATAGGCGACACATTGCTTTATGTAAGAGAATGTGTCGGTTTCATAAGTGTCGGATGTTGTATATACTCTCTTCGACCTCGTTATCTTTGATATCAGCATAAAGACCAGTGAGTTTGAGGGCATCTGCTCCAAATTGTCTTGTGATTAACTCGATGAAACGCTTGAGCCATTCCCTGAATGCATTCTCCTCAGAGAGCTCGGGCATTTTGAGAAGAATTATAGCAGCGCCGCCAAGGGGCTTCGATGATAAGGAATTTCCTAATTTGGAGGAAGGGGAGGGGGGTACCCTCGGGCGCGAAAAAAGAAATGGATATAATTTTTTGGATTTCGTTTCTAGGCCTGTTTCTGCCAGTAGTAAGGGTGTGCAGTGCGTCTTGAGCAAGTTTTTGACGTCAGATCACTCAATTCTGCCTAGAATGGCAAGTTGTTGATGTTTAATTGTGTTTACTCTGGGGGATTAAGCCATACATAGCAATTTTTCGCACTGCCAACACCGCGTTAAGGCTTCACCGTGATTGGATGAAGGATGCTTCCGCCGCCTTCAAAAAGCGTCTATCAACGGTATGACCATCAATTCAACCCTGTGCTATGGAAGTTGCTAACAACACGCTGGATCTGTCGTCGAGAAAAAGAGCAAGTTATGGCGCCAGACGGGTCGAACTATTTTGAACTCCCGATTTTGACCCAAAACCAACCCCAAACATTCAAATATTCAATTCGGGCAGGGATATGGAAAATAGTGCAGCAAGCCAGCATTCAACCCTGGTTCAAATTTCCAACTGTTCACTTCCAAATACAAAGCAAAGCTGAAGCCAAAATTGTGCCGTGGTTTAACTCAAGATCTGGTGCCGCTTGAAGTTTTGTGTCAGCCAAACAGCCAGGAGGTGCTATTGAGCACACAATAGCCACATCAGTCAAAAGGATCGCAACATCACTTGAAACGGTGCTGCCATCACGGTGGAAGGCCATGGATCAGCCACTATCAGTCCGGGACTGTTGTGGATTACACGGGAAGGCCCTGTATCATTCGGAAGATCGTCTTATCACGGCGCGAGACGGCGCCGTGCGATTGACAGCAGCCATCACAAGCACTCGCCACAGCCACATCAACATTGGGTGCCCGTCTGATAAAAGGGGGAGCAAGCTCCCCCAATAACTGGAGAAGGAGCGGGCACCGGAAACTGGCGTTGATTCGACGAAGCGGTCTCGGTGACCCAGACGTTCAGGAGAGCAGCTGCGCGCGCTAGTGTTGCCGGGAGCTGAGTTGGAGCTGAACTCGAGTTGATTGCCCATCAGCTCGCTGTCAGCTCGAGTTGACCGGAGCTGGCTCAGAGCTGATACCGGATATGGGAATCTAGTGTCCCAGGGTTCATCTTTCCACCCGAAGGGCAAAATTTTAGGGGAGAATGGACCAAATTTTTATGTGGAAGGTTTTTCTGAGCTCTCTTCAAGCTCAAACTGTTTTTTATACGTCGAGAACGGCCAAGAAACGGCCAATACAGAAACTGGGGAGGGAGTGTGATGTCACACAGTGTACACCACCAGAAATGTCACGTCGTCCGCTTTGGGTGACGAGGGTGGAGTCGAGGCGAGCTGGCATCACCTCGAGGTGCCACTTTTGGGAAGGGGTCGAGTTGGAGTTGAACTCAGCTCGGAGCTAGCTCCAGCTTCCGGCAACACTAGCGCGCGCTACGCGCGCGGGCGGACCGGCGGTCCGCAATTGATCCTTGCCACGCGAGGTCGGGTAAATTTGATGTGCGCAGCTGCTCTCTGAACGTCTGGGGCATTTCGTAGTCACGGTAGTGTAACACCGCCCATGCTGTCACGTCACGCTATGCCTCCCCGCCCATTGCCTGTTACCTTATTGACCTCCTTTAGCCTAGAAAATTCGTAGAATATGTTCCAAGTGTCTATGAATGATTCTCATAAACTTAGAGCTTTCTCTGAGAGGGACTCGGGACAAATCACAAATCATTCAGGTTTGATCCTGCCAAAAGTGCGGGTTTTAACTCCACATAAAACATTGAAAATTGCTCGAAAATCAACAGGGTAAATTGCCTGCGTTCATGAGTGTAGTCCCTTCTCTACTCTCACTTCTTTCCGGACCCAAAATCGGCGGAGAAGGAGGAGAAAATTGGGTGTGACAGCATGTGCGTGTCATAGGCCGAAGTGCCCCAGACGTTCCGGTGAGCCTTGCGCCCATCATTTTTACCCGACCTCGCGTGGCGCGGATCACCGGTACGTCTGGGTTACCGAGACAGCGACGAAGCGTACTTATCGTAACCTACAGAATCATAAGCGAGGTAAGGGGCATGTCCGTTTGATCCGTCCATGCCCCTTACAATGCTCTAATACTGTACTATTTCAACGTAGCTTCAAGTAACGCGTAACAGCGACCCTTGAATCGAAGCTACTTACCTATAAGGCTCCATTCGGCTGTCGTCATTTAGCGGCATTTAGCGTCACTTTGGAGCACTTCATAAAAATTCCCTGCCAAAATTTGGGTGAGAGATGCTCCGAAATGACGTCAAGTGCTCCGAAATGACGCTACCGAATGGAGCCTTAATTTTCGTAACATGTAACGAGGTGCGCTGAAGTAAGTGACATTTTAACCAAAAAATCGAATTTTCCCGTGATTTTACCCAATTTTTTTTTCAGCACCAGTGAAAGTGAGTTAAAATTACCGTCGTCTTGCGCACAACAACCTGCTCCAGCTACCAGCAGGCTAAAATACCGAAAATCCAACCCACAGTGTTGTGAATTCCAAGTGACTTTATCAACATTTGAATGATGAAAAAAATACTGTCACAGGTAACTCACCAACTTGAATTAGCGGAAAGTTGAATCTAATGAATAACATGTCACACCCGGTGAAGCTACGGTTGAAATAGTACAGTAGGCTCTAGAAAGTTTCTGGTAGCATTAACTACATGGTGTTTTCATGGTCGACTCTGAGAAATCGAGGCCAATTCAACAATGTTGATAACCTTTTGCAGGCATCAGATTCTGACATTGGGAGACTACCCGTCCGAGCCTATAATGGGAATTCTGCTTGTCAACTCAAGTACACTCGGCTACCAAGACGCAGGACGGCTCCAGTTTCCAAATGATTTGGGCTATAGCCCAGGTGTTGAGTGTCCAGTGTTTGCGCGCGAAGCCGAGTGGTGAGGACTCCCGTGTTGATAAATCGAAGAGTGCCGTGACCGAGACACGATGATGTGACGCAGCTACGCTGCGCGCACAGGAATCGCCTCAAACTCAAATACTAAGGCCCCCATTTCTTTATCCCAATCTCTTCATCTCCCTATCTCGATTCCTCAGTTTCATAATATTCAGCTTCACCCTGCCTCTTGCGCGCGCGATTCAAACCGTGGGAATCGACATTGATCCGGTGATCGTGTTGTGTTTGGTGTTTTGGATATTCAACCAAGCAGTCCCTTGCGTATCTATGGCCAAGACCCGACTCAAGGGCTCTTCCTTTCCGTTTATCCGACCCAACTCAGTCGCTGGCTTATTTTTCTCTTGCGCCACATCACCTCATTCTGAGTAATGCTCAGTCTGTGGATTTTCATTGGTTCATGCCGGTTTTAAACAATCTGGAATATTCTGGCTTCGAGTCCAGGCGCCACTACGACCCCTGAATCCTCCTTGATCGCTAGTTTTCCTTGTAGATCCCGCATGGCTTCCATCCCTACCACTCATTTATTTTCTCAGGTTCAGGATCAGAATGTTGGTCTTGGGCTCGTATTTATTCTACATTTTGTACGTCGTCCGATTCCCCCCAGCTTCTGGGAATACATGTCGTTCCTTCATTGAGTTCGCCAGATCTTGCTACTGGGTTCTCATTTTTACTCTCTCACTCACTTTATCGTCTCATTGCACATAAATCTATTTTCTGGCTACTATCTTTCGACTTCCCTTCATTCTACGATTCTCCCTCTCGCTCTCGCTTTCACATCTACCTCACCCATTCGCTCATCATTTTACGCTCGACGTCCTTTGCGATCTAAATCCCAGCTTCCGAACTACCAGCGTACCTTGGATTGGATTTGGACGGACTCGTCTCAAAACCCACTCACCTGCTTGCCGTATCCTAACGACTGGATTAGACGGTACTGCAGGGTCGGTTTTAGCGGGTTAAGTACCTTATATTAGAAGTTTAGAACTGTGAAGGGCCCTTTGTGATTGAAATATGAGCTATCCCAAAATAGCAATTTCGATCTCGGCAGAAATGGCGGCGATCAATCGTTTCTCGTGCAACTGACCCGGTTCATGCAATGGGAGCGTGAAATCTCAGTTTTCCAATGCCCTGTTGGTCTAGTGGTTGCGTCAGTTGATCAAATGTTTTTTGCTTTCTTCGTTTTTGCTAAGTACAGTGCCAAGTTCGATCCCCCCCTTTTTTTTCTGACTGCCGAACATTGGCCGAGCTCATAAATCACGGAGAAATTGACTGTATAGGACTGTATGTGTATGAACCCGTTACAGCGCCTGCCTTGCTGAGAAGATCAGAGGGGTGAACTCATAGAGTGGTCGTATATCAACGGCAAATATATTTGAAACTTGTTCAAGAAAGGCATTCCCCATGTTTTAATTGAAACAAGTTGGGTGTTTCCATATTTGGCCGAAATAACAAACAACATCAAAAATTGAGATGGTCCGGGATGCCTTCGCACAAGCCATTCAAGCTGAACAGCTTGCATTGTTGTCAGGAATATCAAGGGCTACATTGGGACCTAGTCTCACGCAGTCAGACTCCACGAGATATATGATAGTCGATATATCTTTTACATGGAGTCTGATTTCACTGGCACCTGTCACCAAGGCCTTGCCAAGGCCCTCGAATTTCGTGACAATTTGATGGCAAGTGCAAATTTTCACACACGGTTCAACCACAGCTCGCGGTGCCAGCAGCTTCGTATTTCTTGTAGAAGGAACATAGGGTGGGTTTATATGTAAGATTTTCATTTTAGAGAAATCGGACAAACCCTAACCTAGTGTTAGAAAAGCGCGAAATCTTTGCGCAAAATTTCAAAATCTGTGTGTACCTAACTCGCTGTTTTCCCCTCAAATAAGCCCCAGAGCGTTCTGAAACGGACTCTGAGTGCTTGGAAGTACCACAGACACTGAAGACAGTTGTTTGTTTCAAAGCTATGGTCGAGGAAATATTAATTTTTGGATTTTCAAACTTTTTACTGTAGCTGGCCTTCTTAGAGTGCTTTTTGCATAGTTTCCCACACACCCAAGTAAAAGGTGAGACCACAGTATTGATTTCCAAATTGGGTAATTGATTTGTCACGAAGTTCGGTCCGCTATTTGTCCGCTATCATATCTCACCGAGCCTTGGTCATTTGTGCTCCCGCCCTTTGCCATATACTGGTCCATTGCCAGGTTCTCACCTGCGTCCTACTGTTGCAAAAAATGGTCTGGAATCCTTCAACGACGAGGCACCCACTGGCAGTTGTGCCCTTGATGTGTTGCACAGAATCCTGGCAGAGACTCAGACATGGGATCAAATTCTGGGGATCCCCCAAACGCGACACTGTCGAACTCACACTCGTGGCGGTACCCCGCCACCACTCGCGACACTGTCGACCAGTGTGTCGCAAGTGGACTGAGTTGCGACACTCTCGTCTGGGGCGGTCCGCTTCGGCCAACTGCCGGCATCGGCAATTCCCGACGACTCACCCTTGACGTTCAAGAGTCGACGGTCGACCTTATCGCCCGGAAACAAAATGAAGAGGAAAAGAAAGCTTAAGATTAGAGAAGTATGTGTAGTGGTTATATACAGGTTGAAGAATTAAAAAATTATACTGCAAATATGTCGAAAGAATTGAGAAAATTGCTGGCGAATGTCAACGAGAAAGTAGGTACGACGGGTAAGAAAATATGAAACTGAATGATCGTAGCAGGTAGAGTTGTGAAAAAGGGATTATAAAGGCCAACCTGGTTACTTTTTTGCCTTCTTCTAGTTCGTTACATCAGTGGAGTCGTCCAACATACGATGACGTTTAGGCGGATGACGCTTGCGAGACGAGGTGATGATGTTATCGGAAGTTGTGTCTCTGTTTCGCGGGGGACATAATGGTTGCTGTGTTCTTCGAAAGGAACGATTTCGGCCCCGTTGAGATGCTGGTACGGAGTGCTCATGAAAGCATTGTCGGCAATCGTGTATATTGGCCAGAAGAGCAGCAATTCGGGCGTTTAGGTCACCGAGAACCAGTATGAGCAATTGAGCAGAGTATGCGAGCGCGATGGATGCCGCGAAGGCTTCACATGGATCCTTCTCCAGAACGCCACCCCATTAGAGCTTATTAGCAACCGGTGAAAAACGAAATTTCACGCACAAGAACGTCATCCAAAAACCACAAGTGGAGCAGCACTTTTTCACCGTTCCAAGAAAGGAAACAACGTGCCGATTCGTGCCGCATCGCTTGAGTTGCCTTTCTGAGCGACTTCCATACTCACCGTCCTGCGAGCCTCTTGGAACGACGAGCAACAAGCTCTACCTTTCGCGGAAGCGTCCTACTTTGTCATGATCGCCACTCTGGAGCGGGGAACGGCCGTGCGCCTGACCGCATCTCTCGATGACGTCTTCGAGGTTTTGCATGTTTGGAGCCTCCGTTTTTCACTGATCTCGCTTAGTTTTTCATCGTATATTTTGAAAAGCACCGGCTGCTAATAAGCTCTATTGCGACGATTCAGGGAGGAGATAGGTATTGTAAATACAGCTGTTTTACGGTTTTTGTCCGGTTTCTGATGCAGTGGGGCTCTTCAGAAGTTGTTTACCTGTGATTGCTGGTGCGTGCCCTCGCCGAGCAGCCGGCGACAGCTTGACCGCTCCACCGCAGCCCCACTGCATTCACTGGTGGAGCAAAATGCCGAAAATAGCCCAATTTGAGGCCATAGTGGAGCCATACGGCGACTCGGAGGCATACAGGTGTAAACAAGAAACGAAATGTCCCACTCCATCAAAAACCGGACAAAAACCGTAAAACAGCTGTAACAACATTGTGTAACTGAAGAATGCTCTACAGCTATTGTACAGCTATTCCTATTTTTACTTTCGACTCATTCTACAGCTATTATTTTTAGTTTCTACAGCTGTTATTTTTAGTTTAGCTAGCTAGGTATTTAAGGCTCCATTCGGTAACACAAGCGCTACTTAGCGCCACTTCGCGTCACTTCGCCGCTCCAAATTGCTCCGAAGTGACGTTAAGTGCCGTGAAGTAACGGCAACCGAATGGAGCCTAAGGAGTTCTGTCTCCCCATGTACTCTAGTGTTTTTATTCTATCATCCTTACGGGAATCACCCCTTGTGCTGCCCAAGCCTTCATCTTACCGAAGGTATGCCCAGCTCTTAGTTGAGTTTGTGGATGTTGGCGAGCAGGGAGTCCTCCCTTCTTGCGCCTCTGGTCTCTCTCGTCTGGTTTTGGTCCCTTGTCTTGATGGACGACGATGCGGCCACTTGTTGATTGGTGTTTACGGCATGGAGAGGCGTGGGAAGCCAGGCCTGTCTGTGACATAATAAAAACACTCACTTCATACCCTCGTACCGACAACCTCCCTCCTCCTTTCTCCTCCTCTGTCGACTACTTTGGAAAAACTTCGGACACATCTGCTTCTCGACATCTTACCGTCAACCCAACATTTGTGTTCTCATACACTCTTCCCTCCATTTGGACGTTGCCTACTGCTGTATAAGCTCGTGCTATAATCTGTGTTATGCAGTACGTTCAATTGTCGACACTTCTCCCTTCCTACTTCCGGGGTAGATGTGGCCAACTGCTGTAAAAGCTCGTGCCTGTTCATCCACTCCCTTCCTACCCTCACTCAGATTGCCTGTCGGTTCGGCAATCCCTCCGCCTTTCCCTAGCAGAACATCCACTCGAGTGAACAGTGCTTGAGGTGGGGGTTAAATACCTCACCTCCATAAGCAGCTGAAGGGAGATTGCCTTGTGGGGTACTCCGAGAGTGTTGGGTGGTTAAAAGAAGACCCAAACTCTTTTCACTAGCAAGAGATGGTTCTGCTCATCAAGATTCTGTTCCCGTGTTTGAAACAAGCTCAGACTTTTGTATGCCCTATTATGTTGCATTCTCTGGGCCTCTCAAATCCCCAATCACTTTACCAATTGAAAGGAGGCGGAGTACTTTGATTGCAAAATTAGCTCATGCATTGTTGGGGGAAGCGAACCCTGAGATGGGGGTCCGGAATGACCTTAAACTATTATTGGTGTCCGCAATGACGGTAAAACTACAAGAGGGTCCGAAATGACCATAAACTATTCCTACCCCCACAACCCTCTGTGACGCTGTTGCGCACGTCGTTAAAGAAGTAATAGCTCCAACCCTGTGTGACGTGCGTGGTTGCGCGCGTCCTTAAAGAAGTAATAGCATTTTTGACGTGGTTGTGCGCGTCGTTAAAGAAGTAATAGCTCCACCCCTTTGTGACGCGGTTGTGCGCGTCCTTAAAGAAGTTAGGCTCCATTCGGCTGTCGTCATTTAGCGGCATTTAGCGTCACTTTGGAGCACTTCATAAAAATTCCCTGCCAAAATTTGGGTGAGAGATGCTCCGAAATGACGTCAACTGCTCCGAAATGACGCTACCGAATGGAGCCTTATAGCTTGTGCACTTATGTTCTAAAGTGCATCATGTAAAAGTCCGGAATGACATTAAACTAGGACAGAACTGTTACCCTCCTTTGTCTATCCTGCAAAAGAGGATGAGTTCAATCTCTGGCAATTAATTCAACATAGCAGTATCAATTCCGAAATTGTTTTAACTTCTGGAGGAAGTGTATTTGTGCACCATGTCTGATTGGGTCAGATAATGGAGGAAGCCTTGCACACCATTATTAGAAGCAACTCCGAGGAGAACTGTTGTCAGTGCCAGATAGGATATTGGCCAGTCCGAAATGACCATAAACTATTCCTACCTCATTTGTCTGAGATGACATTAAACTATCATTCTCATGCGCGTCATAAAAGAGGTAATAGCTTGTGATGGTGCACTTATGTTTTGAAGTGCACGATGGGATTTTTGTATTCCTTTTCTGTCCGAGATGACCTTACATAAACTATCCATCCACGGACCGCAATTTTTTTTTTTTTTCCCGCTGCTCAACATTGCGGAAAAAACTTTGGATTGTCGAGACGCCAATCATTGAGATGGGGGTGAAGGAGTATATAGGCAAGGGCTGGAGGCACTTGCCTATTCCCCCCATTCTGTGAAACAGTTGCAGGATTGGGTTATATGTCTAAGAGTCATAGACTCAGAGCCCAATACGCCTCCAAGGCGACTACTGCAATGAAGGAGTATATAGGGAAGGGCTGAAGGCACTTACCTAATCTCCTCATCCAGTGGAACAAGTTGCAGGATTGGGTGATACGTATAAGAGTCATAGACTCAGAGCCCAATACGTCACCAAGTGCAACGAGGTTTCTGGCAAAGGAAACCATGGAAATTTTTTTTCCTTCACGAGGAAAAACCCAGCCTTGGTCAACGAGGACGTTGACCTTAAAGAGGGGGTAATGTCACAGTCTGGCCATTTGATTCCATCAAAGCCTGTGATCCGGTCAATCCTTGATCAGTTACGTCAACGGCATGTGGAACTTATCCTGGACTTAGTAGACTGAAGGTCTACTCAATTTTCGACTCATTCCCTTCGACTCAGCGGATTTCGTGTTATTGCTTATGCTTTCACTGTTTTTCTATTCTTGGAATGGTGTTGTTTCTATTCTGGGAATGGTGTCATTTCTATTCTTGAAATGGTGCCGTTTTTATTCTTGGAATGGTGTCGTTCTCAGAAATGGTCTCATTCTCGAAACGGTGTCATTCTATTCTTAGTTTTACAGCTTTTCAATTCATTCTACAGCTATTTTACAGCTATTCCTATTTTTACTTTCGACTCATTCTACAGCTATTATTTTTAGTTTCTACAGCTGTTATTTTTAGTTTAGCTAGCTAGGTATTTAAGGAGTTCTGTCTCCCACTAATCGCAACTAATTGTTGAAACAAAGTCTTCCTCAAGGCTTTTAATTCTAATTTTTGCGATTTGGCAACTTGTAAGGGTACAAACCATTCCTGAGGAGTTTCCAGGCTGAAATCTCTCTTGAAATAAGAGATATACATAAGTTCCTCGACTAAACCAGTGCTAGTGGATCGCCGGGATAGCGGTGACCGATAATCCCTCAAAAGGAGTAGTAATTAGTCAGTATTATTCAAACATGTTGGGGATGGGGACTTCGTCCCCATAGGTGGAGAAGGCTTGCTTCAGTCCGTGAGGGTTTGACGGAAGTTGCCGGAACTGGCGCTTATTACGACGCGCAGGTGCTTACAAAGCAGGGACCCGTTCATTTGTAAGCATCTGCATTTCGGAGCCCTATACCGATGAATGGGGAAGCTTCCCCATTAACTTTAAGCGAGGCCCTGCGGGACATGGACGTGGAGAGAGAGAGAGAGGAGAGTCACGTGTCTCCACAGTCGGCTTGTCACGACTCACAAGACGTCGCACTCCTTTCGCACGCTCATCAGTGCCTCCATCTTGTGACTGTACTCGTTCACACTTGAAAATATTCTATCAGGAGGCAGCCATACTTATTCGGGTGAGGAGAAGACAGCCGGGAAATACAGTTGCGGCAAGATCACCTTGCTCGCCTTTTATGGTAATTCTCATCAAACTCGGCCAAACCATGCAAAACTGACGCATTCTAAGAGGCTAAACTATGTGGGTGACCTCTAAATGTTAGAGTACCATGTTCTATGTAGAAAGCTTCGCAACTTTCTGGCTATTTTTGGCTCAATCTGTCGCCATATAAAATAAAGTCGTTCCACTTGTGTGATCGATATTAGCTTAAAATGTGTCCACAGTAGAGACGAATTTCGGTCTCTGAGTATTTTCTCTCACTTGAATTATGTCTTCACCTCATTCTATCAGCGAAAAGGTGAGGTTTGATGGGAATTTCCTAAAAAGGCGAGCAATGTGATCTTGCCGCGACTGTATGACCGGCTGAGCTCCAGGTCCGGCTGTAAGCAGCCCCATGCCAGATATTGTGAATTCTGCGCCTAGGCTCGAGTTCAGCCTGTCTGTCGAAGATGCCAAAATGGTCCTGGGTGTTGCCAAAAAGTAGCAATGTTGGTGCTACTAGTAGGCCATTGTTGAGAGGGGAAAGCATGCTTGAGAAGGTGTGGGAAGACGAGGAGCCATCGCCATGTCACACGATGTCACACTTCTCCCGCCGGGCCCCCGCACTCGTCCAGCCAACGTCCAGCTACGAGTTCTAATACTGGGTAAAGGCAAGGTAAAGGCCTGATGCAATGCAGCGAGAACAAAATGGATGTCGTTGCCAGGAAGAAATGTGTGTGTCAGAGACGTCTGAGACGTCTTGTGTCGCGTCCGCGCGCCTCCCTTTTCCGCACTATGTCTGCGCTACCGACTGCTTTCAGCCGGCACTTGTTATTTGAAATGTGGTGGAGAGCTAGTCATAGGCAGCTTTTGCGTATTCGAGATGGTGGTGGGGGGAGTTTTTGTATCCTTGCACTCGTCCCCGTACGCTCGTTCTCCGCAATGCTAACTCGGCCAATCCTGCCTTTTTGACAAGAAGCGGAGGGAGGCAGGTCAGGTGGCATTTCCGTGCTTTGGAGATGGTGGTGTTGTGCTGGCGGGAAAGAATGACTGGGACTGAATCGCCTTTTGGCATCTCCCGACTGTATTCTAACCTCGGCTCCAGATCTTCCGGGGTGATGGCCGGGGCACAACGATCAAACAATCACACAACACCACTTTAGCCAACTATAGCGCAAACACTCGCCCATGACGCCCTGCTGCCTCCCCGAAGTCCTTGCCCCGCCCTGCCTGTTCATCACGCCGTCCGGATCCCCAACGACATACGGTCCGAGAGAAATAGTTGGATAGAAGTTGGATGACTGGGGATGGCCTCTGCGAGGCGGCAGCTTAACCTTTGGTTTGATTGAGTGTAGTCGTTGGAAATTGGAATAATTGGAGTAACTTCGGAATCTTATCTTATTTCCGGGTATACCGTCGCCGGCTGGCCGAACCATCAACATCAATTGTGATGTTGCACGTGCCAGTCCCCTTCTTGCTCCCGCCCACCGTCTTGACTTAATCTCGACAATCAACCGAGCGACTAGTGCCATCGAGACATACTAGGCACGACGGAACGTTACCGAATAGTCTTCGACGCGGATCCAGCCAAGCGCCATCTTTATGTGACTCACCGTTCAAAACCACCGTCGAGACAACAACTTGAATATCTGATATCCTTACCTCTGACTTTGGAAATTCTGCACAGTGGATACTGCTTGAACGAACTGTAACTTGAGCTATTTGGGACCGTCCTCTCGGCCTTGGTTTGCGATGAGCCATTGGAGCCATTGAATGGCTAACGATTTCCCGATTAGGGAACTTTGATGGCCCAAAAATTGTTGTCAAATTACACAGGAGGTGCCTGGAATGAAGTTCGGATGCTGAGATCAGGGTTAGCCTTTGTCAATGCGCCTGAATTTTGACTTTTGTGTAGCCATTAGCCATCCAATGGCTGCATCGCAAACTTGCTAATGTCGACCAACTTACAATCAATTCAAAAGTCTACGAGCATTTCGCTGTCGTCAAGATCGTCAAAATCCGATTCAAGTTGCTCCGCGAGCCCGGCCGCGTGAATAAGCTTCACGTTTCCTTCTGGCACCAAGTCGTAAAACCACGACAGCCGTTCTCGTGTGTAAATTTTTGTTTTTTCTGCCTTTATTTCGGTTCGACGCAGCTCCGCCCTCAGTTCTTCTGATATATGATTTTGAATACGGTCTAGATTGAACGGGCGAAGGATGCAGAGGCCATCAAGCTTTCGCAATCTCGACAGCATCACATAGGCACTCTGGATGTTCGGACACGCAGCAAGGTCAATGCAACATACATCGAGAGAACGCCCTTGCGCGTTATGGGAGGTGAAAGCGAATGCAGGGATCAGCGGAAGCTGAGAACGCCTCGCGTGATAAATTTTCTCCGAGTTGGGAAGCTTAAAGGATATGTCGTCTGAAATAGGTTTGAGTCTCACTCGATTGGGATGCGGCTCACTCGGATCCTTGCTTTTATAAGCTTTGAAGTCTACTTCCGCTGATATAGCGTATCTCCTACCATCAATCTCCTCATATATTACAGAAACCAGAGTGCCCGGGCTCCCGTTGGAAATTCCTAGCTCTGTCGCAATGTTCTCGGTGCAAAAACCTGGCATTCCCGGTATGTAAGGCATTTTTCCTCCCAAATCGTTTGCTTCTTTTACAGGAATTTCCCATGCAACCTCAGCCACAATGCCTGTGAGTTGATATTTGTTGTTTCCTCGTCCTCGAGTGTCTTTTGAATGATAGATTTGGTACTCTTGGTTTGTTGCCTTTGAAAACGTCCTTGACATGTTGGAGTTGTGTCCGTCTCGAGCTGCGTTGGTGTATGAAATTAACGGACATGCTTTACTGGGATCATCCAGCGATCTCCGAACATCCGTGAGTGCCTTTGTCTCGTCTCGACACTCCATGTTTGATAACACATACCGATCAAGAATATTTTTGTCTTCGATGGTGCATAGTCCCTTGCGAAGGCGCTGCACGATGCCAAGTAGTATTGGGTCATCTTTCTGTCTCATAATTTCGTCGAGAATCACGACATGTTCGATCTGATGCCAAACTTGAATGCCTTTCACGTTCTGGCGCGTGTCCTCATGCAAATCATTCAGGAAATCATTCTCGTAGCATCTGACAATATCCCGAGCAAATAAAGACTTTCCTCCAGGCGGCGGTAATTGACACGGATCTCCAGCTGTCGCCCAATTTAACTCACCTAAGATTCTCGCAGTTTTCGCTCTCGCCATACTCAAATATTCGGATAAACGAGCAATATCTCTCGCGTTCAAGAAATAAATCTCGTCAGTGACCATGGTCTCCAGCGGTTTGGATCGAGCTTCCAAACCCTTCCGTGCTCCGGTGTCTGATTTCATCTTCGCAGGAGGAGTTTGCAAACAAGCCTCAGCATGAATTGTTCGTCCACCGATATCATTGGCAACAACACCAGTGGGTGCAGTCAGCTGTAGGCGCTCAGAACGGCCAGTGAGCTCATAGAACTCCGTCCATGCCTTGAAGATGACTGATTTTCCTGTCCCTCCGGGTCCAGTGCAAAGCAAAGTTAAGGGAGGATCTTGCGTTTTTGTGTGCAGCTCATGGCCAATCTTATCAGCAAGAAGCAAAAATGCCCTGGCCTGCTCGTCGTTCAGGGTATGCTTTGCTATGAGTATCATACACAATTTTTGATACGGAAGCAAGGAATCCCATCCTGAACCTGAAGCACCGGATTTCGATTTTTTCTGAAGACGCTGGACAATCTCCTTCGCTCGCTTCGCCTCCCTGGCTAATGTAGTGGTGAGTGCATGAGGGATTTCATCTGATGGCTCTCGTAGATGAATCGGAATAGAGTTACTTTGTTCAACTGCCGCCAACCGCCGTTTGATCAGATTTTGCTTCTCATCTAATATTGCTTTAATAGCAGCATCAGCCCGCTGCTTATCTGCTTCCCCTCCAAGATTGACTTTACCAACAAACTCGGGATTCCGCACGTTTGACGCACATTCAGGGGCCGAGTAAAAGCCCAGGCTGCCAGCATGTTCTACTATTGCTTTTGCATCGCGCGTTGCCGCAGTATTCTTACCAAAATCCATTATATCGATAGGGTCACAATCATCACGGCCACTAATGGTCTGCATCGCATTTTCCCAAACTGGATCGAACTCTTCCTCGTCATCATTCTCGAAATTGATACCCCGTTCTCGGGCACTGCTAAGCATTGCAGCTACTCGTTTACCACGTCGCGCGGCAAAGTCAAACTTCGCATCCCGAGTCTGGTATATCAACTGCATATTCCGTATGACTTGGTGATGATATGGTGAGAGAGTTGGCTTGAGATTTTCAAGTTCATCTTCCCAGCTCAACTGAGAGACCTTCACAGGAGATAACTTGTCTTCCGACCACGGTTTGAATAAAGTGACAATTACAACTGCATACTTCACCTTGTCTGGGTCAAAGTCATTTCTTGGAATACGATATCCCATTAGTACAGGGACGGCGGGTTTGTCAAGCTTTTTCAAGCAGTGTGTTGTATATTCGGGATGGCCTGGTTTGAAGTCAAGGTAAGTTTTTCGTTGTGTCCGAGAGCTTGGTTTCTTCTCCTTCACGTAGTCCCTCATGATGTCCCAGGTATTCATGGATTGGAGTTCAAGTGGTCGATAGAATATATCGTTGAAGAGCTTGGACACTTTTCGATCTCCCTCACTCTCTCGGGTCTCTGCTGTTATCTCAGACTCAAGATTCTCCGGTGACAAAATAATCAGGTTGTCGTCCTCATCTTCTGGAATAACCAGTCGCTGTACCTCAATCTCATTGGTGGTCAAGTCATCATCGTTCTCACTCAGATCCGCGGTAGTCTTGAACACATCTCGTGCAATATCTCGCAGAAGAGAAGACCACCAGTATTCGTGGAAAACATTAGACACATAATAATTCTTTCGGCCCAGTAAGAAACTGGCCGCTGAGTTCCCGCTTTCCAACTAACATATTCACCGTTTTAACCATCATCAAACGACTCATTTCAGTACTATCGGTGTTGCCATCGATATCCATACCTACCCTTTCGAAGAAGGCCCAGGGGAAGCAGAAGGCAACGTAGTTCGGAAACGACTACGAACCAACCCCTCTGCACCAATACCCGATCCTTCAACATGGGTGAGTACTTCGGGCAAACGATTTTCACATCGTGATCCTGATACGTACCCAGATCGCTTTTTTGAATCGTCTCCGTCGTTACGTGTTAAATTTGTATTGGGACAAATGACCGATTTGTATTTTGATACACGAATTCGCAATCGCTCCTTCCACAATCTGACCGATGTGTCTTTAACACATGAGCAAGTCAAGCTTTTATCGTTGAACTCTAAGTTTGTTCCTCGTGCACGAGTTACGAATCCCGAGTCGGTATCGCTAGCCCTGGACGACTTTGCCCGAAGGCTACGACTCCGAGTTGATAAAACTATCAACGATAGAACATTGAACAAGCACTTTAGCATTGCTGAAACGGAACGAGGGCAACCTCGGTACGTTCCGCAATTTCACGTACCAAATCCGTACGCAGAAGGACCACCTCTTATTGAAACGATTGAGCGTACTTTACAAAGAACGCGAAATCAAATAGAGATGGAAGTGCTGGATCGACAAGCTCTCAAAATCCGCCCTAATATCCGTCATTCAGACCTTGCAGTTATATTGAAGCTACTCGCTGATAATAAAATTGTGGCGGTACCTTCAGACTAAGGGTGGATATAATTATGAGTATATTAGAATATAATCAAATATAATCTCAAAATTATGATTAAATACGACCACCACCATAATCTTGGGGCCTACGGATACGAGCAATTAAAATACATTACAGTATGATTATGATATGGTACGAGGTCCGTATTTAATCATAATCTTAAGGGTGGGCAGGATGACAAAATACCTGCTGTGGGGGCAGAATGTAGGTAATAATGAATTGACACTAGAGCTCCAACCTGGTACAGAGTATCCTCATATCTCAGAGACCTAGATTCAAGCCCAAATCCACCGAAGTTCAACACTATCTGCGATGATGTTGCCGATCAGACTTCGTGGGAAATCATTGATGTCATCTCCTCTGCTGTTCAAACCTGGTTCAAATGGCGGAGAGGGGGTGGAGAGGTGTGTTAGGCAACACTAATGACTGCAAAAGAAGAAATGTGCACTTTGGAGTTCGAATCATATAACGGCCAAAAAAAATGCCGCCCCTATATTCTAAAATATTTGATTAAATACGATTAAATTTGATTATTCTGAGATTAAAATACATTACGATACCCTTACGAATAAATATGGGACAAAACCTTAAGATTATATTATGATTATGGTACATTATGGACTGGATGCATATTTAATCATAATGTTCCAGCCCTACTTCAGACAAAAATCTAGGCCTATGCTTGGTTACTGCTGAATGGTATACGATGATGGGTAAAAAACTCCTGGAGAATGACTCTTATATTGAGGAGGCACCCGATCACTACAAGTTGTGTAAAACACTTCAAGGAATTGTTCGCAATGGACAACCTTTTATTACACAACAGCAATACACGTGGTTGAACTCGGCTTGCCTGGAAGGTTCCATTAAGGTTCCGACCCTAAAGGTCATCCCCAAAATACACAAGCAACCTACCTCTGGCAGACCAATTGTACCAACCTTTGGAACACTTTTGGTCAATGCGTCAGGATGGGTTGACTACCAAATCAAACCCATTGATCCAACGAGATGTCCCCATGGTCATCGAAGTCGTATGATAGCGGACAGAACTTCATGTCAAGCCGTAATTTTCCTGCCTGAAGGAGTTTCCATGGATTCTTCCGGATTCAAAGACATTTTGTCGGGAAATATTGGAATTGGAACTCCCACTAGGAAAAGACATTTGGCTTGTGACGGGAGATGTTGTCGCAATGTACCCTGATATCCCGACTGAGGATGGGATCAAGGAAATTGCGGCAATTCTCAATACTTCACCAATGTTCTTCAATTCACTGGATGAAGCGTCCAAGCTCAAGATTCGAGGACGAAAGGAACTGATTGTTCTTCTTCTGCGCCTCGTCTTGAAATACAATTTTGTCGAGTTTGCTGGCAAGACTTATCGTCAAGTCATCGGAACTGCAATGGGAACACCCTGCGCTCCAACATATGCAAATCTCTTCCCAGCTCGTTCTGAGAGACAGGCACTTGATGAAATGAAACAGACTGTTCTCTTTTATCGACGATTCATTGATGATGTCTTCAGCATTGTTCATGGGTCCGAGGACGATGTCCGTCAGTTTCAATCAAGATTTGGACGCCTTCATCCTAACCTGAAAATGGAATGGACAGCGTCCCGGTATGAAATTCCGTTTCTTGATATCCAGGTCAATCTGGAACTGGATACACGGTATTTGCCTTTCAACCATAAAATGCAAATCCGAACCAGTGTCTATCAGAAAGCGCTGAATGCCTACCTTTATATCCCCTGGAACTCGTCTCACTCTGATGACTCAAAAACTGCGTGGGTCAAGGGTGAATTAATTCGTTATGTCCGCATATGCTCTCGTGAGGAAGACTTTGCAAAAATTCGTGTTGAATTTGCGAAACGTCTGAGAGACCGCGGGTACCCAGGGCGATGGATTCGACGTGTCTTTGAGGAAGTGAAATACACCCTGAAACGACCGACTGCACTGGTCACCCAGCCGCAATCAACCGTTAAAGAGGAAAATGAACTTCATGTTCTCAAACTCACCCACAACCCTATTTGGGATGATATTAATTTCAGCCCAATATGGAAGGAGTTGGATGACTCGTGGAAAGAAGAGGGATCTGGTTTACCCACATTCCGATTCATGTCTTCGTTCAAAAAACCAACCGCGCTGGGTGATCGGTTAAATAAGCCGCTGAATTTGTATCACAACGGTAGTGCTGCACGTTTGTAGCCCTTTTTTCTCAATCCTCCGGACGCGGCGCGCGGGACCCTACGGGTCCCGCCTCCCGACACGCGCCGCATCCGTTCGGATTTCGAAAAAATCAAAGGGTGTACTTACATGCCGCCCCCATCGGAAATCAATTACCTTACTAGGATAATGTTGAGACCGTTGACCGGACTCCATTATTCAACCGAGCTAGATAATTTTGATGGTATTTCCCGCTCTTGACCGAGCGATCCCGAAATTGTCGAAATCGACGGTAATTTAATTGTATTTTGAGTATACTCAAATGCACCGTGGTAGCTTCGTGCTGGGGCTATGGTTCAGTGCAGAGTCGCGCAAAGGATGGGGTTGAATAGATAAACGTTGAGTCCCGCAAGGATTCCGCAAGTTTATTCAAGCATCATTGTTTATTTGTTACTGAAGGTATCGACAAACAAACCGTTCTGATATATGGGAAACACGCCACCTGATGAGTCTTTTTGACGAAACGTTGTGCACCCATACGTCGTGGCACCCAACCTCTCCTCACTAGGCTCCCCAGCTCATCTCTTTAGGTCGGTCGATCGCTCGCTCTCTCCCTCCCGATAAAGCCCTCGAAATGAATTTTTCCATCACCCAGCCGAAAAATCGGTCATTCCGAGGCAAAACAATGACCCACCGTGGGAATCCCGACCGTTTTGCCATCACCCTCGGAATGGAGAAGTTCCCACCCTGCAGGTATGGTGCTCTCATGCAACCCCACTGACGAGGCGGAAAGTCAAATTTTGGTTAGCCATAAGCCACCTGTTGGCTTTTGCGCAACCAGGTTAATAATTACGATTTCCTTTTCCAAACCTTCCGCGTTGCCAGAGAAGAGGAGGGTAAGGCGGCGTCAAAACACTTCCGACGCGACGCGTCCAGCTCCTCACTCATTGCATTCCGCTCCGTGGTGGTGGCTTGCAGAGTGGACTAGAAGCGCTTCGCTACGGTTACGAGATATATAGACCTCTTAAGTTCGTTCAAGGATTATCAACAGGTTGGGCCTCTTCGCTGGAAATGATATACCATCCTACGAATGGGAGGCGTCAATACTGTTTTTTACTCATGGCAGACTTCATTCAGCAAGAAGCTCCGACGCGACCTACATGATGTGAATAGCAGATAGCCGTGAAAAGCGCAGTGGAGAGCGATGAAAGGATATAAGAATTTGACAAAAGCTGTACTTATTGCGCTACTCAATCGAGATATCGAACCAACGAAGAAGGCCGCCGTGGAGGATCAGTCAGCTACTAGGCCAGCCATCGACAATCGCCTTGCCATTTTCCCGCTCATCATCGTGTTTCATCCCAAGCCAGTTCACATGGGCGCTACAGAGATATCAGCCTTGATCGGAAAATTCAGGTCAGCATAAAGCAGCGCAGAAGAAAAGAAAGCCTACAACAACGCGGGTACATAGTGCCAACGATTCCTCAATTCTGGCTTCGTCGTGGTTGCGCTTTCAATGGGCTGAGGGTCAAATGAGTAATGAAGCGGCAAACAACTTTAAGTTTCCAATTTCCCTCTATATGTAGATTTAATCGACTATCATTAAATCCTATAGAGTCTGACTTGGTGAGACTACAATTTCCCGTGTTTCGTGAGGGACCCGGGTTGAAACTTCAAATTAAAGGTGACTTTGAAGATAGCCAGCCAGGACATCCATTGTGACGATTCCACGGATTCAGTTGTTGGAAGACCAGGTTGTATAACCTGAAGACATAATGTATGCGCAGGTGCGCACGAAAACCTACCGATCCATATGCTTCGAGGAAGTTTTTGCGAGAGAATTAGAAGCGAAAACGTACCGCGCACTGCTGACATCCTTGCGTTGCTGCTATCCCGCTGCCAGCTAGTTCTCATCGCCGCTTGAGTATTGTCATTCTTCCCTCTCATTTGTGACGCAGAGCACAAAGAAATCCAATAAATGTGGTGGTGGTGAATGTTCCCTTCCTCAACGATATCTTCGGCGTGTCTGGGAGAGACAGTTTATTGGAGTCTTCGAGACCATGTCGCATCAGCATTTTGACAAATATCTTGTGACTTGTTGCGGCTTGTCAGCTTGTCGGCAAGGTGACAAGCCCGCAAGCCTCCAAAAATCCTTCTATTTCAACACTGTGCAAGGTCAAAATATGGCTGATACAACCTGAAATCATCATAGGATGTCTTTACGATGCTGCTCTGGCAAAAACTAATCCAGCTTGAGCCGAAATGCCGGTGATTTTCAGGGCCAATTTCCGAGCTTGCTGTTCCGAGGAGATACCTTGTGAGCTTGTGAGCCCGTGAGCTTTTCCGAGCTTTTTCGGCCTTTTTTGACCTTGTACGGGCTCACAAGCTCCCACAAGTTATCTGTCAAAACTCTGATGTCACTCGCAAAAATCCAAATTGGGTTATAACCACTTATAACCGTATCTTAGCTTTATACCCCAGCTGTAAGGCTCCAAGAAAGGTTCGGGATTGAGGTTATAACCACTTATAACTGGGGTATAAAGCTAAGATAGAGTTATAAGTTGCTATAATGGAATTTCGATTTTTGCGACACACGCGCAACAGGGCCGAGAATGTGCGGAGAAGCTTGGAGTATTGGGCTTTCGACTCGATTTACATAGAGTCGTGCCGGTGGTATGGTGCTTGTGTGTAGTGTAAACCATTCCATTTACGCTGGAGCCTAGAGCAGAAGGCAGTTGCATAATTATTGAGGGCGACGGCGACGGTCCAAATCGGGCTGTCTTCGGGAAAACGCGGGCTGGCTCGTTTGTCTCAACTCAACCTTCGATTGTAATATAGATTTCACGTCGAACGAACGCCGCCATGAGCTCGCTGCCTTGGACAATGGACAATGGTGGTATCTAGCCATAGCTAGCCTAATTTATGGACCACGGTACTTATTCCATGTAATTCCAACACAGATATGAAGTCGCGAGGAGTCGACCCGAGGTCGACGACTCGGACGAGCGACACTGGAGATGTATATTCTACTCTAGCCAGCGACGAAGCCTAAAGCCCAGGCTGATGATACTACATATGATGCAATTTCGGTTTTTCCTGCTGTGCCGAATTAGAAAATTTAAGTTTGAATTAGAACGCGATAATTAAGCAGTGACCATGATTGAGCCTGTCTAAAAACTCTGCTATACCGAAGGAAAAGCTGCCGGTGGTGTCGTGAATTCGGTTAAAGGCCCTGATCGGGCCCACCGGTAAAGTACCAGCCAAATTTCTACCGTACGGTAAGCCGGCCAATTCGGCCGTAAACTCAGAATCACGCGTGACAATGGCAGTCGGGTGGGCGACGTCCATACATCCTTGCTCGCTACCCCGCCCCTTCTCCCGCCCTTCCCTCCATCCCTTCTAACTCGCTTGTTCAAAGCAAGAAAATATATTTTGTCAGACAAAAAAATCAATTAAACGGATGTCAATCTATAGTCGGTCGCGCGCCAATGTTAGCATAAGGTAAGCTAGGGGACATACAAATGCTGTGAACGTTCCAAATATGGACAAAGTCAGATCAATCCGTTATTGCACAAGCCCTGGGCCTCTTATGACTTATCCGTTCCATGAATCTGTTCATATGCTTCCTGGCTTCAATTCGATCGATGTTTCACGATGTTTGGTGGCCTGCGCATAATGTAGTTACAGTGGGAAGGGGCGGCGTCGTTTTCTGAGAAAACACTGATGGGAACCTTGCGAGCACATCTCCTCCCCCAATTCTGTCCCGAATCCCTAATCGCCTGGTTGGTGAATGTATGCTATCTATTTCTATGGATTCATGGAACGGATAAGCCTCAAGCTCACCGGGGCTCATGCAATGGCCAAATGATCTGACTTTGTCCATATTTGGAACGTTCACAGCATTTGTATGTCCCCTACCTTAGCGGACACACAAATTCGGTTACCCCACGTGACGTGCCATCACGCTCCTTTTTGGGACATCTCTCAACGGAACCCTCGAAAGTGGCTGCACACAAGGCAAATGGAAAATTCGGGCTCTACAGTTCTATGAGTGATGTGTATATCTTGAACTCCCGTGCTAAATCTCTTCAAAATGTTCAAAATTGAGAGATGAGACCCCTAAATACAGTGGAGTTGAATAAAACTGTGTCTAGTCTCTCAATTCCCCCCCGAAAATGTTTGTGAAAATTCTCGGGTACTCCTTCAGCATGTTTACACTGAACCCTTGTGCCAGATTTTGCAGAACGAGTCCAAAAGTTGTCGAAAGGAGCGTCGAAAGCCAGAACGTCCCAAAAAGGAGCGTGATGGCACGTCACGTGGTGTAACCGAATTTGTGTGTCCGCTACCTTATGAACTCGAGGAAAAATAAGATGTTCGCTGCTGGAGGTGGGGAGCAGAGAGCTAGGGCATCGCTTGTCATTGCCAGCTCAACCATAGCAACAGAGTTCCGTTATGGTGACTGATGTGACGCCCTTAGCTACCGTCCGGCACGGTAACTTTACCCGCGGGCCCGATCAGGGCCTAAGGTTTTTTATCGGACCGGCTACCTGTGCCCCGTTCTGACTTTAAATCCCAAGGACTTTTCTGGCCTTCTTTCACTACTTCAAGGGTTTGGTTTCAGTCCCAATTCGTTGACGTTATCCTCATGATTGGTTTCAGGCTGGACCCCACTGTATTCTCCTCATAAAAATCTACCCTTTCTTGTGCATGTCAGTTCTGGCGCGTGGCTTCCCGTTGATGGCGAGTGACAATGAAAGTAAGTTTGGCCAGCTAGCGCTTGAAAATGTAATCATTAAGCAATGTTTCTTATCAGCCAACTTATTGGCGGTGGAAGTGGACGTATCCAACAACGGTATAATTTTCGATATCAAGCTTGGCCATGGTATTCCTCAGACTGTGCCACCGTCCTCGAACGCTACTAGCACTGTTCTTGGAAGTCGAAGCGCAGAAACCCAGGCGACTGTCGATGGCGGGAGCTCCTTTGCCACAACCACAACCATAGTCCAGAGTAACGTGACGCCGAGCATCTCCATGCTTCGTTTACAGCGTCGGCCGTTCAGACCAAGTTCAGACCAGCTTCCACTCGCCAGCGCCAACGTCTTCCCATTCCGCAACGGGAAGCGTGTCCCAACCAGATTCTTCGGTATCAACAAGTATAGCAGCAAGCGCATCCCGAGCGATGTTCTCCAGCCTTCCGTCAAGTGGGCTAAGTCAAACGAGCTCGGCCCCGACTTCATCCTGTAAGTCCGAAAAGCACGTTCGTTCCATACGATATCATGTAGAGTACTGAAACCATATCTAGTGCACAACACCGGATCACCAGCCCAGCATTCGCAGACGTCAAGTACTGAGCTGTTGTCCGATGTGACTAGCACATCAGCAGCACCAGTGCCGACCGGGACCCCGTGCAGCTGTGCAGGCAATGGAAGCTGAACAATAAAGACACAGTTGCACCAACGTGCCTTTCAATGGAAGTTCCGATCAATTAATAGCTTTTTGTACTGACGGTTCCGCAGTTGGTTGACCAAGGAACAATTTTGGCTTCCAATTTTCCACTCCAACCCAGCTGTATCTGCAGCGATTTTCAGCCCGACTCTGGCTGTTTTACTCTATTTTTCGGCCGGAGATTGGGTCCGTTGATTTACTCTATCGCCGACGGACCTACTTAATAGGTATGTAGCGATCGGGGGCCTTTCGGAAGGCTTCTGTGTACATACAGTTAGTTTCCGGCCTATCAATATTTTGCCCAAGCCAAGTTAGCCCTTACTGTGTGACATGTCTCTCAGGTGCCTTCAGTTTGCCACTGACCTCGAGTGATGTCCAGCTGCTTTCAACAGTGCTTTGGCGGTAAATGGACTTAAGTGCGCCACCACTTAGTGTTTCAGTCTACAATAGCCACCTACTCTTGATCCCACATATTCGGATAAGGGGGACAATTGTATCTAAACCGATATCTTGACCACGTACATCAACAATTGGGACAATGGACTCCACCTGCATTCCGATTGTCCCGGGAAGATCGAATGAATGGGCAAGTGGTTATCAGGAACGTAGCAGCTTGGGCAATTACCATGCACAGCAGTCAAACAATAAAGCCCAGAATGAATTCCATCGTCAAAAATCCAGTTGCTGAACCATTCGCAAGCATCACATCACGGTTCCTTTTTCGGCAGGGAACGGCATCAAAAGTTCAACTCGATACTACATTATGCCGTCATCACCATTCAACTTTAAAACAGTGTAGAACGTCTCATGGATGTGTAGCAACTCATCTTGTGCTTTGCAAGGCAATTGAACAAGTTTTTGTGTTTTCACCTCCGAAAAAGTGAAACAAACCCTGATGATGGTTGATGCCATCATCAAATTCCCATATCGGTTAGGGTTAAGATCACGTGTTTCCCCGACTTTGCCGTGCCTCCTTGGGCGGATCACCCAGGTAAGTCAGAGCAGACTCGGCTACACTCGGCTACCACTTTTTCTGGGTTTCTGCATGACAACTGAACACATCTGGCCTCAATCCATCCAAAATTAGAGGCAAAATGAGGATTTTATTTTTTTTCAGACCCGAAAAAAAGTGAAACACCGTGGGAAAAAGTGAGTTCTCGACGCCAAACGCATTCTTTTGGTCGATAAGCTAAGGTCGCTCCAAGGAGCGTGTGAACGGGTATGGAGGCGCACGAAACTTGGTGGATACCTAGTTTCGTGTGTGTGGGGGGAAGAGCCGCTCGCGTCGCCTGCGGCGACGGCTGCACGCAGAAGACGACGGGGAGATCGCTTTGGGTGAAAGCTCCACGCGTCGTACTGGTAGGAATGTGCTGCGAGCGGGCTCTGAGCGCGAGGGAGAGCGGAAGAAAGGAAGCGGGCCTGCGCCGTAGGCGGCGACCCAACTCTACCCACCCAGAGCGAAGGCTCACCACAGGTGGGTCGGAGTCTAAGGTGCAGGCCCAGCTCACCCCACACAGAGCTAGAGCGATGGGATGGAAAGTAATGGTATGAGGAACGGTATGAAAGAAAGAAAGTATGTTGAAGTATGATTGTGAGCGAAACGAAATTGGATGAGATGAATGTAAATTCCGGCTGCATAAACACATGAACTGTGAGCCACGGCTGAGTTCGAAGATGTGGAGCAGCTCGGGAATGGAAGAGACGGTGAAGTGTTGCGTCAAGATGAAAGAGAGAGGGTTGGCTGTGAGAGGAAAAGCATTTTGGCAACAGTTTGACAGATTTCGTGCACGAGGGAAAGTGGCTGGAGCCGTGATCGAGACGTGCTGCGAGGTGTGGTGGATGCGACAGGCCAAGGGAATGTCGAAACGAAAGACATTGGTACGGTCATCCGGCCTGATTTCTATATCAGAATCAAGCCTAGACTGCATGAGTTGTAAGTAGGTGTCGCTGTGGGAATTTGTAAGGGGGTTCAGAGTATTCGGTGACAAGTGTGCGGTATCTCGGAAGGCGATGGGTTGGTTTCAGGTGGAGCGTGGGCAGTATGACGATGGGGTCCAAGTACGCCAGATCCGAGAGTAAGCATGTCGGATACGGGTTATCGAAACAGTGTGGCGAAGTTGGTCAACGGGTGTTGATGAGCAGAGAGCTTGCGAATCTGTGTAAGGCAGAGGGTGCGAGGAATACGGCGTGTGATATGGATGAGAAAGACATCATAGGTGTGACTCAGAGTCGCGCTAAAGGAGGCCGAACGTGTAGAGGAAGTGGGAACGCTCAGGCGTTCAGGCCAAAACCGGAGTCTGTTCGGCAATGAAACGGATGCGGGGTGTTTGCAAGAGTATCATGCGTGGGATAGGACGGACGAGCCTGCGTTAAGAGTGAAAAGGGATTCGGTGGGGCAACACCCGAAAATCAGCGGCTAGAAAGGCAGCCCGCATGGTAAGAATCCGTAAGATTGGCCAGAAGGCGAGGTAATCAGATGCGCGATGCAGCAGGGGTAGAGGTAGCGTCAAGGACCAGAGCTGGGATGTAGATAGGGACTGATTGTAGGCTTGTCTCAGTGTGACTCTTGTATGCGAATGCGTGGAGCGCCTGTGGCGGGAGAGGCGCCGCCGTGAAGGTATGGCACTCGTGTATGAGTCTGGGTGGGGAATTAAGGACTCGGCCGGCGGTTTGTTGTTCGCCATATGAAGGTCGGATGCGAATTGAAGGTGTGTGGCGTGTGAGACGCAGGATGTGCCGCGGATGATGCCGAAGGACCAGGGGGACTCGGACGGAGATGCTGGAGAGGTAACGGGAACTGTTCGTGTACGGACGCGGGGTGACCGAAGTAAATGCGATGTAAGTTTAAAAATGAAGCCTGTTGAATCTGTAAGCAGGGCGGATGAGTTCTGAAGCTCTGAAGGAGCGTCCGCATGCTGAATTCGCAGGAAATGCAGGTAAGCTGGGGTATGGGTATGAAGGAGCGAGTATGGATGGTCAACAAAAAATGTCAACAAACCCGTAATTGACCGTAAATCGTACGATCGTGACTGTATGCGGTACGGTGAGGATCCGTACGCGCCAGGCTGATGCGTGAATGCGTGGTAAAGGGAGAGATTGGGGACCGCTGACAGTGTCCGCGAGCCGGCTCCGAGTTCGGCGTGCTATCCTCGCCAACGCAAGCGGATGCCTGTGGAATATCGAGGATTCACTGTGAAGCACTCGTCAAAGGTATTTGAGCGCTCGATCGGCATAAGCAGACTGTTGTCGCGGGCGAAGATCAAAAGACTGGGGACGGATGCTGAAACCAGCTTCGCCATGGTTGTCTGTCTGATCGACTTGTTCTGATCACGACACGGGGTGGGCGTCCGGAATGAGGGTATCGTACGTGGTGACAGCATGCAGAGAGGAGAAACCAGGGGATTTAGAGTAGATGCTGGCGGCGCGCTGGAAAGGGTTTGCCGTGGAGTTGGAGCTGTACCTAGGCGGAATGACGGAATAGAGAGAGAGACGAGCGCCGGGAAACCAGGCGAAGAATACTGCGGGGAAGGCGACGATTCTGAACGGGAAATGTAGTTTCTGCGTGAACACAAATACGGGCCAGACACTAAGCTTCGCAGACATTGATGGAGACCGTGAGGCTGAGACAAAGGGGAAGCATTCGGAACCACGATTCGGATCCCGGTTCCAGATCTTGACCAAAGCGAGAGATAAGGGAGAAGAAGTACAAGGAAGCCGAGCGAGTGAACACCGACATACACCAAAGGCGGTGGTATGATCACCGGGGGAATAACTTGAGAATGTTATATCGTGGAGGATGCAGCAATGAGAGCCCGAGGCGTGAGTTGATATATGAGAGCCGTCACAGCCAGGGAATTCAAGGCCGAGCACAGGCCGAGTGTGAATGTTCCCAGCGAAAGAAGAGAAAAGGGGAAAGGCGGGAAAACACAAAGGCTTCAAGCGTGAAACGGCCCGCGATAATATCGCGGGTATGAAGGCGCGTGCGCGCGGTATTAAAGGTGGAGACGGCGAAAATGAGTACGGACCCTGCGCATTCCATGGTGGCGGGTTCGGGAAAAGAAAGCTGTCTGGACAGCATTATGCGTGGTATGATCAACATATTCGACGAAGGGAAGCGCCGTTACAACATCGCAGATGCGCTGAGAGTCAGGTATGTCGTAGAAAAGAGACGCCAAGGTATGTGAATTGGGTGACTAACCCTCGAGTTTGGGTAGGAAAAGGCGGAATATCGAGATCAGCGCGGCGGAGGGTAAGCAGAAAACGAAGGTTGGGAAGACTAGGAGTCTGAGGCCCGTAGAGGCAGAACGAATTCGATTGAGATTTGAGATAGGTATGGTGAAGATCAGCGAAATTGTATGGCCACGGCGTGGGACGTATCCCTGCGCAAGTTGGAGGGTACGTATCACCATTTGATTAATGAGGAGGTATCGACACGCGAGGGGATGGCCATAAGTGGAAGGATAAGGGGTGGGGCAGTATGTGCCGCGAGAAAGGGATCCATGAGATGTGCCGCGAGTAAGGAGCAATGGGAAGGGCCGCGGGTAAGGAGATATGGTTGTCGGCCGAGGTAAGTAGCGGGATGCGGTTCTTGGGACGCGCAGATAAAGGTGCTAGCAGCACACGAGAAAGAGAGTAGGAGGGTATGCGCGCCAGTCATGAGTAAACGGGTATGCGGGTGTACGGGTGTACGAGTAAGCGAGTATGGGCGCGGTAGAGTAGGAGGGTATGGCGGCGAACGAGTAGGTCGGTACGGTGGCGAACGAGTAAGAGGGTATGACGCAGCTATAGGCCTCATTATAGCCCTGCTATAGGGCTATAGCATTATAGGCCTTTGCCCTTCGGGCGGTCACTGAGAAAAAGGCTGCACGAACTCAATCGGCACTGAAGGAATTGCGGAAGAAGTATCAGACTCTCGAGGAATGGAACCCTTGGGATGGGAGGCAATATAGTTCCGTGGCGCGGAAGCTGGCGCGGGATCTAACACAGGCGGGTTGCGCGTCGGGAAGGATTGAAGGTGCGGTGCGAGCATGTGCAGAGGCGTTTGGAATCAAAATTAGAGAGAAATTCATGAGCCGCCGCACCGTCGGACGAGCCATCGATGAGGGCGGCAAATTTAGTGAATTACGGCCGGCAACAGAAATTATGAACGCTCCGGGTGGGCGGTAATTCTTCTCGATGAAAGCGGTAGACTAATCGAAAATACAGGGTTCGTCGAGAGCTCGGACGGCACCACATTTCGTGGAATTAATATCGAGTGCACATCACTCTCGCAGTTCCCTCGTATGCGCCGGAAGCCGACGATACCTAGTCTCTCAATGTCAGAATCCGATAAACTAAAAATTAAGACAGTCGAAATTTTTTGAGTTTATCTGGAGTCTGATTCAACTGTCGGGAGGCCGTAGTCCGTTTATGGACTAAGGATTGCACCCGAGCTGATGGCTCGGGATGATCCGATGATGCGGCATTGAACCTCGTTTAAGTCTGTTTCGCTCGCGTTCGAGGGAATGGACTTGTGAGCAGATAAGGAGCATGACATCGAGCTTGAATCTTCAGGTTCGTTCATATTTGAAGCGGCAGAAAGAAAGACACGATAAAAGCGAATATATTAAACAGCAGTGTGCACAAAGGAGAAACAAGTCATCGTTCTTGGACTTTGAGCACTTGAGCAGCAAGCCGCTTGGAACAAAAGGTGCAGTGATGTCTGAATAACACGGAACTGCCCGGAAAGACAGTAATCACCGAAGAATTGAGCGGGAAACCTACATTGCTGAGTGCGGGAACGACGTACGCGTTGGATTCCCCCCTGCTCACTTCCCTAACCAAAACGACAAAGCCGCTTGCGCGAGGTTCAGGTTGGCTAATATACAGGTGTTGACTTGCTACATAGAAGGGCCGCAAAAGAGCAAAAATGGCCGAAAATGGCGAAAATTAGCCAAAATTGCTGTTTTGTGGGCCTTCTAGCGACACATCCCCTGCATAATTTTCCACCATTCAAAGCTGTAGATGCATTAGGGGTTCTAGGGCTACAATCTGGCCGATTCAGATTTCCGCGGAGAAAATCCTAAAATTTGGGGATTTCGCCATTGCTGGCTGTAGAAGAACAGATCACAGTATTTTGATCCCATCATCACTATAGCTACATCCGCGTAGATGCTATCAAGCATTTAGGACTTTGTTTCATCCAGAAATATGTACCCAATGTTAAGAAAAGCTTGAAAAACACTGGCGCCAACACGTCCGGGCAAGCCGGACGGCGGACATCCTCGGAGAGAGGCTTGCTACAAACTGCAGAAAACAGCCCATGTCTTAGAACCTGAATACCTCTCCCGCATGAACTCCAGTGCCTTGACATCAATGTTGTTTAGAGTAGATTCAAGTTTGACCTGAGCCACCCTCTCTAAAATTTGGAACACGCTACACGGATATTGATCTCGACCACTCGCCGAGCAAAAAAAGACTCATTTCCCTTCAAAATCTCAAATTGAAAATATAGGAGGCCTCTATCAGCCACATGCCACAATATTGTCGGCCAAAACTATTACTCTACTGCCGCTCTTCGTACACTGAACGCGAGGGACTATGTGACATGGCGTGGCTCATTGGTCACGGAACTGCGAGGTGTACTGGTGGTCCACCAGGACAAGTTTAAGAAGAAATGGACATGTCCATATGACCGGTTTTCTGAAGGTAGGGCTCTCAGGATCAATCAATGCCCTGATACTGTAAGCGGGGACATTGTCATAAGCAATGCATACCATAGCCAATGCGCCAAGGGGGCGCAAAGTTTGAGGTTGTCTGTGAGATCCAACTGCAAATCACTGCATCTCTCGATTCCATCTTCTCACTCCAAATTGCAACAGCAAGCGGTGAACGATTGTAATAACAATTCGTCAGCGGTTGTTCTACATTAGTGCGAGCGCCGTAGCTTGGCGTAGGTCCCGACAGCGATCTGAGCAGCCAGTCCTCTGCGATAATCAGCGCAAGGCGGGGACAGTAGTACTGGGCCCAGTACATCCCATGGGATGTATCTACCGGGGACCTGCACATTTCCTTCCAGTGAGGACCAAGCGTCTGAGTCCGAGGCCGACCAAGCAGTGTCAAAGTCTGCTATTGTGTTCGGGGTGGAGGGCATGATAGGCCCCCAAGGGTAATCATTACTGGGGAGTGACTGTCGTCTACCTTATGTGGGTTGGTGGTATCTCGTCTCTCGTAGACAGACGCTCTACATAGCATCTTGTGTGTCGTACCTCGACTAGTGTATGCTTAAAATGCGTCTTTTTTCGAGTGGAGTTTGATTCTTTAGTCAGATATTTTCAGAAATCACAATCCCGGCCCGAAATCGAATTGTCATGTTTGCCTGTCCGTGCACGGGTGTATACGTTTATTATGTTCGTGAAGGCGTGAAGGAGTCGATGCGTAAGTTACATGAAGTTTACATAACGCGATAGCGATCTTGGCGAAAAACGAGGAGGACAAAGCTGATGCAACTGAAGACAGACAGACTGCGGTTATGCAATTCAGACGAACACCGAAGTCAGGGGATTGACTTGCGGAGGTGGCGTGGTGGGTTCCCCGAGAGATCTCGCCTTTAAGCGACCCCAAGTCACCCACCAATTATCGGCTTCGTCCTCTGCGTCATAACCAAAGACTGTCTTGATTTCGGCCCACTCGGCGGACTCGTCTTCTCCGCTGAAGAGGTGTACGCCCGCTTTATGCTTCGCCTGCATGGCCCGATCGCGCGCCTCTTGGTCTGGACAATTCGGCATGCCCATGTAATGTATTACGCGGGTTTCGGAAGTAAGAACAGCCTGAGCGCGTGTCTGCCTCAGCTCTTGGAAAGCGTAGAGGAAGTCCGTGATTTGGCTATCGGTGGCCAAATGTGAGAAGAGTTTGGCTAGAACTGCGGCGTCTTCTAGCCCCATAGCGTATTGCTGTGTAGAGCCCGTCTAGAGCATCATAATTTAGAAAATTAGGATGAAAGATGAGCGGCGAGTACAGGTATAGGATGAGCCGCCCCGCCAACGACGACCACTCGCCCGCTATCGGCCAGCCAATCTTTCAAAGGGGGATGTTCGAATATTGGGAAGCGTCGTGGTTGTGATATCATGGGACCAAGGTTTCGCAGTCTAGATGGTGATCAGTAGGACCAGAGAGTATGATATAGTGCTTTAAAACTACCTTGGGACAACACTTTTCAATGCAGCACGCATTCCCTCTGAAGGTGAGCTTTCATATTCGTCGTGGGGGCGAAACAATGTGAACGTGAAACAAGACAAGCCACCCTGGAAAAGCGATTGATGTGGGTCGTCTTTTTCAACGAGGAGAACTTACAGTAGGGTGGCTGATAACAGATTGGTTGTTGCCAAAAAATGAAAACATGGAAATCTGAACAGCGTTAAGCAGCAGGATATGAAGCTTGGGGTACGACGAACTACTTCGTGCTCATAAAAATGCTTGGATTGTGGATCTTTTTCCACCAAAGCTTTGAGTACAGTAGCACTGCATATGGCGGTCAGACAATGTCTACGGAAACCGAGATCACCTACCTGTACATGCACATGGTCGGTTTGGTTGCTTCCTGAATCCCTTGTTCATTCAATAACATTGGCCGTACGAGGCCAAATGCACCATCGGCTCCGATGACCACATCTGCCGTTAACGTTTCTCCAGAACCCAAAGTAACGGCGCGACGCTCAGGGTCAACGGATACTGCCGTGGTAGCTAACCGGACGGTGGCGCCTTGACCAACGGCTACGTCGTACATCATTTTGCGGAGATCGGCGAGCTGAGGTCTTGGCTTGAATGGAGATTGTAGAGCAGAAAGCGGCTCGACTTACATGCCCGAAGAGAAACTCCCCCTGCGTTTCTCGAAGCACTTCATCATCCCAATAGTGATCACCTAGACGGTCACCTGTATCCACTGATTGCGTTCAAATGAGCGGTGTATGAGGACAACATCAGCGCTGGAACGCACACCGAGAAATTTGAATTTGTTTCGACTTTGCTGCAAAAGCAGAGACCTCAGACTTCAAGTTCCAGCGGTACAAAATTTTGGATAAATTTGGAGGAAGGCGCACGCCGCGGCCAACCTAGACAAGCGGCCCTGAGTATAAGATTAACTCGCACCGATAACCAGGACAGACATACATCAGATTGCCCTATTTCCTTCTCCCGCTCCACCACGACGACTCGATGGCCGACCCTTCGTAGTGCTATGGCGCATGAAAGGCCTGAAACACCAGCGCCAATGATGAGAAAGTCGATGATCAGCTGTCTCTGTTTCGATGCAGCCTGGTGGGAAAGGAAAAGGTAATGCTCTGGTGAGACAGGTGTTCGTTCCAAAGGGAAGAATAGGCGTCGGAGGCCTCTCACCTCGATAACCATGTTGTGAGATGGAAGGAAGTAAGAAGGAAGTGAAAATGACAACCATAGTGGCAGCTTTTCTCTTTTTAAATGTTCTGCAACGTTATTCTTGACGTAAACAGGGTTGGTGTGTGAACCGCATCCGAGAAGAACCATACCCCAAGAGGTGCGGGATCGGCGGATCTTGGCAAGCGTTCTCACGACCACCCACCCCCCCAGAAAAGGAAATGACATGACAGCGGCGATCACAGGCCATCAACGTGTCTCGCTTCCCCCACCATCTCGACGCGCGACGCGTATTCTGTACGCGTCGTGTAGTGCCATTCATCTCGCGTTCTCAACGTGCACATTCTGCATTCAGTATGGAGACTTGACAATGTACATACTGTCCATTCCCTGCCGGCACATAATGCACATATCGCGGGTACATCATCTTGGGACGCGTCGCACGACAGTCGCGTAAATCAACAATTTCTTGAAAGAGGCAGCGCGAGGGAAGGGACAAGAGAAGTCCAATGCCCCAGCTGCTTGAACTGGATCAACCATGCCTATGATTCCGGGCCATCACCCATGATTTCACATCAGAGGGGTTCCAAATGCCGGACAACTACATGTGCGTTACCAAGAGCTCTCTTTGAGACGCGACTAAATTATTGACTCCCAGATGTTGATACTTTCTCTCCAGAAGGCTATCTCCCTTATACATATCCTTCCGCCCCTACATATCCTTGCGTCGGCTCTCAATTTTCTTGGAACAATCTCGGCTACATCTTTGATTCATATCCCTTCACCATCCACGATCCGGCTTCGCGTCATAACCCCGGCTATGACATTCTTTCTGTCGACGCCGTAGCCTGTGTCTTCCATGTCCGCGCCAAGCGCTGCCATGGTGTGGTGTCAGTACCTCATACAGCTTGCCCGTCATGCCTCGGACTTGGACCTTCCATTGAAGTGGTCCGAGATTGGGCTAAACAGGGTTCAGAGAAGAAGTCTTTTGCCCGCCTCAGTCATCGGCAACTCACAGAACGACTCGCCTCACTACGCAAGCGGCTTAAAACGGGACCAAGGTATGTCCAATGGAAATTGAGTATCACTCTGGATATTCACCCTTTCTCAGCGTGCCGACTATGTCAAGATGCTGACTCGAGCTCGAAAGAAACTAGCCACATATCAGCGATTCTATCGTATAATTTCCAGTAATAATGTCCCTGGACTTCCCCGCCTTCTTTCCAACTCAGCCGATCAAGACTGGAGTATTTCCAAGACCTCTGAAATGGCGTTACTATCTCTACAAGGAAAATATCACCCTCGAAATTACACCGACTTCGACAAAGACCTAGCCATTCTCATCTATGAATTGGGCGGCGGCGGCGCTCTCCATGCGTTAAATAAAGCCCCATCTATGCTTCCCAGCCGTCATACCATAGCCAATATTCGGCGGCAGCACCGTTTGCGAATCTCAGTTGGAGAGGTTACCATATCAAGCATTCTTGAGAACATCGAAATCCTATTCAAAGACGACATCGAAGTCGGCGAAATTCAGCGCGTCGGGATCACCCTGTCTCAAGACGAGATTGCTGGTGATGGGAGACCCTGCTATTTACCCGAAACAGACGAGATTGGAGGGCTCTGCGAGCACTCCATCTCGGAACTCCGTACACACAAAGTCGGCTGTGATCTTGAATCGATCAAAGCAGCAGCGACAGCGGTTCGAGAGGGCCGAGTCCATGTCGGGAAGGAGTTTAGCGTGGCCGCATTCTCTCGCCATGCCGAGTCGGATTACGGCGCAAAGCCGGTCCTCTTGATGCCGACTTGTAAGCAGGGATCTTGGCAGTCTTCGGCTCAGCTGCTACAAAAATTAATTCAAGCATGGAAACTTTCGCCGTACGGGGAGGCTAAGCACGGGCCACTTCTCTCGATCGCATCTGACGGAGATGGAACTCGTCGAGCTGCGCTGTATCTCATTTGCATGCATAGAAAGCTCGGGCCGGAGGACCCAATTTATAAATTCCTCTGCGATCTCGTAGGTTTGAATTTATATACTGGCGAAGGTGGTTTGACAATGGACTTCGATTACAAACATCTATTCAAACGTACGTCTTGTTGTTTTCGATTGTTTTTCATGTTGCTGAAGTCTCGGTATCAGGGCTCTGCACGCTTTTGTGCTCTAAAGAGGGGATTCTTGTTAACGATGTTGTTGTCAACAAGGCTCTTCTTGCGCAGTGGCTTGAGCGCCTATCTGGCCACGACTGGTCTGACGAAAGCATTCATGCCTTACTCAACCCGAAAGATGCACAGGATGTCGGCCGTGCTATCAAACTCCTTTGGCTCATCGCCGATTTGCGCGACATTGATACCTCGGAGTTCTTGCCTTCCGAGCGAAACACTCATCGCGCCATCAGCATTTTGGGAGAGATGTTCGATGCGCTTCTCCAGCCTTTCATCAATCCTGACCTCTCCCTTTCCTCCCAAATCCAATCCCTAGTCAAATTTGCTCACCTCGCATGCGCTTTATTCATCAAGCACGACGGTGACTTCATCTCGCATCAGCTGTACGGTGATCTGCAATGTATGGTAAAAAATGCCATCTTCAAAGTTGCCCACTCAAAAGTTCTCAACCCATCACTCAAAGTATTCCTCTGTCTTCTCGGCGACGATGTGCTGGAGGTCCTCTTTGGACGGTCTAGAATGATCGGACGCCACTCACCGAATATGGCGGCTGACGAGTTACGCCAGCGGATCGGGTCGGCTCTGCGTATCGACTACATATACCGGAAGTATCCAGAGCTCGAGCGGCATCCTCGGCGCCTCAAGATGGTCCGCAGTCGAGATGTTGACCATCTCTCCCCCCGCGAATGGAAGGGAGAACTGACAGCTCAATCTTGCGACATTAAAGAGTGTTGGTTTGCGGGGCGCGCAGCTGCTGTAGCGTTCTTGAAGATTCACGGAATCAAGATCGACTTCGACACCCTTTTCCGCTCGGGGGATGCTGACTTGATGCGTCCCAAGGGCGGAAAATACCCTGGCCTATCAAAGACAGTTGACAGATCAATTTCCGATGCTGTTTACTCCGCGCTAGATTCTACAGCCGACACAAGTGACGACCCACTCAACGCTGCGAGCATACTGGCATTTGATGCCTCTGCCATGCTGGCCCGCGAAAAGGCTACGAACGGCGAGTCAGTTGAATCCCCGCCGGATGACTCTGAGTCTGCATCGGCAGCTCATTCGGTTTGGATCAAACTCGACGAAGACTCGGGAAAGGTTGTGCACAAAAAATCTGCTCTTCGCACATTCATGGATCCGACGCTCGACATTGACAACGGAAAGAGCCATGACCGCCTTCTTCGAGTACGCTATTTCTCCATCGGCGGTGACAAATGGGATCGATGGGCTCCCAAAATCCATGCCGGTATTGATCCTTCAGCAGCGTCCCATTTATTAAAACTCCATGGTCTTTTTGCTGCCCTTGTTGCTTTCGAAACTTTTCGGGTGTCCCTGGCGATTCTCCAGTGTACTGGGATCAAATCAACGAGCACTAGCCCCCCCTCCTATCTTGATAGCGCCCCCGTAGCGGAAATCTCTCTCCCCGGGACTCAATACGAAGTAACAGGTCAAATTCTGTCGCTTGTGCCCTTCCTCGACGCCACACAGAAGGTTTCTTGGGCTTGGACAACCGATTTCGTCTCGTTTGAGTCATACAAGGCCAAGCAAACAAGCTCAACAGATGGTGCCGCTCGGATGCGTCATCTAACTATCCAATTGAGTGGTTGCTTGGTCCTGCCTCTATCCCCTGCAGAATCGCATCAGGCTACGGTCAAAGAGATCCTTGGTCTCCAGCAAAATTCTGAGGACTCGGCTGACACGGGAGACGACGATAGCGAGAAAACCTGGATATTCACAAACCAGCAGCTTGAAATTATGGCGAAGACACTTTCCGAGCGCGTACAGGACGACGAAGTTCGACTTAAAATACCATTACACGGGCCCGTTAGAGAGGGGAGGTATCCGTATGAATATCGTTTAACGGACGGTAAGCATTCAATTTGAAATGTCTCGCTGATGTTCTGTATTTTCCTCCTTCTCATGTCTCCGGCAGATGAATCGCACACAAATACATCGCAACTCACGACAATTACTCATTGCATTCCCTCTATCAAAGCACCGCATCCTGCAGATGGTAAACGACCATGTCGAGTGTGTGAAAGGGGGGTAGCTGGTCCGGACAGACAAAATCATATGGGTAAACATATCCTTATGGCGCTCCGAGGAATTCCAGAGGAAGATATCGTGGCGCCGGTCAGTTCCTTCTCTTGTTGCCCGCTCATTTCCCAACTTACAATGATGTTGTGTAGGTTGACAAAGACTTTCCGTGCGGTTTCTGCGGTCAATCAACTTTGAACGGCGTCTGCGCAACCGGACTTGCTCAAAAGCAGATCCACTCGACGTGTTCTGATGCCTACAAGTTCAAATTGTCTGCCGCTCTGACTTGCAGCGTATCAAAACCTTCGACAAATGCTCCCATCTCATGCATGTTGTGCAACACAGTGCATTGGAAGTATAATATGGAGGCTCATTTGAAGGAGCGGCATCCCAACTGGCAGAAGACTGTTTCCGAGTCTAAAGTGGCCGAGTTCACAGCCAAAATCCTCATTTCCGACACTGAAGAACGTCGTCTGGGAATTCCACCGCCTCTGCCAAGCACCGAGTCTGTGTCCGGCCTGGAGACTGACTCAGGTGAAGCTGGAATTGTAGCGCACAATAGCCCGTCAAGGGGCGAGAAGCGACCTCCAAACTCACCCGCTGGTACACCGCGACGTCCTCGTAGATTGAGAATGTCGCATGGAACCCCTCTAGCACCCCAAACATCGTGTAGCACGGCTCGGCATGGACAATCCGATGTATTTCTAGTATAAGTATTTGTTGTTGCTTTGAAGTACATGGTGCGAGGCCGCTACATATTTCTTTCGAGTCCCAAAGGTTTGCGCGCAGTGCCGCGAGCTGCCGATGATGCGCCGCCGCCACATTAGACAGCAACGTAACATTGATGGCGGACGAGATAAGAATCTTGCGCACCTCTTGCCATACCCACCTGATACCCAGAGACCCACCGTCAGCGGTAAGACCCATGCGGTTGGATCGCGGGCTGGTTCCAGTCCAGACCCTCATGACAGGGCTCCCAAATTGGGATGTCATGAGGGTCGTGCGTACGAGACTAGGTACACCTCAAGAGACTATGCCGTCAACCCAAGTTTGGCCAAAATACAGTGCATCCAGCTCTATTGAGCGTCGAACTGAGCCTCTGGCGCGCCCAAAGAGTGCACGAAGGTAGTTCGACACTGCCGAGCACGACAGACGTCGCAGATGCGCTCAAAGATCCCGTCGCCGAGCCTTGATTTGCTCAGTAGTGGAGCTGCCGATGGGAACGTCATCGACACAAATCAAGGAGTTAATATTTACAAAGCGGCTGTAAGGGATAATTCAGTTTGGAAACCCGGGGTGCAGACAGAAACCCTCCCAAATAAGGAAATTCCGCAGAAACCCCTCACAAACTTAAAACGGAAACCCTCTTACGGCGGTGTTGATGGGATCGGCATAATTTTGAACGGGCCGCGGCCGCCATTGGGTGAGCCGGCCATGGCTCGGTTGTCTATGCTAAGCCTGCTGGATGCTTGGTTTTCTGCTACTGTCCACTCTACAAGTTGTGTTTTTGCCGGCTGTTCGTGTTTTATTCCAGTTTATCCAGATGCCAGGAAGCCGTTGTTGCCGAGCCCTCGGCATGAAGTGATGCGCCTGGAAACAAGTATGTTAATTGTTTTTCTCAGCCCATAAAACACAATCTACAGGGATGCATACGTCCTCCGTACCTACTGGGACCAATTGCGCCTACGGCGTCCTTGCATTAAAGTCAGAGCTTGATGCACGGGTGAGATCCGCCGACATATGCCGAAGCGGAGACAGTTGATGGGAATCGCCCAAAGCGCACCTTACACAAGGCTTCTGAATACTCTGGTCCACATTTCACAAGAAAAACAACCTGAAAAACCATGCAAGGGGCACGTAGTTGGCCATGGTGGTGCTCAACTTGTTGCCGACGCCGGCCGCAGCCTCGGCAGCTCACATCCAAAAATGGAAGGGTTTCTGACAAGGGTCTGCACCCTGGGTTTCTGCAGAAACCCGGGTTTCCAAACTGAATTATCCGGCTGTAAGTGGCCGTCAGTAACCGCAGTGTGACCGCCCCAACGGAAGCAAAACGTTTTAGCGAATGACGGCATCAACGAACGAAGATGGTATGGTTGCAGCCAAAACTTCATGACCAGTCGCAATTTTGCTCGAAATCCTTCGGGATTCGAGATTTAGCAGGAACTAGGGTATGGTTTATAGGTGAAATTTTTATTTCAGAGTAATCGGAGGTGCTCCTAACTTAGGGTTACAAAACGCGAAATTTGAACAGCGAAAAACCAAAATTGTGTGTACTAAACTCGCGAGTTTGAGGCAGGTAATCAAGTCTTTCTCTGCCATTCTGCCTCTGCAACCCCGGACTCCTTCTTCCGGACCCCACAGTGAAAGTGAAATATCCTAACCAAGAAATCGGCAGTGGCCAGGCGACATTGATGCTGCTGCACAGCCACCGGTCCGAGTGATCCGCAATAAAAAGCGCGAAATTGCCGTGCAAAACACGGAAAACCGATTTTTCGAAGTTTTGCTCCAGTACGTTTGTAGATTACCTTCTTGCAATGCTATTTACACAATCCCAGCATGTCTCAATAAAAACTGACGTGACAGTATCAATTACCAAATTGGGACTGCGACTTGTCACGAAGTTCGGTCCGCAACCATAACTTAGCTTAACTTAGCTAAGGTGGAGGGCGTGGGAAGCCCGCACCCTTATGTCAGCGGCACATGTGACCGTGGGAGGTTCCAAATCTCAGGGTTCGACACAAAATTTTATTTATTTATGCTGATTTTGAGGGGCGGAGGCCTTGGTATTCTTCCTCCGGCATTTTCTTGCACTTATCTGAGATATTGAGACGTATAATTCACCTCAGAAGACTGAGCCCGGCATGTCTCGGACATACCCGAACCCCGGCCGGCGGCTGCCGACGTGGCAGTGCTGTGGCGGTGCGTTCCAAATGTTTTGACAATTTTTTTTTTCAAAAATGCCGCACTTTGCCGGAAAACACGATTGGCACACTTCAAAAAAATTGTCACACCCATGTCACACCCTTTTATATCTTTCCTCCCTTGAACTTTTTGAACAAAACTCTTCATAGAATCTCATTTACTACCCTGTAGCTTGTATTTCTATGTAAAATTTTGACCCTAAGTGCCCTCTGGGTGGTGAAATGTGTGACAAACGTCACTGTGTCTGCTGACATGAGGGTGCGGGCTTCCCACGCCCTCCACCTTATGGAGAGAGCCAATCCAAGAGCCAAGAGGTGTGCGGGATTAGGCTCGAAACATACTTTGCTCGCTCGTCATTACTCCCTATAACGGCTGGACTCGAGCCTAGTGCGGGATCCATATCACGAAAAACAAACGGAAAAAATCCCACGACCCAGCAATTATTTGGCTATTTTCGGAAATTTGCTCCCGTTTGGAGCGGTTGAAATGCGTCCGGGCGCACACGTAGGGAAACAACTTTCCACCTCATCGAGTACAGTCGGATGTTGGTCGGATACAACTTGCAAGTCGGATATGCCATAATGAATACACTCACAATGCATAAAGCTCACTATGCATAGGATTGTGGTAGGCGGGCGTTTTTGCTCATCTCACCTAGGCCTATTGCATAGGGACCAACGGAACCACCTTTATACAAGTGAAGTCGAGCAGTAGTAACGGATTGGGCAGGTAGATACTATTTGCCCACATTGACGCCACTTCTGAACGATTTGACGCCACTTCCAAACAGATCCGTCATGTCACAAACGAGGAGGCTTTCCCGGCCCCTCCAGCGCCGCCTTGCACTCCTCCGAATCCGCCGAAACCACCTCTCCCACCTGAGTGGCGAAAAGCACTGTCAGATGAAGGACACCGGCGGACCTCCGGCTACCTTCTCGAGGCAAGGATGTTGTCCCAGGGTATGGTTCTAGGAGAACACCAGATCTAAAGACTCAGGCTGAGCAAAAAAGCACTGTGCAACAAAAAACAAACAACTTAGTTGGCATTTGGTGGGCACCACTAACCGCAATACCTCCAGTTACTCTGAAAGAAAATCCCACATCTGTGCAGATCCTTTGAATACCCCTGTGGGACAGATTTAAGATATAACTCGTCACCAATGTTCTTCAAGGTGGTTGTTGATGACCAAAGATCAAATATGGAGCCCTACTTCTTGATTCCGAAATCCGGAAAAGCAGACCAGAAAACATTCAATTCAAATTTCCGCACTCAGTATATTGCTGAATCAGGCCTAAGTTTTGCAAACCGGTGGACAAATCATTGTAGTGGGCTCCGGTCCTACTACTAAGTTCTGAAGCAATGACTCCCATACAAAAACAAGTGAATAATCAATCAGACGCCAAGACCAAGTGGTGAATTCTAAGGCAGAAGTTTCTTGTGCAAGCAAAAAACATGATCTGGCCATACTGGGTGGCCTCCGGATTCCTCAGAATATATTCAAATTACTTTCCGCAGAGTGATTTAATATGAAGGCTCACGCATGTGTGGAAACTGAGTAAATACATTGTCAGATAGCTGCAAGGGCAAATGGCTCCAGGGCTAAGATAAACAAGGGTGTAGGTGGGCTCCGGTTGAATATCTGCAAATTCAACATCAGACATACGAACCAAGCTGACAAGGGGTAGATATCTATGTGAGATGAAGCAAACTCAAAACAGTATATCACACCAGAAGTCAGGATAATTGGATGATTTATTGATAATTTGGAGGCCTCCGAAATTGTGCTACTGTCCAGTTGAACTACCCCCCAAACCAGTTGTTTATGGCGAGAAAAAAGTTTCACACTCTAGCATGCCTTATCACTGCCCTCAATAGTGATGTATGCAGTTCCGGAAAGGTGAATTAGGATGCGGAGGTGGCCGCCGATTCAAATTTAAATACCGGTTTTCTTGCTTCAAAAGGGTTTGATCCCAGGTCTGGAGAGTGCCATGTCAGCTTGGGAGCAATGGGTTACTGCAGCATGAATTGCGGAATATACGGAAAAGATTTATAGATATTTTACCATCAGCTGGAGGCCACCACAGTATTGGCACCCACGGAACCCACCGCAAAAGGTGGGTGGGAGAAAAACTCGTGACTGCTTACCTGACAGGTGGCGTGGCATCCACCGCGGTGGGGGTACCTTTAAGTTTTAGGTACTTTTTACCCTACACAAAAAGGTACCTAAGAGGTCCCTCACGTGACTAAAGCGGTTGGTCCTGAGGTGAGTTCCTCCAGGGCGCGGGATTTGGCGAGGTGGCCTGGGAGCGGTGCTCCGAACGCCCAATGGGCGTCCAGATTTTCAGCTGCAACCTTGGTCTGTGATTTATCAAAATTGTCAACATTCATTCGAATGCGCGCAATTGCCTCTTGAGTTCGTTTTCTTACACGCCTCGCGCGCTTCCTGATGAAACCCTTCCCCGGGACGTGTAGATGCGTGGTTTGTGGTTCCTCTCTTTCGAATATCGTCCACCACATGATTTAACGCATGCTGTTTGAAAAATCCGAAGTCCTTGTTGTATTTCTGAGATACCCCCTGAATATGTCGTGTGAGTGATCATTGTGCGAGCCAGCCAGAAAGACGTAAGTACCTCTGACCAATATCCGTAGTCTTGGATGAGTTGAGTTCTGTTGAGTTAGTCGGTCCAGACGACTCTCAGGCATACATGTACAATTCATGCCGATCACAATCCTGCAGCGTTGATAGGCTCGGATACAGTACTGTGGATTGGAGCCTCGAGTTGTATTCGGTTCAATGGCAGACATAGGGTAATTGTCAGGGTAATTGTCAGGTCCGTATTCTGGACATCGAAAACAATTAATCATCACTAACTGACAATTATCTGATAGTCAATTGATGCCGGTGCCCGGCCTACAGGAGGGGGAGCTTGCGTGGATTCCCGCATGAGAATTGAAGGCCGGTTACGAAGATACAAATAGACAGGGTGGATTTGAGTGGTGGTTGTATACAAAAGAAAAGAGAATTTCGAAAGTTTCATTGCTACATATGTACGTACTCCTCGACGCAAAATGGAAAAGTCAAATTGATCATGGAACCGCAGCACGAAGAGAGCTTTTGCAGAGCGCTCACAGTTCAGCCCTGAGAGGATCCTCATGTCCTGCGGGGGCCGATTAGGCAGATAGACAACAGATAGAACATTCGTCGGAGATTAGGAACGGCCGGATAATACTGTGACATGGGTGGAGGATCTTTACCGTAGTCACCCCTCAAATTTCTACAGCCAAATTCGGTCTTATGCACCGGTCGATCCTGGAAGAACAGTGCGAGAAGAAAAGAGATCAGGACCATTGATCTTGAACTGGAGAAAACTGGAGCTTGAGCACGGACACGTCGATGCGCAAATCTTGAGCTGGAGAGGACATTGAGCTTGTGCGCATGCTCGAAAGCTTCGGAAAGGCGATGTCGCCAAGACGCCGAGGGCGAGGCTCGGGTCGCGATCCGGTTATCGAGATGAACCAAACCTCCCGCTAGCTCGAACTTGACCTTGAAAACCTTGGACTTGGAGCAAGCAGCTTGACGAGTAAGGTGGGCCGTAGAAAAGGGACCTCAACGCGCCCAATGCAGCGGAGAAACATCAATAACACAACGAGGCAGTGCGCGTCGGGTGCGGGTAAACTCGGGTAACGACCCGGTCATTCCGGTTGTCAAGTGAAGTGCCAGCGAGGCAAAATCGTCGCCGTGTCGCCTCCGCTGCGCTACTTGACGAGTCCCCAGAAGACTTGAAGAGGTCGAGATCATCAATGGTTGCAGTGGCTATGGAGGCGACAGTGAACGCGGGCATGACAGGTGTCGCCCAATCCATCTCCGTCATAGTCGTCCGGATCTGGTTTAGCTCGCTCGTTCCCCATTGGTTTTGACAGGTTGCGCAGAAGCCACCGGAGCCGCCGGACGGCTTTTGCCGTGTGCGCTCCACCGGCTCTTTTGGCGGGATGCCAGCGCTGCCGCCGGCCGTGGGAAATTCGGCTTAAGGCCTTAAGCTGCCCTTAAGAATTAAGGCCTTAGACCTTAATAAGGCCTTAATTCTTAAGCAGCCTGCGCACCTCTTGCCTTGCTCTTTGCTCTCCAAGAGCGAGCCGTCGGGGTAGAAAGCGAGATGGTCGGGGCATCGTTCGTATTCGCCGACTTTCGCATCGTGGGCCTTGGCTGCCTCACCTTTCTCCATCCTCTCTTCATTCGCGTTCAAGCGTACACGCCCATTCTTGTGACTGTCGCTTCATACGGGAAAGGAATATTTATTCGAGGAAGGGCAGCCGTAGTTCAGTCTGGGTGAGGAGAAGACAGCCGGTGGGAATCTCCCCGGCTGATCTCCAGGTCGTGGCGAAGGGATGCGCGAGAAGGCACCCAAGAGAAGAAGACGCCAGACGAGGCATCTCCAGAGACCACGGCTGACCCAGAAGAAGGCGGCAGATGAAATTCCGTAGTAGCTTGAAATTCTGAAATTTTTGAGCTCAAGCAGGAAATGACGCAAAGATATCACGAAGCCAGCAAAGCCTATGATCTCCTCATCATTCATTAATAAGGATGGCTCTTATGGAGGAATCATCACATCTAGGCATGTACGGTTTGACGATCACGAACCAGATCTTGCACCACAGCCAAAGCTTGAGCCGCAAGCTACTTCGAGACAGGACTATGGAATTTTGCTCAGACATAACGTCATAGAGACACTCCTTACTATGAGGATGGCAGTGCTGATGACTACCTGATAACTCAGGGTCTACCACCTTCAGTGGGGGATCCAACTACTCCTACGAGCCAACCAGGTTCAGTGGGGGATAATCTAGAGCAACCAGATCTACCTGACGAAAATCCGTCGATCGCTCATCCAATGAATAGAGGAACACCACCTTTACCAAGAGTTGCTGGAGTACGACATGATCCTTCTCGACGTTCTACACGCCAGAGAAAACCTGCAGCGCATCCAAACGCTGAATATGAGAGAGTTGCACAGGGAAGTCAACAGCAAACCAAAGCTCAACGAGATGCTGAAACATCGGCTCGAAAAGACTCTCGTGACCAGGAATCCTCCTCTGAGACAGGGAATGATGAAACTCCTGAAGCTGTTCTCCTCGCTTCTCTTGATGACGCTATTGAAGAGGCTTTTCTTGCACAGAACCCTCTTGACCCTACCAGTTGGCAAGAAGCTTTAAAAGGTCCAAATGCATCTGAATGGAAAGCTGGACTCCAAGAGGAGGTAGCTGGTTTCGATGAGAATGATGTCTATGACGTTGTCCCAATACCAGAAGGTGTCAAACCAATCAAGTCAAAGATTGTTCCCAAAGTCAAAGTTGACGAAACAGGAAAAATAGTCCGCTACAAAGTTCGAATCGTTGCTAGAGGAGCCACCCAAAAAGAGGGTGTTGACTACAAGGAAGTTTTTGCACCTACTGCTAACCTTGAGTCAGTTCGCATCATCTGCGCCCTCGCTGCAAAATATGATTTAGAACTGGACCAACTTGATGTTTCTCAAGCCTATCTCAATGGGAAACTGGAGGAGGAAATCTACATGATGGCTCCAGATGGTGTTGACATCCCAGAGGGTTATTGCTGGCGTCTCAAGCGCTCTTTATACGGCCTTAAACAAGCCGGAAGAACTTAGAATCGCACTTTTGATACAGAGATCCTAGAACTTGGCTTCCATCGTCTAAATTCCGAGACTTGCCTCTACGTCTACAAGGAAGGCAAGCAGACATGTCTTGTTGTAGTCATTAACAAGTGTATCTTTCAATATTTTCAATGTAAAACTATGATTTTCATGCGCCCAAGTGCCTCCCGTCAGTCTCGCCCGATATTAGCCGACTTAAGCGACTTGAGTCGACTTTGAGCGACTTCAAGTCACTTGAGTCGAGTCGAGTCCAGCCAAGTTGCTCCCGAAGTCGACTTCCGAAGCTGAGACTCGACTTTCGGAGCAACGGCAACATTAAATTTAGGACTCATTGATAATCAATGCTCGTCAATACCGATCATCTACGGCGTTGTCACGATAAGATTGCTATTCAATTCCAGTCAAAAGTCGGTTGTGAAATGCTTTGGGATAGAATGATCGAAGCCACTATCCCGTGGAATGGTTTGAGATTGTTCGTAGGCGGTGACCAAACCATTTCAATCAACACCATGCTACGACAGCTGTCTGAACTCGAAAAATAAATAAAGACCGTCCACATCGTACAATTTTCTCTGGAGCTGGGGGAGATTTGTAGCTCGAGCATTTTGACTTGCATCAACATCTCTCTTCCGTCCCACCACCATCTCCTTCCCTCCTTCTCTCAAGTGGACCGTCTCCTGCTTATCTCTAAACTCTTCCTTTTCACTTGGTAGTAATGCTCCACATCATATGTGGTGTCAATATTGTTGACGTCACTTGGTGTTTTGTTAGGTTCTTTTGCTGCGCAAATCACTGCAACTCACTGCGCTCAACCTAAACATGCATGGAGCAGTTCAATGATCTATTTAAGTCCAGGGAGCCTCCAAATATAAATTAACCTGGTTGCGCAGAAGCTACCGGAGCCGCCGGACGGCTTTTACCGTGGATTTTTCATTGATTTTACCGGATTTTTCGATGCCTGGGCAGCAGTTCGGATAAAACATCGACTTAGCGGACGCCTGGTTCAGATTCAGATAGGATCTTCCCCATTTGGGGTCCGGATAAGATGTCCCAAAATCTGAATTTTCTCGGGCAGGCATCATAGGTGGTTGTTGGTGATATCTCTGTGACCTTCAACGGACACGTCAAATACAATCGGATATTACGTGTTGGCAGCTTCGAGCGAAAAGCCGAACGAGGCCGATGTCCGATGACCTCCGATGACTTTAATACTGCTACTTACTTTAATGATAATGCTACCATTATTAGCGGAGATTCCCCAAGGCTGTGTCTCGGCTTTTGCCGGTGCGCAGGAGTGTTCTGGCCGGACATTTACGCCGCAAATTTAATTTTTTTTTTGCCCCAGGCCGTTTGGAGGCGATTCTTTCACCAGAATTGAGCTCCAAACCTGCTCAAACACTCTTGAGTTGATGAGAGCTGCCTAGTTGAATAATCGAAAGCTCCATCTTCTTGACCTTCATGCGCATCAACAAGAAGCGGACCTGCCCCACAATGATGTCATTAACACTGTACCTGAAAGGGAAGGGTTCAAGTAGTTGGCACGCACTCCGGTCGGTGAATCTCGACCTCAAAATGGAGGGAATCAGGTATACCCCCCCACTCCACTTGGGTTGCAGGCTGGAGCGATGGAGCTACAGCGACATGGACTATAATTTCCCGAGTTTTGGAAATTGACGCAAAGCCGGTAGATTTAATTGTCGCCCTTATGAGATATCTGTGATCGCGCGTATGAGTGAGAGCGCCAGGCTACAGCATCACTGCTCGCACCGCAGATTTACAGATAACTCTCATACTTCTCGTCCACATTGAAGCTGAACTGGAACATCGCATCTTCCACAAGCTCGCCTGGTGGGGAAAGCTCTTGCACGAGAGATAGAAATTGTGTTCGCTCGTTGTCAAAGAATTCTGGAATAGCATGATTGTGAAGGTGAGACTTTTATAAATATCAAAGCTTGCCAAGTTGCCCAACGAGCTCAATCAGTACTGCACCGTGCTTTGACTTACGACCGCCCTGCGCTCTGAGGACAACCTATAATTCACGTCAATTCCTTGTACGGTGTCTTTTGTTCACCACAAATCACGAACATCTCCTTGTACCACGTCGTTTTGACAATATAGAGGATAAAGTTGGCCGCCATTCAACACCACCCGCTCGCGGGAGCTCTCGTCTGTCAAACAGATATCGACTCCCAGTGAAGCCAAGCCCAACATATTGTCCACTAGACAGACGCAGGTAGTACCGTTTGGGCGAGGGCGAGCCGCTGCAGTGCAAGGACGACTTGAGGCGCAAGGTGACGAATCCCCTGATCACGAGATATCCCGTGGGTAGCCCTTATTCAGTGGACTTGGAGCAAAAAAATGTGCGCAACTACTGGGCCTGGGGGCGGGGGCGGCAAGTAAGCAAGTAAGTACTTATTTCAGATCATTTTATCGTAAAATGATCTTGTTTTACGGTAAAATGACCCCACGTGATCTTACCGCGCCGCGACTATCGCGTCGATAACGCGCGTTCTACTAGTGATCTCCCACATCTGCACAAATATTTTGATGGGGCTACTATGGAACCGAATTAGTCCGAATTCCTAAACCAAGTTGGCAGATCTCAAGACATACATCTCAAAAGCTGGTCTGATTATTTTCAGATTTTTCTGGGGCCTACGGAGGACGTCGCGAGGATGCCGCTCAAGGAGGCCAAAACGCCACATCTGCACAAAAAGTTTGGGCGGGCGATTGGCAGGCGATCAAATTTGACCTGCCGAGATCAAAAGTCGGCCTTTGATTTTCCTTGGACTCAAATGGTCGCCAAATATTCTAAGAGCCGGGTGAAATGCTCAGGCTCCTACCAGATGGTCCCCAGATTTATTTCAGAGCCGTACAATGAATAACGATGGCGCAGGATCGAATTTGTGCAGATGTAGGGACTTTGGCAGTTGTGGGAGATTACTAGTACACCACTTTGGCTCATTTTGAGAGTATGAGTATACTCCTACTATGCATACCCTTCCTTGTGTGCCCTCAAACAATTATTATTTTGACTCTTGCAGGCCGTGTAAATTAGATATGCATGTTAAGTCGAATTTCGGATTCTATCACTCAGAGTCATGGAGCCCAGCAGCACCAGCCCCAGAAAGTATCTGGTTGAGTATGTAGCGCAGAAAAACCACCCAAAAGACAGAGGTTTGGGACGAAACATTTTTCAAGGCCCTATGTAGGTACAAATGAATATTTACTACCTTTCGGGGGAAGCAGTAGTAGGTAGTCATAGCGAGGGGGTGGAAAGAAAGTACAAGAAAGAATGGAGGGCTCTGAAAAAAAATTTGGTGCATTAGTTGACGGTGGTGATAGGAAATAAAAGAGATACATACATTTTTGAAGCAGTCGAGTAAGCTGGTGTGTGTGGCCAAAATGGTGTTGCCATGAGCAGTGGTGAGCAGGAGCAGCCAAAGAGAGACCCCAGTTGTCTAAAAACACTTCAGTTAATTGGGACGAAGCTCAACAAAAGCAGAGATACATACTGTTTTATGATTGCCTTATTTGGAAGTGGAGGTGGCGAACTCGCGTCTTCAGCAGGATCGACAAGTGCTGCGAGCACGAATAGAAGAGGGCACCACTGAGATGCATCACTACGCTTTAGCACACGGTATAAAATAAACAGGGACAGGCCGGGGACCTACTACCTTTGAGTGACCTCTCATAGATTTGAGTGATGTGGTGACAAGAGTGATGGCGAGCGCAATCGTTTGGCCATACCAGCGAGATTGGGAGCGCAGTAGCAATTGAATAACACTTGATACATCCTAAGAAACTTTGGTTTAATGGAAACAATGGAATTTCGAAGACACACATACATGTTTTTCTTGTTTGGCGCGGGTTGATGATGCACGCGAGCATGGCCGTTCGCCAGCAACACACAAAAGTGCGACAGTGGGAGGGGATAGCATCTGGGGTGCGTGAGTTGTCGGGACAAGGTCAAGAAACAAGTCAGTCACATACATTTCTTGTTACACTGAGTGACAGGAATGAGGGTTGCGAGAGACGGCGCCCACCATCGTTCGACCGCAAATCGCGGCGGTGCGCAGCAGCGGTGCAAAGGCACCACCATAGGAATGCATCTTGCAATTCCCTCAGCCACCGGGCAATGATTGAAAATGGATTGAGACGTACAGGTTAATGGGCCAGAGGGAAAATGTTGATGGCGCAGACACCGAGCGCCGCCCTCCGTGAGCAGTTCCTGCTGTGGCAGGTGTTGGAGTGGATGTATAGGAGCCTGGACGAGCGGAGGATGCCTTGGTTTTATGGGGCATGTCATAAGAATGAGTGGAGTGAGTGTGCTTCAGTAAATTTACCATATTTGGAATGCCGATAGAAAAACGCGGTCGTTCCAAGCGAACGTAGGGCTCGGAGCCAGCGTAGTCGTGTACAGAGTACCTTAAGCTACATATTCACACCTTAGTTTGGGCTAATGGAGTTAGAAATGAGCGGGAGACGCACCATTTGGGGGAAGACCCTATTTCGGGTCAAGGAAGGCGCAGACACGCGCCTTCTGCAGATACAATCATAATTGAATTCAGAGCGTCGCGTAGCATGTCTGGCATGCTAGGTCGGTCGAAAGGAGTAAAGGAATACACACCATTCCGTGAAGCAAGCTATTCAGTGTGTGGTATGTTGTTGAACGAGATAGATTTTCGAATAAATGCCGCCAGACTTGGACGCCAGGACGTAGTCGACGGAGGATGGGACGTGCGTTGAGGTATGGATTGATTGAGAAGGACTTGAAGGATCCACCGCCAGTGTGATTAGATGTCGTTCATTAGCTATTGACCAGCGAGCACACAAGAGTCTTCATTTATTGAGACGCAGTGATTCCATGCATATTGTTCAGATACTTCGACAGAGAGGAGGGTGTAGGCCGTGCGCGCTGCGCGTCGTTGTTTCTGTGTGGGCAGACAGAAGGAAGGGAGGAGGCGCCGGGGATCAAACGCGGTGATAGCTTGATCCAGCGCTGATGATGGTGTCCGGAGCGCCGGTAAATCGCATCATTTTACCATACATTTCCGTAAATTGAGGTAAATAAAGGGACTTATTATCACTTTACTCCACACTCTTGCCACATTCGGCAAACATACCGGCTTCCATTTACGACCGCCGCGTCTCCTCTCGTCCCCTTGAGCGTTGTACTTAGGTAGTCAATCAAAATTGCCGGTCACCTTCCATAAAAGGGTGATTTGTAAGCCGTTTCAAGCGTTTCAGCCTGTAACGGTCCATTTTGCGTTTCAGTCATACAGATTGGTACAGTATGGTATATGGCCCTCCCAATCTATTTGGACCCCCCTCATAGATTCTGGGGGCTCAAGCCGGGTGGTATGTAGACTGAATTTCCGAAAAAGGAAAATGCTGTAATTTGCCTGTTTTTCGCTAGTATCAAGAGATAAATATTAGGTCAAGTGTTCAAATCTGTACCTCTCGACCCTGGCAATGATTTCATGTTCAAATTAGACCTTTATTGGCCGCCCAAACCTTGTGGTGAACCGCTTTCTTCTGACTCAGTCTTACAGACAGATGGGTCCCCACAAATACGCTGAGCATTGTGGTCCATTATGAGGCCCCAGACCTTCCGATGATGGGTATTAGGAAGGGGTCCCTTCCAAGGAATTTTATCATGCATTTCCCTGGCCTGAGCCATTGCAGTCGTGGAGAAATACAGCGGACTTTCCATATCCGGATACTTTACGCAATAGCGAGTAGAAGCGGTTTGAGCTTGAATATATATAACACAGTTTCACTTACAACTGGGGAAGGACGTCGCCCTGGAAGCGAGTCCATGAACTGAACGAGGGTCGGAGCAGCAATAGACATGTGCGCATGAAGCTGGAGGAATGTAAAGCCTGTCAAGCTCTCAGCCCGCACATCTGTTGCGGTGTCGGTGGTGAGAAGCGGACTCAAGGCATCCATCTCCTTTTGCATGACCTCTAGACACCTCGCACAGAAAGTCTAGCATTAGCGCGAGATCAAACCCGGTATTCTCGAGTGCCTCGAGATTAGAGGCTTTGCGGTAGCCACTGGCGGCTAATTTTTCTCACGACCCGCTGAGCACCTGGGCTCAAGTAAGCCACCCTGAGCAGCTGTTATGGAGGGCATCTCAAGGTGGCTAACTTGGCCCAGTAGCATCCGTAGTCGTTGTGTGGCACGAGCCGCCAGTTCGTGTGGCGGCTCACCGCAAAGGCTCTATTTGCGATCATGCGGCGCTCAATCTCATCTTCAGATAGCTGTTCCAGTTTTCGTCGCAAGGCTCGTGTACGAAGAACATGCGGAGACTCCGTGGCATACAATCACCAACTTTTTTTATGCGCTTTTCCCAAAAAGGAAATTCTGTCTCCTCCCACTCCTTCTTGCGTTTCTCGGCCCTCTGGGCGCGCCGACGGCCCATTTCGGCCCAGAAAGTGACTGTTAGGTTTATATTCAAGTATCTTAGAGGCATCCATTGGCTCAATTTCAACAAATTAGAGCCTTTGCGGTGAGCCGCCACACGAACTGGCGGCTCGTGCCACACAACGACTACGGATGCTACTGGGCCAAGTTAGCCACCTTGAGATGCCCTCCATAACAGCTGCTCAGGGTGGCTTACTTGAGCCCAGGTGCTCAGCGGGTCGTGAGAAAAATTAGCCGCCAGTGGCTACCGCAAAGCCTCTATTATGGGGATACTATGAATTTACTGGGATTATAGTATCATTATACGATTACGAGAACGTCGAGAAGTGTTAACTTATTCGTGGCATGTTGTGTAATAAGCAGAACTATTGGGACAATGCAAATGAGTGAGGAGCATGGTGTGAAGTCAATGAGGTGTAGAGGTTGGGAAGGGGCTAAGATGAGAGCGGGGAGAGGCAGCCAACTGAGCCAAGGGACTGGGAAGGACGCGCAGCGAAGTTCGCAGCGTAATGAGAGGGCGGGTACAGGGAGCCAAGGCATTTGGTACCGGCTAGGAACGTCCACGGAGGACCTGTCGACGGAATAGAACGGCCGGAGGATGAGGGAAACATGGGTGCGGGACGCGCTTCAAGTTCTTCGAGAGGTTAGGCACTGAGTTGGACGTCGTTGGCGCGGGTGATGCCATGGGATTGATTGAGGCACGGAGACCAGGAAATGCGTAAAACGATGGGCAGGGAATCACATCGCATTGATTGCGGAGCGCAACGGATCAACTGCATCACTTTGCATCGAGGTGCATTGCATTACATCGACTTGCATCAGTTTACATCGGTTTGAATTGCATTACATCGCGGTGCATCGAGCTGCATCGAAAAATCGTAATGCCATTCGATTGCATCGTATTTTTGTCCAGTAAAAGCTGTAATAGTGACCTGGCGGAATCGTCCGAGTCTGACTTGGGCGATCAGCCGGAAGACTTTGACGAGGATGAGGATTCTTGGTCAGAAGAGGATGCTATGGAAATTGAGCGCGTAGGGAGCGCAGACGACGATGACGAGGCAGATGAGCGAGAGGGAAGTTATTCGCCGGAAGGTGTGGAAGTTGACCGCCGCCGAGAGTCCAGAACCCGCTGGTGACTCTGAGTACCTATTTAAGTAGCTCACTGGGACCTTAAGCCCCAGTGGATTGTACCAAATGGCCTAACAGCCGAGTGCTCAAGCTTACCGTATCAGCGGAATCACAACATCGGGGATTGCGCAGTCAGATCCGGGTAAATTTGTAAGTAAAACTCCGGATTTTAGTAATCTAATCCTTATTACAGCTGTTCCGGAATACCTTGGCATGTTCACATTTTTTTTGCACACTTTGCACTTTTGATCGAGGTGATATGATGCACCATTTATGGAGATTTGGGCCGAATGCCGCTGTTCCCGACGCTTTCTGCCATCTCTTCTCATTTTCCGAGGACTTCTCCGCGTTTCATAGCCGGTGCGTAGCCGCTGGGCTGCCGCTGCCAGGCGTCGCTAGCCGAGGAGATCCTTTCCTTTAAAGGTGCATCATATCAGTCCATCAAATGTGCGAGTTTCGTGCAAAAAAATGTGAACATGCCAAAGTATTCCGGAACAGCTGTAATTTATCCTTGAATTTAGCCGCCATGTAATCATTCTGACTACTCTGCATTACCATCACAAAGTGTGTCAATGATCTACAGACTTTATCCTTGTTATATCCGGGGCCATCCGGCCTGCCGTCCTTGAGAAGTAACTGATTCCCACAGTTCTTCTTTTAGTATCCTGTTCCCATGCATTCTGGTGAGTGCGCAACTGGGTAGTTGGAGTTCAAATAGCTTCAATTGTATCCCCTCTAGTATCCCATATGTATTCTAATTGGCCTAAGCGCTGATATTATATCCAATTTCGCTGCACGAATGTACAACTTGAGAGAATGATAATATAACCGGTGATAGGTGAATGATTGGTTGAATTACGGTATTCAACGCCTCAACCAGCCTAGTACTCAGTCCTGGGAGTGGACTAGTACTCTATAACCATTCCTTATTAACAGGTTTTATCAGTTTATGCAACTGAATGGTTGTAAAATCGATTTATTTCAAGCATGGACGAATCCATCAACGGTTCTGCACTCAATTCTTATATTGAATTTTGTCGTCTTCACAAATTCCCTGTCCAGCCGACCCACGACACTCTGAGTTTTTTCGTTGTATTCATGTCGCACCACATCAACCCGCGCTCCGTTGACTCATACCTGTCTGGTTACTACCCGTGGGAGCGGATCTCAACTTCGTGAGTTGGCGGTTGAGCCTCACGCACTTTGTTGACCTATGATGTATGCACATTGTTCCACATGTAAACGAGCCATTGCAGTCGTGGAGAAATACAGCCGACTTTGGATACTTTACCCAATAGCGAGTACCGGGCCGAATCGGCTGAAATAAAATGTAATCAGTCGATCGTAGCGACATCCAGATATCTGAATCCAGAGGCCGAAAGTTGGCCGAAAGTCGAATTCTTCAGCTGCACACCACAGCTAAGCTGTGCAAAAGCTGTCACCACGGTGTCACCATCATCATGTAAACCGGTCTAGGCCCATGTCCCATGTCTGTGGACGGGCCGAAGAAATCAAGCTGTGCAAAAGCTGTGGTGTAATCGGCAGAGGAGGGTCTGCCGAAGTCTCTGCAAAAAAATAAAATAAAATAATAATCATAATAATAATAAAAAAAAAAAACCCCGGTAGCGGATTTCGCAGATCGGTATACCCTTGCCGGAATGTTAATTTCTTATGTCTTGATTAGGCGGATCTATTCATATTTTTTTACCAGACCGCGCAATTGAGTTCGTCGAGAAAAAAGGAAACTGGCATCTTGAAACCCAATATACTTCTGTCATTGGCCAGCTTCAATAACACCCTGCAGATATTGGACTCTATCGTGCATTGAAACGCGTGGAGTCGCGCGGTTGCTGGCAGTTTGCGGCGGGGCATTGGTCAAGGAGCAAATGTGCCGCTGATGCGGATTTGCACAAGCTCGCCCTTCTGTAGGCCGGTACTCCGGCATACAAATCATATTATCGATTATGGGATGCATTTGGGAAGAGATCATACTCGTGTTCATGAGAGAGAAAAATACAACGTCATTTTATTCGGAAATTATTCTCCATCCTCTCCATTCCCGTCGTCTCTCAACGCATCAAGTGCCCTCTTATTCCCGCCATCGCTCGGACCATCCGGCACACCACCCCAAAGGCGACGCTCGGCGTGGGGGCAGATCACTACATCCTATTCACGGAATACATTCAGGATGCTCTTACTTTTTAACTCCATACCCGTTAACGAGATAAAAGGGAGGTGTGAACGACCCTATTGTTCGAAGCGTTCTTGGTAGTCGATCCCGGTACAGTCACCGGGCGTTACGCCATCATGCCTGGCGCGGCTATGGGGATTTTGGTATTGGCCAAATTTACAAGTCAGTCAAATTCTTTTGTTGGGGGGAGCTGATCTTCTCAGGCTGTAGCCTGATTCTTAGTGAGTTATACCCCAATTCGAATTCTGGAAACATATACAGGCAAACAGGCGCTATAGGCCGGTATGCTGGCGAACAAACAAGGTACCAACAGATATTTGTTTGGTGGGAGTTGCAAAATGTACTAATGACATCCCAATTTGGGAGCCCTGTCATGAACTACATGCTGTTGGGCATCAGGTACTCTACTAATAATAGCATGGGCCTAAGCATGAACCAATCAACCAATCAACCATCAATAAGTCGGCGCACCAAGCAGTCAAAGAATCACACTCTCGTTGTCGATGCGCCTTGAGTTTGAATACGAAGACTGCGAACGGCCGTTGATATTTTAGTTTCACAGGGCGTGCTGACGGGTTTTGTGGTTGCACGCCCACTCGAATCATCGAGAATCAGGCCCACGCCGAGGATAACCTTCGCTGATTCGGCGTTGTTTGCCTCGATTCCCATCGCGACTGAAGCACAGATCAGACCGTATAACATCAAGCGAGCTCAAAGTGACACTCACCGCCAACTCGATCCGGCAGGGGCAATGCTCGCACGGCCCCCAAGAATAGAAGAAACACGACAGATATGACTGCAATCATTGTGAAGAAAGGCGCTGCCTGTAGCATTATCCACGATCTACAGGGGTTTTATCCTCGAGCGGGTCACTGGGGCCCGATGATTTCAGAATGTTACATAATTATTTCAATTTGCAATTTGCGGTCAGCCCAAGGTCAGCCACCATACGAACTGGTGGCTCCTCGTGTGCAACGCGTGTTGGACCTTCCATCCCATCCATGGGACGTACAAATGGTGGCTGATGTACTCTGGTGCCCTCAGCCAGTCTCGAGAAAATTTAGCCACTCGCGGCTACCGCAAGCTCGGGAACGCCGTGCAAGAAATAAATCTTTCCATGCCAGAGTCCAATTGACTCGCTCAATTTCCCACTACGCTCCCCTCAAAACGGGAATTCCGGGCTACTGAGATACACAATAAATTGTCAATTTATCTTGTAGGATGTGATGCCATGATCAACCGTCCCTGTTCCCTTTAGATGCACGTACAGAGGATGTTAAAAAGTGTTTGCGCGTTCAAGTCTGAAATATTTACTCAGCAGCCAACCAGGTTTGTGTGAGCCTGTGAAAATGGTGTGTAGGGACGAGTAAATTTTGGAGAGCTGTCGGGGTGTGCATATCCCAAATCCCACGCTGGTAAGTGATTTTAACCGGGAGGGTTTTTTTTTTCGCTCATACGTGTCTCAGTAGCTTCAGAATGCATTCCTGGTAGAGTTTCATTCCTGGTAGAGTTTCAATACTATGAGGCTTGTAGGAAGGTGCTAGGAAAAAAAGAGTGGGAGGGGGTGTGCTGGACCTTCAAAATGCGGTAATACCAGTTTTGACATCACCGAATTATTGATACCGGCCGTTCCGCAGAAAATAACTGATTTCAAAACCTAGGTAATTGCCCCGAAAGACATAGGACCTGGCGAATGGTTTTCAAGATCTTTGTATCTTCTCTCACGTCAACCGCGGCAACTCGCGGCGCCAGCTGACTTCGTGCTCTCTGAACGTCGAGCTTCACTACCTCGCTCGTTCCCCGCTCGTTTCCCCCTCAATCTTTTGAATTCTTCAGTTGCTTGAACCTCCAACAAGCTCCAACAATCTGTTCAAGACTCTAACCTGAATATTACATCAGACTTTTGACAGATAGCTTGTGACAGCTTTTGACCTTGTACAAGGCCAAAAAAGCCGGAAAAAGCCCGAAAAGCTGGCAAGTTGACAATGTCGCAAATTTATTTATTGTGTTACCGGGCCCGGTCGTGCCCGGTCGGTTGTTATCGGGGGGTGTCGGGCTATCGGCCCGACAGCTGCGTCATAGGGTGGACTCGGGGACTATCGGTCACTATCGTGCCCGACGACCCGACAGGCCCTATAACCCACTATCGGGCACGGTCTCGAAAGCCTACCAAATAATGAAAATGCAAAATAATTATTTGTATTGCCTTGACTGGTCTCTCTAATGCTACCAGTCAATGTCTCTAACACAATGTTCCTTCAAATGTACTAGGTGTTATTGTGAAAGTCTAATGAGACAGTAATGAGTAATTCGTGAGTTACTGGAATTGAACCGAGGTCAATATTGTTAAATCTAAGGGTCCTTACCACTCCCCCACACGCGCATTGAGAGAAAGCACCACCCAGTTCAATATATGGAGTCGGCTCCACCGCCAAGCAGGGCCAAACAAATGACACTCGTCTGACGATTGTCATGCCCCACTCACCTCTTCCACTACCGTGCCTCCACGACGTCCTCTCGTGCGCCGCTCGAGCTCAAACATCACCCATGTATCGGACTCTGAGCCTGAATACCAGGCCTTTACTTGAAAGAAATCATCTTCCATCGCATCCCCTAAAAGCTCTCGCGTCCGCCGACCTCTTACTTCACTCTTTGCACCGCCGTCTCAGGCCAGAGGCTTTCCCAGAGGAATTTGGGAGGACAAAGAATAGACTTTTCAGGGTGCTGGGGTGTTGAGTTCTTCGGGTGCGTCTGGAACGGCTTCTCTTCTCATTTCTACAGTCTGATTCATTGCAGCTGCTCTGGCTAATGCTACGACGCGGCGCGCATCCTCCAGCTCACCGCACACCACCTCGACGCAAAAAACGCCGTCTCATCCACGACGCATGTCTTGGGAGCGACTCTTCCATTGGCCGGCTCGACTCGCCCCGCATCCTTTGAAGCTCCCTTCTTCTGCCTACTCCTAAAAGGGAGGAAATGACCCGGGAGATGGGCAAACACCGCCGCCAGCTCTTTGACGACCACCTCCAACAACTTCGTCAACGGGGAGATGCCGAACGTACGTCGACACCTCGCGCTCGGAGGTCGACAGCTCTGATACTCTTCCACTACCCGCGGCAATTCCTTCGGCTCCGACTCGTTGGACATCGTCCAGGCCATGCTTCACCTTCCCCCACTACTCATGGGCTCGCTTCCATCGCGCTGTCCTCGCTTCCACCGCCGAGTCCCATACTCTGTCAATCCTACCTCCTTGCCGCATCCGCACATCGACAGTCACTCGCGCCTTCGTCGCAGATGGTAGCCTGCCTGATCTCAACCTCAATCGAGCGCTACCCTCCACCGCATCAGCTTCGACACCAACCTCTATCGTTTTCTGACGCCTCCCCTGCAAGCCCAGTGAACTCTAGCACGAAAACATGTTGTCCTACCCCTAAGAATTCTCTCGCGACATCACGTACTTACTAGATGCTCGTAGTAGAACCAATAGACAGATTTGGACGAGAACAGCTCACTGCGTGTGCGTGTGACTCAAACAGGTTGAGTTGAAACCACGAAGCCGAAGATGAGCGGGTCGACACAAGATGTAATTTCACACCTCGTAAGAGCCTACTAAGTAACAGGAAACCACCAGCATGCTTTGGAAAAGAATCCATTCATATTTAACCAGAAATCATGTCCGATGTGCGAAGAGAACTCTAGAACAGCAATGCACTCAGCATTGCAGGCAGTGTATGCTCCTCAGAAAGTTTTCAAGTGGATTGCAACCTAGACGGCCGATTCTTATTACTTATGTAGAGGAAAGCCTCATCGTACCCCATCGTACCCGATAGTCACGAAGCCATCCCGATAGTGTCCCGATCGGGCACTATCGGGAGGTCATCGGGCAATATAGGGCTGTTATCGGTTGGTTATCGTGCCCGATCGGGCTGTCGGGCCCGATAACAAAATAAATAAATTTGCGACAAAGTTGCCAAGCTATCTTCAAAAAATCACAAGCTCATTTTCGGCGTCTCAAGATCATGCCGGCTACGCCTCGGCTCTTGAATATTTGGGCCCAAGGAGAATGGGAGATGCATTTGGGGTTGAATTCCGGTCAGTAAGTGCAGGCAGGATGTCTGGAAGGTGCATGACAAAATTACTTTTCAGGCCTTTTGAGCTTGTGAGCTTGCCGACAAGCTGACAAGCCTGGAAAGTTCGCAAGATTTTTGTCAAATTGCTGATGCTACTCCTGAAGCAAGTTTGCTCCACCCATCGACCGTTTGGGGCGGTTGGGATGCATCCGGCTCCTCGGCAATGCCACGCACTGGCACGCACAGGTGAACAACTTTTGAATTACCCCACTCGATCAAAAACCGGACAATTACCAGAAAACGGCTGTAGCGCGCTCCAGCGCGCGTTCCCACTTGTCCGGCAAGAGGGGAGTAACAATCGGCAAAGTGTGCACCAATGGTGGCCGAACTCGCAATTGGGTCCGGCATTGCATCCACGCCTGCCATTCCACGCGAAGCAATATTATATAATTATTTATTCCCTTCGTTGTCCACCCTGGACTAGTGTTGCCGCGAGGCGGAGGCCCTCGGAGGTGAGGTGACCTCCGCCTCAAATCATTACCATGTAAGGAAGTCGAGGTGCCATCACCTCAAGACCATTTTCTTCTCAACACGCTCATTCGCCGCAGAAAAAAAATGCTGTTTGCTGCTGAATAGCTCCTCATGCACCAGTTCTATCTCCCCCTGGCCCAAGGAACGAAAATGGGACGAAAAGAGCAAGATACGACGGTGCCATGGGCGAGGTGACGTCACTTGAGGTCGGGCGAGGTTGATGGGCCATCACCTCAAGGTACCTTAAGGCCGAGGACGGTGGCGCGGCCATCAGAGCGGTTACGGTTATCGCAGAAGCGCGACTGATGGGGGGGATCACGATTGCCGCAGATGAAGCAGCGCGGCCCGTTCGGATTTTCGCCGTTGGTGATAGCGAGCCGGATGTTGTTCGGGTTACCCCGAAAAAATTGATTTTTTGAACGAGGGTGAGAGTTGGAATTGGAGGTGTTGGAAGAATTGGAATAAGGGTGGAAGCGGGTGGATGAAGATGAGGATTGCGCGTGCGCAGTAGAAGATTTCCGATTTAATTCGGCTCGGAAGTCCTCAAGGGCGGGTGGAGGACTTCAAATCGCGTTTCACCGCGGCGTCAAAAATGACTTGGTGGAAAACAGCGGGATCGAAACTGGAGATGGTCCCTCGGTAACGAACATCAGAATCATAAGCGGCCCAGACAGGCCAAGAAGCGTCCTCGAGGTGGGCGCAGATGTATGTAGGTAAAATGAGTCTGCCATTTCTGTAGCTCCAATGGGACGTAAATGCGAATGAGATCAAGCAAGCGCTGCCACGCTGCGAACCAGTCCGTGAAGTTCAGAGCACGCTCCTTGTCCATCGGAATCTCCTTCGCAACGGCAACTATGCCCCGAGTACCATCAATCGTGTAGGAATCTTCAAACTCCTTCGCGGCAGCGCGGTTACCGATAGCGCAGGCTTCATCGGAGAGGAGATTGAGAGGAACATGCCTCTTCCACCCTTCCGCAAATCTCTTCCGCGCCGCCTCTGGAACCACGCTACCCGCCGAGGTGGCAACAAGGCCGTCTATTCGCTCGGGACGTTTCTGGGCCAGAAGGGCTGCACCAGCGGAATCAGATGGGTGGGTGGAAGCGGACGGGTTGCCGGAACTATTTCCAGCATCTACGAGGCATGAATCAACATCACAGTCTTATATAAGTTATCACGGAATATCGGGGGAAATAAATAAAGAAAGGCGGACTAGTAGCGCATGAATTCGCCATAATGCGGATGTAACGCAGGCCGTCGTAAATGAGGCGGTAGGATGGGATGCGTAAATTCCCAAGTAAATTGCGGATGTAACGCAAGGGATTAAAAATAGCGGTTGTAACGCTCGTAGAATTAAAAATAGCGGTTATAACGCTTTTAGAAACGCCAGAAACGAAAGCAACACATAACATATAGGAGCGCGCAATATAGGAATAAAGGAGGGTAAACGGAAAGTACGAAGGACGAAGAATTGAGAGAGAAAGAGACAGAAAATGAGACTCACCTTTGGGAAAGAGGACTTGAAGGGCACGTTCGATTTGGTCCGCGGGGAGACTTTCGAGAAGCTGAAGGTTGGCCTGTTTGTCGAGGTCGAGAGGGGCTTGTGGTGCGGCGGGGGTCGGAGCGCGAGATTGTTGTTGCTGCTGTATGCCTGCCCACGGGGTGGATTCGCGAGAGCTGTCGTTGTCGTGGTCTTCGGGAGGAGGGGCAGGATGATCCTCGAGGTACTTCTTACGCTCCTTCTTAGTGAAGAGGGCGGCATAATTGTCGTCCAAGCAGAGTTCCGGGTGAGCAGTAAGATAAGGCTTAAGGAGCCCTTTTAGAGATGGGACGGTATAAGTCGGTACCGGTGCAATTTCGGTTATTTTTAAGTAGTAGCCGAGCATCGGAACGGGACCAACATGAGCATGTACGTGACCGTGACCCTTGGCGTCATACTTAGAGGCGACCCCCCATGTCGACCTCGTCCTCCTCTGGTTCTTCCTCTCGCTCGCGAATCGACTCCATCTCTTCGACCGATAGTTTGACTGTACCACGTGACCGCTATCCTACTCTGCACTACGACCCTGACATCCAATACCACGACAATAGACTCGGACCATACCGCTCAGCTTCGTAATCCCACCGCTCAGAGACCAATTTTGACACCTATAGCTATCAAGGACTACTCTCTTGAATCCCTAGATGAACGATATGCACACACTGTGAGTTGCTCAATCAAGTTCTGTGGCAGGCTCCTGACCTCAAGCTAGGGACGAGCAACTCGTTCCGCACCAGGGTCTGCACACAATCTTGAACTACAGCAGCTTCGTAACGCCAACTCAACCCTTCGAGAGCAAGTCATAATCCTACGTGCTCAAAATGAGATGTTGGAGTGCGTGGTGGTACAATTGGAGTTCTTTCATGAGATTGACGTATCTGCCTAGGAAAAACTATAACGCACTCTTGAATTCGAATAACTGGAATCCTCATACTGCAATGACCATGCCTACTCCCGCTATACCCGGTCCCCCTTCTTCTACCGTCGGTTCTCACTCAATCCAGCAAGCTGCATGGGTGAAACAAGTCAAATCCGACTCCGGGCGCAGCAACACCGACGATTCCCAACAACAAGCGAAAAAAAACTCTTTGCTGTTCATCACCGACAAGGAAGGCTCACCTCTACCTTCGACCCGTATCACGGCAATGCGTCGCCGCTGCGCAGAATACTTTTTTGAGCTCAAGTCCGCCAGCGTGCTCCCCACAACCTGGTCGCAAGGCACTCTGACAATTAAACAAAACTTTCGCGCTGTGCTGGAGAACGAGGTCCCTGAGCTACGACTGTGCGATGGACACTGGAAAGCAGAAAAACTCGGAAGCCTCACCTATTCTAGCTGGTCCTTTACCCATAATCCCAAGGACAGCCGGGTAGTAATCAAGAGCGAGGACCTTGACGGCGCCGATCCAATGGAGTCTAACGACGACGATGACTTTTCAGAACCAGACAATCGACAACATCGGCCATCCGAAACCAACGACAGGAAGCGCAAGACTGTCTCGCACGACCGGCGCGCATCTAAAGCAAAAAAAATCGAAAACAGTCAGTATAGATTCCGAGCCGGCGTCTGCGCCGCCAGTGCCGCCCGAGAAGACGAAGGGGAAGGCTAAGGAAGGGTCGAGAAAGGTATGCATGCATAACATCTGGCCTCCCAGCTCACGATCATCAGGGTGCGCTGCGCGGCGTCCGCATAACCTATTGTAAGTCTTTTGGTTTGCTTGGAGCGGACACTTACGATCAAATAGGGTTGGCAAAACCCCAGATCCTCGCCAAGCGATGTCTGCACCAACATCTGCTGTGGATACAGCAGTAGGACTCGTTGCCCGCCCCGTCCTCCGCTCCTTCTGCAGAAATCCTCCCCGTCACCCTCGCCGCCGCATCGTCCCCAGATCCAGCAGACCCACCAGTGCAGATCACACCCACCATCGCCTCTGATCTACCAGCTCCACCCTCGCCCACGAAACCGGCCCCCACTTTACCGCCTCAAGTTAATCGCCCCCCAGAGCCGACCTATACCCTTCGTGTCCCGCCCATCCCAAAATCAGTCTTTGTACCTCCCCCGCCAACATCAACGCCAACCAACCCGACCATGCAGCTCATTTCTTCGCTGTCTTCACATCTGGACCTTCGACTTCAGGAGTCTCTCAAAGAAAAGAAAGAACTTGGAACCCATCCGCAGAATCGACAACCACACAGTAAGTTTCTCGTTGATCATGGCAGCTATTTCTCATTGTTCTTATGTAAATATGCGTACAAGCAACAGAATCCGGCAGCCACCAAAGCAGATTTCGAGAAGTATTATGCCAATTTATCAACGGAGGAGAAAAGGGCATGGAGAGAGAAGGAGAGGCTTGTGAAGGCTACTAAGGTATGTTCGTTTGCAGATCCACCATTCTACGCCAATCCCACGTCTCTTCATTTCAGATGCCAGCTGCCGCTCCAGCTCAACCCGGTGAGTTTATTGTTTGTCTTACACTTCTCGACGGCGTTGTTGACAGTGTCATCAGCCTAGCAACAAGGGATATTGGTGGAACGGAAATGAGGCGGGATGAGATGGGATGGGAGAGGAGTTGGAAGGCAAGGGAAGGCAGACAGGGAGGTGGAGGAGATTAGGATGGCAGCGTGGCTAGGTGGCGTGGCGGGGGGCACGAATACGCGAGGCGGCGTAGGCGGGCGGGGCGGGTAGGCAGGTGGAAAGCAGAATCAAAGCATGTATTATATTTCTTTCCAATACCAGCTGATACTGCTCGATACTGTGCTATATCGCCTCCAAAGTGGTACCATTATTCTAAACTCTGGAACCGTCGTGTATTCTGAGGTATCGGGAAATATTGTGAGGCTGATTTTGGGCCGAAGAAGGCAGCTCGAGGCCAGGTGAGGTTCGGCCGATACCCGGCTATACCTCCCGCGCCCGAGTTTTCACTGGGCTTGAAAGGCTTCTTGAGTCGGTAGAAATCCCCCTAACAATAGAGAGCACATCCGCAAAGGCTGTAGAAGGCTGTAGAAAAGCCAAGGGTGTGCCGGCCCGTCAAGCCGAGACCTAGAGCAGGGAGGGTGGTTCGACCTCGGAGGGTCGAAAAAAAAAAAAAAAAAATTGATTATTTCTCTGGGGGTAAAAAATGGTTCCGGGAGGCCAAATTCACCACAAAGCTACTCTTTCTGTCTTCTCTGGCTCAGATAACCCTCGTGGAAGGGCGCCATCACACATCCCGCACCCTATGGTTAAGATTTTCCTTTCGGAATAATCAAAATTTGACATCAAATTTTTTTCAGATTCCAATGCTAATATGGTTGCGGACCGAACTTCGTGACAAGTCGCAGTCCCAATTTGGTAATTGATACTGTCACGTCAGTTTTCATTGAGACATCCTGGGATTGTGTAAATAGCATTGCAAGAAGGTAATCTACAAATGTACTGGAGCAAAACTTCGAAAAATCGGTTTTCCGTGTTTTGCACGGCAATTTCGCGCTTTTGATTGCGGATCACTCAGACCGGTGGCTGTGCAGCAGCATCAATGTCGCCTGGCCATTGCCGATTTCTTGCTTAGGATATTTCACTTTCACTGTGGGGTCCGGAAGAAGGAGTCCGGGGTTGCAGAGGCAGAATGGTAGAGAAAGACTTGATTACCTGCCTCAAACTCGCGAGTTTAGTACATACAATTTTGGTTTTTCGCTGTTCAAATTTCGCGTTTTGTAACCCTAAGTTAGGACTACCTCCGATTCCTCTGAAATAAAAATTTCACCTATAAACCATACCCTAGTTCCTGCTAAATCTCGAATCCCGAAGGATTTTGAGCAAAATTGGGACTGGTCATGAAGTTTTGGCCGCAACCATACCATGGGAAGAAGCCGAAGATACCGAGGCCAGGATGGCCGATGCTCTGGCCCAGGATAAAGTATTGCGTCCTGCCGCCACCCGGCCTGCCGAAGAAGACCCACCGGTTTTGTCGGGAACAGATCGTATGGAAGCGATTTTCGGACGAATCCGCGAACTCGGCAGCCGGATGCCAATTCACTCCGAGCGAGGTCGGATTCTCACCCCCGACCGTCGCCACCTTGCGCAACGGGTCAAAAATCTCATGAAAACTGGGGATCTTATTGCTGTCAGGAAATTGGTTGAGAAGGTGCTTGAAGCCTTGACACCTCAGTGGAGGAGGTTGAATGATGAATGTACTTTACTACACCTTATGGGAGCTCCAACAGAGTGAAATCGTCGGTATAATTTGCAAAAGACGCGAGCCGGCAGTTAGCCACGTGAAAATTACCCGATTAATATGGGACGTTACGTAATGCTTACGTGGTTGGGTGGTTCAGCCAAAAGGTCGGTTTGAAAAAAAACAGCCATAGGTATTTTACTTTGGTTTCCGCACACCCTTGAGAAAAGCTGTAGAAAGCCGTAAAACACAGCCATGGAAGCTGTAGAGTAGGATGGAGAGGAATACGACTTTGGTTATGGAAATGAAGGCTATGGTCGAAGGACTATCAAGACAGAAGCTACTTCAGGCTCTTCTGTTCTGGATAAGCGTGCAGAGTCTGTCAATAGGGTCGTTCACGATAGCCTTTTTGGCTTCCTTTTTCCTTCCTTTTTGGTCTCCTTTTTCGTGGTTTTTGGGATTCTCTTCGTTTTTCTTCCAGTTTTCTTTCCCTTTTTCATTCAGAATGTCAAAAAGGGTGTATTAACAAAAAGAACGGGGTCAAACGATGAGTTTTAGCCAAAACAGTAGAAAAAATGGTGCGAAAAAGGGAGTTGAAAAAGGCTATCGTGAACGCTCCGTCCGGAACGTCCTTTTTCACTCCCTTTTTCAGCTCTTTTTCGCTCCTTTTCTACATTCCACAAGCCCTTGACTTTGAACATGTTGACTTTTCCACTGAGAGGTATAAAAAGCTTCATTTGACAAAAACAACCAAGGTCTACGGAGGTTTTTTGCCAAAACTGCAAAATGGGCAAAAAGGAAGACAAAAAGGAGAACAAAAAGGACGCAAAAAGGGAACCAAAAAGGTGAGGTGTGAATAACCCTGTGAGGTGTGAATAAAAAGGCTATTGTGAATAACCCTATTCACAATAGCCTTTTTGGCTCCCTTTTTTCTTCCTTTTTGCTCTCCTTTTTCTCTTCCTTTTTGCTGATTTTGCATTTTGGTCAAAAAAGCTCGGTAGAACTTCTTTCTTTTTGTAAACTTTACCTCTTTACACCTCTGAATAGAAAAGTCAACATGTACTAGGCAAGGAATGACAGGAATGTGGAAAAGGAAGAAAGTCGAGTCGAAAAATGTAGGTAAAAAGGGAGCTCTGAGCGGAGCGTTCACACATTCCTTTTTGCAGCCCATTTTTCGCTCCCATTTTTCTACTGTTTTGGCTAAAACTGTACAGTTGATCCCATCTTTTTTCATAGATCTTCCCTTTTTAACCATCAGATTGGAAAAGGCAAAAAAAACCGGGCAAAAAACGAAGAGAATGCCGAAAACAGCAAAAAAGGAAGTGAAAAAGGGAGCGAAAAAGGGGAGGAAAAAGGAATGTGTGAACGACCCTAATGACCCTATTGAAAGGATGGACTTGCCATTGTTCAAATGATGGATAAGTTTGAACTTAGTCAACGAAAAATGGATCAGTTCATGAAATCGGTCAATGATGGTGCAAGGCAAGGAGAGTAGTGTTGCCGGAAGCTGGAGCTAGCTCCGAGCTGAGTTCAACTCTAACTCGACCCCTTCCCAAAAGCGGCACCTCGAGGTGATGCCAGCTCGCCTCGACTCCACCCTCGTCACCCAAAGCGGACGACGTGACATTTCGCGTGGTGTAACTGAGTGACATCACACTCCCTCCCCAGTTTCTGTATTGGCCGTTTCTTGGCCGTTTTCGACGTATAAAAAGCAGTTTGAGCTTGAAGAGAGCTCAGGAAAACCTTCCACATAAAAATTTGGTCCATTCTCCCCTAAAATTTTGCCCTTCGGGTGGAAAGATGAACCCTGGGACACTAGATTCCCATATCCGGTATCAGCTCTGAGCCAGCTCCGGTCAACTCGAGCTGACAGCGAGCTGATGGGCAATCAACTCGAGTTCAGCTCCAACTCAGCTCCCGGCAACACTAAAGGAGAGGCAAGGGCCTTCCGAGATAAGAAATTTCCTTATATAGAAGGGGGGGAGGGGAGTCCCAAGGGCCTCGAAAAAAAACTTTCATATGAATTTTTGTAACTCGGTTCTGAGGGTTGTATGCAGCAGATATATGCTAGGTACGTTGTTCTACAGCCTTATTTTAGCAATTCAGTACTTCAGATCCAACTCTGGCCACCATTGTCACCGTCAGATGGGTTTAGTGTTGCCGTCGGCTGGCTACGGCTGGCTCGTGAGCCGAGCCGCTGGAGCCGGGCTCTCCGCGGCTCAGTGATGGCTAATTGATGGCTCCGACCACTTTTTCTATTCCCAGGAATCCAGCCCATATACGGGCTAGGATTATCTTCCAAACATGCTCTGTTGACTTGCAAGGGCCGGTGCATGTTGCTCATGGCACTCTTTGCTCCTCAACACATTGAACGACGAAGATTTTGAAAACTGTCACGAAACGTTACGTGAGTGACAGCTGTGACGTCGATGACGAGCACCCCGCTAAAACCCACCGACACGAGGCACCTTGCACAAATTATTGAAGCAGGTGTCTCAGAGGATGTTTCCGGATGCCTAGCTTACCCGTAGAACCACTATCGCGCACTACCGAACGAGCTGAAAAAATGGCTTTGAGCCGACGGCTAGCCGTGGCTTCAACAGCTGGCTGCGGCTGGCTTATTTTTAGCTTGGCTCGTCGGCTAGCCTTAGCCGAGCCGAGCCGCGGCAACACTAGATGGGTTTGACTGCTGCTTGGGCCTCTCGACAGCCTCGGCAGTCAGTGTGTATGGTGTTGCTTGGTCCAGAAGACTGGTTGCTGACATTGAGAAATATCAATTTTGCAGAGTGCAGGTATGTGGAAATGTGCAAAATAACAGGTTCTTCGCTTCAAATGCTGATGTTGAGTCCGAAAATACATAAATTTGATACAGATAACAAATTGGGCGGTGGGAAGACCACGTGAATTCACCATATAAGGCATATTACGGCAGCAGGAAGGGAGGGGGGGTCGCCCGAAGTCGCTGAAAAAAAAACTTCGACCCCCGGTACGGATTTCGCGGATCGGTATCCTCTTGAGGAGAGGGTTCAAACTCTCAAGTTGTTCAACGGCCAATGACTCTGGCAGAAATTATTTGTCACTATTGTCGATTCCAAGGACATGTTACTGGGAATTGTGAGCATCGTAAGAAGCATATTGAGGAAGGGCTCTTGAAAGTCATTTTAGGCAGAGACCACCTTGCAGATGGATCTCCTCTTTATGCTCCTAAAGATGGTCGCTCTCGAAAGGGATTTGTGGAATCCTATTCTAAAAAGTCTCAAAACTTCATTGGTTCAGTTGCTGGAGTTTATAGTCTCACCACTGACATGGAAGAGAATCTATTCTCTAATGGCACTGACTATGATCCAAGAGATGATGAAATCTTGAGTAGGGTGGTTACCGAGAAAAATCTGAGGCGCCAGATTGCGCAACTGACTTCTCAGTTGAACCAAAATCAAGGAGAAAGGGCAACTCAAGTTGTCCCACAACAACCTACAGGGGTTGTTCAACCAACCCCTATGGCTTCTTCGTCACAAAATAATGACATTGCCCAGGCTATCAATGCACTGTCTCTACAGATGCAACAGATGCAGCAATTCATGGTTCAAACTCGGTCGAATACCTCCCGAACGGGTAATTCGAAAGGGAGTGAGGTTTCTAGAGGGTTCAATGAAGGGGGATAACGGCTTTAAGTCAAAGTCCGGATCTGCAAAAAACCCCGGAGGACGATTCTAAGCAGAAGAAGTTGGAGGTTGAAGTGCATGAATGGCGCAAAAGCAGAAAGGATAAAAGGGTTAAATTTGCTGAGGAAGATCATGGACCGGGACTTAGAAAAGAGTTACCATTCAAAGATGTTCCGCCAGTTGAATTTGCAAATAGGAAGCAGGAGTCTGCTACTCTTACAAAGAGCGACACATTGGCTGAGATCGCTTCGGAAGTTCTATATAAATTGCAAGCTCCAATAGACCAGATCAAGGATGCAAGTGTCAAAGCCATTGTTGAGACTATCAAGTCTGTTACAATTGGAATTCCGCTCAAGGACTTGATTGCCGCAGCTCCTGCAGTTCAAAAGGAAACTAAAAATCTGGTTACTAAGAAACGAGTGCCAGTACAGGCCAAGGAGAGTGTACATCTCCAAGAAAATACACAGGATATGGATGATTATTCAGAGTCGGAAGATGAAGACTCACTTCCTGGAAATATCTTCGCTCCAGAAGGGCAGTACATCCAATCCGATGCTATTCATACTCGGGAAATTCCCATGACTCGAAAATACTATGTAGCAAAGGAGCAGGATGGACAAGGGCCTTCCGAGATAAAAAAATTGCCTAATAAGGAGGGGGGAGCAAGCTCCCCCAATTACTTAAGTACTCTTATCTCGTCGGCTCTTCTCGTCCCGAAGCTATTTACACGGTGTCAAGTCCATTTGCGCGGCGTTGGTCTGCTGGGACCGCTCTTACATCATGGTGGCGGCGTTGCAGAACTCAGAACCACGCCGAATTTTTTTCCTTCCACCTGCTTCTGCAGCAAAGGGGTGCTAAAGAGGCGTCAATGAGTTTTGGTAATCAAACTCTCCTCGCACTAGCTAGTACTAGCTTGCAACGAGGTTCAATAGTAGAATTTCTCAAAAAGACTGAAGCAGTAGTCAAGGGGGTGTCGGGATTAAAATTTCGTACCGGGGTGGGGGGGAGGGGGGGTCCCGGGAGGTCCTTAAAAAATTTGCGGGGGGTACTCACTCATAATTCCCTCAGAGCTCAGAGGCACCCATAAAATGATATTTGCCTTGCATGGGAGCATTATTTTGGTTCAACAGGCGGAGAGTCTCCGCCTGTTGAACGAAGCGACGGTAAATTTTCCGGATTTGGCCAAATTTCGCACGCCAAATCAGTTACATCACGGCGTCGGTTTAAAATTCTTGCTTAAAACCTTAAGTATCAGAATTGAGCTGCACTCTGCCCCAAAAGATGTCAAGCTACACCTACTGTATCTCAGTCTGGAACATTATTTATGCCCATACCGTTGATACTGCTGTTAACGGACTCATTGAATGGCGAGTGAATGAGCAAAGAATTACTTGACTGGTATTAGAACAGCTTTCAGGCCTTTAAATCAGTCTTGCAGGTTATATCAACGGCTTCAAAGGAGTATGTGCATACTATCTGGCTGCTGCACTCTTTAAAAACATAGAACATGGGGTCTTCGGCAGTTGCCGCGGAATCGGCAGATCGGCTTGATGGTAACTGCGGGAAATCATTCCCCTATATAGGAGGGAGGGGGGGAGGGGGGTCGGCCCAAGGCCTTAAAATTTTCTCGACCCTATATCCGAAATTTTAATCCCGACACCCCCTTGGCAGTAGTTGATCTTGGTGTGAAGGACTGGAACAGAATGGGGACGATTGAAAAGAGCCAATTTACAGTTGCGGCAAAATCAAAGGTGACGTCACGTGGGCCACGTACAGATATCCTATATCATAATCCTATACTGAAAACAGCACCGGCCCATCAGAATTGATGGATCACATGCTTTTTCATGTGACTTTGACACCAAACCACGGGACCACACGAGACGTCGCGAGCGGAGCGAGCGTAGCGGGGTTTGGGGCGGCCAGCCCCAACAAGCTGTGTGACCGAACGGAGGGAGGCCGGCGAGCGCAGCGAGTCGGCCGTGCCGGAGGCAGGGAGCTAAAGCTTGTCCTATCTATAATAAAAGACCGCAGGTCCCGTGATAATTCACGTGAAAAAGCAGGTGACTTTTCACACGCGTTCCCCGGCGCCGCGCGCCGGCGAGTGCAGCGAGCGGCAGTGCGGCGCCGCGGGCACAGAATCCAGCAAAAAAAAAACACGCGGGGTTTGGGGCGGAGCCCCGACAAGCTGTGCACCGGCCGTAGGGAGGGACGCGAGCGCAGCGAGCCGGCCCTGCCGAAGGCGGGGTGCTTAAACTTGTCTATAATAAAAGACACTACGGGACCGCAGGTCCCGTGATAATTCACGTGAAAAAGCAGGTGACTTTTCACACGCGGTCCCCGGCGCCGCGCGCCGGCGAGTGCAGCGAGCGGCAGTGCGGCGCCGCGGGCAAGGAATCCAGCAAAAAAAATCCAGGCGGGGTTTGGGGCGGAGCCCCGACAAGCTGTGTACCCCCCGTCCGGCCCTGCCGAAGGTGGGGTGCTTAAGCTTGTACTTGAAAACAGGGCCAGGCCATCAGTCGCGTGACTTTTGACAGAAAATCACGGGGTCTTTGTCGAGATGTTGAGATCGTACGAGACGTCGCGAGCGGAGCGAGCGCAGCGGGGTTTGGGGCGGCCAGCCCCAACAAGCTGTGTGACCGAACGGAGGAAGGCCGGCGAGCGCAGCGAGTCGGCCGTGCCGGAGGCAGGGAGCTAAAGCTTGTTACATATGGAAAAATCGGTCATTTCGAGGGCTTTATTTCGCCGGAAATAGCCTCAGATTGCCGAGGGTTTTACTCGCCGAGGGCATCGGCTTTAATCGGTCTGGCGACCGATTTGCCATCACCCTTGGAATGGCGGGGTTGCCCTAATTTGCGAAGGGGTGCGTGTTTTTTCTACGACACTTCGAATTATGGCCCAGTATTACTGCCAAAATAATTATGCCCCAGTATTACCCCCAAAACCCGGCTTACATCTTGGAGGACAGTTCCCGCACACCGACACCTGGTTTGACGAGACTTGAATTGATGTGCATTTAGCTTACTTTGCTCATTAACTGAGCTGAGCTGAGAATCAAGGGGAGCTATTGCGGTAGGTGGAGTTCACGCCCAATAAATCAATGGATTGCTTACAAATCTACTCTCTCGTGAGCCTCAGGCCCATCCTACCGGAGATCTCACCCCTTGTGGTACTAAGGGCTGTAATCGCCCACACTTTGGCTCGGCTTGAAGATGATTGGAAAGCTAAACTGTCCCTGACAATGGTATGTAACGGTATTTGATACAGCTGTTTCGAAAAAAGAATACGGGTTTCGGCATCCCTTCCTTCTCGTTTTTTTTTGTCTATACATTATCCCGGCGAAACCAATACAAAGACGCCAGTTTTTCTACATCAGGAATACAGGCCAGCAGTTCTTAGTATTCTTATCAACTTACCGCTCGCAAAAAACGAGCAAAAGGAGCGAATTGACGAGAATTTCCTTATTTAGTAAGTAAATTGATTTTGCCGCAACTGTAGCTGGTCATTCGATGAGGCCTTGAGAAGGACCCCCGACAACCACCTATGATGCCTGCCCGCAAAATTTTCGATTCCGATAAAACATGCCCAAAAATTGCGCGCACCCTGCCCGGATTCGGATAAGAAATCGAGTTCTTAGTATTCTTATCAACTTACCGCTCGCAAAAAACGAGCAAAAGGAGCGAATTGACGAGAATTTCCTTATTTAGTAAGTAAATTGATTTTGCCGCAACTGTAGCTGGTCATTCGATGAGGCCTTGAGAAGGACCCCCGACAACCACCTATGATGCCTGCCCGCGAAATTTTCGATTCCGATAAAACATGCCCAAAAATTGCGCGCACCCTGCCCGGATTCGGATAAGAAATCGACCCATCGACGACGCCTCCCTGCCCCACAATTCGGATAAATCAGGAAAATCCGTTTGGGACATCTTATCCAGAACACAAATTGGGCATTTCTTATCCGAATTGGCACCAGGCCTCGCAGGAGGTCGACGTTTTATCTTGGTTTTATACGAACCGTTGACCAGGCATCAGAAAATCACCTAAAATCAAGTGAAAATCGAAATTTTGCTCCTATCCGTATTTGCGTGTCGTCTACCTTACGGCTGGGACGGCCTTGCAGATGCTCCTTCAGTTCTCGGTGACGGCGAAAATGCTTCCTTTAACTCGGGTATCAGCTCCACCAGGCATTGGCCATGCCAAAACGTTGCGTCTCATATATGATAGCGGACCGAACTTCGTGACAAAATCGCAAGTTAGGTACACACACTTTTGACATTTTGCGGAAAAATTTCGCGCTTTTCTAACCCTAGACTAGGGTTACTTCGTTTTTCTCTAAAATGCGAATTTTGCCTGTAAACCCACCCCAAGTTCCTGCTAAATCTCAAGTTTCAAAGAATTTTGGGCAAAATTCCGGCTTGATATGAAGTTGTGTCTGCTATCATATATTCCCGAAACTGCCTGAAAAAGTCTTCACTGATTTACCATGATTTGGTTGACAACTGACCCGAATTTCGTCAATGGCCAGCCGCAGACCCTCATCCAAGCCGTCTGAATCGGCAGCCCAAGTTATCCGAACCTCGGCCAGGCTTGTCGGCAACCACCCATGCTTTATCCGAATTTTTGACCAGGCTTGGCCGCCAAAAAGTTGATTCCTCATCCGAATTCGGGCAGGGTGCGGGCGAATTTTGGGCATGTTTTATCCGAATTGAAAATTTCGCGGGCAGGCATCATAAGTGGTTGTCGGGGGTCCTCCTTGAGACTTCCGAGACCCTGAAATTAAAGCCTTATTTAAGCGAACACTCAGGCTGACTGAGAAGCAGCAAATCATGAGAAAAGAAGAGAAGCAGAGATTGAGCAGAGACGTACATTACGATGAGCTAAAGCTACGCTCAATAAAGTCATCACTGTAAAGTACCCTTGAACAACACGGTGGCGCCATATTCAGTCAGAAAGCTCACTGAGAGGACTCTCTTTGCCCTTCTGAATCGGATGAATTAATGATGAATTATAGCTTTGAGTACTCTGGGCCGCCCCGAAATTTGTCGGGGCCACAGCCCTGCATTCCATACTTAATGCCGTGATGCTAGACTTACGTATTGTTAATGCATCGACGGGGAGGATCTGAATAAATGCATTATTGGACTTGGTCGGTCTTGGGCATGTCTACTATGTCTCCCTCATTCACCCCAGAAGAACATGTCCTGCGTCTGTTGAATGTCGGCCAAAACACTACGTCAGTCTCAGATGGTCCACAATCGTCTTCTTCAATCGAGTGGGCTCCCGATCCTCGACCACGGAAGAACCGTAGCAACAGCCGCCGAACACGAAAGCATACTCTAGCACCTGTCCGGGTTGAGAACTGTGGCAGACTAGCTTGGGAGCTGGGCATGGCGGCGAGAGATATTAAACCGTTCAGCGTACGTAGACTGCTTCATCCTGGGGCGCAGTGCTAAATATCTGGTAGAGCCCGATGAAGCTGAAGTTTCCAAAGCAATTGATTTCAAAGCTCAAGAGTGATGAGGCTACATTGATGGAGGATATGAAGGTACCGTCTCCAAATCTCTTTCTGGATTGACTTACTCTTCAAGACCCTGTCTCTTCCTCGGCGGCCTACAATTGAAAATATTCTGGCCAGTTTCAGACTTTACATGAACGCCAATCCTGAAATCGAGTCAGTTTGCTCCCTGCTTTGGCATTAGCGTGATTTACTATCTCCTAGCCCTACCTTGACGCCTGTGGTCGTCGATGGAGTGCTGGTCTACTTTAATCGCTACCTGTGGCCCATCCTTCTATATTCCTGCGAAAGGGAGCAGTATATCCGTGTCCGGCAAGAATACGTCATAGGGTGCGATGTGGCTGAAGAACAAAAGATGAGCCAGGTATACGGTGCTGAACATCTGCTTAGATTGATCAGTCAGTTATTGTACATGCAGACAGCGCTCCCGCTCATTGCGTGTCACTCCACAGATCATCTTCCGCGCCTAGTATCGTATTCAACGCTTGACAGTGAGTCAACAAACATCATCGAAGATTATGCGAACCGTCTGCTTTCGTGAGGAACAAACCTTGCTTCTACACTGAAACTCACTGTACTATTGTAGTTGGATGCTTCAAGAGCATGATTCCTTGTTCCAGGCTTTGTATTAATGGAAGTCGTGCTCTTGATGCTGTGATTAAGCTATTAGTATTTGCGGGGATTCGGTATAATTCATTGAGGGGGAAGAGTGTGCAACAACCTTTGTTCGGATCCCGTAACTAAACGTAAGAGGACAAACGTATAACGGGGTCTTCTTTTTGTTCTTTTCCTTTCTTTTCCTTTTTCTTTTTGCATTCTCGCGTACGGTTCGGCCGTAATGATATGTACAGCCGTTTTGGAAACAATATACGGGTTTTGATCAACTAGTGCTCACTCGTTTGTGCTTACCTTCGGTTTGCTTCCCATCACCAGCTCCACTTCAGCCGAATTTGAGTTTTGCTTCCGCCACCCAAAGAACACCAGGAAAAAACAGGGGGTTAACAGTATTGAGGATTAAGACTCAGCTTCTACTTTCCAGGAGCTCGACACGGTCATGACTTGCGAGCAAGAGCCAAAACAAGGGACCAGCGGCACTTGATGTGGTACGGCAACGCCCCACAAAGTGGTGCTCCCGGCTTTGCCGATGACAGAATCGTCAACAAACGTAAGCACAAACGAACGAGCACCACTCAATCAAAACCCGTATATTGTTTCCAAAACGGCTAAATAGAAGAGAAGGTTGGCAACAAAAGCTGTTGACGTTTGCGTCATTGGCTCTACCGGTTACTAAACAGGTTGTCAGTCTGTACAGGTCTGGCAGACAACAGGAAAACCCCAGCACACAGGGGCACAAGCTGGCCCTCAGAGTACAGCACATGAACCAGAGGCACTCAAGCACCTGAGGCTGGGAGCCAAGCCTGGCTCAGATTCAGATAAAAAACACCGGGGACTCCTCGGACAAAAGTTCCAGCACTGATTCCCACCAAATTGGGGCAACTTCGAGGTCAATCAAGTACAATCTGATAAATTTTGCACCGAAAACGCATTTTCTACCTATTTCTGTGAACTTTCGGAAATCCCTGGTTTCTTCTCTGAAATGCGAACTTTGCCTATAAACCCACCCCAAGTTCCTGCTAAATCTCAAGTTTCAAAGATTTTTGGCCAAAATTCCGGCTTGATATGAAGTTGTGTCTGCTATCATACATAATTCACATGGTTTTGGAATGATATCCATATTCCAATGAAAACTCTTTCACTGTGTTGGATTCCAATACTCCGGGAAGTCACTTGAAAAATACGTGAAAACACAGTGCAAATTGCATGAAAAATCCACTACGTACCCCTCGCTTTGACCAGTGTCAACATACAAGGGGGAATTCCTCGGCCGGGAAAACGCGTTTTCGGAACCAAGAAAGCCTTGAAATGACCGCCGGCAATGGCTGCGCCTTTGATGCCGGTTATGTAACGGCTCCCGTCACTTAAAAGCTGGCAAAATCAGTACGCCCTGCATAGTGTCAATGGTCGGGTTCCGCACGGTATAGCCCACAATAGGGAGGTTGTGCGAGCGACCCAGGTCGCTATTAAACCGCTCAGATCTCCACGACGAACAGTTTCAGCTGCGAGATCCCAGCGACCTAGAAATGCCCCAGGACAATACTCCTCTAGGTCGCTTAGAGCTCACACCTGGCACCCATCGCTGCGGAGATCTGGGCGGTCAAAAAGCGACCTGGGTCGCTTGCACAACCTCCCTAATCTTCCGGTCCTTCCACTCACCCGAAGTCTGCAATGTCTGCGAGCTAAACGACGGGTCGTTCACGATAGCCTTTTTGCGCTCCTTTGAGACTTCTGTTGCAGAGAATTAATCAAGTTTTCAAGTTGCAGAAAGAGAGAAAAAAAGAGGGAGAAAGAGGAGAGATTATTAGATACTTTGGCATGAATGTCCTCAATTTTCAGAGCTCCAACTTTGCTGCAGCGAGCGCAGTCTACAATTCGGTTGATTCTTTTGCCTTGCTGGGTTTTGATCACAACGGGCTCCTTTCACCAGCACGAATGCAGACAAATGCCTACAGTTTGCATTACGACCCGGCGCAGATGCAAACACACCCATAACCCAACGCTACTTCCAGCTCTACGGCGATCCAGCGTACGGAATTAGCCCTATTCTCTTAAGCCCTTATCGCGCAGGGCAAGAACGAACTCGGGAGGAGATGCGGTGGAATGAAGCTATGTCGAGGGTGCGGATGGAAGTTGAACACAGCTTTGGAGAGATCACTCGAGAATGGCCTTTCATGAATGCGTGGTGGAAGCTTCGAGTCTACTCGTCTCCAGTGGGCACGTACTACAGGGTCTGTGTCCTTCTCTCGAATGCACTCAACTGCATTCGACCTAATCAGACTTCCCAAGCTTTTAATTGCTTACCACCTTTTGTCAAGGATTATTTTCACGACGACGTAGACGACGAGAACGAATAGCTAGATCACTTGAATACAATTTTGTTTTGGAAGAGTACATGATTTTATCGAAGCGTCCGTGTATTTAATCCTTCTCCACCAACTTTTTCAAGAGGTCGATGGTCTCTTGCTTCTGCTTCGCCGAATCACTCACAAACTTCTCCAGAGATTTTTGAATCACAGTGTCGTGTGCCGCGGCACGGGCCTCACTCTTCTCCATGAGCGCGAGCATGCCCGCCTGATGAGCAGCGGGATCAGCGCGGCGGGGACGCTTCGGCTTCCTGGTCCTTCCCTCGTCATCCGAGCCAATGATCACGACGCTGGAAGAAGCGGCTGCGCGTGAGGTGCGGGACGATGCGGAGGCGGGCTCGGCAGGCTCAGTGTCGGTAGCAGCGTCGTCGTCGCTCTTTGCGCTCAGACTCGGAGATCGGGCTCGCTTCTTGGATTTCTTGCTGAAGGCGATCCGAGAGGCCGTGCGGATAGCCTCCCCACCCACACGATCCTCGTCGGCATTCTGTAGGAAGTTCAGCGCGATAGAAATCGAAAGGAAATTAATGACGCACCTTCTTAATCTTTTCCTTCTGTGCATCCGATTTATCCTTCGCCTGGTCGTACTGATCTTCGAGACCCTCCAAGAGCGCGGCAATGACCTTTCCACTGAGAGGTATAAAAAGGTAAGGTTCCCAAAGAGAATCAAGTTCTACGAAGTTTGTTTTGGTGAAGATGCAAAATGGGCAAAAATGAAGAGAAAAAGGAGAAGAAGGAAGCAAAAGCTACCGTGAATGACCTTAATTGAGTCTTGGAGCCATACTTCATCTAGTCTACTCATATTTATATATATACACCACCGCGAAGTTGACACGCAAATATGGCGTGTGACATGATGTCACCCGGACAATGAGAGGTCACACGTCAAAATCACATCAACCTTAAGCTGGCCACGACGCGCACCACGCTTTTTTAGCGCTATTGTAGCGTCCCGTAGACATATTGGAAAGCAGCAGGCTGATAGCATTCCTTCCATTCATATCACACTGACATCTCACATTTGATATACTTAATTGCGTTATCATGATCACATTTGGATACAGAGGGAGAAATGAACTGTGGCGGAAATGTATATACATCGTACAGAGAAGAATCCATTATGCACAGTGACCTCCAATCACACCCAGCAAAGCTCACCTGCTCACCATAATGTTCTGCCCTCCCGAAGAGCTTGACAGTGAAGCAGCTGCGCTGTACAAACTTTGGCTGAGGTTAACGGTGGCATATTTAAAGAAAACACCATACACACACCTTATTCCCGTTGCCACCTATAACAATTGAAATCAGGAAAGTAAGAGCTGTTGGTATGTCAGTTATGGGGAGAGCCGCAATGATATGCAGACGCACCAGGGTGTATGCGAGAGAGCAGGAGCTTGAGAGCGCAGGGTGGCAGGGGATCTATCAGCAAAATCAGACCAAGCTCAGGCCGAAGGAGGATGGAGAAGTTACATGGCAGATTGGGTTAACTCAGAAGAGAGCGAGAAATTGAGTGGTGGAGGAGACGGTGGCAAGGAGGATGGTGGTGGTGGGAGAGGGAGAGGTGTGGTGCGGTGTTTGTGACGTGTCAACCTTATAACCGAGCCGGAAGTGGCCGGAGAAGACCGCGGGCTTGATGTGAGAACAATGGCCGCCGGACATGCGAAATTTACGCAAGTGGCCTGATTTGCATCCAGTTGGCGCTTCAGTCCACACGCCAGGGAGATGTCACACATCACACGCAAACTCAACATCACATTCCGTCGGTGGTGTATATAAACAGACGTTAACGTTGAGTGTGGCAGATAACGACACAGCCACATGGCAGATAACAACCCAGCTGATCGATCGGTTAACCCGGAGCGGTTTTCCGACCATTCCACTGGGTGTTTTTCCTGGGGAAAAGCGGAAAAAGAAATAAGAATAAGGGAGATACTCGGAAATCTCCGGGAGGCCGAGCATTCTCATTCTTCGACTTTTTTCTCTGTTCATACCTCACAAAGCGGTAGAATGTAAGTCGGAATTTTGGAACTCCATAATAAGCTCTTGATAAGTTGATCTTTTGAGCTTGGTGCGGGTGTTCGAATTCTCAAATTCATTTTGATCATGGATAACAGCGCGTGGCTACACCCTTGAATTCAGAAATCAGTGCAATGGCTACTCAGTACTGACTAGTTGCTGAGTGTATCAGTAATCAGTAGTGTATAATTTTCAGCCAACCATGACCGGAGAATTGAACAAATGAATGTAACCCATTTGATCTCGAAACACTCTCCTACAATCTCAGAGAATTTGAAAGCCCTTACAGTGTGTCAAGTGCGCCCGACGTGCTTGCCACATTTGTCGGCCGCGCGTAGCAGACTGGTTACGAGTCTAGGTGGAAACCTCAAGGAGACCTTTGCCCCCGTTGCGAACCTTGAGTTCATCCGCATTATCTGCTTGCCGGCTGCCAAGTACGACCTGGAGCTGGACCAGATGGACGTATCCACAGCATACCTCAACGGTGTCCTCTATGGTCTGAAAGACGCCGGTCGCGTGTGGAATGTCACTCTCGACGCAAAACTGCTGGAGCTTGGTGCATACCGGCTGGACGCAGAGACATGCCTGTACGTCTTCAAGGGAAAGAAAGATATGTTACCTGGTGGTCTACGTTGACGACCTACTGCTTGCAGCCTCATCCCGTCCATACATGGACAAGATAAAAGCTCTCCTCGCATCCACATTCAAGATGCGGGACCTTGGAGCTGCTTCGTTCATCCTCGGGATCGAGATCAAACGGGACCGACAGCGACGCACTATCTCTCTTTCCCAAACGAAGTACATTAACGCTGTCCTTAAGCGTTGCGGTATGGCAGACTGTAACCCGTCAAAGACTCCAATGGCTACGACTCCTCGCCTCACTGCTGAAGACCCCGTTGACAACACCACACTGCTCCAACAAACCATAAACGGAGAGACAGCATCATAATGCTGACTACGAGCACGATACAAGCAGACGCCGAGGAATATTGAAACGACATTCTACTCTCAGCAGCGTCGAAACGCGCTCGAGAGTAGACCAGCATCTGACTGCCCCCCATTCTCGACACCGACGCTCCGTTACCGTCTCAATCTCATCAAGGAGCGGCCCTCGATGCACGAGTTCCGTCGCGTCCGAAGATGTACCGCACGAGAAGTCGAGAACGAGAATGTTACAGCATATTGTTCCCGTCCCTCTCTGCTGACTCCGCGACGAGGAATCCTCTATGCAGAAGGTAGAAGGGAATCAATGCAGTTGGGATCGCGTGTCAAGCCGTGGTAACGTCTTCGTTGCGTTGTTGCTTCAAACCCCATCTCAGCCCCCCCGCGACAGCGCAAGGAAGAATAAAGCTTCCAATTTACCCTAAGCCGGCAAGAACGAAGCTTGAAGCCAACCCTCAAGATCCACCTGCAAGAACAGCAGCAGCGACGCCGCGCTCGCTCTCAAAGGCAAAGTCTGTCGTGTGCCGCGGCACGGGCCTCACTCTTCTCCATGAGCGCGAGCATGCCCGCCTGATGAGCAGCGGGATCAGCGCGGCGGGGACGCTTCGGCTTCCTGGTCCTTCCCTCGTCATCCGAGCCAATGATGCCGCCGAGAAGCGCGCGGGACCGTCCGCGGGAGGTTCTGATGAGATGCAAACTTAGATTGGGGTTGCCGACGCGTCAACCCGGAGGGCGTATGTAACACCATCATTTTTCTTTCATCTCGTGACCGTGTTGTACTTAGACTTACAGTTGGATATGTCATAACGCATGAGCTCACAATGCATAACGTTCATAATGCATAGACTTTGGGCATCCACCGACCTGGTAGGCTGGGATTTTATGCATTTTCCTCATAATGCATATTGCATAAGGTTTTGAGTGCATTTATACATTTTCAATTGGAAAAATACCCATGATGTGGCCGATTTTGACTACAATTTTAACTGTTCTGAGGACATTTTGCATGAGAAACACACGTTTTTACTATTTCTGCTCAAACTGGGCCACAATGTGTTGACCATGAACACGAGTAAATAGAGGACATTTTGTGCGATCACAAGTCCCCGGCATCTGCCGAATTCCCTTATATGGTACGTATGTGACTATTGTCACACGTGTCACAGGCTGTGACCGTATGCAAGAATGCATATTTCTCATAATGCATAGGGCTTGGGGGTCCACGGACCGTATGCATTATGAGCCATCCAACTGTACATCCACTTCCCGCTCCGTTTACATTATCCTGCGCTCATAGATGATCTCATTCCGCCTTTGTTTTACTTATCACTTGTTATCCTATACATTACTTGAAAAGAGGGCCAGGCCATCAGTCGCGTGACTTTTGACAGAAAATCACGGGGTTTTGTCAACATCCTACAACACAACCGGCTGTCGAGATGTTGAAACTCACACGCGGTCCCCGGCGCCGCGCGCCGGCGAGTGCAGCGAGCGGCAGTGCGGCGCCGCGGGCAAGGAATCCAGCAAAAAAAATCCAGGCGGGGTTTGGGGCGGAGCCCCGACAAGCTGTGTACCCCCCGTAGGTAGGGACGCGAGCGCAGCGAGCCGGCCCTGCCGAAGGCGGGGTGCTTAAGCTTGTAAGTACTAAAAATCGAGAAATGGATATATTTGATGGTAACTTCCTTATTTGGACGTCACGTGGTAGGGTGGTTCCTGGCGAAGGGTCTCTAATAAAAAAAGCAGCGTGAGGTGTTTTTTTTTTTTCGGTTTCAGTAGCCCCTTGGAACTGGACACTTTGCCTCACCCGATACCAGGTTCAGTGGGGGATAATCTAAGTCAGGCTGATCCGCCGTCTATTGTCCATCAATCAAATAGGGGACCTCCACCATTGCGCAAGGTCGCAGGCGTACGACAGGAACCTACTAGGCGGTCAACACGTCCACATGCAAGGGCACAACATCCCACTGCTGAGTATAAGGCTCCAACCTTTTTCGTGTGCAAACATTTTAAACGGTTATATCCGTTTCTTTTTTCGTTTTTTTTTTGCCTGGGTAGCTAAACGATAAACAAAAGTAGAATAAACGATTAAACGATTAATTTTCCCGAGGCTTTTCATCAGCCACACACCGCCGGGTTGAAAGCCGCGGATTGCCGGTTCTGACAAGTGCCGTAGTGATGCCGCGAGGCGTATGTTTGGTGACTGTTTGTGTCGCCTATGCTCTCGCCTTCCGCCATCATCTGCGCAGCTCCGACGGTGCTATGGGACGCCGACGGACTCTTTGACCAACCGTCGCAATGCTCGTCCACTAAAAACTTGTGACGGCCGTGACCGAACGCGTACTCGACGCGTCGTCTTCCACCATGTCTGCAGCACTCACTGCTTCTACCGTACGTTTTAAGATTTCATTGTTGATCATGCTCTCTCAAAGTCAAGCGACAACGACCAGACAACTCAAGGAGTCAAGCGCGGCTCGATGACCAACTGCCGCAAACACTATCACCACCCGATTCCGGTAACAACGGCAGCTGGAGATCGGCATTTCGATGCAGGTACTGCCCAAAGTCAGTTCCCTGATATCTGTGTTCATCGAGCAGCCTGCAATCCCAAGAACTGTACATGCAATGTCCTTCGAAGATGAGCCCCAGCAACCAAACCTCGCCAACCTTGCAATGCACCTCAACTGCGGGGACCACGGCCGGGGCGTGTCGATTCCCAGGGCCTCGGTATCTATATCAGGTCCCGCTCACAGTATCACATTTTTGATGAACAGCCACCTCGGGGAATTTCTCTCCGTTTTCTCGGCCTGGATATTGGAAGACGACCTTCGATTCGTGGCGGGTGCGAAGTCTGAAAGCTCGGGGGTCGATGAAAATTGCTAACGAAGGTGTGGATGAAGGCGGGGTATGGCAACTATTAGTATATATATTCTATCTCATTTATTGCACCCAAAATAACCGTTTTAAACGTTTTAAAAGGTTTTTCTAAACGTTTGAATTCGTTTTCGTTTGTTTTGCCCTGGGGCGCAAACGAAAACGAAAAGGTTGGAGCCTTAGCTGAGTACGACAGAATAGCTGAAGGACCATGTTGTAGGATTGATCCGTGAGCTTCCACTCCGTTCCGATTTCTTTTCGTCGTTTCATCATCCTTTGCACCCGTACCGTCGCGCCATCACCATCCCCTTCACTACCTTATATACTGCTCGTTACCTTTGCTGCCCGCTAGTCACTTGTTCCCCACGTCGACTAGCGTGCGTATACCTTTACTTTACTTTCTACTTTCTACTCACAGTCCTTGTAGTCTCTAATATACTCTAGGTACTAGTCACTTGTTCCCCACGTCGACTAGCTCTCTAATATACTCCAGCTGACTCCGACTCACTTGTTCACGGCCACTCATCGCGCTCTCATCACCTTTTGACCTACTTTAGGTTATGGGCCACCGAGCTTAATCCTCTGCGCCGATTTCACTTCCCTGTCACACTGTCGACACCTTCCACACACCCGCACGACACCACACCCACACATCCGACTACACATCCACATACTTGCTCCGACGACATTCATTCCGGAGTCACATACACACACCCGGGACGACTTTCATTCCTCGGCTACATACATCCACATCCACACCTACACCTTCTCCTCTACACCTTACCATGTCTCTATCCAACGCGTCTAATCCTATCATTCGTCCGGATGTCCGGAAGCACTTCGACGGCACCAACCTCACTGCCTTCGAGAGCACCATCACCCACATCCTGACGGGTCGTCACGTTGACGGCTATCGTACCGGCAAAGTTGTCCGACCCGACCCGTCGTCTGGACCAACCGCTGAGACCGACTGGTCCTCGCTCACACCGAACCTCGCTGATTATACCTCTCGCGATGAGTGGGTTCGTTCTACCATGGCGCTGAACATTGTCGACATTGTCGAGCTTGGACTGAAGGACGACGGATCAGCGAAGGAGCTATGGGACTCGATCATCGCCAAATATCGTCATAAATCCACAATGGCCGTGGCTCATAGACTCGTAACCAGTCTACTACGCGAGGCCGACAAATGTGGCGAGCACGTCGGGCGTAGTAGACTGGTAACTCTCGGGACATGCCAAAGGGCTGTCGCGGAGTTTCAAAAATTTGGGTGGGCCCCATCAATCTGTTCCTTTTCCCCCTCTAAATATATATTTAAGCTTCAAAAAGTACTACAATACACTCTTATACAACATTGCTATATATCTAGCTATTTAGTTCAGTGTTTTCGACGCAATAGGTAAAGGAATTGACGGTCGAGAAATGGCTGAGTCACAGAATGTCACACAGTTTTGACGCGGTCGCATCACTCGCCGAATAGCCGGCACCACTCAAATTTTTTAAACTCCGCGACAGCCCTTTGGCATGTCCCGAGAGTTACCAGTCTGCTACGCCCGACGTGCTCGCCACATTTGTCGGCCGTGCGTAGCAGACTGGTGACGAGTCTACGTGGCTCACGCAAAGGACAAGATCGCAGCAGAGGTTTACAACCCTGCTACACCTATGGAGGACCACTTTAAACGACACAACGTCCTGCGCCGCGGTGTCATCGACGCTGGGGGTACCGTTTCGGACGACGAACACATTACCAACCTTATCAAATCCCTTCCCCCGTCCCTCGACTACGTTAAACCTACGCTCTTCACTCTCACGGCAATCGGCGACGTCGAGAATTTGCTCAAACTCTCCGTCAAACCAGCACCGGCCATCGCCGTCGACCCCGCTGCCCTTGCTGCCCGTAATGCGGGCCTGATCTGCGTTAATCCCAACTGCAAACGCACCGGCCACCTCATCGAAAATTGCTACTGGCCTGGGGGCGGTAAGGAGGGCCAATTTCCACCGAACTTCGGCAACCGCCACACACCTTTCACTCACACTGCGACAATGGCTACGATTCACCGTGTTCTTTGATTTTCTCTTCATTTTACTGGGCTGCACGGATCTGGGGGAGTGTTGTAGGATTGATCCGTGAGCTTCCACTCCGTTCCGATTTCTTTTCGTCGTTTCATCATCCTTTGCACCCGTACCGTCGCATCACCATCACCATTCCCTTCACTACCTTATATACTGCTCGTTACCTTTGCTGCCCGCTAGTCACTTGTTCCCCACGTCGACTAGCGTGCGTATACCTTTACTTTACTTTCTACTTTCTACTCACAGAGTCACTTGTTCCCCACGTCGACTAGCTCTCTAATATACTCTAGCTGACTCCGACTCACTTGTTCACGGCCGCTCATCGCGCTCTCATCACCTTTTGACCTACTTTAATGTGTTCATTGTCAACTCTGGAGCAATCGGATGGTCTAGCCGTCGGCAGTCCATGGTCGCTCTATCTTCTACTGAGAGTGACATTGGACTTGCAAATGCAGGACAACATCTAGCATGGTTAAGATCCTTTTTTGACGAACTAGGTCAACATCAGAGAAATCCCACTGAGTTGAGATGTGATAATCGAGCTGCCATTATTCTGTCCCAGGATCCACAATACCTGTCAGGGGATTCCACAGCTAGGACGTCCTTTGACTTAGAAGTTCTCTGTCTCCAAGACATCATGCTGTGTGCTCACTTATGTCATATCTTACGTCACCTCTTGTATATAAATAGTCCGCTGGGGATCTCTGATCCCCAGGTTTGTTATCGACTTGGCTCCTGGGCCCTTCTCCTCTTACAATAGAGCCTTTGCGGTGAGCCGCCACACGAACTGGCGGCTCGTGCCACACAATGACTGCTGATGCTACTGGGCCAAGTTAGCCACCTTGAGATGTCCTTCATAACAGCTGCTCAGGGTGGCTTACTTGAGACCCGGTGCTTGGTGGGTCGTGAGAAAAATTAGCCGCCAGCAGCTACCGCAAAGGCTCTAATAGAGCCTTTGCGGTGAGCCGCCACACGAACTGGCGGCTCGTGCCACACAACGACTACGGATGCTACTGGGCCAAGTTAGCCACCTTGAGATGCCCTCCATAACAGCTGCTCAGGGTGGCTTACTTGAGCCCAGGTGCTCAGCGGGTCGTGAGAAAAATTAGCCGCCAGTGGCTACCGCAAAGCCTCTAATACAGTGCTATTATAGGACTCAGCATATACAAAGAAAATATCATTTTGTCCGTGATGACTTGGTTCGCACCGGAGAATGTATTGTCTTGTGGTATCCTACAGATGAAATGGTGGCCGATATTTTCACAAAACCTTTATCTCATATCTATGGGACTACGGCCTGGGTCGAGTGGGGGTGTCATTATTCCGGGTAGCCGCCCCGCCGCTCCGGCCCTTGATAGATATCTGATACTTATCATACAGCCTTGTTCTTACATATAAACCGCGCTCTCATCTGGGCAACTGGATGAGGGGAAATGAACCTGTGAATCAGAAGACTGGTTTGATATGAAATGCAAATGAAATGTCGTGAGTTGAGCTACGAAATGGAACCAGAAACAGATGAATTTCGATCATGCGCGACACTGACGACAACGAGATTGAGGGAGCGGCTATAAATATGAGTGGATTGCTCCAGATAATGACCGAGTTTTCCGCAGACATGGACAACCCATTTCCGCTGCTCGAGGATTCAGCTGCCAATGTAAGTCAAATGCTGAGACTCTTTGGTGTATAACCTCACCCTTAGAGTTTTTCTCTGTTCGACACCGGTGTCTCACGTATCAGGCAAGCTATTAGATGGCTTCGACTTTGCGTTAGAGGATACTCGCGTGTGCGCCATGTGGCGGAGGTGATACGCGGGGGTGACTCAGGATATCCCGAGTACATTTACGCTGTTGATTTACGCCGCGTGACGATTCCTTACTTCTCTGATTCCACTTACACAAATTTTGAGGCACGTACGTATGTAGTGCCCGTTGATTTTTATTTTGCGTGCAATGACCTTCAGCTAGGATTTTTTGTGTTTTGTGCATCACTGTGTCGCCAGAGAAGCTGTGTATGAAGCGGCTGGCTGTGCTGCTCTTCCAGCCCGATGTGGTACAACAGTTGGCACCGAACGTCGTCGAACGAGTCAGATGAAGATTGCGAAGAAGATCTGCCTGAGCTGGCTGACGCTGCTGGGATTCGGACGAAGATGATATTCCTGAGCTTGTTGACATTTATACCAGCTAGAGTAAATAACATTAGAGCCTTTGCGGTAGCTGCTGGCGGCTAATTTTTCTCACGACCCACCAAGCACCGGGTCTCAAGTAAGCCACCCTGAGCAGCTGTTATGAAGGACATCTCAAGGTGGCTAACTTGGCCCAGTAGCATCAGCAGTCATTGTGTGGCACGAGCCGCCAGTTCGTGTGGCGGCTCACCGCAAAGGCTCTATTGTTGAGTTGTGGCAGAGGATTGTGGAGGACCCATTTCGACCAGAGAGAAGAGTTGGAGAAGAGACGAAGGCGGATGATGATCAAATTGATGGCACGACAGCCTCCAGCTAAACAAATGCAAAGCAAACACGCAAAATCGAGTCTTTGATTGGTCTTTGAGCATCTCTAATGATAACTAGGTTGAACAAATGCTCGACTTCAATTGAAATGACTTGCCAAGTCAGTACAAGTCAGCTCGATTCGGCTTTACTCGACTTGAGTTGATTGCGACTGGGCGACTTGGCGACCTGAAGTCCAAGTCGCGGCAACATTGGGCACGTTGGTGGGCTCTCTCTTGGCCGGAACCATCACCGTCACGATTTTTCCCACGGCCAAAATTTGCTGGGATGCAAGGCGAGCGTTCTCCTCCCCGCCCCCCAGCTACGGGCCTTCGGCGCCCAAGGCCACCGGACTCCCCTCCCCCTTCCGTCCCGAAAAATCGAAACAATTCAATCACGAAGTCCCCACATTCGTCCCGCGTAATCAAGAAAGTCCGAGCTGATGGTCCCGACGCAACACCCGCCACCGTCTCCAGCGGCACCACGACCACTACACCTGTCCACCTCACCCCTCGCCACTACCACGCCCCCAACACAGCGCCCGCACAGGCCGCCGTCCCTCAGTCCCACACAACGATCGACTACATGTCTACCAAGCTCAGAGAGGAAGCAGCGGCTCTACTGTACCGATATGTATGGTAGCAACATAACGCATAACGCCGAGCCATTTTTGCTTACAAATCGTCCCATATATGGTAATTTTGCACTGCTTTTGCACAGCAAATTACCATAAAAGGCTAGCAACGGCGCGTAACGCATCTCAGAGCGCTGCCTCCATACAGATCGGTACAGTACTGGAGCGAGTTCGTGACTTCCAACAATGCGTATATGACGATTTCAGACACAAAGAGGAGTTTCCCAAATGTTCAGAGGACAACCTTATGGCCCTCCTCCCTATGGTTATCGAAATCACTGAAACCCTCGAACCTTTGACAACGGAGTACAAGCAGTACCTCGCTGGTGACAGCCTGGAACCCGACGAGGCTCCTGTTAGCCCACCCAGCCCCACCACATTTGCAGAGGCCGTCAAGGCCGAACTTCCGCGCCCTCATACCTCCAAGCCGAGGCGCCCCTCACGTCCCGCTCCCAAACGGAGCCCAACGGTGTCGCTCAAAACGACGATTCCATCCACTCGGTTGATCATTGACCTGTCCGACACCCGCTGCACGAAGAAACCTCACCCCGATTCGCTATGCAGGGCCATCAACGGCGTTCTGGATAGTCGGCTAGCGGTTAGCGCTACCTCCATGTCCCAGAGTGGCAACCTCATTCTCCACGCAACTGCGCCGGCTTGCTCAGCCCAGGCGCTCGCAGCCCACCGCTCGCTGCTATGGAGGACCATCGCTCCACTTCTGGGATGCGCCCTCGATGCTGAACCGCCCATTTACCCCGCAGACCCATGGCACAAGGTGGTTTTCCACCGAGTGCCAATCTTGGAGGAGGGAGGGCTTCCGCACTCTCGCGATTTTGTGCGCGAGCTGGCAAAGCGCAACCAACTTCCAGGTGCACAGTATCGAATTGGTAATGTCCGTTTCCTTCACAAGCGGGATAGCATCCCCCAGTCGGAAGTGTCTGTCCGCGTGGACTTCATTGAGGAGGAGGATGCGCGTCGCTTCTTACGTGACGGCATCTTTCTCTATGGATCACATTGTCGGGCCACCCCGTACAAAGCTCGGGCTTCAAGCGGGCGGCGCCCCCCGAGGTAATGGCCGACTGCCACTTATGCCCCAATTTTTCTTCACCTATGGTTCCTACCCTCCCATATAAGGCAATGTTGGGGAAACCCCTCAAAAATATGATAGCGGACCGAACTTCGTGACAAGTCAGATACCTAATTTGGAAATTATTACTGTGCACTCAGTTTTCACCCAATGGTATTGAAACTGTGCAGAAATGACCATAAGAAGGAAGACTAGAGATCCCTCGGGTCAAAAGTCTCAAAATCCACAAAATCATTTTTCCTTCCACGGATTTCGCGCTTTCGGTCCGGGCCGAGACATAGCCGGTGGCTGTACGATTCCATCAGCGCATCAAATGTCTGCCGCACCACTGAACCTTGACCAAAACTCAACCAAAACCAGGAGATTTCTGCCATGGATGTCTGCTGGGGTCAGAGTTGAGATACTGACTAACTTTAGGCCATGGGTTGATGCCTTTTTTTCCCAAAATCGCAAGTTAGGTACACACACTTTTGACATTTTGCGCAGAAATTTCGCGCTTTTCTAACCCTAGACTAGGGTTACTTCGTTTTCTCTAAAATGCGAATTTTGCCTATAAACCCACCCCAAGTTCCTGCTAAATCTCAAGTTTCAAAGAATTTTGGGCAAAATTCCGGCTTGATATGAAGTTGTGTCTGCTATCATACAAGAATCCGGAAACCCACCCAGCCGAATCGGCAAGGAATACCATCGTGGAGCAATAGTTGTGCGGAATGAAACAAGGTTGATCCAGATAGTGTTTCAAGCCGATATTGGCTCATTTATGTTGTTGTTTTCGAGCTGGCGGGAGCGTGCCGAAGGATGCCGGTGACTATTACTGATCCGGGTTCATCAAAAACGATGGCGGCTTTTATGCCTACTTGAAAAATCATATTGAACGCTTTACAGAAGCCTCAGAGTCTTGATGAGAAGTCTCCAACAAAAGATTCCTAGGTCACCCTTTTCCTTACGGGTCTACCTCCAGTGAAAATATCGGCATTGCGGCCACTAGCGGGGATTAGGTCGCAAAAAATCTGCTTCGATTCCCAATAAGGATTGCACTTTTGCGAGCAGTTCAGATTAGCTTTAAAATTGAGACTTAGTTCAACATTCAATTGGCCGGGAGGCTCCTGCTTGGAAGATTCCTCGCCGCCGGGATGCCGGCCGTTGGCCGGCATGTCAGAAACCGGTTTCCTTAACAAGTGTTCAAATTACGGCAGGGTTTCGCTGAGAAACCGGGTTTCCCAATAAAGTACAAATGGTTATTGCACTACCGGCGACGACGTCCACTCGAAGTACCTTCGCCTCCATCTAATGAAGGGGGCTCCTCCACACCCTCCGTCAGCTGCTCGGCAACACGATCGTCCGCCGTCTTCCACTTCTTCGATGGAGGCTCATCAGTCGCCTCGGTGGGTCCAAAGTCGAACATGAGCGCGGCGGAGGAATCAGTGGAAGGTTCTGGAAAATGCAGGTCAGCACAGAAGGCAAAGAAAAGACAAACAAAAAAGTTTGACGGGGCTGGTCTCTTTTTGAGAACACCGAGTATTTTGGCTCTAACATACATACTCAGAATACCTACACACAAGCTCCCCCTCCTGTAGGCCGGGCACCGGCATACACAACCTACGTGAAGATTCAGCGGAAGAACACGGTCCAGCACAGAGATATGGCACATATAGTGTCTAATAAATACCAATATATCTGAGATCATGACCAGCCTGAAAATTACTTGAAATAACAATGACTTGCGGCAAAGATAGTTGAAACGACACACTTTGGATGAAAAAATATCGAAATGACAGACCTCGAATTTCTGAAACGACATTGGATTTGAAGGTAGTCAAAACAACATTCACTTTCGGCCTAGCGAGGGTACACATGCCAAACTTTGCGCTCACAGAAAGGTGGGTGAGGTTTGTGCGTTTTCAGCCGAAATAGCCGCATTGGCATTCCGTGATGCTATCAATGATCCGACTTGTTGGTTTGATGTAAATTGTATATAGAACACAACAGGCCCAGGGTTGGAGGGCCTTGTCTGCAATATACAGTGGCTGTACTCACTGGTGCCAGCGCAAGCCTCTACCAGACTGCGATCTTGACTGTGATCTGTGAACTACTGCTGATCATGATCGTGACTGGAATCAATTCCCCAGGCATCAAGCTACTCTAAGCTACTATAGTGTAAGTTCCGAAAGCAGGTGAGCAGTTGGAATGTTAAGCTATTGAGCGCAGTAATGCACACTATCTTCGCCGCACTTGCTTGAATCCAATTTGTCCAGGACAATGTGAGGAATCAATTGATCAATAGGATCCTGATCCGTGATCAGACAGTTGTCTTGAAAGCCTGATTATCTTCCACACAGAACTCAAGGCCCATGTCCCATGTCGGTGGAGACGAGTGAAAAAATCAAAAAGAAAAGGAAGGAAAAAAGAGAAAAAGAGGGGGGAAAAGGGAGGGATTTCAGTAACTTACCTGGCAGCTGTGCCGTCGATTTCCGAGCTTGAATATCTTCTTGAATACAACGTAGAGCGAGATCAAGTCTTGAAGCCCAAGTCTCGGCTACTTTGACGGCGATTGATTGCGAGGCCCAAGACCAACTAAAGGAATTGCCTCCAATGGACTAGGGTCCAGCGAATGAGAATCAAACGATTCATCTTATCCTTATCTCAGACATTTCACGCGCCCAACACGTGCCCCCGGCCAACTCCGGCCAATCACTTTGCTTCCTCTTTGAGACCGCCAACTCAATTCTCGTGCGATGGTTCACCGCTCTGTGGATCTGTTCCCCCCACATAATAACTCACTTGAAACTATCTCTATCATTGCCCTTTTGGCCAGCATTTCTCCCGGTCAAATGATTGAAATAATGAAATCTTTGTGAAATCTTCTGGCAGACACTCTCATTGGGAGGATCTTCGGGCGTTCTTGAGTTTTCTCTCTTCGTTTTCTCTGACTATTCTATCATCTCATTATTAAAGCAATGTTCATCCCTCTTGTATCTTGTGTTTGAGTCTGGAATCTGGATTTGTCACTTGCAGCCAAGCCGCGCATTCATCTCCAACCTGTCAAGTCTAGGTGGAAGCTTCGACGACGCTGTATCCACTGGTCAATAGCTAATAAGAGCACGGGACTGCTGCACCTTGCAGACAACTGGCTAGGACGAGGCATGTTTGTGCAAAACTCAGACTCAAAAATTTAAATCAAGTTGCACTTACAATCAATGACCTTGGAAAATCCTTCGATAAGCACGCAAAAAACGTTCCCCGTGAACCTAGAAGACTAAGAGAGATTCTGGTGAGCAGTAAAGCTTTATCTACTATAATTATGTCCAAGCTTCAAGTTGAAAATTGACAATCGAGTTTGATATTAGACTGTACATGAGGTGTATGTAGCATGTATATGTTAGGATTTTGCGCTCATTCACATCAACCTCTCGTCTGTTTCTCCAAGCTTCAGCACTCTCATCCGCCTCGACCCTCAGGCAACAAAATCAAGCTGGATTCTGGAAACCAACTGAAAACCATTACAACATCAATGATTCTGCATATAAGTCTGTCTACAGTCAAGTACAGCTTGAACCATGCTGCTTCTCTTGGAGGCTTTAGTTTTCATATCTTCCAGCAGCGTAGCGCGACGCGTTGACGCGTTGTGTGGTTTCGGACTTGGTTCGGAATCGTCGGATTTTGATTTACATCAGTGATCCGCGCTTGTCACTCGGAAGCAATAGGCCCAAGTGACTTGGGCTCAACTGGCATGGGTCATGAGCCGAACTCAATACACTTATGTAGTTGAGTTAGGCTTTAACGCCTAAGCACAGGCCCAGGCTTGTGTCATTTCAACTTGTTTTCGAAAAAATGTCATTTCAACTTTTTTCTGTGTTAAGCGAATTATTAGACACTATATGGCCCACACAGAGACCCTTTACTACTGAATGAGATGCATACAACAAGTACTTGAAGTATATGAACCATACCATAGCAATTACACAGATTTACAGCTACAGTTCAAGATGTCGTAATGAATAAGCTCAAAATGCATAAAGCCCATAATGCATCAGCTTTTGGGGTCCACCAACTTGGTAGGCTGGTGTTTTATGCATTTTCCTCATAACACCTAATGCATAAGGTTCAGAGTGCATTCATGAGATCGATAATTTGATGCATTTCTGTCATTTTTGGCCCATTTTCAACAAAAATAAATACCCTGGTGGCCTAGAACATGGCCAAGCATCATATTTGGGCATAGTAAACCCGGGGTTAGTTACATGGTTAGTAACAGTTAATAACTCAAATGGTGTAAATAACTAATAAATTACTCAAAAATGAAAATGGCGTAAACTGAAGGAGGATTTTTGAAGAGGCGCTCGGCCAAGGCCAAGCCGGCGCCTACAGTTGTGAAGGAGGTTCGCTTTAAGCTCGATACAAAATATGGACTAATCTAGACTCCGATTCTAGAGACGTGCGTAGACGCCCTAGAGAGGGATATCACCTTGGTCAGCGACAAGCTGCCAGAGGCGGAGACACAGCTCCTTAGTTATCCCTCCGGAGAGCGTGCGCAATAGTGCTCTGCACTATAAGATCATCTCAGCCTATGCTGAGAGATGCAGAGGACGAGGAGACTCTATTCCTCGAATATTCCTCTGAGATGCGGAACCAGCAGCGTAGCTCTGCATGGTTACACGTCGGGTATAGCTTCAGCTCAAGCTGAGCATGTAGAGATTGCTCCGCAACTCTCTACCTATACCCTACACTGCCCCCCACTTTTTTGCTCGTGCATTCCCGAGCAACTCATCCGCAGACTCGGAATGTGGGACAAAAAATCATAATCATAGCATGGAAGAGCCAAGTAAGGAGGGCGGCTGTCGGGAGAGAATGAATGTAGATACACCGGTCCGAAAAGTTGAAAAATAATTGACCCCAAAATTATGGGAATTGAAGATTGAGCCGGGGAAAATGAGAGCAGGTAGGGCATGTACACCAGGACTCGAAGATTCAAACAGCAGAGAAGTAGAAGCAATGGCCCCCAGAGATGACTTAAAAGCATCTAAATCCAAGCAGGGAAAGCTCAGGTTGATTGCGTAGACAATACCAGCGTTGAAGGTTTATATATACGTTTGAACGACTATCTTCAAAAGAGTATATAAAGTCTTGTTACGAGACTACGTTGAAGGATAATGTTTCAGTCAAATCACTTTTTTTGATTATTATTATTATTATTATTATTATTTGGAGCGTTTGTAAGTTCGTAAACTTAAACGATGGTCAGTCTGCAGAAGCATTCTGAGTTGTCCGCTTGGGTTACTGGCTGTTGACTAGAAAATGCCGGGGAAAAAAGTCCAGGAGGAAATGCCTTACGCACGGTGATACCAGTGTGGGACTCCAGCCAATTATCGCAGTTAACCAATTCCAGTTCTCAAGACCTGCTTTTGGCTCAGTGCTAGAGAGCCAAACTTCGACCTGTCACTTTGCAATGCTGACAATATCCCATCGGATGAGAGTTGTGCAGATGAAACCAAAAATCTCCGACTCTAAATGTCCCGTGAATACATTTCCAAAAGAATTCTCGGGTAAGTCTCTTGAGAGTAGTGGAGCGAGTAGATTTCCATATCATTTTATCAGAAGGTTCAAAGTCAGAAATCTCGCCCACAGAACAGCGAATGCGGTCAAGATTTACATACGTTGTCTTCCGCTCAGGCTCTTGACAGAGATTCAGAATAATCTTGGTGAATGTGCGTTGAGTACCACGGCGAAGCAAGATGCCCGGGTTAGTGAACATAATATCCAACTGTGTATCAACCTCTATTGCGTCTATGGCAGTCGGGAAGTGGACGCTGCCGGGTAATTTGGAGACTTTTTTGAATTTCACGCGGCCAGTTCTCTCGTTTAGAGCAGTGAACACACTTTTTATGAGTTTGAAGTTTGCCCCCAACATATCATCCTCAAAATTTGCCCTCGATTTGACAAAAACCTTCAGCAGGTAGTCTGAGGGAGTCAATTCACCATTGACTCAACCTCGAGCAGACACAGACAAATACCATGTCAGGACATAGTCCATCTGAGTTGAAGCCTTCCGTCCAACAAACTTGAAGCGCCAGAGACCAAGCCAGGGGGGACAACGGAGCTTGAGTAGTGCAATGGCTAAGTGTAAATGTTGACGGCTGAGAAAGCTACAGGTAGTACGAGTTCTAGATCCCAGTGGCAGCATCTTCAGGTTTGAGATCATGAATATATGAGCATGGACATGGGGGGAAGTTGAAGGGTGTTGTTGAGACGACAGTGGAAGAGAAGCGGAACTTCCGTTCCGAGAACGTCGCCGTTAGGTTTAACGCTGATTCTGCCGTCTCTCGTTTCCAACCCAAATTCAAACACAGCACGAGTTCCTTTCGACTGAAAATGTCCCCGCCAACTTGGAGTTATTAAACGGCGAGCGTTATATCCGTCGAATAAATTGTATGTGTCTTCGCCGATGGTATGGCGGCGGAATCTGGGCTTTGACTGGCGAAGTGGAAGCTCATGGCTAAGGCGATTTCAAAGAGGAATTCCATTTCTATTGATTTGGAATGGTTAAGCTCAACGCAGTCAGAGCCCCGCCCAATATAAAAGGAAGAAGACGAATAGAAACAAACCGAGACGCGATGAACCGGAGCTCAAGGTTCGACTCGGAAGCACGGAATCCAGGCTCAAGGTTCAAAACATCAAACGCAATCCGAACTCACGCTGGTAGCGGAAGGATATCACGATCAAGAAAAATCCAAAACAAATCCACAGTATCCTCTCCCGCCTCCCGATAATACGCCATCCCCAATGTACATACAGTCGTGGACAGTCAAAGACGACAAAATTGATCAATGACTTCCCATGCTTCCGAAAACCATCGGAATCGATAGATCTCGTCAAAGGCTCTCGGCCGGTACCTAAAACATTATATTTCAACGAGCGGATCGGCCGGGAGAACGAGTTTAGTGATCCGAGAGGGCCTGAAAGTTGGCCGTACCCCTTCATGTAAGCCTAAAATATCGAAAAAATATGGAATCGACGCCTTTTGAGCCGTAGAATCTGGTGGTGCATGAAGCGGAAGATTTCAACGAGCCAATATCGCGCAGTAAATATATTAATATTGTTGGATCAACCGGCATGTGGGCTCAAGGGAAGCTGCCGAACTCTCCTGGCTTGGAGAATTCAGCCCCTATTCAGATGGAAGGGGAAATGTCCCTTCCCCAACCAAGAAAGCTCCTCAGTGTCAGATTTACCCCTCACAATTTTCGTTCAAGTCGTCCAAAATATTGGCCGTACCCCATTTCTCGTGGAAAATATGCGATTATATGCTTAAAATGCGTCTTTTTGCGAGTGGAGTTTGATTCTGTAGTCAGATATATTCCGAAATTAAAATCTCGGCCAGAAATCAATTTGTCATGTTTGACTGTCCACGACTGTACTCTTGTCCCATCCTCGACATCACATTTCCCTTAAAGATATTAATTTTCCTTTTCTTTTCTATTTTACTGTAATCGCCCCATAACCTACTCACATATACGTACCTTTACCTACCCTTTTGTACTGCCGCATAGCCTTACTACTGGCCAGGTACGGCATATAATAGAACTCAAGTCAAGTCAAGGCGGAAAAGCCCATATTGAAGACGAACAATCGCAGGAAATGTCACGCTTCACATAAACTTATTCGGGGTGGCTTCGCTACGAATTAAAGGAATCTTTAAGCGAGTAGAGGCTTTCGGCGAGCCCAACATAAGGGCAGAACGCGCGGAGCGGCGGCATAAGAGGACGATGAAGGGGATTTGACGCGGCAATATCCAAACGAACGTAGCGGCGTTGCCAGAGCGACTCGTAGGTGGGGAAAGGTGGGCGATAATGGAGCTTAGCCTCAGTGCGCATCAAGCATTTGAAGCGGAGGCATCGAGAAGCTGCGTGTTAGCAGACGTAGCTGCTACGGGAGGAGTTGACGCTCCGAGAAGTGAGCGCAGGATGCGCGAGGACGGAGCTCAGCTTGGGACAAGCTCAACGTCCCAGCAGCCAAAAGACACCTGCAACAACTGGCGAGTTTAACGCAGGCAAAGGCGGAGTAAGGCGTAGAGGGGGAGAAGGAGGAGGAGAAAGAGCTCGAGCGGGGGAAGCCGGAGCGAGCTCAAGCGTCAACAAGACAAGGAATCGACACAACGCGTGGAATGGGAAGGGGGTATAGCTGGGATACAGAGTCAATGCACAAGTCACTCGTTACAAATGACATGCACAGGAGATGACGAAGAGGGATGTTGGGGCTGCAGCACCCAAATGACTGCGTTACGCAAGTGGGAGAGACGAATCTGAGTCAGAGAGGGGGTAAGGAGCCGCTGCGGCGGGCTGCTCGGAGACGGAGCTCAGCTCGGAGTGAGCGCAAAGTCTCGGCATGCCAAAATACAGCTGTAACGCGTGGGGCGGCAGGAGGCTCGAGCAGGTTCCGTCATAGTCGACGGATTGTATCCAGCCGTTGATGAATGGAATATCCAGACATCAGGGCCGCGGTTGTGGATAGTTGAGCGAGGGAGAATGAGAGCTTGAACGGCGAGCGTAGTCCAATAATCTGAATCGAGGCGACGCCGCAGCACAGTGCCTTCCAGAGATAGACCCATTGTGGTGGACGAGTATTTTGCGTAGAATAACCGAGCGTAATAACTCAGTCCATTTGCACAGTTTCCTCAGCCCTCCAACACCAAAACTTTCCTTGACGACCCCATCGTATTGACTCAACAGAACGTCGGATGTTGTACGGGGCCTCAAGTTGAAACAACGTCGCTGACAGACGGAGGGTGTCATCCGGAAACGTCTGAGGTACAAAGCCCAGCTACGTAGACGGAGGCCTGGAGGAGAGCGCCGTAGCGTATTCTTAAACGCGCTGAGGTTACGAGGTGGTGGTGGAAGGGAGAGAGAGAGAGGAATGTTGCCGCATCAACAACGGCGTGGCAGTCGGGTTGGAGACTGAGAGTGTTAGCCAACTCTACAAGCATACAGTACATGCACCACTTGCCCCCCAGTTGTCGAATACTCGAAGAATCGAGCCCGAGGGGAAAAAAAAAAAAAATCCTGAGATTTCCTCGTAACTCCAACCTGAAATCCGCCTTTCGATTCGTTTACTTCTCATGCGATTCAAACAACCGAAAGTGTATTCAAAGAATAGAAAATTTTATTCATCCTGCTATTAAAGTTACATGGCAGCTCGACGCAGTCGAAGCTCACCATTGACACAGAGTGAATAAAGACAGACCGAGCGCAGCGCGGTAAAGCGGAGCTCAAGGTCAGACGCAGAATCCGAGCTCACGCCGGCAGCGGAGCTCAAGGATTAGCATCAAGATAAATCCCAAAACAAATTTACCTCCAACAAGGAAAAGTGCCGGCATTGAAGACGAAGACGTTGAGCCACTGATTCTGCGCGAAGACGAGGAGAAGGGTCGGACTCGAGCAGAGCAAGACTTCAAAGGCGAGAGACAATGAAGTTGGAGACGCGGAATCCGAGCTCACGCTGGCAGCGGAGCTCCAGGATTAGCGGTAAGTTGATCTCAAAACAAATTCCTCTGAAACGAGGAAATGCACCAGCTGCGTGGCGGCACGGGAAAAGCCAAACGCGAATGACGCGGACGCAGAAGGCGCGAACGGGAGATTGAATGGGCGGCAACGAGACACCAAATCCGGGAGCGAAGAGATTGAGGGAGGTCCGCCGACTATGAATGTAGTACTGGCCCAGGACGGAGGCGAGCACGCTGCTGAGGCGCGGACGGATGGAAATCCTCATCCTCGATGAGAGTTACGGCCGGCTCGACGTCTCTTCGAGACAGAAGCGTCGGAGGCGAATATGAAGAAAGAAAGATAACACCTGCCTCGACGTTTAGTAGAGATGGAGGCGAGCGGCGTCGACACCGGCGCGAGTGGGATCGCGTTTTGAGCCGAATTTGAGGACGTCGTAGGGGTGAATGAAGAGACTGAAGAAATGCTCGCCTCAACGTGGTGGAGACGGAGGCGAGCAAATGGAGCGTGAGCCTTGCGCCTACGTTGGGCCTCGACGTCGCCGGAGACGGAGGACATCCAACGGATGTAGTGCGCATGGGCAAAAAGAAGCGCGGGAGGCAAGCGCTCATGCGCACAGTAACGGTGGCGACGGGTGGCGGCTGCCATGTTGATGACGACGTGAGAGCCAGCGGCGATATCGTAGAGGGGACGACACCGCGCTGGGCCTCGACGTCTTGAAGACGGAGGTCATCCAGTACAGCAATGAGCCGAGGGCGAAGAGGTGGAGGGAGCGGGAGGGACGGTGGACCATGGGGACGTACGCGAATGGGTGAGTGGTAAAGTCAGTCCAAATCCTCCGTCGTTTCGTTTCTACCGCTTCCAACAATTCCCAAACCCCAACGATACAACGAAACACGTCGATGGGGGAGCCGGCGCGCAAATCGTGGCTGGTAACGCAATTGTGTTGCCCATAATGGCGCGAGGGGGTGAAGACAAGGAAATGTCCACCTCGACGTCTGGATCAACGGAGGCGAGCCGCGAGCGGTGGCGCGGCTACCAGGTGCAGAAAGTAGCAGCGAGCAGCTTGCTGCGCTGTCGACTGAGAGAACGGCGGTGGGGGAAATCTTCGAGACGTTGACACGAATTGGGGCCTCAACGTCTCTTGCAGACGGAGGCCTTCCCGCGTCGTGGGCGGCCGAGTCAACCAGACAGTGGAAGTGGTGAATGAGGTGGAGTGACCGGCGAGACGTCGAGTAGATGGGGTCTCAGCGTCTCTTGAAGACGGAGGTTTCCCAGTGTCGTAGAGGGCGATGGACGAGGAAGGTGGAGAGACGATGAGCGTACACAAATTCCATGATCTTCTCCCCATCTTCTATTCCAGAGAACCTCCCAAGCTACGAAGGAATCTTCTTACGGGGCCTCGACGTCTCTTCAAGAAGGAGGGCATCCCGTTGGTGACATTCTCGTCTTCAGCCTCCACGTCGATGGAAGACGGAGGCGGCTAGGGTGGAAGAGGGGCGAGGTGGTAGTGGATGATAAAGGAGGAGGAGGGAATGGCAGTAGCGACTGCCACGTCGCTGACGGCGTGAGACTCGTCGGCGACAAGGCGGCGTTCGGCTTAACGAACCCGCGGCAGAACGTAGGTGAGTCAACTCACTTCTTCGTTGTGCCCTCCCTCTCATCCTCTCTGTAGGTGTAGACAACACATCCCCCCCCCTCCTCCTCCCTTGCTGGGCTCCTCGTTGCCCGAAACCCCTGGTCGGCATCGTTACCGACATGGACCCCGACGTATCATCTTCGATAACGGTGAGGTCTCCCTTGTGGTGAGACATACACATCGACTCTCTGTCGGTGTAGACAACACATCCCCCCCCTCCTCCTCCCTTGCTGGGCTCCTCGTTGCCCGAAACCCCTGGTCGGCATCGTTACCGACATGGACCCCGACGTATCATCTTCCCCCCGTCCTTCTCGTCACCACCCGCTACGGCGCCCTCACTTTCCGGACCCGACGCACAAAGCAGCTTGCGCTAGGTTCAGGCTTGCCCGCAAACGACGTTCGACCGCCACTAGCCAGCCACAGCTCTGGCAGGAGCTGATTGGGCTATGGAGGCATGTCAACGAACTATCGGCTGCCATGCTCGAGCAGAGCCGCCACATTTCCCAGATTGTGCAGGTCCTCACCCAGCCCCCTCCGAGCTTGTTCCCCGTGCACTCTGAGGAGGACTCGGGACTATGCTCGACGACGCCGGCTGCGCCTTCTCCTCCTGAGCCGGATGCTATCACTCCCGACGTAGCTCCACCCCGCTCTTCGCAGCCTCCGTCGAACTCCGGCGCTCCCCCTTCACCTGCAAATTTCGCGCCAACTCTGCCAGGGTATAGCAGTGCCCCGCTGGCAACCCCAACCTCCCCTTCTGTCCCCTTGCGTCAAACGCCGCGTCGTACACGGGATTCAGATGCTGCTCTTCCAGAACTTCGGGGCATTTTCAATCGGAAAAAGGCGCCTAGTTGACGTGTTTGATGAGAAAAGGTCTGCTGGGATAGACGGGTTTTAGTCTCATGCCCCAGATTAGAGCTTATTAGCAGCCGGTGCTTTTCAAAATATACATGAAAAACTAAGCGAGATCAGTGAAAAACGGAGGCTCCAAACATGCAAAACCTCGAAGACGTCATCGAGAGATGCGGTCAGGCGCATGGCCGTTCCCCGCTCCAGAGTGGCGATCATGACGAAGTAGGACGCTTGCGCGAAAGGTAGAGCTTGTTGCTCGTCGTTCCAAGAGGCTCGCAGGACGGCGAGTAGAGTAGTGAGCGTGTACGCTGATAGAAGTCGCTCAGAAAGGCAACTCAAGCGATGGCACGAATCGGCACGTTGTTTCCTTTCTTGGAACGGTGAAAAAGTGCTGCTCCACTTGTGGTTTTTGGATGACGTTCTTGTGCGTAAAATTTCGTTTTTCACCGGTTGCTAATAAGCTCTATTGCAGCACCGTGGACTGTTCTTCGAACAGATCGTACAGTGTTGCACTGTTTTTATTTTACCACCACTTTTTCGAACCGACGAGGTATTTACTTGTATTTACCTGAGCTTTTGTAAGCGTAGTCGGCCGTATACATCGTATCTTCGTATCATCCCTTCCGTCAAGACTCCAAAATAGCACCTTGATGAATTCGCTGAGTCCTCGGGCATGCGGCCAGGTAGAAAGTCGTTTTGCATGGCAACTTGTAGAGGACTGGTAGACGCGGAAGTCAGGCATGGTGAATCCGCATTGTCGGGGTCATATCATAGGAGACAGAAGAAATATATTGACTACTATACCATACACGGGAGCTCGACGCGTTCGGAGCTCTCCTAGTACGAATAAGAGAACTAGAAAATATAAAAACCGAGCGCAACGTCGTGAAACGGAGCTCGAGGTTTGTCGTAGAAGTCCGAACTCACGCCGTCAGCGGAGCTCAAGGACAGCGGTCTCGGTAGAAGGACGAAAACAATTAGCTGACGCAGGGAGGGAAGGGCTGTCTGTACTGGTGTTGGATGTGGCTGTGGGGTCCAGCAAGCGGACTTCGGTTGTTATTGATCGTGTCGTGTACAGGTCCTGAGTTCCATTGACACTTGATGCGCACTTTAAGTTTGCGGTTTGAACGATGTTCGCTACAACGTGTTGCTACAACGCGCTAAAAGTTTAGTAGTAAAAGCAAAAATAGACACTTTGGACTTCAGCGGGCCGGCAGAATCTTCTACAGATCTCGGTGGTCACAGCGCTGGAGTCGTGATTTCCAGCCCACCTTGCTACGATGGAGCTCTGCGGTGCGAACTGAGCTCTAAAATTGAAATTGTCTATCGTTTTCAAATTAGCTGTAAAGTTAAATTACATAAATTGGGGATAGTTGGGGATTAAAAGACAAGGCTATGGGGAATCCCACCTGCGCGTGTCAGTGCTTCCGTGCGGGCGCCTGATTTAGGGTCGGATGAAATCCGAAATCTCCTCGGCAGGCCAAGCGCTGTGAAGAAAGGGGATCTGCCAGACGAAGGTCAGGAAAATGCCGATTGGCTGAATGGTTGGCCCCTTAGAAAGTGTGCCTGGTTGGTGCGGTATCGAGCCTAATTATAATATTTTAGGGTTTGGGCGACTCGACCATGCCTGATTTGGGGAGATTTGGGGTGGGATAAATCCGAAATTTCCTTGTCACCCAAGATCTTATTAATTAAGTCTCTGGTGCCAAATTAAGCTCCTTCCATCATGACATACTGTCTGTATTTAGTCTTCGCCCCCAGTTCGTGGTGAGAAAAAAACGCGTAAAAAAAAACAAAACAGCCCATGAAAGAGAGTGTTGGAAGAGGTGGTGAGCTACTTTCAGCTGCCTAATGGCTAGCGAAAAAAGTAGGGTCGAGGCCTGTAGGCTTCTTGGGTACATAAGTTCTGCGGTTTGTTGTTGTAAGTACATACCCGTTGAGTCAGAATCCCGATGGGGCTTGATCGATAAGAAAGATAATTAAAGGTTTGTTAAACTTAAAGGCATTGTAATAATTGACCACCCTAGCGGGGGCTCCGAGACTTCTGCCCAATCCCTGCAGACTGTGCTTCGGGAGCTCTGCTCATTTTTCCTGCAACCGCGGGCGCAGTGCGGATTTTATCCGGCTTCAGATGCAATCGCTCCCACACGACCTTTTTCGAACCTTCAGTCCGTCACGCTGTGTCTCGAGGCCCCCAAAATGCGCCAAAAAGAGCAGATTTTGGGGTTTGAAAAAAGAAATCTTCGAAAATTTCCGTTCGGTCACGCAAAATTTTCGGTCTTTCGGGACAGTCGGGGTGGACAGTCTACGTTGCCAAATTGGGATGTTATGAGGGTCTAAACCTCTGCACTAGACTAATTAACTTGTGTAACTCGCCACGCTGCCAATCGAGGCCTTGAGGTGCCTTACAGCGCTTTTCAAGTCGATGCGGAAAACGCAAAATTTCCTCGGAGTGGCTGTGCGGGACCCGGAAACCCCTGCCCGTACAATTGTGCTTGAACGCGAGGATACTGCAGACATATGTGCTTCGTTTACTACTCTAATGAGTCTCCCAATACACTAGACACAATATAAACCCTCCTTGCGCACTGTCCTGTAACCAATGTTCCACAAATCATTGGAGGGGTATTTCTACCTTCGGAGTGGTACAGATGGCAAGTAACAGTGGGGAACGGCTGAAAAGGCGGTGGAATGTGTCTCATAAAGGTGCAGGAGGATTTGATCCAGAAATGGTGACCCAGAAGGGTTGGGGATGGGTCGGGAAGCGGGTACTCCAGACAGATCTGGGCGGTAGGCGGAGTAAACACCGTCGCAAATGCCAAGGACGGAGTATCATGGATTGACGAGTCCTCCCATGAGCTGAGAAGGCAATTTGTGAACAGACAAGGCCGCACAGAGCGACGTACATGAGGCGTATGAGATCCCCTCCAAATGATGGCCCCTTTCGGAATTTTGCCTACCCCGGTCGAGGAACATGACGGAATAGACGACATGTCCTTCAGACTTGACGTTCAGCACAAGAAACTGCGCATATCATGGCAGGAGAGATAGTGGGGAGTCGCAGAAAGCAAGCGCGCGGTTTCCGGGTCCTGCACCGCCACCCTGAGAATTTTTTACGTTTTCCGCATTGACTTGAAAAGCGCTATAAGGCAACCTTGAGGCCTCGAGGCGTGGATGATTCTGTTGAGAAACCCGGGGTGCAGGTAGAAACCCTCCCCATATAAGGTAATATTGCAGAAACCCCCCGCACAAACTTTAACAGATAGGCTGAGATTCTGGACAGAAACCCATTTACGTCAATTCGATGGCATCAGCAAACATTTTAAGGTTGGTCGGCAACACCGTCTTCGTTATTCCTTGCAGTCAGACGAAGATTGTGGGTACCATATCGCCTTCTAGAATTATGCGGGTTGTTCATTGTTCTTCACTGTGAGTTCCCGTCGACTCTGAGAATATGCCGGAGAAGCAGCCGATCCCGAACGCTCGGCACAGCCCCGATGTCTAACGGAGCACACTGGTATCTTGCTTTGAGCCTCATTCGAGGCATCCAGAAGCAGCAGATGAGCGACCACAATATTTCCGTAGGTTGTATGCTATCTGCGAGGCTGCAAGGCTCGTCGGGTGCGGAAATAACAACCTCGTCGGCATGCACACCGTGCACACGGCAATCTAGACTCGAAACCACGAAGAAGGGATGGGCCCCTGGCAATCTGAGACCTACGCAACTGGGAGTTAGCTGAAGCGGCAAGTAAAAGCGTCTGAGAAGGTCAAACCAACCTTCAGCATTGTTGCCGTGCCCGCTGCCGAGTCGGCAGCCTGGGCCAATCACCTTCCCAAATTGGAAGGGTCTTTGAACCCCGGGCTTCTACATAAAGATTCGGAAACCCGGGTTTCTGGATAGAATTATCCCTCGAGGCGTTGGCTAGGACCCCCGACAACCACCTATGATGCCTGCCCGCGAAATTTTCGATTCCGATAAAACATGCCCAAAAATTGCGCGCACCCTGCCCGGATTCGGATAAGAAATCGACCATCGACGACGCCAACCCTGCCCCACAATTCGGATAAATCATGGAGGCTGGGGGCCAAGGCTGGTTCAGATTCAGATAAAAGATACCCGGGACTCCTCGGACACAAGTTCCACCACTGATTCTCACCAAATTGGGCCAACTTCGAGGTCAATCAGGTACAATCTGACGAATTTCCCACCAAAGACACATTTTCTACCTATTTCGGGGAACTTTCGGGAATCAGGTGCCGCAAAATTCGGCAAGCGCACCACAGAAAGCGAAGAACAGCATTCAAACTACATGACAAGCTTCCGCATTACTCAAAGGAGCTAGAGGAGCCACCCAGACGCGTCAAGAGATAAATTGCGAATTTTTGCGATTTTAGCCGATTTTTTGAGGCCTGGTTCACCGTCCGGATAAAGCATCGACCTCTTGGAAGGCCTGGTTCGGATTCGGATAAGATCTTCCCCATTTGGGGTCCGGATAAGATGTCCCAAATCCCAGATTTTTCGGGGCAGGCATCATAGGTGAATGTCAGAGGTCCTCGTTGGCTGTCTCGACAAGTTGCCGTCCGACCACGTCACTCACGTACATACGTTGCTTCCGCTCTTCGATTTTCTCAGGACCTTGAGGCACCCGATATCAGCCGACATCATACTGATATCATGGTCTGTGACAAGTCTTATCCTACCCCATGAGCGCCCCTTCTGAAAAGTCCCTCCCCAGCGTAAACGAGCACAACGGAGCGTCAAAAGCGGTGGAAAATGAGGAAGACGCCTACAAGACCTTGAAACTCGGAGTATGGCGCATTTTGCTGCCGAACGAGATTGTCTCGGGGGGTATCGTATCCGCAACGAAGCATAAGTGTCGCGCAATTGTCCAAGCGTATCCCGTAGTCCAGCAATTTTTCCGACAAGTCTACGACCTCAATCCGCACCTCTGTCTCCTGTTCATTGCACTGAAGTTATGGGGCGAAATCGAATCAGTCGTGTTTTTGTATGTTTCTGGGCGACTACTGCGCATCGTGCATTTTTCTTCTTCTCCCTGTTTCGACTCTTTCTGACTCTTGACTGCGAATTTGGATGCAGATAGAAGTCGGGATTACTGAAGGCCGGCCAGACAGCTCCGCCATTCTCCAAGCACTTCTCGCGCATCTGATCTGTGTCACCGTAACTGCCACTGCGCGCTGGGGGCCGTAAGTCTTTATTTATTCTATGCCCTCTGCGGGAAATCCTCATCAGATGCCAGGGACTATGTATCGCCCATCCTCGAAAACACCGTCTCCATGCACTTCGATGACTACCTGCTGCGAGGTGTTTGTGAGAAATCTTTCCGCGAAGTATGGAATACTCACTTCATTACCAGCGAAACTGCACCTCGATATGCCTACGGCCGCGGGTACGGTTGCCTCTAATCAATCAGTTGTTTCCTGACGAGTAACTAGTAATAGAACCCAAGCTTTGGCCTTCCATGCGTGGATCTCATTCGATGGTCTTTGCGATGCGTTCATGCGGCTATTTGGACTTGTCAGCCAGCTTTTGTATATATCCCAGCAGCCGAACGCCGGTCTGCTATTTACGGTGATAGCCTTGGCACGGCTTGTGATGACGTTGGTGAACGAGAAGACCCTTTGGCTCCAACGTGAATAAGTTGGATTCGAGCCGTACATCTGACTAACGCGATCTGTTCCCAGCACATGTCGCATATTCGGACAATGAGTCGTACCTGCGTCTGAAATCGCTAGAGACTATGGGGCAGTCCCGATTTTGAGGGGATATAATATCCGGTGGGATTGCCGAGTGGATCACTGAAGGTATGCTTCGCATTCTTTCGATCAAGCTTAATAGCTGACGGAATATTTGGAGAGTACAACGGAGCAAAAGATGCCCTCGGTACAATTGGCTCCCAACATTCGTGGACGTTGTACGCCATGGAGACCTCGCCCTTGAATCAACTTCTCGCTGATTGGTCAGGCGCGTTACCTACGGTTGGCGCAAATCAAATCTTCAGTGATCGAAGATTTAATTTTACTTTTCAGATGTACTGGGCACTGAACGCGCTCCTCTATCCCTCTCCCTTCCATCCGTCCAGAACTCGGGAAAAATGTGGGTCATCACGATATGCAGCTGACCATGCATCAATTTCGTCTTTGGATATCCCAACCAGGACGGAAAATGTGCGGGAGCTTACAAAATTCGTGGTCAGTAGCTCGTCGTCATCAAGCGGAATCATGCCGAGGTCAACTGACTCAGTTCCGTTTGAATCCTCCTCCAAACGGATAAACTTGGATGCGACGGTTAACAGCTTTTCCTCAAAGTGCGAACTCAACTCTTCATACATGTCTTTGAGAGGATCTTCCGCATTTGATTCAATCGCTGTAACTGAGTCAGTAGCGGGCCCATCTTGAATTGGGACTCGCCGTCGAAGTCTTGAAATGGGGTCCACATTCGAGTGAACACGCCCAGCGCGGTGAATAATTTTGAGTCCAGGGTAGGCCGAGAAAACCGTTCCCCAAGTGACAAGTCGTCGATTGACGTTCTGAAATGTTCGGCTCCATGTCAGCGCTGCGTGGTCCGTGATAGCAGCCACAGTTTCACCTTCGAGAAAAGGTTGAAATTTGATCAGCGCTTCTTTGAGGGCGAGAGCCTCGCGCTCGGTGGGAGAATAGTTGCGTTCAGGTGACTTGAGAACGCGGGACCAGTAACTAATGACTCGTTCAATGTGAACGGTCGTGTCTTCAAAGTTAGAGGCCCAAGGTCAACGCCTTTCACTGTCGTAACAAGAACTGGAACAGGCTCACTACTTTTATGTGCACGCTCCAATCGCTCGTAAAGGCGTGTTCCGCGTAGATCTCGAATCAAAATCGGTTGGACTTGCTGCAAAATCCCTGCGAGTCCGTAATCACACGCATCGGAATAAACACGATATGGTTTACCAGCCATCGCATATCCTCGAACCGGAGCGTTTGTCAGTACTTGCTATTCCACTTTGAATCCTTCTTGAGTAATTGAAAGAAGGGATGCGCGATCCACGCGTAGAAGGGAACGTACGATGAGAAATAAACCATCATTCCCAAAAAATGTTGAAGTTCTTGGGTATTGCGCGGCTCATCAAGTTGAAGTATAGCGTCGACCTTCTCCTTATGAGTTGAAACACCAAGGCGCGACACCTTTTGACCAAGTAAGAGTAAAGATTGATACCCAATATGGCACTTGGGAGGCGAGAGCGTAATATTCGCGTCTGCGATAGCCTTGAATACGTGGTCTAAATGTTGAACATGATCTTCGAAAGTTAACGAATAGACAACGATATCATCAATGTAAACCAAGGCGAATACCCACAGGAATGGTGCCAACACATTTTGCATAACGCGTTGAAATACGCTTGGCCCGTTGCGATAACCAAACGGCATTCGATGAAATGGCCATAGTCCGCGATGCGTGCGGAATGCCAATTTCTCTGCAGATCCCGGCGCCATTGTCAACTGAGTGAAGCCAGCGAGTGCATCGAGTGTTGTAAGCCATTGAGATCCGGAGAGTGCTTGAAGGATCTCGTCTTGACGAGGCAGCCCGAATTCGTCGGGAACGACCATTTCATTTAGCTTGCGCAAGTCAATTACCATTCGAGGCTTACCATTCCGGTAGACGATAAAGACAGGAGCTGCCCATGGGCTTTTAGACGGCTCAATTACACCGAGCTGAATCCAGGAGTCCATCTGTTTGTCGATCACTTCTCGATTAGCTGGCGACACGGGAAACGGAGGTAAGGAAACAGGTTCTGCACCTGGTTTCATGGGAATTTCGACCTGAACCTCATAGTTTCCTAGTCGGCCATCGAGACCGAATGCCATCCTGTTGCGCAGTACTACCTCTTCGAGCTGTTTCGTTGCTCTGGTGTGATGTCAGAAGAAATGTCGATTTCCTGCAGTAGTTTGTCGCCCGGAACAAAGTCAGGAGGTACTTCAGAGGTTTTTGGACCGCCTTCAAGTGGTTCTTCCGCCAGAGGATCGTCAGGATCTGTCGCATTGCGCTGGGCTTTGGACGAGATATTGGTGACTGACTGCACAGATTGAGTACCCGAGTTAGGTTTCTTGTGTTTTCCAGGACGGCAGAATGGGCAGGAGTCATCTAAATTGAGTGGTGTGTGCTCCGAGCAACCAGAATCGTCGCCAGATGAAGCAGGAGAAGAGGAGGGTTTTGACAGCGGCACGGAATTTGCTTCCGTTGATCGGTCCGAAGTCCGGTGATCAACTTTGATCCCCGCTGTCGAAGCTTTCATTGCCTCGGCTCTCTTCTCATCTGCCACTATGTTCTCTGCGACAAGATTCCTCATCAGCGAGGCGTGCGCGTTGATCCTCGTTTGCTGCTCCTTGGAATACCTGTCCATTCTATCCAACCAATTCTTGGGATTTCTGGATTTACCAACAGTCTGACCAGCGGCAATTATCACTGGAGTTTGCGAGAAATTGGCGATATGAAGGATTGGTTTTTCCCTCGAGATCAAGGTATCCGCCGATCCATACATATCATCTCCGCATCCGTTGTTATTGATCTCTCTTTCCACAAACAGAGAATCTTGACCCGGTGGAAAATAAGCTCGCACTTTAACAGCGACGCTGGTTTCCGGTGGAATAACAACGCGATCTGTCGACCAAACATCTGCCTTACCTTGCCGAAGCCGTAATTTACGCTTCAGCTTCTGGTTTCGGCGATGAACTTTACCCTTGGGTCCTTGAGATTCGCCTCCGAGGTGAGTCTTGACTTTGAAAGCATGTCCCTCATCGTCAACCATCGAAGACGTCGAAGTCTCAACTCTGAGTACTCTATCGGAGTCTCCAAAGCGAAGGTAGGCCTTCCCTTCATTCCTAACAATGGAAATCGAATATTGATCAGCAAAATCATTTCCTAGAATGAACGGAGTCGACATTCCCTCTACAACGTAAGCTTCTACAGTTAATTTCACTGGTCCATCCTCCGTGTGGAAGAATAAATCCAGGCTAACAAATCCAGAGATAGAAGACTTTCCAGTTACTTGAATCAGATTAATCTGATGACCGGATTTTATCTTCGGTGGGTTTGTTAAATTTTGCAGAGTCTTCCGTGAGATTAATGTGATGTCTGACCCCGAGTCTATAATGACAGGAATAGGATCAATATTCAAACCTCCGACTGTAGCGGTCGCTTGAGTTGCACTAGCACCAAGAAACGATGAACCAGATGGTCGCGCCATATGTTTTCGCAGTTCTATGAGCGGTTTGAGTTCGGAACTCGGTGAGCCTACCACTCGATAATTCACAGCCTTGATATCTCGAGCTAACCGTCTTCTAGAACGTCGGTTCAGTGCAGGTTTCGAATGAAACGTTGAACAAGCTTCAGGTATTGAGTGTGAGTGCGATTCCGAGTCATCCGATGCAGTTGCCGTTGCCGATTCTTCCAAGTTTCCGGATTTCTCCCCCCCCCCCAGGGCTGAGTTACTCGTTTCCTCGTCAAGAGGTAAAGAGGATTCAGTAGTCTGGAGGGGTTCTTCAAAACCCTGCTGAGAGAAGACATCAGTACGTTCAACTGTTTCGGATTCGGATTCCACATCACTTTCCAATCCATAATACAGTTCATCGTATTCATCCTGTGCTTCAAGATCATCGCTGGTTGCACTCGCCAGGTTAGCACGGGCAGCTCGGTTGCCTTTGAACGAATGTTTGCACTCGTTATCCCAATGTTTTCCGCTCCCACAGTGCCTACAAGGTCGCGCGCCTTTGGATTCTGGAGTAGCTCGTTTAGAAACATTCTTATCGTCTTTAGGGAATTTTGGTGGCCCAAGGTTTGCAGACCAACCCACTAAATTCACTCGAGCGGAGCGTGGAGTAAACCGTTGATTGTCACGTTCACGTTCACGATCTCGGTAAGAATTTTCTCGTTCGTTCCTATCCAGTTGCATTAAAGCGTCTTCGTGGTAGCGAATAGCGGCTTGGAATTTCACGACAGTGCGATACATCTGAGTTGTAAGGATGGTATTCCAAGTTGAAGGTGCGCCGTCCATTACTTCCAACATGATTTCTGAATCGTCCATAGTATAGACCATGTTGATAAGGTCCACTTTGCGAATGAAATATTCACTCGGCGTCTCACGCGAGTGTCCCGCGTCACGATAAGAGGCTCTATTAGCTCTCCCTTTCTGACGATCTAACCACTTACGATTCAGGAAATATGTTTGAAAAGCTTGGCGTAAGGTGTCCCAATTCCTTTCAATGTCAGAGCGGTAATCCAAAGGTAGAGACCAATACCAGGTTTCGGCGTTTCCTTCAAGCCTTTTGGGAACAATTCGTCCTAACTGGCAGAAGACAGTTGGCGATTCTCGCGCGATGTCGTTGATTTTCAAGATCCATCGCACGATTGTGTCAACATTCCCGTCCCATTTAGGTACGTTTTCCTGTTTCAACTTGATTTCAAAGTGTGCTTCCTTGATGGTAGGAGTTGCGTTATTTGCAATCGGAATAGCCGGCCCAATATTTGAACGACGATTAGGCGCTCCGAACGGAGCTGTTGGACGACGTGCAGAATTATCTCGGTCATCGTCAGAATTATCATCATCGTCGCCCCCTCCAGGATTACCCGCTGGCGCGTGGTTCTGACGATTGTTTGCAGGTGTTGATGGTGGTCCTGAACGACGTGTAGCATTACGACGGCCATTATTATTGTTGTCGTCGTTCCCGTCGCCAGAATTACTACCCGATACATTTCCGCCAGCGCGACGTCCTATTTGGGAGACTGAAGAAAGAGGGTTATCACTGCGCATATGAGGAGGTACGTCACGCTGTCCAGAAGTTCCTTGATAAGTCATTCTCCGCATCTGTTCAGATTCTCTCGGGACAGAAGCAGTTCTTTGCGAAGACAAAGGTTCTTCTTCAAAGACAGTTGGAGCAAGCATCTCAGACAGACGTCGATTGCCTTTCGGTACGCCAGATTGAACTCCGTAGTTACCAAATCTAACGCTAGTGTCTCGAACAAGAGGATAAACCGTTGAATCTGAACTCAAGTCCGGTTGTGAACTCAGTCTGTCTATCATAGATTTTCCGCTCAATCTTGACGTCCGAGTACTAGTGTTTTGGATCTGGGTAGCTGCAGCAGTGACATCGGCGTCGAATGGTTGCGGTCTGTTGGCCAAGAAGTCATGATATGTAGAGAGCAGGGTAAGAAAATGTTCTACTTCAATTCGGAAGCATACACCCAAGATTTCGAAGTCATTCTCTCTGTAGATATCTTCAATATCATTCCCCTTCTCTCCCCATGACGGCAAGCGCGGAATAGCTTTACCAGCCATTTGGAACGACTCCTCGGCAGCGTTACGCAAATCATAAAGGGATTGCATAAGGACCTGATATTCATAGAGGGAAACCCGATAGCAGTAATGTCCGTCTCGCGTTGCAAACCTTTCCAACACCGTCAAGGTTTGATCAAGCTGTTCAAATGTTTTCACAAATACAGTCTTATAAAGAAGACGAGAGGGTTTCAAGGCATCAAGGAGGAAGGTCTTACCAATGACATTAGAGACTTTGCGCAGAGCCACCGGTAGCCACCCAGTGGCTTTCACGGCATGCGCTGTGGAGCGGCTACGGCATATGGTGGCTCGTTTGGTGGCTCGTCGCCCGCGGGACAGGTGGGGCTTCAGGTATCTACATGGTATCTCTGTGACTATACCTCAATGTAGGGAGGTGTCGTGGTTAGGTTACCAGTTTTCCGCTTTATTTGGTGCGTTTTTGGCCGGTTCTTGCAAAACCGACGGTTGGCGTGGAACCTTGGTGTGCTTTCTGGGGGTTTGGGAGCCTAGTGCTTCGAGGTCATCCAGGGGGGTGAAAAAATGCCGAAGAAAATGAATTTCAAGTTGTTCTTCCAGCCACCGAATGAGCCACCATATGCCGTAGCCGCTCCACAGCGCATGCCGTGAGAGCCACCGGGTGGCTCCCGGTGGCTCTGCGCAAAGTCTCTATTAGCTCCTCTAACAAGAGCTTCGATGCGTCTCGACATAATCTCTGCATTTTTCCCTATCCTTCGTGCTGGTTTAAGTGTTGGCATATCGACCATGGATATATGAACATCGATATCGTCAAGATCGATGCTGTCATCGTGAATAGGTCCCTGCAGGTCGGTAAGATCTGGTAAGTCGAAATGTTCATGTTCCAAAATGTCCGCGCCGGAGTTATCAGCGTTGGCCGTAGAGAGGTAAGAGGGGTGGATGTGCGAGGCGGACGAGCAGTCTCGCTTGGTGAAGGTTGTCGGGAACGAGGTTGTTCCGTAGTAGTAGTAGACATGTTGAACGGCGTTGAGTTTAACTTGTTGAAAAGCCGTATAAAGCAAGGAAGCTCCCTGTGTGTCCACCAGTGTTGAAGATTAGCGTGATATTTGAGTGAGCGCGAGTAATCAATACACGCGTTTGAGAGCGAAAATAAAATAGAGCTCAAACCTCCTATATATTCAGCGAATCCAACTTAGTTAACTCAAGCGGTTTTCAGCGAGAACTTATCTCGCTGAGGCTAGTTGGAGTAAACACAACCTAGCACCGTCTGTACCTGTAATACCAGAAATGAGCGCGAAGCTTTCACTTAGGGTTCACACAATAGTTAGTTAGAACTACGTAGATTGATGGGATAGAAAAGATCATCCTCCACAAGAGGGGAGGGCTCCTCATTTATATGTAGAGGCTACAGCTGAGGCTATGTCAATGCTATGTTAATTGATATCAATACACAGGACTGAAGGCTGTGAGTAGGCAGTACTTACAGAGCCTGAGCACCGCAACCATTGAGACGCGTTTGCAGTGAGTCACAGTCACCTGACTGTGACAACTCGTGGTCTTGCTGTAGCAAGACTTGTCAAAAGTCGGCAGAGCTCGGCATCAAGTCTCACAACTTAGACGGAAGAGTTTTCGTAGGTTCCACGAGCTATGTTGGGTACATAATGGAAGTATCCATAACAGCTATACACCGGACGCCCTCCGTCTGCAAGAGACGTCGAGGCCCGGCTCTCAATAAACACTCGTCGCCGCTTCGGATACGCCCATACGCCGCTTAGCGCCGCTTTGACTTTCGAAGGTTTACGCTCGAGCGAATTCTTCATCTCAATCCAGGACGTCTGGAGCATTTTCCATGGAAGGACTATCATCGAGGGGGACGAGGAGGAGTTTGGATAGAGTTTGAATGGGATTTGGGCTCGTAGAGAACCAAGTGAGTTCGTACTCCCTCCAGACTGCAGCGCCACTCGCCGTGCTCTCGGAAAGCCCGTCACCCGGATGCTCTCCGTCTGCAATAGACGTCGAGGCCCGGATCTACTCCTACGCTCCCGCGGACGGGTAACCTCGTCGCCTACGCAGGTCTTCTGCGACCGGGAAATTGCCACCACCTCCACCGGACGCCTCCGTCTTGAAGAGACGTCGAGGCTCGACACTGTCCCGATGTTCTGCCGTCGCACTCACGCCCGCTGCGCGCTCGACGAGTCTTCGCTATCGTACGCGCCGGTGCAGCCTCGCCCGTCCTCAACGGACTGTCAGCGCGAGAGCATGTCCCAGTGAGCCGCTGCTCGCTCGTCTTCAACGCATCGCCACCGCGCTGCGCGGAATTCGTCTCCATTCGACGTTACGCCGTCTATTTCCTCGCCTCCGCCGTATACCTCCGCTTGCGATCTTCCTCGCCGCCACCACCAACTCTACCACCTGTGCGTCTGCTCGGGCGACTGTCAAGACCGGATGCCCTCCGTCTCCACGACGTCGAGGCCCGGTTCGACTTGACGAACGCGTCGCAGCCAACGTCTTCTACGTCGCCGTCGACGCGGGACGTATCTCGTGTGCTCTCGACGCATCGCCTCGAGCTGGACGTCCTCCGTCTACAAGAGACGTCGAGGCCCAGCTCCATCGTCTACAGCCGCCCCTGCCGCCCACGCCGCTGTCTCGGGGCGGCTTACGTTGCCCATATCTCGACTCGGAAACGGTCTCCCCGCGCGCCGCCGTTCGGGCGCGCCAACGCGCTACTTCCGACTTCGGGCCAGATACGCCCCGCCAGCGTTACCACCCGCGCCGCCGTCTCGGAACGCGCAAGCCACGTCGGGTGCTCTCCGTTTACGACCGTCGTCGAGGCCCGGCGCTTGCTAACGCGGTAATCCCGGTCTCCCGACACTTGAGTCGATCCGACGACGCTCTCGCTGTCGCCGCCGCCTCCTGCGCCCTCGCCTGTATGACCTCAGTCTACCGCTCCAACCACTCGACGCGACGGTTTCCAGCACCAAACGTCCTCCGTCTTGAAGAGACGTTGTCGTTAAGGCTTGACATTGCCCCAACGCTCTGCTGTCGCCCTTACGCCCGCCACGCGCTCGCTGACTATCAGCGTCAACCAGCTCAGGCAGATCTTCTTCGCAATCTGACTCGTTCGACGACGTTCGGTGCCAACTGTCATGGCTGAAGTGTACCACATCGGGCTGGAACGCTAGAGCAGCACAGCCAGCCGCTTCATACGCAGCTTCTCTGGCGACACAGTGATGCACAAAACACAAAAAATCCTAGCTGAAGGTCATTGCACGCAAAATAAAAATCAACGGGCACTACGTGCCTCAAAATTTGTGTAAGTGGAATCAGAGAAGTAAGGAATCGTCACGCGGCGTAAATCAACAGCGTACTCGGCATGACCAAGAGTAACCGGAATTGTAAAATTTATATAGGAATTTCAATGGTCAACCAGCTTTGATGGGTCCAGCTCTTACTTATAGCATGTTTTCTCTGACTTGCATGACATAAACACCGATTGGAACATCGGACAGCCAGAGAAATATTCGAAATTCAGAAATTTCCCAATTTGGCAATATCTGCGTTTTTAAAATAGCAATTGGACAGATATGGGGTCAATAAGTACTTGAAAAATGGGATTTAGATCTTATGATAATGTACATGAAATGCCAGAATTTAGCATCCTAGTCTCCACCTTTTGTGAGACGTTAAAAACTGGGCATAATGTTCAACCATCATAACATAAATAATTGCAATTCGAATAGACGCACAACAAAGAGCACAGTGGACCCAAACTACTTCATATGCAACAGCATATACTTCTACCATGATTACAGTACCAATCCTCCCTGCGGTTCTGTGTGCTAGCTTGCCATATATAGGCAATTTGTGATTCCGGTTACTTTTGGTCATACCGAGTAGATGTACTCGGGATATCCTGAGTCACCCCCGCGTATCACCTCCGCCACATGGCGCACGCGCGAGTTTCCTCTAATGCAAAGTCGAAGCCATCTAATAGCTTGCCTGATACGTGAGACACCGGTGTCGAACGCAGCAAAACTCTAAGGGTGAGGTTTTAAACTAAAGAGTCTCAGCAGTATTTGACTTACATTGGCAGCTGAATCCTCGAGCAGCGGAAATGGGTTGTCCATGTCTGCGGAAAACTCGGTCATTATCTGGAGCAATCCACTCATATTTATAGCCTCTCCCTCAATCTCGTTGCCGTTAGTGTCCCGCATGATCGAAATTCATCTGTTTCTGGTTCCATTTCGTAGCCCAACTCACGACATTTCATTTGCATTTCATATCAAGCAAACCTTCCGATTCACAGGTTCATTTCTCCACGTCCAGTTGCCCAGATGAGTCTACCGGTTGAGAGTGTCCTCGCTGCAGACATCGAGTTTTCCCTCCAGAACCCTCATATCTCTTTGATTATCGTGGGCTGGAATGATCAATAATTGTGAGTGGTCGGGTGGTTGACTTCTTCCAAGATATGTTCTATCTTTGCAGTACAGATTCCCAAACGAAGCAGGCTTTGTGAACCTGGCTTCAACTTGGCCCTCGCCGCGGCCCAATTGCATGCACACAAAGACCATGGCTTGCATACTCCCCTGAATAACGAACAACCGCTTGCTGTGAGTGGTCAACCATCCACTTGGCTCAATATACGTCTCTAAAATAGTTTGACCAATTCACAAGCGAAGCAGCTCTTGTGAAAACAGCTTCAATTTCACCCGGCCAGTCTTTTATTTCTATTGCATGAACCTCTGGCTTAAATACAGTGTTATTTAGCGTCTCTCCGCCCAGTTTCTCTCCTTCGCAATATTTAAATGCCTCCCCGGAGTAACCGAAATGACAATGCGAATGCAGCTGCTGCTGCTGCCCCGCAAGATCCACCACCCGCTGGTCGCACTACTCGTTCAAGTGCTCAGGCAGTAGCTGGACCTTCTCGCCCCACCCGTGGTCGTACCACTGCTTCGCGTACCGTCAGCGACCAAGAATCGCGCGGATTTGCACCTCTTTCGTGTTTGTATTCCAGAGGTGCTAACTCGTCTCAACCTCAGCAACGCAACCGGGGGGTGCGACAATAATACCTACGTCTTACCGGCCAGCTCAATCATCGGGTACCAGTCCCGGATCTGGTTTGTTTTTTTTCTTTTGACGAGAATTTCTTATCGAGTTCTCAAATTTGTCATAAGACCCGTTTTTCTCAGGGCATCGCAGCCTACACAAGCATCCGGCTCTCGATCTGGTTTGTTTGTGTCATTCCTTCTTCTCGGCTTGCTGACGAATATACAATTAAAGGTTCTACACCCAATCCTGTACGTCTATCTCTTTTCCCTTTCCAACTATCTCAATTTGATATCTCCTCAAAGGCGACAGATGATCCGAGAACTCCTAGCCATGCTCACCGTGTAGCCAATGAACTGGCATCGCGTCTTGCTCAAAATACAGCGATGGCTAGCCCTGGTCCGCGGCAGCGTGACCGTCGTCCTTATACACATACCACGGATTCCTCTGAGTCCGAGGAATTTCCAGTCGTCCAACAAGCTCCTCGACGCTTGGTTCGTGCGCCAGCTGCCGCCGCTGCTAATGCATTGTCACTCAACGTCTCGGGCAGTGATTCAGACGACAGTTTTGATCTTTCGCAGCCGGCAGTGCAACCCACCCCCCAGCCGGCTCCACAACCAGCTCATCGTGAGTCTCTTTTGAATATTCTGTTGAGAGTCTCATTTCAAGTTCTATATCCTCAACTGAATCAGACGACGACTCTGTCAGGTCCATCGCCACACAGATTGTGTTGTAAGTCCCCGTTTCCTTACACCCTGAGCACTAAACCCTCAGTGCCGCATTAGACAATCTCCCGAAAAGCCAGCCATCGCAAAGAGTCCATTCCCTCGGGAGTTCGCTCAGGACATGGACGGTGACTTTCGCGCCATGGATTCACTTACCGGAACTCGCTTTACAGAGGTGTTCCAGAATAAGTTCGTGCATGGCACATTCTACTCTCATTTCAATACATGGAAGGCAATGTCGGAAAGTGATGAAGGCAAGGTCCTCCTTCAGAAGGCGATAGATAGCGGAACAGATGCAGAGGGTAGCTGGACTCGGCTATTGAAACGGTTTGGCAAAACGTCTGCAAAGTAGCATATGAATATTTCTGCATTGTAATTACTGGAAGACCAAACCCACGCCGCGAACTGTCACGCATCTGTGACACAACGTGACATGCTCCGCCAAAGTTTGTTCCTTGCTCGCTGCCTTTTTTCGCCTCCATTTTTCCGCTGCTCCGACTCAACTCACAGTCAAATTGCCGTTTTTCACCGAGATTTGCGGCGCCCCACTTCGTGGACCTGCCGCTCGGTGAAAACGGCAATTTTCCTGTGAGTTTCGCTGGAGCAGCTCCAAAATTCCGAGTCTCTGATCGGTTTTCTTACCTCCTTTGTATCATTTGTGAATGGGATTCTTTTGTTTGTGTTATTTGATCATTGGGTTTGGGTGTCGGGCGCCGGCCGGACGGCTGGGGTTTTCCACCCCAGACCCCGACCGCTGCGCGGGGCTTTCCGCTCGCCGCGGAGGCCCACTGCGTGGTGCAATGCTATAGGTCTAAGTTCTCAGAAATACAACTTCAAGGAACAAAAGATTGCGCGGGTTGAGACTCGAACTCATGACGTTGAGGAAAACATAAAACTTGAGAAGACAGGTTCTTCAACCACTAGAACACAGAAGCTTTCTGGATACTTTCTCATCTCGGGATAGGTCAACCCCAACGTGACGTGACAGATGATCGTCACAAGTTCGCGGCGTGAGTTCAAATTTCTAATTACTGCGGTTAAATCAATAGGAGTATCTTGCCACATTGAAAGTGCTGCTCCCCACTCCATCCCTTGTCACGTTCGCAGCTATCCAGCTATACAGCCCCATCAAAAGGTTGCCTTGACCCAACCATCCACTTCGCCATGGCTCCTGCAACTTCGGGCTTCGCTCTTACTCGAGAGTGGCTGTAAGCTTCCCAGTTCTCCAGTCAGAATCAAGTGATTGAGCAGGTTTTTTCCCCCAGGCTCGCGCAAGAAAAGAAGAGAGGTGGTGACGGAAAGCTTACCGCACCTCAGCTTTCGGTACAATTGTTTTCAGAATGGGTTCCTCTATATCTGAGACTTGATTTTCAGAATGTACTGCGTGTGCACCTGAAAAAAACCTCCCTTCGTCCGAAACTTAGCACCTACATTGAAGCCGTTGACGCCATTATTGGCCAAGACCCAGCCATTGTTGTGCACTGGGGGAACATTGCTGCTGGGGAGGAAACCGACCTCACTGAGATCGACAAGGCATTCATAAAGCTGTTGAAGGCTGGGCTCATCAGTATTCCGGTCGGTCTTCTCTCTGCACGAACTTGAAAAAGAAAACGTTACTCAGTCTGAGCTCCACAGGATGAGTCAGTTCTGGTTGTCGAAAAGCCAGCTACTAAGGTCTGCATCCTGTCTCTCAGCTACAGAGTTAGCTATTCATTCACTATTAAGACCAAGAAAAGATCCGCACCAAAGAAGGACCACCGCCAGCCTGACGATCCCGATGTTGACGACCAGAGCAGCGATCTCAGTGACCTTCCGCCTGCCGATGACAAAAGTGACGATGATGACGATGACAGCGATGAGGATCACGAAAATGGAAAGAAAAAAGGGAATGAAAATGAAAACGAGAGCCAAAGTGGTTTTCACCGTAAGTTTTGGCACTCTTTTCTCTGAACCAAATCTCTGATTATTTTCAGCTCCTCTACCGTACTCTGAGTTCACTGACAAAGTGGCGGGCTTCCACAAGTACCGTATAATTACGTTCAATTCGGATGTCCCGCGTCACGCACCCCCGTGTCGATCCGAACTTTGCGTTTTGGTCCCGCCGTCACGCTGGTCGTTGTCGAACGTCTTGAGCGTCACGCTGAGAGAAAAAGCGTCCAAATCGTGCAAAAAAGAGAAGATTTTGCGGTTTTGAAATTTTTTTCTTCGAAATTTTGCCCCTGGTCACGCAAGATTTTCCGTTTGTCGAATTGAACGTAATTGTACGGTACACATGGCGTGGAGACAGGGAGGAGCTTTTCGATGAGCTGGGTCTACAATATTGGCGTTTTCTCTCTCGCCGTGAGTGATGTCGCCTACCGCACATCCATAAATCACACATTAACCTTGAGAGCCGTCGCTGTTGCCAAATTCATTCAGTTTGGTGCATGTGATCTTACTTTTCCGCCACCACCGCTAAGTATTTCAGCTCATTTGTGGTCAATGCATGCAACAAGGTCTATTGATATTGCGACGTTCTGCTGTCCATACTGAGTCACCGAGTCAAAGGTACACTAGATATGTAGCCCCGCTGATATTGTTCTTTTATGACACTATGTTGTGGTTTCCGAAATTGCTGGTCATATATGACCTTCTAGGCTATGGCAGGGACGGTCCTGGACAGAACATATCATATACCCATGTCAATAACTCCCTCAAGAGCCGTTTCAATTTGTAGAAGCCCAAAGCGTGGACTTGTGGGCAAACCCGGCTTACCGACACCTTTCCTGGGCATTCTGGGGTTCGTAGCATGCTTTGCGCGGGGTCCTCGACGTCTTGGGCGTCAGAAAAGTGGTCCCGGAGAATTCTCTTGAAGGTAGAGAGCATTGGAAGGTGCGCCAGAAAGTCGCGTCGAAAACTCTTCGGCCGAAAACAAAGCGTGGACTTGTTGGCAACCGTAACTTGGAATTAACACTCCGCAACAGATTCTGCATACCAGGTGTTTTGGCACATACCAGCCGATTCTGCTTTCCCCCCTTCCTTCGAGGATATGCTTGGCGGTCCACTCTTCACTTTCAATCCTCTTTCCGAGGAATTGGTCACCTTTCGTCCAGACCTTGCTCCACCGGAAAATGCAGGCTACGTCCATCTCACCCCGGCGTGGGGTCCCAGCACTTCTCAAAGGGTCGTCTTTTGCATCAAGGAGTACGTTCTTGGACCAGAACACCACCACGCTGCTAGTGAGCAGTGCTCGAGTCGGAATCGCTATTTGGTGGATGATTTGATGGATTTTGGGCCGTCTTTGCCGCGATTTTGTGCCAAAAATCCTCGTTTCACAGAGAATGTAGTAGTAGACTAGGTTTCTTGACCCCAACTAATGATTTTCGAGTCGAAATACGATGAAAATGCCGAAGTTGCATTCAGGTTGCGGAGGGAAAGGCCTGATGTCACGCAGTCACAGGCTGTCACTACGCCAAATAGGGAGACGCAAGTTGGCGCAGGACCAAGCAGGACCGGGCAAGATAGAACCAAAACAAAGGTTTTGGTCGAGGGGTTTTGTCAGATTCGACCTGCAAGGTACTTTACAGACAGGTTTTCCTGAGTTCCGCCGAAAAACGAAAATGTCATGTGATGTTCGTCGAAGGTGGATGGGGGGCAGGGTACGGACCAACGTGATGAATCGCGGGGAGGCTGAGGCGCAGAATGCCCTGGGTGAACAAATGCAGAAGGTGCCGTGGAAGTCAAGGGAGTCCGAGTCGACGTCGGCAATGCGCCAACTTGTTGCGATGGTGTACCTTGGTTCGGTTTAAGCCCCATCGTGCACTGTACGAAACAATAGGTACTGACCTATACAGCTTGACATATGGACTAGAACAGTGCCGTGGTTGGCCCCAGCTTTGAAAGTCTTTCCACATTTTGGGCAGGGCGGAGGAATATACGGGGAGTATGAAATAGAAGCCGAAGAAGGGGGATTTTAAACTCGCGCCGGGAACTTTGTCACAAATGTGACTCTGTCACCAGTTCCCGGCGGTTCCCACGCCCCAGCCCTGTGATGTATCAGTCTTTGTAATCACAGAACGCCTCGCGGCAAGCGCTGGCACCACGCAGTGGGCCTCCGCGGCGAGCGGGAAGCCCCGCGCAGCGGTCGGGGTCTGGGGTGGAAAACCCCAGCCGTCCGGCAACTACCATATGCATTTAGCATAGAAAAAATATGCAAACTTTGAAAACCCTGCACAAGACTTGGAAGCTTTGGAGCCGTTTCAAAATTCAGCAGCGCCGCAAAATTTGACAAGGATGGCAATTTAGCTGTTTGTTCACCTGAAACGGAGGAAAAGCTGGAGGAAAATAATCTTCCTGAGCCCAGAAAATGTACAAATGGGTTGAATCAACTGAAGAAAGAGGCAAAAAAAAAAAAAAAAACGCAAAATGCACGGGAGCGTGATGTCACATGTGACAAAACTTCCCGGCGCGGGTTTAATGTCCGATCCCGGGTGAGAATGTGGTGGATGAGAGTTAGAACGGTCATTATTGAACAGGTTTGAACGGTAGTGCGAAGTACTAGCCCCATTTATGCGAGTCGAAGAATCGGTATTGACACTATTTACACCAAAATCGGCGTCATGTCTCAAGCTCACGGTGGGCGTGTGGGAGAGTGGGCACAGTCAGGGAGTTAGTTATAGATGAGTTCTAGCTTGATTTCCGGTGGCTGAACGCGCTTTGCAGCGCTGAACGCGACGCGTTCTACGACGCAGTCGACGCGTGCGGGGAGGTGTCAATCAATAAACAAAGAATAATATTTTGCCCCCCTCTTGATGCACGTGCTGTTGATAGGGGTTCAGATCCAGAGATCTGACACCTCTTGATGTCTGTGGAGAGCCGGCGGAATTCAAGTTTTCAAGTTGCAAAAAGAGAAGAGAAAGGGAGAGAAAAGGGAGAGACTCACTATGTAGCTGAGACTCTGTTTCCAAGAAATTAGCGCTTCAAAGTCACTGTAGTGCCTTCCAAAGCAATTGCAATCTTGATTTCTTATGCCCTGATTAGGCACATCAGAGGTATTCAAAATATAGTAAGAGGTATGTCCTTTCGGAGCAACTGCCTCCTTGGGAGCCAATCAAATTCAAGATCTTCTCGGAAGTTTCCTCGGCCGTTATCACACTCAGTCCGAAAAAGCCGATGACCCATTCTCGACACTGAATTCACATTGAATTGTCTGCAGGTGCTCTATACTCTGAGGCTGTATTAATGCTGAAGACCATAAGATGGAGAGCGTGGGAACCCCGCACCCTTATGTCAGCAGTCACAGTGTCATCTGTCACGCATTTATACCGTCAGTAACAGGGCCAAGGTTTTTCATAGAAATGGAAGTTACAGAGCAGTTGTCAGGGGATTCCACAGCTATGACATCTTCTGACTTGGGCAGAAGTTCTCTGTCTCCAAGACATCATGCTGTGTGCTCACTTATGTCATATCTTACGTCACCTCTTGTATATAAGTAGTTCACTGGGGATCTCTGATCCCCAGGTTTGTTATCGACTTGGCTCCTGGGCCCTTCTCCCCTTACAGCATAACAAACCTTCTATTCGACTCTGGCACTCTCCTAGCCCCAGCCGACCACCCTACTTCCTACTCTGCCCTCATTCTACCATCGACTTTACACCTCCCTTGCTATGGCAACCCCCGCAGTTCCTCAGGACCTTTATTCCTACTGCACTCTCCTTCGAAGCGAACTACAGCGCGTCTACGACCGTCTTGATCGTCTTGAGTTTGGGGACACTGCAGCCTCTACTCCCCGAGGGCATGCCTGGCGCTTCTCTTGGGATGGCGCTCGCTGGGGCTCTGAACCTTCAACCCCAGCCCCTACCCCTGCCATCATCGCTGGCGGCCACACCGCCATACCACTCGCCGAAACCCTCCCTACTGCACATGACGCACTGTCCCGCTACTCGTGTACGCTTGTGGTGCCTGACTCGGTCGTCGGGCATATCGTTGGCCGTGGTGGTAAGGGTCTTCATCAGTCGCACGACATCTCCGGCGCCCAACTTCGAGCCTATACTGATAAGGCTTCCCCCTTGGAGCGCCGTGTATCTATCCGTGGTACCGACCAGCAAATCGGTGAAGCGCTAATTGCGCTTGGGAAGCGTTTCATGCGTAAGCGTATCCGCTCTAAGAAGAAAGGTCCGTCACGCCTTTCCGGGGACCCTGCCCCTCCCCCTCCTGGCCCGGTGCCGGTTTTGCCGAACGCTTCTGGCGAGGGCGCTCGCCCGCTGAAGAAGCGCGCACACCCCGTCCATCCGTCTCAGCCACCAGCTCCGGTTCCACCCCCTCCAGCGGCCAGTGCTCAGCTGCACCCAGGTGCCGCTACACAGCCAAGGAAGTCTGGGGTGCGATTTGCACCACAGGAGTCTTCCTACCCCGCCTCTAACTCCCTATCCCATAACCCTGCCGCCGTTTCTATTCCTACGCAGGTAATGGCGTCCCCTATTCCTACTCCCCGCCCCAGCTCTACTCCTTATGCCCCCTCGGTGGCCATGCCCACTGCCATCCCGTCCCCCTCTCCACGTTCAGTAGCTCCTTCGCCTATGGCCATTGATGCTATTCGACCTGAAAGGGGACGTCGACAACAGACGGCACGGCGAGGTGGTGCAGATAAGGGCTCCCAGCCCTCAAAAAAGGCTAAAATAAATAATTTTTCGTTCCGAACCTCGAGATTTGGAACCTCCCACGGTCACATAGGCTGCTTACATCAGGGTGCGGGGTTCCTATGCTCTCCATCTTATAGCAATTAGTTAGGCACAATTTCCTTGAGTACTTGGGCTTAACACCCAGAACCACAAGCAAACCTCCAAGTTCGGTTGGATTTTGGTTGAACTCCGGTGGCAGCAAGTATTGTGGAGTGCTTTATGCAGGCGCAGTATTAAAATGCATGCTTTCAGCTTGAATGTAACTGCCTACTTGTGTAATTAAATCGATTGGGATAGCCAACAAAATACACACTCACTACTTTTAGTTTTCCAACAACACATCTTCCGCGAATCTCTCGCGCACAAGTCCTGTTCCTCGTCCGTCTCAGATTCTCACATGATCTCAGTGTGTACACACTCTATCCCGGATGAGACCAAGTAGGATCTTCACATTGTCATGTTCCGCTATTTTTTCTGACAACCGAGACTTTTACGGACCTAAACCTCGATTTTCGACTTTATCTCAACAGAATTTATCTCTCGTTTTGCCAGTCTCAATCAATCATGCTCTTCGAGCTCACCGTTCACCCCAATCTTACGTCTATAGATGAATCCGAGGTAGTTTGAACTACATGTAAGCTCTGTTGAATCTAGGCAACTATCTGGCCTAGTGTACAGGTGCGGCAAACATAATAAGAATGTCTATAGATCAGGTCAGGGAACACCGTCTGGACTAGTCTCTCTAGACAGACGCTATAACTGCAGCTCGTTTCTCGCTCGTCTGGACGTCAGTGAAAAACACGCACCGATATTCGGACTTGCGCCTTCCTCATTGCTCAAGCAATATCAATTTTCCACTAGACACCCAATTGAAGTTTTTAAACCAGCAGTATTGCTTTCCAGAAGCTTGAAGACAATAAAGTATTGCTGCCCCGCATTCTGAGCACGAAGGGACGCAGGTGGGCTGTTGTTGTAAGGTTGAAAGCAGGTACTTGGGGTGGGATGGATTGCGGGGCCGGGCAAGGGAATCCGATGAAAATTAGCGATGTTACTGGGGGGTCTTCATCTCCCAAAGTTACTTCTAGCTCCTCCGTTCATGTGTGGTAGGGACAGATTGTGTACTCGGTGTGACCAAAAGTAACCGGAATCGGAAATTGCGTGTTTTCAACCAGATTTTGTGGGTGACTGCTTAGACCGGTGACCGTCTGTCTATGGAGGCAAGCCTGTCGATAGACAGACCGGTCGATCTGAGTTTGAAATGCCACGTCAATCTCGGTTATCAAAAAAGGTTATTGCTTACAGTGGGTGACGTCACGAACAAACAAGCACAACACTGACCATTCCTGTGAAAACTTACGATTAGACCTTCAAATAAGCGCCGAATGACCTTGGCGTACAAACCGTTTATGGTGCGCGTCACTTAGTCACCGCCTCTCCGTGACAACGCTAACTGTGACCCCAGTTTTTGCCCTAATTTTTATTCCTCTTGCCAAACGACTCCTTTTCAACAGAGGAATAACTTCCCAAGAGGGATTTCCAAAATTTAAATAATTGAAGGAGCTATAAATTTTCACCCCACCCAATTTGGCAGTATACACCAATTTCGATCTTGCTGGCCTCCAGAACCCTCAATACGAGGGATATCAAACACCACTCCTATGCCAAAACCCAAATCGCACCAGTAGATGCATCAAAAGTCCACTCAAAAAGTCCCAAATTGGTCGAAATCCAGGCTTCAATAGGGTGTTTTGAAAAAATTTCGGCCTCCGGCCGATTTGGCAGTAGTGCAAAGGAGGCGGTGACTAAGTGACGCGCACCATAGCTACCTCAAAAATCTCGCCATTTGAGTGGATAATGGGTGAGTAAGTGAATAACCTTTTTTGGTAATCCGATTGACAACTCAGATCGACCAGCCTGTGTATCGACAGGCTTCCCACTAAATCCATCTCGGCTGACTTGGATGTATGTACCTGGCTTCCTTCGTCGTGATCGGCTGAGGTCATGCGTTCGACTCCGGCTGGTGGTCAGATATTTCTTTCGCATTTTTGCTCCTTTTCACCGCCAAAAATCATGATGTTATCGTTATGAATCCACAACAAAACGTCATGAAAATAACGTCATGAATGTTCCCATAACCGCAATGAATTTCACGATGCACTTTCATGATGTTGCGTCGTGAATTTCAAGAGTGCATCATGAATTTCGTGACAATTCCTCGTGAACTTTCTAATGAATCGTCTTGAAAAACATGAGGAATTTCATGATACTTTGACTGCACAGTGAACTTATTCAATTGGCTGTGGCCAAAAATCATTCAGCTCTGCCTGGATGATTTTGCTGATTACAGTTGAACATCTCATAATGCATATGCTCACAATGCATAAAACCTCATTCTGCATAGTGTTTTGGGGTCCACCAACTTGGTGGGCTGGTGTTTTATGCATTTTCTCATATTGCCTAATGCATAAGGTTTGGGGCAAGTTTTTAGTGCATTATGCATTATGAGATCGCAAAATTGATACAATTTGGTGGCAATTTGGCCATTTGTGTCACACTTCTAACGCATATGGGTACTATTCACGTCAAAAACACCAGTTTATAACTGGAAAATGTCGACTAAACGTCGTAATGAATTAATGGCTGCTGGCCTGTGCTTAAATTGGGCAGAACCTGGCCATATGGCTCGTAATTGTCCTAAATTAACGAGCATGAATTCAAACCAGAAGGGGAAACCTCCAGGTTTTGGCGCACACGCAGCGCGAATGCGTACTGCAAACGAATCAGCACTCTCAGCAACTACTGAGGTGTTGGAAACCTTACCCGTTGGGTCTGCGATTTTCCGAATGGAAGCTAAGGAGGGCGGGAACCATTGACAGGATTTAAGAATTTTGGAAACTGTCAGCTTTCACCCGGAAAAGCCGCGACCTATTGGCGATTTAGCGGCTCAGTTTGTTCGCATTGTACTGCAGGAGGCTCAGCCTTACCCTGGAGACGAAGAGATTCAACAAGAATCTCGATTCCAAGTGTACGAAACGTCGGCTACTGAATATGTTGTCATTGACAATGTTACGATGGAAGATGTAATCTTACCGATTGATTTCCTGTTTGACGAAGACTTCAAAATTGGTCTCTGGTATGCTATCGAGCGCCAGATTGCAATTGGGTTAGATCCCGATGATGTCGAGTGTGAAGATCGCTTTACCGCTGAATCTGAAGATTTGTATGCCACAATGGCGACATTCATCTTGAAGGATGTCGATTCAGAAATTAACACTCCTGCAATTGCAGATAGGAGGCGTGGGTGTGGCGGCGGTTGCGATGAGGGGCGGAGCAGCAGGAGACACGAGGGCGTTTCACCTAGGGTCGAGGTGAACACACCGTTTTTGAGGCAGAAGTCACCGGAGCGATCCTTGCGCTGGACATCATCGGCAATACACCGAGGCTCACCGACGTCGACATCTTCATGGACTGCCAACCCGCCATCGCCGCTCTAGCGCGCCCCAAAGCACAGCCTGGTCAGTACCTCCTCGCCTCCTTCCACTGCACCCTCCTCTGCCTCCTCCGCCTCCGCCGCACACTCCGCATTCGCCTCCACTGGGTTCCGGCCCACGTCGGCATTCTCGGAAACGAGACGGTCGATGCGCTGGCCAAGGACGCGGCCCTCAGACTCACCCTGCCCGTAAAATCGTCGATCAAGGTTCTCCAATCCACACTCCCCATATCCAAAGCGGCCGCAGCCGCCTCAGCGACCCAGGAGTTCTCGCGGCTCTGGTCCAGAGAGTGGATGTCGTCCCCGCGACGCCACCGCCTTGCTGCCTTCGACAATACAGTCACCCCATCCGGCACCGTTGCGCGCATGTACAACGAGCTCAATCGCCCGCAGAGCAGCATACTGACCCAGCTGCGAACGGGACACATCGGCCTCAACGCGTATCTCCACCGCTTCGCCCTCTCCGCTTCCCCGAACTGCGAGCACTGCGGGACCCCCGAGACTGTCTCCCACTTCCTTCTAACGTGCTCCGCCTTCCAACGCCAACGCCTCGACCTTATTCGCCGCCTCGGTACCGCCCGGCTCTCACTCCGGCTCCTCCTCGCCGTCAAAAAGGACCATGAACCAGTCCTGGAATTTGTCCGCAGCACACACCGCCTCCCGCGATACCTCTCGTAGCCTCAGCTACTCGACTCCCTCTTTCTTTCTTTTTTTCTCCTTTCTTACTTATCAATATAGATCATAGATTACAGCCCGTTACTTTTACTGCCCTGCCAAACCTCATACACACCCTCATAGCATACTTCAAGCATTGTCTTGACAACCCATTACTGCTACACACCCAAGCCATACATCCATGCCAGCTAGATACTTCTTTGTCATACGTATTAGTGCTACATGGGCCCCAAGGGGCCCGCGCGCACTCTAATGGAATTGAAATTGAAATTGAAACATCCACGGATTTTGCGAGCTGGTATGGGAAGGGTGGCTCTTGAGGTATCTGCAGTTCTTTTCCTCTTCTTGGAAGGCCGATCCACACTCTCGTCTACAATCCAGGTCAGTCTGATGAGAATATAGCTATAAACTGTCAAGACGCACCTTCCGAGTCTGATTTTGGCCTCAGACGTGTTCTAGGTCGCCCCCGCGGTGGTGCTCCTTCCGTCCGAGGCCCGTCCTTCGAACCTTTCGGTCGTCCGCGTTTTGGCATTGAGGAATTTGAAGTCGACATTTAGACGCGTCGGAATTGCTCAAGACGCGTCGGAACCAAGTAGGAATTCTTGAGAAGTACCAGAAATGAGCCAAGAAGAGCTTGAAGAAGGTAGATTGCAGCAGCGGGCGAGAACGACGACAATATCTGGTTTTTCCGAAATTCAAGCATTTATGGACACAGGAAAGTGCTGATGTAACGGATCTACCGCTCGCATCAGCTCACGGCGAGATTTGCCCGAGTCGTTGCCAAGACTCAATACACAGCCTCCATTTTCTAGTATAAGTAGTTAGCTGATTGTCGTAGATTCCTTTCCCTTGGTCAATCTAAAACTTACACCAGTTCTTTTGTTTGATCCACTTGTGCCGGAACTCGACGCGCCTTCGCTTCCGTCACAGCTGAGCGAGGGCTTTGTATGCTAAACATGCATGTGTGAATAGTTCTGAGGGCTCTGATAGGTAAGACTTGGGTGGAGAGGTGAAGACCACCAGATACCACCAGATAACCTGTGGCTGTGGCCAGATAACCACCCAGCTGATCGGGACATCAACCCAAATACTTACCAATTATTGTGGAGTTTTTGACAGAATCGTCAACAAGGGTAGACAAAATCAAAGAGGAAGAAATGACGAAACCCGTATTCTTTTTACGAAACGGCTGTAGGGTATTTCCGGCGAAACAAAGCCCTCGAAATGACCGATTTTTCCATTGGCGTCAATAGAGACTTTGCGGAAGCCATCGCGTGAGCTTGAGGGAGGTGATTGGCACGATTTGAGGCAGACAACAGCAAAAAATCTGCCCAAATTTGCTGGATCTTTCCTTTTTGAGCCAATTTCTGGCCATCAGACTTGCGTGATTGATGTATCGGCACACTCCGAAGCTGTGATTTCATAGCAGAATGTGCACAAATTAGAAATGAATGTTGTATGGCTGTCTGGCCGGCACTGATCTTGACAAACTTGTGAGCAGACTGGGCCTTCCAAGGCGCATTCAACACAGCCACAATGAATTAAAAACCAACGATTCTGGGCAGAACCATTTGAAAACCGGTTTATAAACCGGTGTTTATAAACATGTTTACAAACTTGATCAATAAACAAGACCCTATCGGTGGCTATTTGTGGCTCTTCGTGTGCAATAGTTTTTTTGAGCCTCCGGCTAGAGTTAGCCACCCTAGCATCCCGTGAATACTCAGTGTCCACCGGAAATGCGGATATTTCGACGCGATCACGTGCGTTTCCCACGGTTTCTGCACCTGGCTGCATACCTTTCAATGTGAGTAGATCATTCCCTAAGTTTCTTGGAGATCTGCTCTCTCTACATCACTCTAGAGCTAGTTGAATTCATGATGTTATTGTTTGGCAATGCCAAGTTGTCAAGGTTGTGCCAGAAATTGGTTGTCGTTTGCTCAAATAAGCATGGTTGAACATTTTCGCACAGTGCGTACTACATTAGCGCTCTGTTGGTATCTTTTAAGCCCTTTGAACCATTTCAAATGATGCACTATTGGACCAGAATTGTGGAAACCAGAATTTTTGCTTGAAATTCAGTTTTCCACCCACATTTATGCAAGTTTGAAGACAGCAGTAATAGCAATAGGCCTCTTGAACACAATCAGTGTTCATGGTTAGGTAGAAAAACACAAGAACTGATTGAATTGTTACTTAAAACACCCCAAATAACTGTCTGATGCTCTGTTGAAAGTGTCAGACTGAGACAGTCAAAATAAACGCTACAGATATCAACTGTACACAGTTTCTTTCCAACATTGAGTGTTTGTTATCTAGTTTGCTTCCGAAAATACTACAAATTTGGCAAGCAATAAGCGAATTTCCGGTCACTTTTGGAGTAGATAGTACAAATAGTGGCTAATCCACCCAGAGGCTGTCATCCGGTCCAGAAAAATTAGCCACCAATAGCCACCAGTGGCTACCGCAAAGTCTCTAATTATCCTATACATGAAAACACAAGGTGACGTTAGTAACGTGACTTTGACAGAAAGTAACGTGCTTTTTGACAGAAAATCACGGGGGTCCCCGGCCCCGCGCGCCGGCGAGTGCAGCGAGCGGCAGTGCGGCGCCGCGGGCACGGAATCCAGCAAAAAAATTCGCAAAAAAATTAAACCGGGGTTTGGGGCGGAGCCCCGACAAGCTGTGCACCAGCCGTAGGGAGGGACGCGAGCGCAGCGAGCCGGCCCTGCCGAAGGCGGGGTGCTTAAGCTTGTTTGGTGTAAGCAAAAAGGGTCACGTGGAATCACCACGTCACTCAGGGGACCCTCAGTTTGGGTATGGTTGCGGACCGAACTTCGTGACAAGTCGCAGTCCCAATTCGGTAATTGATACCAGTTTTCATTGAGACATCCTGGGATTGTGTAAATAGCATTGCAAGAAGGTAATCTACAAACGTACTGGAGCAAAACTTCGAAAAATCGGTTTTCCGTGTTTTGCACGGCAATTTCGCGCTTTTGATTGCGGATCACTCGGACCGGTGGCTGTGCAGCAGCATCAATGTCGCCTGGCCATTGCCGATTTCTTGCTTAGGATATTTCACTTTCACTGTGGGGTCCGGAAGAAGGAGTCCGGGGTTGCAGAGGCAGAATGGCAGAGAAAGACTTGATTACCTGCCTCAAACTCGCGAGTTTAGTACACACAATTTTGGTTTTTCGCTGTTCAAATTTCGCGTTTTGTAACCCTAAGTTAGGAGTACCTCCGATTCCTCTGAAATAAAAATTTCACCTATAAACCATACCCTATAGTTCCTGCTAAATCTCGAATCCCGAAGGATTTTGAGCAAAATTGGGACTGGTCATGAAGTTTTGGCCGCAACCATACGGGCACTGCCTGTGCCGAAAGCGGCAGCTTTGTACTTGTTTGTCTCCAATCACCCTTCGCATGTTCCGCTGTGTTCCCGCTCCCACAATGAGTGTAGAGACAAACTTTCGCTGTAAAACCTTTCCAGAATTCACGTATCTACTTGGCTCACAAAAAAAAATAACAAGTTTCAATTTGAATTGTCTTATGCAACTACGTCCTCGTCCTCATCGGCTCCGAATCCAAATTCATCCACTATCAGCGGCTCCTCGCTCGTCTCAGTTGTATCAGAGGCTGTGGTAGATGTGCTGTAATAGGTAAGGACATCGTATGAGCTCAAAGGAAATCAAATACCGCCTCAACATCTCGCGGTCCCGGGCCTCCAAGACAAATTTACGACGAAGGGCGACAGTATTCATGTTCTTCCACAAGATCTTGAGGAGAATGGGATCCTTGAGTTGATCTCGATAGACCGCGAGTTGTTCTTTCAGCTGAGCCGAAGTCATCGAGTTGATTTTTGTGATGTCGAACTCCAGTTGTGTCGCCGCTAGCCGAGCTGCCTTGGCAATTTTCTTCGCAACCGCCTTCTCGAGCCGCATCCGCCCGCTCTCCGCCTTCTCCTGCTGCAGCGCTGCCAGCGCTTTCCGGAATTTAGCATTCGCCCCATTCGCACCGTCTTTGCGCACTTGCCGCATCACAAACTTCCGCACTGCAGCATCACAACACTTGCGAATAAACGCCTCGGTGTTGTTACGGGGTACGCGTTCGCGGTTGGTGAAAGATCGCGCTGTGATGTTGGGGCGGTGGTCCACACAATCTGTATAAGACCCGAAGGATTCCTTCGTTGGCATCGTTTGTCGCTGGAACGAACATATGCTGCCGCTGCCATGGAGTGAGGCGGTCAATGGTGCCTCCGACATGAAATTCCGGTGTAAAGTGCACCCAGCCGCCGTCGCAGCCGGAGAATAAGGTGGAGATTACGAGAGAGAGGTTGGGGAGGTCGGAACGAATGATGGAGATTGCGTCCAGCAAACGATCATTGAGGAACGGCTTTCCATCAATTGTGAGTTGATCTTGGGGTGCTGTAGGGTCGAAGAAAATCAGGGGATTAGCGGCGATGTGTGCGCAGAAAGTTGGCAGCTTGCGATGGAGTGGGGTGAGTGAGAGAAGGTTGACAATTTCGCCGGGTTGTCCGCGAACTTGCGCCATGTAGGGCCACGAGACTGAGACTCCGTAAAGCGCCAAGGCAACCATTTCTGTCATTGTCGCCTTGCAGTCAAGTCCAAGGAGGATATTTCGTTCGACGTTGTTAGCCGCACCAGCCTTCGTCTTGCTATTGATTGCCTGAGTCACAAGCTCGGAGAAAATGCTGGGATAACAGACGACTTCGACGGCTGCCCAGGTGTAACAGCCATAGCGCGTATTCGAGACATCCGGAAACTTTCCAGCTTCTTTTATGCCGAACATATCCTCCTTCTCCTTGCGAATGAAGAGCGCAGACCGATCCTGGTACCCTCGGACGCCGTCCTTGTGGCGAAAGAGCGCACCCATCAGCTGTAGTAGCTTGATAGCCCCAGCAGAACTTTCGTCAATCGCGTTTTTCACGGCGGCGCTGTCCGGTATGAACGAAAATCGAAAACAAAAACGCGGCTAGCTGATAATGATCAGGCGGCCTTCCAGGCCATCAAGTCCATCAATTGCCAGCATTCAGAAACGAAAATGACCGGTTTCAACACGGCAAACAAGCCGAAAGGACTGGATTGATGTCACAGTCACAGTATATCAATGTACGTGGTCTATTGTGTCATCGGCCGCTTGCCGAACGCGTCCGAGTGGCTGTATCAGGTCACGCACACGGCGTGTTTTAGCACTCTAAATTAATTGAAGAGTGAAGATCACTCCACTTCAAAATCATAAAATAGAAATTTTTACGATACCCAAGTATGAGATTCGTAGCAAACGTGATATAGACGAACACTAAAGGTAAATAGGAAACAAGAATGGACTACATAAAGTAAACAAATATTATTATCTTATCTTTATCTCTTAATTTGTGTTGGCTGCCGGCAGTAGCTAAGTTGCACGAGCACGGGAAAAAACCAAGAAAAAACGGCAATTTCGGTTACTTTTAAGTAGTAGCCGAGCATCGGAACGGGACCAACGTAACTCGATCGATCAAGCATGTACGTGACCGTGACCCTTGGCGTCATAGAGCCGACCTTGACTTGTTCCGTGCCGACTGCTTCATTTTCGTTTCTGAACCTGCTGCCGACGGGCACCACCGGCCATCTATCGGCTATTCTATATATAGTCGTTTTCGTTTTCGTTTCTAGTATATACTCCGCGCTGTCGGAGGCGGCACCTAGCTCGATGGTTGCGCCGTTGGCCTTGTTAGGTAGCATTACCGGAGCTGGGATATTGTGAGTCTTGTAAAGGCGCTGGACGGCAGCATAGCCGTGTTTGAGAACATTCGAGTCTTTGTGCATACAGCACCCACCGAAGAAATGTGTCGTCAAGTTGCTTTGCTCCTCGGAAGTCAGCGTCGAGAACCGGTCTTGCCCGAGTTCTTTCTCGAGAGCCTTTCCTAACAGTTCGCTTCGCTTTTCCGTCGGTCTGTAGACAAGGTAAAAAGGTCTGAGCGGCGTATGATAGCACTCACAAGGATGCAAGTTCCTCCGCGGTAATATTTCCGGCATTTTGTAGATCTTCGTTCGATAATTTCGACATTGTTAGCAGAATTTCACCGGTGAGAAGCTCGGGGTCCTCCATTGCGCTTCGGCCCAGGTCTCGGATGACAACGTCCGTCTTGTGCTCATCGGAATATGCAAATGCTCGCTTGCCATCAGCCGCATGATCCCGCCCTTCCCCCAACTTCTTTCTCCAATACTCGTCAGAGTCCATTGTCCGCCCCTCCTGCTCGGCAAATGGACTGTTGGAATAAAGCTCGCTAGTCCGGGTTGCCGCCTCACGAGTTCCTTCAAATTGGCGCTTGGCCGTGTGATCGAGAGCCGGAGCGACTTCCCAGAAGCGGGTCCGATGCGTCCATGTTGACTGGTCGCTGTCGTCAGCATCTGGGGCATAAGAGGGGACTGGGAGGGTGATATGCCGTCCTTCGACGTTAATTCCGCGGTACGAGGTGCCGTCCGAGCTCTCGACAAATCCTGGAGATCTACTCAATAAATTGTTTGAATTCAGATATAATTCGGACGTACCTGGTGCATTCAGAATTTCCCGCGCCAACTGGAGTTCACTGAAGGTGCCGCCTTCGTCAATGACACGTCCCACTGTGCGGCGGCTCATGAAACGACCGCGAATTGTGATCCTGAACGCCTCTGCACAAGCTCTAACTGCAGATTCAACCTTCCCTGCCGCACAGCCAGTCCGTGTCAAGTCTCGCCCTAACTTTCGCGCTGCAGCACTATACTCCGCGCCGTCCATTGGATTCCAAACCTGTAACTTGTTGTATTCTTTCCGAGCAGTCTGTAGCGATGACTGTGCACGAGAAACCTTCTTCTGAGAAGCGTAGAGTCGTTGACGAGTTCCGTTCAGAGCTGATTGTGTTTGTCGAAGAGCTGATTGCAAGGAAAGTAACATAGCATCGTGAGACTGAAAACGAGTGTCGGCAAAAGCAAGTTGTTGTTCAAGAGTGAGGATTTGAGCAAATTTATCATCGATAGCACGTTGGAGGGTGTTGAAGGACAGGGCATGAGAGCTCTTTGCTGTTTTACGGTCATTCTCCAATCGGCAAATACGTTTGTGGCGGCGCGTAAGTTCCTCGCGAGAGCTAGTATCGGCCTTCCGTTTCAGGGATGTAAGAGAGCGATTGGAAGCAGACAGGGCATCTTTTTTAGCTCGGAGAATGGTATTTTCATTGGAAAGGTGGTGGAAGTCGGAGCGGAGTTGCTGCAGATCATCTGAGAGCTGGGAGATCGTCGCTTCTAATTGATCGATTTCCGCATCCTTTTCGGCCAGCTGGGTCCGTAGATTCGCCTTCTTCCTCGGTCGATTCGTAGTATCTTCCAGGGGAACGGCATCCTGAATCGGGTCAACGTTTTCCAAGTCTTCGGCGAACGGGACAGTCTGAGGATCAGCGCGATCATTGATACGTTGTCTTGCCGCCTTTTGACGTCGGGAGGGTGGGGGCATTGTGCAAGGACATCAAAGCAAAGATACCGAAGCCAGAAACGTCGACAGAGAGCAGTATGAGAGGCCAGCCGATGAGAAGATACGCGTCGTGCAGAAGAATCACAAGTGTGACATCTGTGACCTCACGAGTTTCGAGAGCTGGCAGTATAAAATCCATCATTTATTCAAAACACACTGTAACGTTTCAACTTTGCGGAGAAATACTCCAGTGGCAAGCGTCCTCAGATCTTATCCCTTGAATTTGTAAAATTCCTTTGTCTTCCTCTTGAAGTGGTTTAGTGTTGAAGAAATGCAGCAGGTTTGAGATGAAGGGTGAGGGAGGGTGTCCCAAAAGGGATAACTTTTATTTTAATGCCTCTTATGAACATTTTACTTCAGTACTACTCAGAGATACAGCCCGTTTTTCGGGCGGTGAAACCTTTGCAAGATTGGAACCAAAGGCCTCTGCAAACCAAACAAGTACAAAGCTGCCGCTTTCGGCACAGGCAGTGCCCGTACCCACTCAGTTCTGACTGGACCGCCATGAGGTCCATTCCCGAGGGCAACAGTCAGAGCCATCTGATTACGCTAGGTGGCAAGTACGCAATCCAGGTGAGGTTGCGTTTGGCAGTGATTTATTTGATTTCGACGCATACCATACAGAATGTGAGAGTGGGCTGCAAAATGTTATGTTCGAAGCCCAGGGGAGGGCGAAGAGCGGCTGGCGGAAATTTTGTCTATCAGAGAAACGCTCGCCAACTCTCATGGTTCTTATATACCGATCGGCGCGGGCTCTGACACCCACCCAGATAAATGGGAGTATTTTGTCCATTGGGACACCTTCAACAAACGTCTCGATCAGTGGGTTCCGGGTTCCAGCTTGATTCTATCCCGCGAATTGCAGTGGCCGAGCCCAAACTTGTTGTCAGCCAAGCACAACCCCTCGGACACGGTAGGAAAAGCTCCGCGCTTTCCCTCCCGTGCCTTGACAGCAACCCACAACTCGGCTTTCGGCTCGCCTACCCCCACCTCGTCCTACAGTGACGTCTCTGCATCGCACTCAGTCACTTCTTCATCATATTCGCTGAAGCGGAAACTACCTCACGACGAAGAAGACCCAGAGGACTCCGACACGGAGGGCAAAGTGGATGGTCAACTTTATTGTTGGCAGTTCCTGCACGCGAATCTAACTCTCCTTTTTTTTTTTTTTTTTTTAACAGTTGAGGAACTCAAGGAGTTGCCAACCTCGGGATCAATGACGTTTCCAAAACCGGAAGTTGCTCGCGTCAAGAACTTGAACCGTCTTCAGATTGGGAAGTACGAGATTGAAACTTGGTATTTCTCGCCCTACCCGATAGAGTATGCTCACCTCCCAATACTGTATCTCTGCGAATTCTGCCTGTTATTCTTCCCTTCCCTAATGATGCTTTCCCGGCACCGCCGAAAATGTTCACTTTTGCACCCCCCGGGCAACGAAATCTATCGCTACGGGGAGATCTCGTTCTTCGAGGTTGACGGGAGCCGCCAACTGCCTTGGTGTAGAAATTTATGTTTATTATCAAAATGTTCCCTTGACCAGTGCGTTGATCTATTGCTGTCGAGCATTCTACTCATTCTTCTCAGCAAAACATTGTACTATGATGTTACACCATTTCTGTTCTATGTTATGGTCAGTATTGCATGACTATATTTGGCCAGTTGATCATCTTTTCTAGTGCCTGCGGGACTCCTTCGGATGCCATATACTCGGTTATTTTTCGAAGGAGAAAGAATCTGCAGCGAACTACAATGTTGCCTGCATCCTTACACTTCCTCAGTACCAACGTGGTGGATATGGCAAGCTTCTGATCGAATTTTCCTATGAGCTCAGCAAGAAGGAGGGTAAACTGGGTAGCCCAGAGAAACCACTTTCTGATCTTGATAAGCTAAGCGTTCGACTCGTACGCGTGAACGAAGAAGGCCACGGTATCTTGCGGATACCGTGGGTGGGGGGGGAAGAGCCTTCGGCTCTGCCGCGGGAGCTGCGAGGAAAGAGATAACGCGTGAGACGCGTCGCAGACGCCAAAGGTGGCTGCGCGTCCGGGAGGCAAGGAAGCAGCTCCGAGCGGAAGAGGAGTATGGCTCTGAGCGCGTGGCTGAGCGTAAGACGGGAAGAGAGGAAGCTGGGGGAGCGTGTGAGGCGCAAACCAACTCAACCACCACAGAGCGAAAGCTCACCCCAGTTGGGAAGCGCCTGCGGCGCGACCAGGTCACCCCACACAGAGCTGGAGCGAGGGACGAGGAGCGAAGCGAGGAGGAAAGGAAGAAAAAGGATAAGATCGCGATGGTAAGGACAATACGAGTAGGGTAAGAGTACGAGTAGGGTACGATAGCTGTAAGGGTACGAAGGAATCATAGGCTGTCAGCGTTGACGATTGTGATGTTGTGGGCGACCCGGAAGGCCTCGAAGGCTTGTGCAACTTCCTCCAGCCTCTTCTTGTTGTACGCTTTTCCGATATTCATGGGAATGATGTGCTCGATTTTTCTCCAGTAGAGCAGGAAGGCTAGAGAGGTCCAACCACCAAGAGCAGCCACCACGTCACAAGGGACGCCGGCAAGGAGCAGTTCAGTGGAACCGCCGATGCGGAAGCTGTGGCCGAAGACACGCTGGAGACTCTTGTCCTTCCAGATGTCAGTGCAGCGGCGAAGGAACCAATCCTTGGTCATCGGGGACCAGAAGCCGTCGGAGGAGAAAGCGAAGAGGGGGACATCCTCGGGGGCGAGGGCGTTGACGTGGAAGTGATTGTTCAAAGCTTTTACGGGGCAGAGATCGTCATCGCGAGCCGTCAAGGTAAGGGTGCCGCCACGTTCGCGGGTAGATTTTGTCCAAGGGATAGCGATGGTGGTGGCAGAGGTCGAGGTGTGCACGAAGTGTCGGCGCTTTGCGGAACGTGTGACGTGATATTTGGGGTCGAATTTGTCTGCCGAGGGGACGGTGAGCTCTCCGAGACGTCTGCAGACCCAAAACGCAGCGGTGGCTAGTGCCCACACGGCGGCGTCGAAAGGTTTGGAGATGTCAAGGGAAACTTTGAGGGCGGGGAGGTGCTCAACGGTGACGGGGCCGCGTTGTTCGCGCTTGAACGCGGTGCCTTCTTTGTTAGCTGTGCGGCGTGCGAGTTCTACCCAACGCTCGTCTCCCTCCCAAGGGGCGCCGTTCAGGTCGTGCCAAGCCTTGATGCCGGACATCCAGGACTTGACGGTACCGCCGCCGACTGAGCCTACAAAATTTGAGATGAAAGCTGCGAGGAGGAAGTGCGAGGCCGGCATGCGCGCGCGCTCCGGAATTTTGTGGCGGTCACAAAATTGGTGGAATCGTAGGATGCCCGCCGCGTAGTTGGACTGAGTGTCGGGGGCGAGGGAGGCGAAAAGCGTGGCGTAAGTTTTGTCGACGACCTCTTCGGGGAGGTTCTGGCGGATCTTAGCATCGTGTTCCTTGCCGAAAGGTGAGCTCCAACAACGTAGACGGTCTGCCGCGAGGACGTGTGGGCGGAGATCGTTGTTAGCTATCTCGTTTCCCTCCTTAGGCTTCCGGGGAGCCGTCTGTTTCTTGGGGGCGACAAGAGTAGGGAACGGCGGAGATGGTGCAGCTTGAGCTGCCTTGGCAGGGCGACGAGGAGCCGGAGGAATGCCATCAGGAAGCCGGAGAAGATTTCTTGGTGCGAGGACGGGGTTAGGCGAAAAGGCGGGGTAGGGCGTGGCAGGTGGGTCGTTGGGAAATGTGAGTCTTGGGCGGAGAGTAGGTAGGGGAACCGAGGCTGTGTTTCTTGGTGCGAGGACGGGGTTAGGTGGGAGAGCGGGAGTGGGAGTGGGAGGCGGATCGTTGGGGAACGTGAGCCTGGGACGGAGAGTGGGCAGGGGAAGCGAGGGTGTGTCGGGCTGAGGGGGCGGCTCGTCCCTGAACTTGAGTCGGGGTAGCATCGCGTGTGGGTAGCGAGTTAAGGGTTAAAGTCGATGAGGGAAGAACGAGCGGCGGTAACGAGTCACGGTGTGATGTCACGCGTCTGACTGTGGCGGGTAAGTATGCCCGACGCAAAGCTGGCTTTCAGCTGAATGGTGCCAAGAAGTAATTTTAGGTACAACAGGAGGGGTAAGCAGAGGTAAGAGGGTAGGTCAGAGGTAAGTATGGGTAGGCAGCGCGGTCTGAACGCGACGGAAGTAAGGTGCGAGATCATTAGGTAGGTCAAATTTGGGAGGTAAGCGAGATAGTGCAGGTGGTAGGGACCCACGAGAGATGGGATCAGCTGGGTTGTTCGCGGAGGGGATGTAAACGAGGTCGAGGGTGATATTGCGGGCGGCCAAGACGTAGTGTGAGCGCCGAATGCTGAGATTCATCTCGTGGTTCCGACTGCGCCCCTTGTCGAACGCGCCGATGACGCCCTGGTTATCGGAGTGAACCCGTAGGTAAGCGTCATGTAAGCCTTCCTCCTCAATCGCGTAGATGACGAGTTCCAGCGCGACAGTCTCGAGCCAACCGATGTGGCGGGAACCGCCTTTCCAAGCGCCGATGCCTTGCCATGCGTCCCAACGGTTCTTCAGAAGAATGCCTATCCCCCAGTCGGTTGATGCGTCGACGAAGAGACCGAGGTCGGCGAGAGGCCCACGGGCGATGATGGTGCGGAAGGCGGAGGGGTTGGACAGTGTAGCATCCCACCAATCGAGGGCAGTGAAGATGGACGGAGGCGGGTGACGGGCTGCGAATGTGTTGCCCTTGAAGGAAGCCACGAAGGAAGAGAGCGCTGGAAGGTACGAGTCGCGTCGGTGCTATGCGTTGAAGGGCGTCGTGCATGTCGTAGGGGTTAGAGAAGGAAGTGAGGCGGGACGTGGGGTCGGTGAGTATGCGAGTAGGGAAGCGGAAGATACCGATGTCGTCTTCTCGTCTTCGTAGCGCGCCATAGCGGAGACTCCTTCGCCTTCCCATATATCCATGACCGCGCCGCCAATCATCCCCGCGTTTCCGCTAGAGGAGCTGCAGCCGAAAGGGGTGTTGTGGTCGATGTAGAAACCCTTCGGGCCCTTGACAACAAACCACGCTTTGTGAGCCGGGAGGATTGGGCATGTGCGGTGGAACTTCGCGATGTCAATGACCATCGCTTGCGCGCCGGGTGGGGCAGTGGCGACCTGATGTAGGGTAGGGGTATGAGTATGAGCGTGGGTATGAGTATGTCAGCACGAAAGGGTACATGTCCGGGTAGGAGAGAACGGTATGGGGTATGGGTATGTTGGAATTCTGGGGCTGTGACGCACCTCCTCGCGAACTGTCTAGAATATTCTTTTGACTCACATTTGCAGAACATAGTAGAATTAGCTAGAATACCTACTGTAGTATAAATACCAGACTGAATCTACAGTGTAGGGCATCTGTTTGCCCTAACACACAGTCTATCTAACCATAGTGTGATCGCAAACCTATTCCTCGTACTTGATCTCGGCATCCTTGCCGCGCGAAATTCAACAGGGTAAGCCGCTGAGTTTGGTACGAAGGGGGGTACGAGCGTACGAAGAAATCAAGAGCGCGTTTAGCGCGAGCAGAAAGGAAGTGAGGGGTAGGCGGGGACGAAGCTCCAAAGGAGACGAGTAAGGGTAAGGAGAGAAGACTTACGATCTCTGCAATACGCGCAGCGGAGTCGAATTTCGTTGGAAACTTCTCCTTGTCGACGTGCGAGTTCGTGGAAGGTCTAGTTGCGTCGCCCTTTGAGAGGTGACGGCAGAAGCGGAGCTTGTCAGGCTCGCCTGGCGCCTGCTGTTGTACAGAGATGATAGTCGGGGAGCATTGAAAAGGGCCTGTGATTGTTTCCACCTCGGTGACGGATAAGGGACCGGACATCCTGCCCGCGGCGACCTCCTCTTGGGTATTAATGAAGTCGTCGTGATGAGCCGTGGAGACATGGTTTGGAAAGATCACAGTTTCAGCAAGAGGAGGAAAGTCGCCCATAGGAAAACCGCGGCGAAGGTTACGGACGAGGTCGGGGTACCGGACCGTGAGGTTGTGTCTATCAAGAAGGGATTCGAAAGCGTCAGCGTCGTAGGGGGTACAGATGCGGTTCAGAGTTTCAAGACGTTGCACGTGAGCTGGCGGCCAGCAAGATGACAAGAAAGAATCGACTTCACTGCGAGTATCAGTTGGCGGGGGGGTTGGCGCGGCAGGTCCACGAGAAGGAATGATGGTTTTTGCTTCCGCAGAAGGTGCAGGCATGTAAGCGCTGGGTTGGGTCGCGCGAGCAGGCGGCAGGTGCTCCCTTGGCGTTCCAAGCTCTGCATAATGCTTCGTTTTGTCCCGGCGGATAAATATCGCCGCCGCGGAGGGAGCAATAGAGCGGGATGCCGTCAGAAAAGGACTGGGCGCTGCAACGGTCGTAGAAATGGCCTCGTGTGGCGCAGACAAGGCAGACGACGGTCGAGGGGTCACCGCCGTTGCCTCTCTGAAAGGGGGCACCGCCTCGACCTCCTCCGCCGCCTCGGCCTCCTCCCCCACCTCCCCGACGAGCAGCGGGTGCTCCGCGCCCTCCTCCGTTGGGAGCTGGGAGCTGGGGAGGGTCCGCGGGCCGAGCGGGTGTCATGGCTTCTCTGATGCGCAGGTCCATGAGAGTTCTCGGTCGTATAAGTGACGGCTGAAGACGAAAGGAGTGGACACGTATCGCTTTCGGAGGGCGATGTCGGTGTTTCGGATAGCCGGGAAGTTCTTCTCGGCGTCCTGCACGTTACTGAAGTAGCCGAAGTGAGCGGTCCAGCGCGCATGACGGGCGGGCCGCTCCGCTTGCCCTAACTCCTCGATACCGCGTTCTTTTGGCCTTCGGCAGTCATTGGCCGAGATTCTCCGGGCCTTCGGCAGTCATTGTAGTAATTGATCCATGTCCGCGGAACTGTCAGGAATCACGGAAAGTGTCGCTTTTGATCAGAATGGGAGGAGGAGGAGCGAGCGCGGCGCGGAGCGCCGCGCGAGCGACGACGACGACCACAGAGGTGATATGCTAGAGAGAGAAGACGGGCGGGGACCCAAATCACGGAAAGTGTCGCTTTTGATCAGAATGTGTCGGCTTTGATTCCTTATGTCACCTGTCCTAATGCGGTGTGTCGTGTCGGTTGTTGTTGTGCCCGATACCATTGAGAAGACTCTCGCCGACAGCGGACTGCCCAAAATTGCAACTCGAGATGTACCTGAAGGTGAGTGTCTCTATGCACTATCATTCCGCTGTCTCACCATCACCACATTTGCAGAGATTGGATTTCGTCTGGTCCTCAAGGGCAAAACCTACTCGTTCCCCTTTGATTGCGCCCCTCCCGAAGGTTATCTTACCGTCGACTACTCTGCGTGAGCTCATCCCCCTCGACCTTGTTTCACTTTGTCTGACTGGAGAATGGGCCTCAATGCTGACATTCCTTGACTGCATCGCAGTCTTTCCGCCGGAAGAGATCATCATTTACGTGAATCAGGAGTTCCACTAATAATTGCTTTGACATGCTTGATGTGCTCGTCTAACGATTCAGAGTAGATGATGATATCGTCAAGATATACATCCATAAATCTTCCAATGAAATCCGAAAATAGGTAGTTCATTAAAGATTGGTACGTCGCCGGCGCATTACAGTCGCCTATCTGAATAACCAGACTGACCATATTCCCATCAGGAGTAGTTACCGTGGTACGGTCAACATGCTCTGGAATAATCCGAATTTGCTCATAGGCATCCTGTCCGTCAATTAGAGACCGATATTTACACCGAGCAACTCGGCGCAAAATACCTTCCATGTCCGGAAGTGGAGACGACAATTTGTGAGTGTTCTTATTGCGGGCTCGCAGGTCAACCACGGTCCGTAGTTTCGGCGGGTTGGTCTTAGCTTTTGGAATCAACAGCATGGGAACAGTATTCCCCGAGCTGGTCACTTTCCAGCGCCCAGTCTTCAAGTAATTCCGGCGCTTCCCATCCCATTGAGGGCGAAGAGCCTCGGGACACCGAGACGGTCTCCACGGTGGTATCTTCGTCTCATCAATGAGAGGAATTGTGTGACTGATCGCGCGCAAAGGCGGCAAAGATGTTTCCGCAGCTTTCTTGCAAATCGGCTTTGCATATTCAATCAACTCATCACGAGCAGATTGAATTGTATGGTTCTCCTGTAAGAAGCTTATTAGGTAATCTTATATAAGCCGGAAATCGCCGAACTCTCATTTCCCTTACTTCCTCTCGGTATTTTCTCCAATTTCAGCAATAGGAAGCCTATTGTAGCGTTCTGGAATGTCTCTGGGTCTTCAAATGAATTTTATTCAAGCATTTTTGATAAGTTGCAAGTTTTTTCTGCTCGTCCGAAGGCCTTCGGCCGAAAGTCACGAGCCTCCAGCGCCAACTATCTGCGGCAGTCCCAGCAAATCTAAGCACATAGAATTGTAGTTCGGACTATTATGATTAAAATCTACCAAAAATTTGAACAGAAAACGCGTCTCTGGAGCAAGATAAACGCGCCGTGAATTCTGCTTATATAAGATTACATAATAAGGTTCTTACGCGGTCAGAAGGGCGCGGTAAACACAAGACTACACCACCGACGGAATGTGATGTTGAGTTCGCGTGTGATGTGTGACATCTCCCTGGCGTGTGGACTGAAGCGCCAACTGGATGCAAATCAGGCCACTTGCGTAAATTTCGCATGTCCGGCGGCCATTGTTCTCACATCAAGCCCGCGGTCTTCTCCGGCCACTTCCGGCTCGGTTATAAGGTTGACACGTCACAAACACCGCACCACACCTCTCCCTCTCCCACCACCACCATCCTCCTTGCCACCGTCTCCTCCACCACTCAATTTCTCGCTCTCTTCTGAGTTAACCCAATCTGCCATGTAACTTCTCCATCCTCCTTCGGCCTGAGCTTGGTCTGATTTTGCTGATAGATCCCCTGCCACCCTGCGCTCTCAAGCTCCTGCTCTCTCGCATACACCCTGGTGCGTCTGCATATCATTGCGGCTCTCCCCATAACTGACATACCAACAGCTCTTACTTTCCTGATTTCAATTGTTATAGGTGGCAACGGGAATAAGGTGTGTGTATGGTGTTTTCTTTAAATATGCCACCGTTAACCTCAGCCAAAGTTTGTACAGCGCAGCTGCTTCACTGTCAAGCTCTTCGGGAGGGCAGAACATTATGGTGAGCAGGTGAGCTTTGCTGGGTGTGATTGGAGGTCACTGTGCATAATGGATTCTTCTCTGTACGATGTATATACATTTCCGCCACAGTTCATTTCTCCCTCTGTATCCAAATGTGATCATGATAACGCAATTAAGTATATCAAATGTGAGATGTCAGTGTGATATGAATGGAAGGAATGCTATCAGCCTGCTGCTTTCCAATATGTCTACGGGACGCTACAATATGTAAGGCTCCAGGAGCGCTTACGAGGGTCACTGTCTAACGGTATCCCTGGCGGGAGTGGAAAAGCCTTATTTTGTGGTAAAGACCCTTTCTTGAACGGTCAAGCTCGCAGAGAACTACAGAGAGTCGAATTCTCAAGCTCCCAGGCGTAGTTCTCTTCAATCCTTCGAAAACGAGAGGACTGGAGTCGACTGAGAGGGTGATCTGTAAAGATCAGTGGAAACAGCTGTATAAGTCAGAGAAGTAATGCCTCGCGCCTAGAGCCTCAATTAGAGCCTAGGCAAGGCAAAGATACGACTATCCAGCACCCGTGCCTCTCACAGAGCTTCGGAGTTACTCAACGAAAGCTAAGGAGGCGAATTGGGTGATTTGGTAGAGGTAAAAGTGATAATAATCATGTGACCTGAGTACATGTGACTTGTAGCTAAAAGAGTAAAGAAAATACGTATATGATACCTTACAGAGCCCCCCACTCTTGAGCTGCAAGGAAAAGAACATGTGCGAAGGGAGGGAAGGTGGGAGAAAAAATGAGAGGAAAAATTTTGCCCTGCACTGCACCTTCGAGACGCCTCCATTCCATCTCCGCAGACTGCTATGCATCCACTACGCCTCCATCTCCGGTGTCCCTCAGATTCCGCTCCAGGCCCTGGTCACTGCGCAACCAGTACCATACCACACCACGACCATCCTAAGTCGCCATGCTCCCATCCATACCTATCCTACCCCTAGTGCCCCCCACGAAAGAAGCCGATTGCAGCGATTGACCAAGAGAGCGAGATCGGGTGCTTTCGGAACCCACCAGAAAAAGCTAGCCCCCCATTCTAAGAAGCTAGAGGTGGGCTGTGGTGGGCTAAAGTGTGACTGAGGGTGTGATGGCCGTAGGGAATGCAGGCGGAGTGGTGAGGAATGCATGCATGAGGCTGAGCCAGTGAAATTGAAGAGAGTTTGTCTCGTTGATGGAAAGGGGAGAGAGATTTTAAGGTCAGAGCTGAATCATGGAACAGAACTTTGGAAGGACTCGCCTCGCGGGGGTGATCATTGCCGATGCAAACCCCCGTTGAGGCTTCGCGTTAGCGTCGCCAAACCATCCAGGCAGGAAATTTCTCCTCGAGATGCAGGAGTCGTCGAAGAGCCGAATACTCAGGCACATCGACTACTCCATCAACGGAAGAGCGACCGAATACTCGCGAAGTCCCTTCTGTTGATTGGCATATCAACCCTATACCAGGCGCATCCGACGGAGTTGCCAAAGCCGGAGGAACGAATCTTCTTTGATGTCCTGCTTGATCGTCACCAAAAGCTAATTCGCCCCCCATCCATATCCAATTTCAGCTTGTAATCGAGGCGCAGAGTCGTCTAGTTGCTGTGAACCGCACGGAATTGTCGAGGAAGGACAGAGAAAGCTGTGAGTCGATTCGCTTTGCTATTCGCATGTGACGAGACCGAGAGTGGATGGGAGAGGAACAACACGAGCGGAAGAGCCGCAACTGGCATGCGTGACAGAAGCCGGGTGGACAGTCCCAGAGTTGGAGGATGCCGCCTCCAGAAAGGACCGCGTAGAAGTGCGCCAATCAAACGAAGACATAGGCGCCCAGCGGAAACGAGAACAAAGAGATAGTTAAGGAGAGATCACGAATCTGGAAAAGAAAGAAAAGACGCGCCTCGTTGGGGGCGTTCGCGGACGAATCAAACCCCCATAGAGGCTGCGCGCTAGCAGCGTTGCCTACAACCTTCTACCCGCTCATCCTTCGAATCCTGCGATGCGCTTCAATAACCCGGCCGATCGGATTAAGATCGTCTGAGCGCGGTGGAGGGCGCGAGGGAACCGGAACCCTGATCTGTCATCTCGAGAGAACCCAGGAAACCAACGTCGAAGTCGTTTGGATGAGTCCGCCGGTGGCGGCCGTGCGAATGAGTTGAGAGAACTCGTTAGCGGCGGCGCTGGCAGAGGTCATAGTCAATGACGGCGTGTTCCAAAGCCGTCGTCCGCATGTCCATGCAGCGACGATCAGACCTCCAGACAGGTGCCAGCTCGCGGGGGCTGTATCCTACCGAGATGTCGACTCGGAATGGTTCGTAGTAGCTTGAAGGAACGCGTCGAGAATAATGTCCGTCCGATTGGAGAAGAGCCAGAGTTAGAAAGCAAACGAGTGACGAGAAGAATGAGCTGCGGATTAACGTCCTAGTCGTTTGAGCTCCTTTTCGGTTTTGGAGAGTCCGTTCGTTGGCTGACCCGACTTGTGCGACCTGCCACAACCGAACCGTTTGAAGACGAGCTGAAACGCATCGGAGTGCGATTGAGGCCCCATGCCGACATCCTGTATGACCGTTTCGTGTAGTCGCCTTCAAACTCGACCACAGCGTAGCCGGAAGTCCAAGAAAGTCGCCAGGAGTCAGATTCCAAATAGAACGCGTCGAGTCACGAAGGATAGCGAGCGCGAGAATGCCCCAGTGGAAGGAGGAAGCAAAAATTTGAAGAAGTATGAGACGAGAGAGCGATTGGTCAATGAAAAGATTTTGAGTTCAGAGAAAGGAGAAGGACGCGCCTCGAGGGGGCGTTCGCGAGCGAAACAGAACCCCCATGGAGGCTACGCGCTGGAAGCGTTGCCCAATGAATCCTGCCCCCCTTCCTACATCTTCCCTTCCAAATCCGAGAACCGATTGAGTTGGGGAAGGACGAGTGTGTAAGGCCGCATGAAGAAGTGATAGGGCAATTGGCATTGAGGAGTCAATCCGGCTTGGCATGTCTCGGTCGAAGAAAAGCGTCAGGGATAAATTGAGAGCCAAGGAACAAGAGAACGCGCCTCGCGGGGGCGCTCGCGGACGAAGCAAGCCCCCATAAGGGCTACACATAGCCGATTTCGATTTGTCATCCTTGGTTCGTTGCTGTGAAACGCGCAGAACCGTCGAGAATGACAGAAAAACTTGAAGCGGTCCGTTGATTTGCTTAGATAATCGCGTGTAACGAGGCCCAGAAGCAGCGTAAAGGAGCGTAGACGTCGGCGAAAGAAATGAGACGCGTGAAACGCGTCCCAGAAGTTGGGAGGAGAGCGCCAGAGAGGAGGATGAGAGAGCGAAGATGTTGTGACTGCGTGACTGATCGTCACACACTCTGACTCTCCCTCTGTTCCTCGTCGCTTGCTCTACTCGTCGTCCGACCTCCACGCCACACCATCAGGACTTGAGGCCTGCACCGGACCCGAACACCATGACGCTGGATGCAGGTCGTCCAGCGGGTATCCGGCCCCATTCATCTTTAAGAACGACATCTTGCGCGCCAAATTCGACCACTTGATTCTTGGCGGCGTTTGACTCGGAGAAGAAAACGACACGTCAAATACGTTCGAGGAATCGCAAGGTATGTGCTTGATTGCTGGAACGTCGAAATGAACTGAAACGAACGAGATGTAAAAAGAGTACGAACTGGAGAGAGATGAGGAGAAATCCATAACTGGGTATATGTGTCCTCGCAACGCTCGGAACGAGCCGTTTGCGAGGGTCGAATTGCCGTGACGTTCGTTTGACCGGGTAGAAGGCTCAGGTGAGTCCTGGAGTTCCACAGATTGATTATGAGGCTGACGAAGTCAGTTACGTGTCTCGCGCGCCCGCGCCTGCGTCATCAAGCCGTGACGCAGGTTCCGACCCCTTCCCTCTCCCATACTGGCGCCCGAGCGCGGCGCGTTCGAACGAGGTAAGTGTCGGCGGACGTCCGTACGATCGAGCTAATGAGCACGAAAGCCTCAAAATCCGGAACTGAAGTTATCGCTGTCGGGGAGCTTGAGTCCGTTGCAACGAGAGCCCGTTCAAAGGATGGTAAACGGAATTGGAGCCAGGTGAGTATACCGTCTGTCTTTTCGTCATCAAGCCCACGTCTAGCTGAACCAATATGCGGTGACGTCTCCGGTACCAAGTCTCGAAGTCCCCTGCCCTTGACGACGCTCGCAATCGCGGGCGTCAAAGACGGGGACTTGGACGAAGCCGGAACGTTTGCGTACGCTGGTAGGTCTGCCGCTCTTCCCACAAGCTCGAGCGTGATACTGGCTGTGGTACCGTGCAGGACGATGGATACACGGGAAACAAGTGTAAGTGTCGTGTCCTTTGTAGCCTGAATCAACTTAGCTAAAACTATTTCTTCTTTCAGCTCTTCGTTGTTCAAGATGTGGACCCGAATGACTAGCGCCAACGCTACTCTTCCAATATTCCTTGGCGTGTCCCGTTTGACGAATCTGGAGTACGACGAGGCTTGAAGCGTGCCCCCTTGGCCGAAGAAGCGAATGAAAGTTCCGTTTGTCGTCCGTACGATCACGTTGACGAACGCGACACGCAACAAGTCCGATACCAGGGGAATGGCCGCCAGACAGGGGAAATCCGTCGAAACGAGGGTGCGTGCTTTGATGAGCAACTCGGTTTGAGCCAAGGTGAGTACTCCGTTGCTGTTCATGTCTTCGTTCCCAATCCTAACATCGCGCAGTCTGTTAAGAACAGACGTCGTCTCTGTTGCCAACGTCGCAAGTCCCCCACCCTCAACGGCGCTCGCAATTGTGGGCGTCGGAGACGAGGACTTGGACGACGGTGGTCGGTCGGCTAGAGCCTCCTTGATGCTAATGCCTACACCCATGTCACTTCCACTTCCAGCGTACGTCTGCCCGTCCTTTTCGTCTAGACAGTGCTGATTCGTTCCGGTAACAGGTAACGTAGGTGTCGCTTGAGGATCAATGAAATTCCGAAGGATTGAAGGCGTTACATTAGTGAGTACTGCATCTCTTCCCAGCGAAGCTGACTTAACTGGTAACGTCTTTGAGAAGTCGAACACCATCGAGACGTGCGCAATGCTGGTCATGCATATGAGGTCGCCCCGTATGCTAGTGAAGCCTTCGGAGGGATCCAAAGGCGAGCCGCTCTCGACGAAACGTGACGCAGAGGATGTCAAAGAAAGAGCCGCGGTGAGTAACGACTCATCTCGCGACGGAGCTAACTCGTCTAATCCTTTTGATAGCTCGCCAAGATCAACAGCACCTGCGTTGATAGACGCCCCAGGTGGTGATGGAACGCTTCCTCTCCTCAAGTCCGTCTGGCTATCACTTCCTGTGCCTGTTGGTCCATCCGAGGTACGAGTTTCCTTGTCTATAATCGTGCGTTTCTGACGCACCGTACCCTGCAGCCCCCCAAACTCGACAATGGATGGAGTTTTACCTAATCCGATGCCGCCGCTGTCGATAACCAGAGGGGTGGGTGATTGGTGGGGAGTTGAATCGCCCAGCGCAGGTCGCTTTCCGAGTTCGCCGTGAGGAAGTAAAGAGATAACCTGACTGTTCTTGGTGAGTCGTATCTTCGTGTTGCTGTCGATGATTTGAAGCTGTTTCAAAGCCATTCCTTCGTTAACGTTAATCTTCGTATGTTGATAATCCCTTCGCTCCTCAGGCTTGGCTGTGGACGAGCGGACATCCTTCGCGGAAAAGTCCACGACTTCGTCACGCAGAGGGGCGAAGGGTGAGGAGACGAGATCCTCGCTCAAGGTGAGTCGTCCGTTGCTGTTTACGCGTACCGGTCGCTGATTCCTTTCAGACCAAGGCGTATTCAGCCCCCCAAGCCCGACTATGATTCGGTCAGTGACGCGAGGAGGAGCTTGAGGCGACGGTGATGGCGAAGAGAGTGGAAGGGGAGCGATATGAATGTTTTCGGTGAGTCGGTCTTCCACGTCGACTATCAAACGTTGCTGATTGACTTTTCGCCCCCCAAGCTCAACCGTACCTTCTACCAATGTAGAAGAGGGAGCGGGAGACGAAGATGATGGTGAAGAGGGGGATAATGGAGATGGTGTTCGGTCCTCGCGCGACTCCACTGTAGAAGATCCCTTGGTAGGTTCACCGATCTGCTGCTCTTCATACCTGCGCTGATATTCCTTGAAACAGTCGCTCGCTCGACGCATACGTTCAGCAAGGGCGTCCCATGTAGTCGCCAGCCTATTCATGGTGGTGATTCCGCGTAGTACCTGCTCAAGCCGGCGGTGCGGATCGACCTGAAAGCACAAAGGCTGCGCCAATGAAGGACAGAAGCGGCCGGTGAGTGCAGTCTGCATCCGGTCTACCCCGTCCAAGATTACGCTGAGTAGTTCAAGACGTAGGCGGCAGTGTCCGTCGCCGTAGCTCACGGTCCAGGAAGAATCCAACGGTGCTTTGATTAAGTGCGCCCATTGCGCTGCAAGTTCATCTGAGGTGATCAATGGAGGAGAGGGCAGCGAAGACGATGCTGGAGAGACATCCGCAGATGATGAGCGCGTAGGTACAGCCTGAGGTGCGTGGAGGTTCTTGCTCGCTGCTGTTACTGTCTTCTTCGGCAAAGTAACCTGAATGTTAAAGCGCTTGATGAAGTCGTAGGGCAGCTTCGAGCGGAGTTCCAGAGGGAGAGATGAGGCGATCGAGGCGAGCTTGGTATCCCATTTCGGGAGGAACCGTAGGGATATGTCGGAAATGCAAAGAGCATGGAGCTGCTGCTTTGCCGCCAATATACGGTCAATGAGTAAGACCCAATTATGCACGACCTGGCTTTGTGTAGCAGGAATTGAGTTTACGCCTGGAGTCGCCAGAATACTGAGCTTGCTACCAATGGAATGAGGTTGCTGAAGTCCACGATGTCGTGATGCGAGATCCAGGAAGTAATCCATGCCAGATATGACGTTGGTGAGCGGAAGCGTAAGATCTGGATGAAGCACAAATCCACCATGGGAGAGAATGATGTCGGTAGGTTGGAGAATGTACTTGGTGAAGTAGGAGCAGGAATCCTGAAGCGATAATTGCTTCGAGGATTTGGGAATAGAGTACTGAGACCAAATCCAATCCAAGTACGGGTTTGCCATGACGGAGGGAGATCCAAGGAGATCCAGCCAGGGGGTTACGACAGTTCCCAATGTGTCCACTTTGTAAGGCTCCAGGAGCGCTTACGAGGGTCACTGTCTAACGGTATCCCTGGCGGGAGTGGAAAAGCCTTATTTTGTGGTAAAGACCCTTTCTTGAACGGTCAAGCTCGCAGAGAACTACAGAGAGTCGAATTCTCAAGCTCCCAGGCGTAGTTCTCTTCAATCCTTCGAAAACGAGAGGACTGGAGTCGACTGAGAGGGTGATCTGTAAAGATCAGTGGAAACAGCTGTATAAGTCAGAGAAGTAATGCCTCGCGCCTAGAGCCTCAATTAGAGCCTAGGCAAGGCAAAGATACGACTATCCAGCACCCGTGCCTCTCACAGAGCTTCGGAGTTACTCAACGAAAGCTAAGGAGGCGAATTGGGTGATTTGGTAGAGGTAAAAGTGATAATAATCATGTGACCTGAGTACATGTGACTTGTAGCTAAAAGAGTAAAGAAAATACGTATATGATACCTTACACAATAGCGCTAAAAAAGCGTGGTGCGCGTCGTGGCCAGCTTAAGGTTGATGTGATTTTGACGTGTGACCTCTCATTGTCCGGGTGACATCATGTCACACGCCATATTTGCGTGTCAACTTCGCGGTGGTGTAGCTATTAGGACCATTTAGATACGAATTTGGAAAGTCAAAGGAAGGCTCTTGGTGGTTCAGGCAGTGAACGGAGGGTTATGAAGAAAAGTGGACGTTGAAAACGTTTTATGCTTCGCAAACATGGAGCATGGGTGTAAGACAACCGGGGAGGTCGAGGCGGAGGCAGCGGAGGTCGCGTAGGGTAATTTGATACGACCTTCTTCTCGCGATCTGGCATACCTTAGGGCGATATGGTGGTACATTAATGCTGCATGGCAATAGATTCAGACCATCTTACAGTGGGCGCCGGCAGTTGCAAACTTTCCGAGCCGGGGATTGTCGCGAAGGTCAATTCACGCACAAAAAAAGGGATCCAGTAACAGATTCAGATGGTCGTGCAAATAGTTGGACACAAATACTCTATACTGAATGTAAAGCATTGCAAGATATAATGCGCATCCCCGGACCCCCCCAAGTAAATTGATATGTCCCAACCCTGGGCGAAGGATGGCGAAGGCAAGGCGAAGGTCTTGAGACATCAAAAAATAAAGAGCACAAGGCCCTCCATGAAGCTCCTACTCGTAGTGAGAAAAAGTCATGGACGGTCGGTTCTTTGACCGATCTCGGCTGTCTTTGCACCCTTTTCTATGATTCCAGGTGCTGGGTGTATGTAGACTACACTTGCAACAAGTTACTGACCATCACCGAGATCAAATATCATTGATGTCTGGCTGAAAACAGCCAAACAATCAGACAACTCCGAAATTGATTTTTCTAACTCAGCAAGAATTTTTTTTCACAGAAATACCTCCCACGCAGGGTGTACCTCTAATAAGACTATAGAGATTCAGAACTTGGATGAGACAAAACGGTGCAGCCATTCTTGAGATATCGCGCTTGCAAGTTTGCCAAAATTGCCAAAAACAGCCAAAAGTGGCCAACTCCAGAGCGTGATATCTCAACAACGGCTGGACCGTTCGACTTCATTTAAGTTGTAGAATGACTCAATTTGATGGCGCTACAAGACAGTGCAAACCATCATTCGAACAAAAAAAGTCCCGTTGACTTACAAAATTGAGGTTTTGAGCTACAAGATTGTTTGGCCATTTTCGGCCAAACATCAATTATTTTTGATCTCGGTGATGGTCAGTAATTTGCTACAGGTGCAGTTTACATACACCCAGCACCTGGAATTATGAAAAAAGGGGCAAAGACGGCCGAGATCGGTCAAAGAACCGACCGTCCATGACTTTTTCTCACTACGAGTACACGGCAACTACCACCTAAATAATGGTAAATCGCCCATAATGGGAAGGCACGAGGCGAGATAGTCATCGTGTTCGGACTGGACAGCTTCGGTAAGCACGTCTGGCACAGTTGCCGAGCTGATCTACATGATCGGCTGACCGTTTTGGATGCCAGGACCCCGAAACCTACTTCTCAAGTAGGGCTGGGTATGATAAGATTTCGGGCTGGTATGATACAGGGCCGGGCAGCGGCCTTCAGGTATTGACATACAGGCCTGTATTTTATGTATAATACCGGCGCCGCAGGCGAAAATTTTTTCGGTATAATACGTATTATACATGTATTTTTCTCTGTATTTAATGTATTTTAAGTATTGAAAGTCCCCCATTCATCCCCAACCTACCATATGTCCCGATACAGCTGCATAAAATGGCTGTTGAGCCGATGAGTTGCACATCCATGATCCGACATCAAAGTTTTGTTTTACATAGAGGGATATTCCATCCGCTCAAAACTCACAATAAATATATTTTTCTTGAGGGGGATTTGAGACATCAGTGATGCAATCAATCAATCAGTCACGTGTACTTACGAAACACTCCCTATTTAGGTCATGTCAAGCAAGAACAATATTTTTGAATGTCCTTCTAGTAGCCTATAGTGTGTCTGCTACATACTTGAAGGCTGATAAAGCTTGCCCTGACCTCCACCCAACGCTGAAAGACAATACAGTCGAAGTTGTCATAACCCATACAGTGGCGGCGCCATCTGATGCCACCCCTAAAAATAGAATAGCCTATTTCTGGAACTTTTGATGCAAATGGAGTCGATTGGGGTCACATCAATTTTTTAGGGGTGGCATCAGATGGCGCCGCCACTGTAGCCCTCGGTGGAGCCAAAAAGGTATGGGATATGATAGATCTATGGGTTATCCCAGCCAAAAACCGGTCAAAAACCCCCAGAAATGTATGGGTTAAGGGAGATTATGGGTTATGAGAGCTATGGGTTATGACAGCTTCGACTGTATATACTTTGGAAAAAATTCTCTCCGGCGATTTGAGACATCATTGATCGTATCAATGATGGAACCTATTTGGTGGTGTTTAAGCGATGCGCATCATACCACTGGAATTTTGCGGCCTCAAGGGCCAAAATGCACCCAAATTCACCTTGGAATCATACATTTAATACATTGCCTCTGAGGGCCCGCTCGTATTGAAGGTATCATACAGTATTATACGGTGTATAATACCGGTTGTATAATACATCGGCTTTCCATACCCGGCACTAATTTAAACCTACAGTGGTGGCAAATAGAAATTGCCGTGGCTTTTTGGCCAAACCTAAAATAAGATGTAGAGATAGATATATGATACTACCGTACCACTTGGAACACTCAGCTATATATTATGCCCTGACAATGCATCAATCACAGGACAGTTTCTAAATATTGCTCAATGTATCCTCAGCAAAAAAGTGTAATAATAAGATGAAAAACAATGCTAGTTCTCACTTTGATTGACTGGAATTGACCCGCATTTGAGCTCACAACGGTCGCTCGAAGTTGGTCATTTTAGCTATTTTCTCTGCATTTTCAGCTATTTTGGGTGAAAATAGCCAACTTTGAGCGGCTGCTGTGAGCTCAAATGAGGGTCAGTTCCATTCAGCCAAGGTGGAAACTAGGACTGTTTTTCAGGTACTTTCATCCTATTATGACATTTTTTTGCTGAGGGTACATTGTGTTTTTCCGGATATGGCAAAAAATCGGAAACCATCCATTATTGATGCATTCTCAGTGCATGATATATTTCTGAGTGTTCTAAGAGGTACAGAAGTATCACATACCCATCTCTACATCTTATTTGAGGTCTTTTGGTGAAGTATACAGCGAGATCTTTACCAAAAAGCCATGGCAGTTTCTATTTGCCACCACTGTAGGTTTAAATGGTACTAAGGGTGGATATAAATACGAGTATATTAAAATATAATCAATTATAATCGTAAAATTATGATTAAATACGTGTCTCCCCATGTAGAGGAGTAAGAGCGTTGCATCACTGCATAGCGCTTGCAAGTTTGCCAAAATTGCCGTAAAATAGCCAAAAATGTCAAAAACGGCCAAAAGTGGCCAATCTCAACAACGGCTGCACCGTTTGACTTCATTCAAGTTGCACAGTCGCTCAGTTTTAATAGCACTACAAGGCAGTCCAAACTGTCTGAACAAAAAAAGTCCCGTTGACTTACAAAATTGAGGTTTTGAGCTACAAGATTGTTTGGCCATTTTCGGCCAAACATCAATTATTTTTGATCTTGGTGATGGTCAGAAATTTGTTGCAGGTGCAGTTTACATACACCCAGCACCTGGAATCATACAAAAAGGTGAAAGACGGCCGGGATCGGTTCAAGAACCGACCGTCCATGACTTTTTCTCACCACGAGTAGTATTTCGACCAAGGGTTCCCTGGGTGTCACCTGCCACCAACAGGAAAAGGTGTTCACCGTGCGGCAATATTAATCACATCAAAATTACTATATGTATACAATAACTCAGCAGCTGTCGGCAGCTGCTAGCCGAGCAAATTTTCGATATTTCTCGCCATTGTGGGGCTCAAAAATCTAGCCGTCACCCGTCACCACCACCAAAAGTGTTAAGTTCACATGTGCCTGTCACCCGTCACCTGAACACTTCCAAATACTCCAAAAATGAGCACAAAAAAGACTTAACGGAGAATTGTGGTGATTCAGGCCATTATTAAAGTTTGTGTTTTCTACCTCGAGTTAATAGGTTGGCCAGATCACATTTATGCCGATGCCGCGATCATCAGAGTAGGGGATTGGCGCTCGCGTTTCTACGGGGATGAAGTAGGTGACTTACAGAACACGTACTATGTAGTACAATCCACGTATTCTGTTGTTCTACGAAGAGCGCAACACTTAATGTTCGCTAGCATGAAAGTCCTGACTCCACGGCGAGGCAGCTGATGAAGGAGTCGTCGGAAGCCTCGACCAGACCTCCGCTTCATGTATGGTCCAATTTGCCCAAACCGTGGCAAACACGACCCCAATTATGGTCAGGTAGCCATTCAAAACCATCATAAGCGAGCATTCGCTGAACCACTGGTCTTCGGTCTTCCCCTGTCGCCCATGCAGAATTAGAGCAATCTGGACGACCTGAAGAATGCAAGGAATGATGAAGTTTGTGAGGGATGTCATCCATATCATGCGCAGTGTTTTCCAAACTAATGGGGTGTAAGACCTTTACCGCAATTGCACTTCTGAGTACCTACCCTGAGGACTGTGGCTCTTCATTCTCTGGGGCAGATCCAATTGGCGAAGAAATGCGACGGAGACATAGCTGAAACAACGAAATCAGGTATACGTACGTTGATGATTTTGATCCAAACGCACACGTTAAAGATGAGCTGCAGAATCCATTCAATTTTCGAAAATGGCAAATGGTTCCAGTCCGCAACAAAGTTCCAGGGTCTCGTCGCAATTTGTATGATGGCCACCAACATGTTGAATATGCGAGCGATAAAAATAAGAACTGGCAGAAGCAAGACGAGAATAAGCCACCGCTCTTGATAAGCCGACACGATTCTGAGAAGAAGAATCATCTGGACGGGTATTGGTGCAAAGAGAAGGACAAAGTTGATTAATGCAGTATAGGCATTGGTTACTTTCAAATGAAGAACTGCTCGAGCCTAGTTCAGTTCTTGAGTTCAGTGAAAGCGAACCAAAATTGAAACTCACATGAAAGTGGGTGATCATGAACCCTTCTACAGCTCCGAGGGTAACAGCAGCAGCGCTGAGGAAGAAAACAGGTCGCTTGCGAGAGCTGGCATTTGAAAAGAGAAACAATGCAATCAGAAAGGACAGCATGAGAGCACCGAAGGCTGCACCCATGCCGACAAAGGCAACGGAGGCGGATTCAACACTCTCTACGGAAATAAGCCGGGGACGATTCGCTTCCATACTTATTATAGCATTGGTTGAGGACGTCGATTTTATGTATAAATGGGCTCCGTAGCCCGTTTATAATAAAGCGTTCACGAGGATAGGCCCAAATCGAGTGATATGCTCGTACAGTCGTAAACTGGGAAGCGCAACGATTAGCTTTCCCGCGGATTATTCGATGAAAAATGCTCCAAAAATACAATCTGTTTTAGGGCCAAAGTTTGGCTCCACCCAAATGGGCCAAATAACGTAGAAGAGCAACAACAGTAAACAAAGCTAGAATCCTTCCCCGAAGGTCGCGACAACATAGAGCATGTATATTTAGGCCCTAGAAGTATCATACCACAAATCAAGCATGCACAGAAACACCAGGTGGTGTTTGAATTGCAAGGCAAAATTCACAATTCAGCTGGTTCTAGCCCTTCAAAGAAGCTATTCAGTCCAATTTTTTTTGCCAATGGGAAATATGGTCTGTGGGGACACCAGATTTTCCATGGAGATGTTCGAAGGTTTGGGGAAATCACAAACTTCCTTCCAAAATTGGGCATTTTCGACAAATTGCGCTCCCACTGCCCAGGGAAGTAGTTTTAGGCTCCAAAAAGTGGTCCATTGAATTCAGCGACCTCAGAAATGGTAGCAGAGTGCAAATTCCAGCTCGCCAAAATGTCCGCGGATACGGAATATGCGTGTTGCTCTTCTACGTTACGTTGCGCCTCCTAGTTTACGACTTCCTACCTTAGTAAGAAAAACGGGCTTTCATCAAGGGATTTTGAGCACAGATCAAAAACCTCGAGAAAACGGCGAATGTTTCCTGACATTGGACTTGCATGAAATTACCTTGCTTGACAAGGTCTCTCCAACCTCATCATTAGCTAAGCAGCACATCGGATGCAACCCATTGATGCCCGTTTTCTCCCGAAGCACAGCTTTTCAAAGGCTCCCAAACATTGATGCCATCTGGCATCGACACTCGAACTTCCAACCAACTTCCAACGATCTTTACCACCCAAAACCATCGCATTACCGTCAACTTTCAAGTTCTCCAGTGCCAATGGAGGTAATATTTCCACCTAACATAGCATTATCGTGCACTAGCACTGCTACATTCGCGTCTAGTGTTGTTCGGGTCGGGTCGAAGATCCGAGACCTAACCCAAGCCCGGGCTTTTTGAGCCTGACCCGACGAATCGCGTCTACAGTCTGTACTCTGTACAAGAGGTGTCCGATCTTCTTATCACTCCCACCATCAACTTCACGTGCATCAACACCCCCTTCCATATCGGGTTGACAGCTTTTGGCGTGCATTGTGCGAAAATGGTCAACAATGCTTATTTGACCAAACAGCAACCAATTTCTTGCACAACCTTGACAACTTGGCATTGCCAAACAAGAACATCCTGAATTCAACTAGCTCTAGAGTGATGTAAAGAGAGCAGAAATCTAAGAAACTTAGGGGATGATCTACTCACATTGAAAGGTATGCAGCCAGGTGCAGAAACCGTGGGAAACGCACGTGATCGCGTCGAAATATCGGCATTTCCGGTCACTTTTGTGGACACCGAGTACATGGGTCGGCAGCGGTTATATAATTTAGTGACTTGGGTTGAAGCCCAAACTTTAGAAACTGCAGGGATCAAACTGGAGCCTATAGCAAAATGTAAACAGTGCCGCAATGCAAATCTGCATTTGCCAGCGGTTCCGAATTTCCGGTATTTTTGTGTTCAATAATTTTGTTGAGCTAAGCGCAAGGAGCACAAGGATTACCCCGTAACCGAAGTACTTGTGGTAAAGATAGGTAGAACCTCTTACCTCAACCTTCATTCCCGAACCACGGAATTTTCAACGATAGATTGGAGGCGCGAAATAGCTTTTAGTGGGTAACACTTCACCGAGAGCGGACGACCAATACGATCAGGCCTTCAATATCCATATCCCTCTTCGACCCCCGCTCTGCCTGAGGTTTGTTTACAAATTCGGAATTGTACGAGAGCGAGTGGCGGACTGAACACTGAGCACAGTCGATAAACAACAGAAGATAAAGTTAGAAGTTCAGATACCTTCCACTTTTCCTCTCTTTGATGGAATCTGAACCAGGGGAACGGGCTTCGTATATTTCATTCAATGCCAATGCCTTCGAAGGACTACCATATATTGCCGATGCGATCAGCAAACGAAAGGGCAGATTGGGTTTAGAGTCATTCGCGGGGAGCGGCACCAGCCTGGCAAAAGTGAGAAACAATGGTAAGTTATCAAGGAAGATATGTAAGCACCAAAACCCAGATTCCGGCTGGTTGGGGGGACCTGAATTCCCTTGCCGGTCAAACAAGCGATGAGAATATCTTCGTAAGGATCGGCAACAGGTTCGAATGACACTAATTCGGTCGACCGATTGTCAGTTAAACCTCACCAACCTCATCATGAGTGCTGCCGTATTACCTGGACCGTTTGCCTCAAGTCAATTACCATTCGAGGCTTACCATTCCGGTAGACGATAAAGACAGGAGCTGCCCATGGGCTTTTAGACGGCTCAATTACACCGAGCTGAATCCAGGAGTCCATCTGTTTGTCAATCACTTCTCGATTAGCTGGCGACACGGGAAACGGAGGTAAGGAAACAGGTTCTGCACCTGGTTTCATGGGAATTTCACCTTGAACCTCGTAGTTTCCGAGACGACCGTCAAGACCGAAAGCCGTCCTGTTGCGCAGTACTACTTCTTCGAGCTGTTTTCGTTGGTCCGGTGTGATGTCAGAAGAGATATCAATTTCCTGCAGTAATTTGTCGCCAGGAACGAAGTCAGGAGGTACTTCCGAGGTTTTGAGGCCACCTTCAAGGGGTTCTTCCGCTAGAGGGTCGTCAGGATCCGTCGCATTGCGCTGAGCTTTGGACGAGATATTAGTGACTGACTGCACAGATTGAGTACCAGAGTTAGGTCTCTTGTGCTTCCCAGGGCGACAGAAGGGGCAGGAGTCGTCTAAATTGAGTGGTGTATGCACCAAACAACCAGAATCCTCGCGAGATGAGGTGGTGGAAGAAGAGGGTTTTGACAGCGGTACGGAATTTGCTTCCGTTGATCGGTCCGAAGTCCGGTGATCAACGTTGATCCCCGCTGTCGAAGCTTTCATTGCCTCGGCTCTCTTCTGGTCTGCCACCATGTTCTCAGCAACAAGATTCCTCATCAAGGCTGCATGTGCATTTATTCTGGTCTGCTGCTCCCTTGAATACTTGTCCATGCTGTCAAGCCAATTCTTCGGGTTCCTGGACTTGCCAACTGTTTGACCAGCCGCGATAATCACCGGTGTTTGCGAGAAATTCGCAATGTGCAGGATGGGTTGTTCCCTGGAAATCAAGGTATCTGCGGAGCCGTACATATCGTCTCCGCATCCGTTGTTATTAGAGAGTTTGCGGTGAGCCGCCAGAAGCCACCTGGCGGCTCTAACGGCATGCGGATTGGAGCGGCTACGTCATGTGGCGGCTCGTTCAGCGGCTCGTCGCGCGCGGTCCTTAGCGGTTGGATAGTGGTTGTGTACCTTGCATACTTAACTATACCTTCAGCCAATGAGAGTTCGTTGTCCAAACGTGCATAATTGTTTTGAATTGAAGCAATTTCCAGCATCAACCGAAGTCTTCGGCTCGAATGCGCGATAGCGTCAGATTTTCGGGTCCAATTTTCTTCGTGTGTGTATGGCTCAAGATATAGATGACTAAGTACTAAGAATAGACTCGCAAAACCAAATTTGAACCAGTCTTACCAGCCGCCAAACGAGCCGCCAGACAGCATAGCCGCTCCAATCCGCATGCCATTAGAGCCGCCAGGTGGCTTCTGGCGGCTCACCGCAAACTCTCTATTGATTTCTCTTTCCACAAACAGAGAATCTTGACCCGGTGGAAAATAAGCTTGCACTTTAACAGCAACGCTGGTTTCCGGTGGAATAACAACGCGATCTGTCGACCAGACATCTGCCTTACCTTGCCGAATCCGTGTTTTACGCTTCAGCTTTTGGTTTCGGCGATGAACTTTACCCTTGGGTCCTTGAGTTTCGCTTCCGAGGTGAGTCTTGACTTTGAAAGCATGTCCCTCATCGTCAACCATCGAAGATGTCGAAGTCTCAACTCTGAGTGTTCTATCGGAGTCTCCAAAGCGTAGGTAGGCCTTTCCTTCATTCCTAACAATGGAAATCGAATATTGATCAGCAAAATCATTTCCCAGAATGAACGGAGTCGACATTCCCTCTACAACGTAAGCTTCTACAGTTATTTTCACCGGTCCATCCTCCGTGTGGAAGAACAAATCCAGGCTAACAAATCCCGAGATAGAAGACTTTCCAGTTACTTGAATCAGATTAATCTGATGACCGGATTTTATCTTCGGTGGGTTTGTTAAATTTTGCAGAGTTTTCCGTGAGATCAATGTGATGTCTGACCCCGAGTCTATAATGACAGGAATAGGATCAATATCCAAACCTCCGACTGTAGCGGTCGCTTGCGTTGCACTAGCACCAAGAAACGAAGAGCCAGACGGTCGTGCCATATGTTTCCGGAGTTCTATGAGCGGTTTGAGTTCGGCACTCGGTGAGCCAACCACTCGATAATTTACGGCCTTAATGTCTCGAGCTAACCGTCTCCTAGACCGTCGGTTTAGTGAAGGTTTCGAATGAAACGTTGAACAAGCCTCAGGCATTGATTGTGAGTGCGATTCCAAGTCGTCCGATGCAGTTGCCGTTGCCGATTCTTCCAAGTTTCCGGATTTCTCCCCCCCCAGGGCTGAGTTACTCGTTTCCTCGTCATGAGGTAAAGAGGATTCAGTAGTCTGGAGGGATTCTTCAAAACCCTGCTGAGAGAAGACATCGGTACGTTCAACTGTTTCGGATTCGGATTCCACATCACTTTCCAATCCATAATACAGTTCATCGTATTGAATATTCATCCTGCGCTTCAAGATCATCGCTGGTTGCACTCGCAAGGTTAGCACGGGCAGCTCGGTTGCCCTTGAACGAATGTTTGCACTCGTTATCCCAATGTTTTCCGCTCCCACAGTGCCTACAAGGTCGCGCGCCTTTGGATTCTGGAGTAGCTCGTTTAGAAACATTCTTATCGTCTTTAGGGAATTTTGGTGGCCCAAGGTTTGCAGACCATCCTACTAAATTCACTCGAGCGGAGCGTGGAGTAAACCGTTGATTGTCACGTTCACGTTCACGATCTCGGTAAGAATTTTCTCGTTCGTTCCTATCCAGTTGCATTAAAGCGTCTTCGTGGTAGCGAATAGCGGCTTGGAATTCAACGACAGTGCGGTACATCTGGGTTGTAAGGATGGTATTCCAAGTTGAAGGTGCGCCGTCCATGACTTCCAACATGATTTCTGAATCGTCCATAGTATAGACCATGTTGATAAGGTCCACTTTGCGAATGAAATATTCACTCGGCGTCTCACGCGAGTGTCTCGCGTCACGATAAGAGGCTCTATTAGCTCTCCCTTTCTGACGATCTAACCACTTACGATTCAGGAAATATGTTTGAAAAGCTTGGCGTAAGGTTTCCAAATTCCTTTCAATATCAGAGCGGTGGTCCAAAGGTAAAGACCAATACCAGGTTTCAGCGTTTCCTTCAAGCCTTTTGGGAACAATTCGTCCTAACTGGCGGAAGACAGTTGGCGATTCTCGCGCGATGTCGTTGATTTTTAAAATCCATCGCACAATTGTGTCAACATTCCCGTCCCATTTAGGTACGTTTTCCTGTTTCAACTTGATTTCAAAGTGTGCTTCCTTGATGGTAGGAGTTGCACTATTTGCAATCGGAATAGCCGGCCCAATATTTGAACGACGATGAGGCGCTCCGAACGGAGCTGTTGGACGACGTGCAGAATTATCTCGGTCATCGTCAGAATTATCATCATCGTCGCCCCCTCCAGGATTACCAGCTGGCGCGTGGTTCTGGCGATTGTTTGCAGGTGTTGATGGTGGTCCTGAACGACGTGTAGGATTACGGCGGCCATTATTATTGTTGTCGTCGTTCCCGTCGCCAGAATTACTACCCGATACATTTCCGCCAGCACGACGTCCTATTTGGGAGACTGAAGAAAGAGGGTTATCACTGCGCATATGAGGAGGTACGTCACGCTGTCCAGAAGTTCCTTGATAAGTCATTCTCCGCATCTGTTCAGATTCTCTCGGGACAGAAGCAGTTCTTTGCGAAGACAAAGGTTCTTCTTCAAAGACAGTTGGAGCAAGCATCTCAGACAGACGTCGATTGCCTTTCGGTACGCCAGATTGAACTCCGTAGTTACCAAATCTAACGCTAGTGTCTCGAACAAGAGGATAAACCGTTGAATCTGAACTCAAGTCCGGTTGCGAACTCAGTCTGTCTATCATAGATTTTCCGCTAGATCTTGACGTCCGAGTACTAGTGTTTTGGATCTGGGTAGCTGCGGCAGTGACATCGGCGTCGAATGGCTGCGGTCTGTTGGACAAGAAGTCATGATATGTAGAGAGCAGGGTAAGAAAATGTTCTACTTCAATTCGGAAGCATACACCCAAGATTTCGAAGTCATTTTCTCTGTAGATATCTTCAATATCATTCCCCTTCTCTCCCCATGACGGCAAGCGAGAAATAGCTTTACCAGCCATTTGAAACGACTCCTCGGCAGCATTACGCAAATCATAAAGAGATTGCATAAGGACCTGATATTCATAGAGGGAACCCGATAGCAGTAATGTCCGTCTCGCGTTGCAAACCTTTCCAACACCGTCAAGGTTTGATCAAGCTGTTCGAATGTTTTCGCAAATACAGTCTTATAAAGGAGACGAGAGGGTTTCAAGGCATCAAGGAGGAAGGTCTTACCAATGACATTAGCTCCTCTAACAAGAGCTTCGATGCGTCTCGACATAATCTCTGCATTTTTCCCTATCCTTCGTGCTGGTTTAAGTGTTGGCATATCAACCATGGATATATGAACATCGTCAAGATCGATGCTGTCATCGTGAATAGGTCCATGCAGGTCGGTAAGATCTGGTAAGTCGAAATGTTCATGTTCCCAAAATGTCCGCGCCGGAGTTATCAGCGTTGGAAGTGTCCGGCGCTTGAGAGGTAAGAGGGGTGGATGTGCGAGGCGGACGAGCAGTCTCGCTTGGTGAAGGGTGTCGGGAACGAGGTTGTTCCGTAGTAGTAGACATGTTAAACGGCGTTGAGTTTAACTTGTTGAAAAGCCGTATAAAGCAAGGAAGTTCCCTGTGTGTCCACCAGTGTTGAAGATTAGCGTGATATTTGAGTGAGCGCGATATTTGAGTGAGCGCGAGTAATCAATACACGCGTTTGAGAAAGAAAATAAAATAGAGCTCAAACTTCCTATATATTCAGCGAATCCAACTTAGTTAACTCAAGCGGTTTTCAGCGAGAACTTATCTCGCTGAGGCTAGTTGGAGTAAACACAACCTAGCACCGTCTGTACCTGTGATACCAGAAATGAGCGCGAGGCTTTCACTTAGGGTTCACACAATAGTTAGTTAGAACTACGTAGATTGATGGGATAGAAAGATTGTCCTCCACAAGAGGGGAGGGCTCCTCATTTATACGTAGAGGCTACAGCTGATGCTATGTCAATGCTATGTGTATTGATATCAATACACAGGACTGAAGGCTGTGGCAGTACTTACAGAGCCTGAGCACCGCAATAATTGAGACGCGTTTGCAAAGAGTCACACTCACCTGACTGTGACCACTCGTGGTCTTGCCGTAGCAAGACTTGTCAAAAGTCGGCAGAGCTCGGCATCAAGTCTCACAACTTAGACGGAAGAGTTCTCGTCGGTTCAACAAGCTATATTGGGTACATAATGGAAGTATCCATAACACAAGCTGCTTTATCTCTAGGGTTGGGAAAGCGACCTGGGGATGCTCTGTTCCATGAGGGGGATGTCGTGGGGGAGATGATGTCGAGTCCATGTTTGTAGCGGTGTAGGGAAGCAGTGAAGGCTGAAGCGCTGAAGTGTGGAAGGAGGTGGCGTTGCTCTACACCGATGGGTTGCCGATGCGTATTCTCACCACAGAGATTCCTCACCAAAAAGCGGTGGTGGTGGTGGTATGAGCGCTGGTGGGAATTGAAATGGGCGCGTTTTTGTAAGGATGAGTTACGAGTGGTTAGAGTTGAGTTCAATCAATCAATCAATATTTTATCCTCACTGCGGGCCGTTTATCGGCCCATGTCGGAGTCTTCGTTCAAACTCTCTGCAATTCCCGCAACGAGGGGCTGTGTTTCTCCAAACGGGGTTGTCGGTGCCGCACTACCGCTTGGCGTGAGTGAGAAAACGGGCATCAACGGGTTGCATCCGATGTGCTGCTTAGCTAATTATGAGGTTGTGCAAGGTACTTAACAACTAGGGGCGCTCAATTCTCAGCTCGTCAGCTCGTCTCGTACAGAAAATAATTAATTTGCTGATGGATTGATCAAAATATGACGAGGAGTGGAGCGAGAGGCGGAGTGGGATCACCGTCTCATCAGCTCATCAGGGAATTAATTATTTTCTGGATGAGACGAGCTGACGAGCTGAGAATTGAGCGCCCCTACTGGTGGACAATCCGGCATCTGCCGCACTTCCATATATAGTAAATTCGTGACAATATCACATATGTCACACGGTGTGACAGTATGCAGGAATGCATATTGCTCATAATGCATAGCGCTTGGGGGTCCACGGAGCCTATGCATTATGAGATGTTCAACTGTACATGCAAACGCCCACTAAACTCTCTTCATGAAGTCACCTGGGTTCCAACAGTGGCGGCAAAATCTGATGTCACCCCCAAAAAGGGAAATTCTCATCAAACCACCTCTAATCTGCCGACGAGGGCACATATCCATTGGCACGGCAAATACACTAGTACTGCTTGTGGAGGCAAGATTGAGAAAGATAGGTACATTCATCGAGGAGAACTGGGCCAAAGATGGTTGGAAAGTCTTGCCCAAACAGTGTCAATTTTCGAGGTATCCTAAGATAGAAAAGGGGTGCATGTGTTTCAACTTCATGTCTTGAATGCACGGTTTTCCGATCATACTACTGGGTCTTCAAAGGGGTAAAATTGCCGAAAAAGAAATCGAAAAGAGAGAGAAAGGGAGAGTTTCTGGAACTCAGGCTGGTGATTTCCCAGACAGTTCAGAGGATAAGTCTTGCTATTCAGGTTCACCACCAATGCAGAATGTCCACAAATGATACTCATTAAATTCCAATTTAAATACACATTAATACAGAAAGGCATAAGCTACATCCGCACATCGGAAAACAGACACAAGAATGCGGCAGAAAATGCGAAGGGGGGCAATGAGAATTCATCTAGATGAAAGAATCTGAATTTGAGGGTGCTGGGATGTGCTCAGCGAGCTTTGTGCCATTAATTGGGCAAGCGGAGGCATATGAGACGGAACAAACTAGATTGCAGGAATAAAACACACCTGAGAACCATAAGAGCTCTTCCCGCAAACTCATCTATTTCATTGGACCCCTCCATATTGAATTTTGGCCAGAAAACGTGCTCGCAGGGGTGCCGAATCCGATACAATTGCCAGCCTATTTCCGGGGCTGAAACACCGTGAAAAGAGAGAAATATTTGAAGGAGAAGTAGGGGTGAGTAGAGGTAGTGGTCTTGAGGAGCCGAAAGTGCCAGAAAGCGTGTAGAGAAGCAAGAGATGCGGGTGGATGGTGGAAGGAGAGGTTACAGGAGGTCAAGTGTGACATGACAGTAACGTCACACTTAGCATCCCGCAACGCCATTTTCAACGGCGTGTGCGATGGCCGTGAAAATTTCCCAATTTTTTTAGACTAGGTTCGTTTTTAGTAGCTTTACTATTGTGCTGACACCTTCCGGTGGAGGTAGGGGACTTGTGAGGCAAGAACAAGTGTTATCGGCCCTGGGTCCGAAGGTGGCTGTGTGACTTGACATGCATCGGTTAACCCGTCTAAAACCGATTTTTCCTGAATTTTCCCACGAGAAAATGGGTCCGGCCAAATTTTTGGGTCATCCGAACGAAATTGAGTGTACCTCTACTTATGAGGAATCCACGACCAAATCTCACCATTACCCATCATGTGCAAATCATGTGGGCGCCTTTGTAGAGCATTTAGATAGTTTTCTGCATGAATGGGGTCAACATGATCAACATCGACTTGACCTGAACACAATTTGTGTGACATCTACTCTATGTAACATGCTGGGTATGTGGACAATGGTCCACATAGGAGGGTAAGCTTGCTTCAGTGCGAATGGGAATTCAACATCCTGGTCTGATACGTCCAATTCACCCATTTACAGTAGCTAATCTTGCTAAATAGAGAGTTTGCGGTGAGCCGCCAGAAGCCACCTGGCGGCTCTAATGGCATGCGGATTGGAGCGGCTATGCTGTCTGGCGGCTCGTTTGGCGGCTGGTAAGACTGGTTCAAATTTGGTTTTGCGAGTCTATTCTTAGTACTTAGTCATCTATATCTTGAGCCATACACACACGAAGAAAATTGGACCCGAAAATCTGACGCTATCGCGCATTCGAGCCGAAGACTTCGGTTGATGCTGGAAATTGCTTCAATTCAAAACAATTATGCACGTTTGGACAACGAACTCTCATTGGCTGAAGGTATAGTTAAGTATGCAAGGTACACAACCACTATCCAACCGCTAAGGACCGCGCGCGACGAGCCGCCACATGACGTAGCCGCTCCAATGCGCATGCCGTTAGAGCCGCCAGGTGGCTTCTGGCGGCTCACCGCAAACTCTCTAATTCGGGCAACGTTATTGGCTCGAACAGTTTTTCGCCCGATTTGGGTAACCAACTTATTCAGTTGACGAACCTCAGAACCGTCTCAGTAACCGCCCTCATATCCACCTTCAAACCCCTTTTGCTTCTCATGAATCTGGTTGCACACTCAGTGGCCCTTTTTTGTTGAATCATTAATTTTGACAGCTATAGCCTATACTCACTGGGTAGTAGTAAGTATATCCAAGACACTGGTAGTAGCACAAAGTCTGGTAATTTTTTTGAAGTTGCTCAAGGCATTCCCTGAGCCCCGGCATTAGTGGCAAAGTGCTTGTAACTTGAGGAGGCTTGTAATTTACAAAATCTGATGTTTACTGAATTCCTTCTTAATGAGCAAGCAACCATTGAGTATATACTATAGGTGTTGGTAGGGTACTGTATATATGCTTATTCACAGCACATGAGGTTCAAATGAGCCAATTGAATCTGAGTTGAACCAAAGTTGAACACTCAGAAAAGTTCATTCGGCGCGCAGTCCGAAGTCACATGACAATGACAGTGACGGCCGTTCCCGAAGTCCGAGGCCACGGACTCAACAGTGCTTACAAAGCATCCGGACGGACATTTGTAAGCATCTGCATTCTGGAGCCCTATACCGATGAATGGGGAAGCTTGCATTATACAATTGAGAGTGTTCCGTAGCCGTCTTTGTCTCTTTGTCAAATGCTCGGACAAACAGTAACATGGTCTTCTCTCAGGCTCCGTCGCGTCGTCCAGCGCGTCTGCTTTCTTCTCTTCCTCGCTGTCATCTGTCTGCGACTTCGACTTTTGGCTTCAATCTGAATCCAGACTCCTTACTTCTGACCCCCTGACCTCCATCCTCTCTGACCTCGGACTTCATGGCATCTTTTCCGCCATCGTCGACGTCGATATAACCTTTATACTGTATCGATTTGTATGGTAGCAACGTACGCATAACGCGGGGCCATTTTTGCTTACAAATCGTCCCATATATAGTAATTTTGCACTGCTTTTGCACAGCAAATTACAATAAAAGGCTAGCAACGGCGCATAACGCTCCTCAGAGCGTTGCCTCCATACAGATTAGTACAGTACCTTGATCAGACGACCTAAGTAAGCCTCATGTACCTACTCCTAGCTAATAGATATGTTCTTCTTCGGCACACCTGTCTAATTATTACTGTAACTATTACTTCACTACCTTCGAGCATTTGATCCACCTCCAAAACCTCTCAGAGGCACCTACATACGAGTCTGACTGCGCTACTGGGAACTACAATCTGTCTTGGCGGAACTGGAATCGCTTGGAACCTTGGCGGGCTGATGAACAAAGGAAGAACGACATTGAACTCAAACTAATCAAAACCTACAATGGACTACCGGTATTCGTCCGCCAAATCCATTACGTCTGTTCTCGAGCTCGTACTGGGGGAGAGAATTCAAGTCCCATGAAAGTCCCAGGGAGATTTAACATCGGTTTCTCTCTTTTTTGCCCCCTCCTTTCCTTCCTCCTTGCCTCTCCTGACAATTACTGTTATTGCGGAAACTAGCCCAATTTTCATGAATCCTTGTTTGCTTTCGAGCTGACGACTCTTGTGAATGAAAGGCACGACACCGCCCCCAGCAATTGTTGCGCGAACAAGGATATCGAGCTCTTCGTCACCACGGATGGCGAGCTGCAGATGGCGAGGTGTTATACGCTTTCGGCGCATATCCTTCACCGCGTTGCCTGGAATGATCGGATTCAACGTCGTGGTTGGGGGAGTTGTGAATATACCGGCCAGCAAGTTCAAGCACTTCTGCGGTCAAGTACTCCAATGTTGCAGCCGTATAGACAGCGGCCTTGGCTCCAATTCGAAAACCTCGCTGCGTCCGCTGCTTAAGGTAACGATGGATACGTCCAACCGGAAACTAAACAAACCAAAAAAAAAAAAGGAAAAGAAAGCAAGATGAATCCCACTGCAATAACAAGCAACTGTTCATGCACCTGCAAACCAGCTCTTTGACTCTTTGTGTTCATTGGCATACGCATCATAGTGCAATAGGAAATGGGGAGCGGTAGATGAGCGCGATAGTCTTGTAATCAATGCAGACGGACGCTCAAGCACAAATCCGGTGTTGGTCGTTCCGATTTGTCAGGTGCAAATCGGTCTGGTGACCGGCAATCTGAGGCTATTTCCGGTGAATTAAAGCCCTCAAAATGACCGATTTTTCTCTCGCCGCTGTCACCAACGCTCGCCATGACTACCTTCTCATGCTCACTGCGACAGCCCTCTCACGCTCGCGAACTCGTGGCCGGGGCCGTCTTTGTTTCTTCCCCTCCTATGGTGCACTCGGCCTAAACACCACCAAAAAGGTCCCATCATTGATGCCATCACTGATGTCTCAAATCGACTGACGGAAAAAATTTGAATTTAAATTGTGTTTTCTGTGGGGCCGTTGGGGTCAGGAGGATTGAAGATGTGCCAGAAAGCCAAGTATGTAGCTCACAGGACTCTCTAAGGGCATGTAAAAGCATGGAGTAGATAACCTGCAACCCGAATTGGGGATATTCCGTAAGCTCACATGACTGATTGATTGATCGCATCACTGATGTCCCTGAGAAAAAAAGTATTTATTATGAGTTTTGGACAGAGAATCCCTCTTGAGGGATTGTACTACTATCTAATCGCAGTGTTTTGGCCAGAGGATCAGTCGTGGGAAGGTTCTGATCTTCGTTCTTGTTTGGTGGTGTTTAGGCCGAGCGCACCATACCGTTGCGCGACGGTTGATGTCCCGATCAGCTGGGTGGTTATCTGGCCACAGCCACAGGTTATCTGGTGGTATCTGGTGGTCTTCACCTCTCCACCCAAGTCTTACCTATCCCTCACTCAGCACTTTTCTGTGTCCATAAATGCTTGAATTTCGACAGAACGGCGAAAAACCAGATAACACAGTCACACCAGATAACACGGTCACAACATGATAACATTTCGGGTCACTACCGCAAAGGTCGGTTCTCGACTGAAGCTAAGGCCTGAACTTAAGGGCAAATTAACCCTTAACTTAAGTTAAGACTTAACCCTTAAGTCCAACACTGGCACTAACCGCCTCCTTTGTCTCGTCCGCGTCTCTTCGTATTGTCGTCGTTCTCGCCCGCTGCTGCAATCTACCTTCTTCAAGCTCTTCTTGGCTCATTTCTGGTACTTCTCAACTTGGTTCCGACGCGTCTTGAGCAATTCCGACGCGTCTAACTGTCGATTTCAAATTCCTCAATGCCAAAACGCGGACGACCGAAAGGTTCGAAGGACGGGCCTCGCGCGGAAGGAGCACCACCGCGGGGGTGAGCTAGAACACGTCCGAGGCCAAAATCAGACTCGGAAGGTGCGTCTTGACAGTTTATAGCTATATTCTCATCAGACTGACCTGGATTGTGGACGAGAGTGTGCCTTCCAAGAAGAGGAAAAGAACTGCAGATACCTCAAGAGCCACCCTTCCCATACCAGCTCGCCAAAATCCGTGGATGTTGCCCGCTGAAACTGCCGCCATCGCCGCTACAACACAACAAGCCGATGAATATGACCAATACTTTGACGATGACCACTTCACACCTGACGCGGAAGAAGAGATAGCGCGGGTTGAGCGTGAAGCTTTAGGAGGTGCGTGTTTTTGACTTACATATAACAATCTGCTTACCTGTGAATAGATAAATTATAAACCTCAAGATGTTCTTATCCATTCAAGCTATATTCAAGTCTTATTACTGGTTCGTAGGAGTGCGGATACTCTCCCCCACGCTGTAAACCAGGTTATTCTCTTCGGAGCGGCCTCCAACACCACGACGAGCAACGAGTGCCGTGAGAAAATTTTGCTCCCACATTTCGCCCAGGTATTATACATAGCCAGCTATTGTACAAGCAGTCAGTAGATAGCAATGTGGACCTCGATTCATTTCCATTCAATAATACAGGTTTTTGTGCTACACAACCAGTATATATTAAAGCTCGCGCCTCCTCCCGCAAGAAGCGCTCTTAATTTGATGTGCATTTACCATCGATTCATCCTTGTTTGATCTTTTCTGAGCAATAACAAGCTTCCTTGGAACTCCCGTAGCTTCTCCCTTTCTTCCTCTTTTCCCCTTTCTTTTTCGCAATTTTCCGGCACGGGACCCAGTACATTAGGGTATATCACAGTACAGGATTTGGCGGATTTGAGGCTCGATTTCGATTTGGATTTACCGTGGGTCACGGTCGTCACGTCTGCTGTCATTCGGCAGGATCGTCTCGGCATCAGACGGCAGAAATAAATAGTCTCACTTGATTTCATTCCCCTCTCCTACTGTCGGCCTGTCGCGGTTTCTGTTTGCTATGACTAAAAAAACTAACTTCTAATACCAGGCAAAAGCGCCCTGGGACGCGTTCAAAATTTGTTCCCGCTCAAGCGGCAAAAATGTACGTGATGCCTGGGTTGATCCACAGCTGATCCCGCGGACTTTTCCGAAGTTTTCGGCACTTCGCCGAGTGTCACACTGACTGAAATCCAAATCGAAATCCAGCCCCAAATCCGCCAAATCCGCTACTGTGATATACCCTATTGAATAAAAAACCTTGCGCGACCGCGGACTGACTCCCCCCGCTCTTTCGTAATATGCGTTGTAATGCCGGTACTCGGCTTACGGAAGGGGGAGCTTGCCTAATCCGAGTTGCAAGTGCTTCGACTTCAAATTATTCCACAACTGCAGGCTAAGCACCGTGAAGTTGTGCAGAAGCACAAGCCCCTTTTTCTGCAGAACCACTGAGTTTGTGTTATGACACTTCAAGTGCAACTGAGAATTGCACCCAGTTTACAACACTGGGAGGCACCGTGTGTTCAATAGCGACGTCGACACTCGAAGTTATTTTTTCAAATCGATTACTGCAAGTCTTTGCTGTCCTTCTGCTGTCAATACGCAAGGTCCCAATATCTGTGACTTGGGACAAGCCTTGGACACGCCCATAATATATTCCATGTACCTGAGTTAAAGTTGACGTTGACAGGGAACCAAGCTTGGGTTCAACTTGGACTCAAACCGGCTATGTGTTGTTATGTCCATCAGATCCCTTGTGGTATGTGTACAGTATTGTACAGTTTTGATTTACTCTTTGAATTCAGTGACCAACTTGCGGGAGGAGGAGGAGCGAGCGCGGCGCGGAGCGCCGCGCGGAGCGCCGCGCGAGCGACGACGACGACCACAGAGGTGATATGCTAGAGAGAGTTTGCTGTCCTTCTGCTGTCAATACGCAAGGTCCCAATATCCGTGACTTGGGACAAGCCTTGGACACGCCCATAATATATTCCATGTACCTGAGTTAAAGTTGACGTTGACAGGGAACCAAGCTTGGGTTCAACTTGGACTCAAACCGGCTATGTGTTGTTATGTCCATCAGATCCCTTGTGGTATGTGTACAGTATTGTACAGTTTTGATTTACTCTTTGAATTCAGTGACCAACTTGCGTCGTAATTGGGAATAACACAAACAGCGGGCCGTGGTTGACCCAGTGCAAGGCCAGATTTCAACAACATTGTGAGCAGACTGTAATGGTTGCGTCCATTACCTTATATAGTGCGTGCAATTGACTGCGACCTTTTGGCTCAGTTTGTGACGGTGTCAGACTGTGCGTGGCATTGCCCGTTACAGAGACTCAGACCACTTCCGTGTATGGCACATATACTGTATAAAAATTCAAAATCGACAACTTGACCTTTTTTTGAGTAAATTAGCGGCAACTAGGACATTTTGAAGACAAAATATTGGCAACTCAAAGGGTTAACAACTTTGAGGGCACACAACCGACTTGACCACAGCTTGGATGGAGCGCAACATTTGAGATTACAACATTCCAAGGTGATAACTGCGAAATGTCAGGTTGACAACATTGGAAGGGTAGGCAAGCAACTACAACTTCCCTAGGTAGCAACTAAATTACTTAGGTACAAGTTTCCGGACTACAACTCTAGCCAGCAACAATGTTTTGAGGCTGACAACGCTAAAATGTAAGGTAGGGGACAGACAAATACGGTTGCCCCACGTGATTTCACCTTTTTGAGAAGATGTAGTCCGTTTGACATCTCGACAGCCGGTTGCAGGAGGACCCCCGACAACCACCTATGATGCCTGCCCGCGAAATTTTCAATTTGGATAAAACATGCCCAAAATTCGCGCGCACCCTGCCCGAATTCGGATGAGAAATCAACTTTTTGGCGGCCAAGCCTGGTCAAAAATTCCAAACAAAAAGTCACGCGACTGATGGCCTGGCCCTCTTTTCAAGTATAGGATAGGATCATCGCCGCTGCTCGTCGTCCAATCAACGTCCAATGCCCGAGGCCAGAGAAGCCAAATGCTCATTCATCATCTGTGACGAATACTTTGGGCCTATTCTCGTCAAAGATGGTGCTTTACCGCTCGAACGGATCGACATCGACGCCACGGAGAAGGAGCAGAAACGGTTCCCAAAGTCTCATCCTGCTCATCAAGGCCTTCCCTATGCCATCGACTCCTCGTGCACGGCAAAGCGCGGCATCAACAAGTCTCAGGGCTCTGTCTACCCGCCCATGTGGCGCACTACTGGAAAGAAGAAGGCTACAAATCGTCTCGGGGAGTTAGCTTTGGTCGGGATGGAATACACTTATAGAGGGATAATCTTGAATCTCGGGGGTCTTTTCTTAATGTTATTTCGTCTCTCTTGTCTTCTTGTCTTCCTTCCCATTGCTTTCAGATTCAATTCCGGGAGAGCTCACAGAGGACGACGAGCTGGGCGGGGACGCAGACGACGAGGGACGTGAGAAGTATGATACTACTACCGGGACTCTCGGACCGACGCCAATATAGTACAATTGCCAACAAAATATCAGGATCAAAAATAAAAAATCTGCTCGGGACATTTGCCGAGAGAGCGGAATTCTGAGACTATATCTCACTCAAAGTTTGGCCAAACTGTCCCTCGCTGGAGCGCTATGCGGGGCGTACTGATTTTGCCAGTTTCTGAGTGATATCGATGGGAGCCGTTACATAACCGGCATCAAAGAGCGCAGTCATTGCCAGTCACCACATTAGAGGGTTTGCGAAAAGCCATTGGAGCCATTAGGGTCATTCACACCTCGCCTTTTTGTCATGATTGGACTTCATTTCTTGTTACCTATCGCTAATGTCGAGTACGCGGCGCGCGTTGGTCAGTGGGAGTGTTGAAGGCGTGAGACCATCACGCGCCGCCTTTCCTATCTGTCCGTTTCCTCGCTACACCCCCCCTATCCGTCCCTTTGTATATTCCTTATATTGTGTCGTACGTACCGATTGCCTCTAGCTTTCGCACCCCCATCTCGTCGCTCTCTCGCGCCTCGAATATACCTGCCTGGGCTCAATCTTGTGTGAACCATAACCTGTTCTATAGGAGGGCATCCGGACTCGGTAGCGCGCTGTGGAACGACAGGGGTGGAGGCGAAGGAAGAAAGAGGGAAGCGCCGTCCGACTTGCAGTCAGCGAGAATCGAGGCGGATATGTTGGCCGCAACGAAGGCGAAGTGGGTGGCGCGCTTATCCCAGCGTCTTCACAGGCGGCGTTTCGTCGACCCGGGCCTCGACGTCGTTCAAAGACGGAGGACGTCCGATGTAGAAAACTGTCCTAAAACGAGGGCAGAGGTGTCGGCGTTCTCGACAGCGCGAGCGGTCGGGCTGGGCCTCGAGTTCACTTGGGTGCGAGGGCGTTCGGCGTTGGAAAGCGTCTGAGACGGCGGCACTGGCTATAGTGGCGGCGGGCGCGGAGTGTGATGAATGCACTCACTCCGACAATTCCTCCACCTGATCCCAGCTCTCCCAATCCTCTCTCTTTCCTCCCAAATCCAAAATCTCGCGCGCAGGAAACGTCGCAGGGCTCGAGTGACAACGCGAGTGTCGTGGGCGCATGCAGAGCGGTCATGGGGACGTTGATGGAGCGCAGGGCCTCGACGTCTCTTGCAGACGGAGGGCGTCCGGCGGTGGGCGATGTGTCGCGGACGAGGCCAGATGGTGCGAGAGGAAGAGAAGGGTTTCTCCCACGTCGACGACGGCGTCGTGAGAGATGCGGTAGCGCGGCCGCAGCCGGGGCGTCGGATCGAAGGTACGACATTGCACTTGAGGTATCGGACGTGGGCATAGAGTATTTGCTGACTCTCGTATCTCAATATGTATCCATCACTGCCCCCCAGTCAGCAGATGCTCAAGAAAAATTTTCCCGTAGAAATAACTCGTCATTCAATTCCCTTGTCAGATCTCCCCAAATCCCGATGCGAAACACTCGGTATAATCTCAAGCCAAGGGCTAGTTCTTATTAATACGAGGATTTAATAAGCTGTAGGAATTCGCGACGCGACTCGACCTTTCGTTACGACCTGATAGGTATAGCCAGTTCCGAGACTAACATCCGTGAACACTGAATTTGCTCGTGAAGGTCGGTAAAAGAAGGTCGTTGAGGGTGGCGAACAGCGACTGAACTAGATACGTAACGCAGGTAACTGAGGCGGCGGTCGAGAGTCGCGGACGTGCGGGAAGGCGACAACCCACCTGACTTTGGATGCCGAGGCAGGCAGAGGTCTCGGGTCGGATGGAGCTTGCGTAGTCAAAAATCGAGACGCCAGGGCGTAGGCGATAGCGACAGCGCAGTCGAAGCCGGGCCTCAACGTCTCTCGCAGACGGAGGGCGTCCGGTGTCGCAAACGTCTCGAAACGGCGTAGGCGATCAAATGAAACCATAGCACGCGCGCCACTGGGGAAGTGGTCCGGCGTCGACCCTGAAGACGCAAGGTATGACATTGAGGCGCAAAATGACGACGCAGGGTGATATGACGCATGCGAAGGCGTCAACGTTTAGCGTTTGACTGGTGAGTGATGCGCATCCCGCATTTCAAGGAGGTCCGAAGGACAGCCGTGTCGGGGAGGTGCGCAACTGAGAAGGACGAGCCGGTAGTCGACTATCCAATCCTCCGGACCTCGACGGTGCAGGCGGAGAGCGTCCAGTGACAGGAGTCGACATAGCCGCCGCGTCAGACGAAGCGGCGGCGCGGGAGTCAGTGCGTCTTGCATCGTCATGCTGGCGCGCTGTCGTGGCATCGTACCGGGCCTCGATGCCACTGATAGACGGAGGGCGTTGGCGGGCGTGCATTTCTCCTGACCTAGTTCCACCCAGTTTCATCCTCTCCCTTTCCCTTCTCCTCCACCCAACGATATGCCTTCACAGACATCAAAAGCTGTTAAGTCGAAACAGCTGGCGGCGTGATGCGGTATTGACGCGAAAACCGAGAAGTGGCGTTGGCGCTCGCCATACGATGCGGAGGCGATGGACATCGTCGAAACAAAGCTGGGCCTCAACGTCTCTTGCAGACTGAGGACGTCCGGCATCTGCAGCGAGCGAGGGGCGGAGAAACGGCAGCGGCGCGCGACTTGCAGACGATGGGCGTCAAAGTGGAGGGTTGTCGGTGTCGCTACCGCGAGCAGTCGTCCCGTCATACCGGGCCTCAACGTCGCTTGAAAACGGAGGTCGTCCGGTGTTGGAAGGCGATCGGGACGGCGGTATTGACGATAGCGGCGGCGTCGGAGTTGTCTCGTGAAGTCTCGCGCTAGCGAGGCTGTATGAACTCGTCCCATCGCTCCGGGCCTCGACGTTACTCGGAACGGAGGACGTCCGGCGTTGAGTGGTGGCGAAGGCGGTGCGCGGGTGCGCGGACGAATGGAGGCGAGGGCAACGACTCAGTTGGGTATTCCTTCCCAGCGGGCGTCAACGTCACTTGTAGACGGAGGACGTCCGCGTTCGGTGTCGAAATGCGCCCCGAGATGGCGGCGCGGGCGATTGCAGAGGTGCGATGCTGCGTGGCGCGCTGGCTGCGAAGGGTTGCTGCGTTGGCGGCGTCGGCGTCGTCTCAGGGTAGGTTCTCGCGCTAGCGAGGTTGCGCGAGCTCGTCCCGCTGCTCCGGGCCTCGACGTTACGTGAAACGGAGGACGTCCGACGTCGAAGAGCGTCCTGAGAGGGCGGTACATGCGGTAGAGGCAACAAGCAAGCCGGCGGTGCAACATAGAGTGGTCCGGGACGTCGGGACGACACGGCTCGAGGTGCCAGCGCGCTGGTGGTCTCGACAGCGCGAGCAATCGCGTCGTTGTTTTCGTCCTCAACTTCGCTTGAAGACGGAGGTCGTCCGGCGGAAGCGATGGGCGAGACGGAGACGCAAGACGCGCTGACGGGAACGCCGTAACATGACGAACTTACTTCATTCCTCGTGCTCCAATTCCCCCCATTCAACTCCCAACGGTCCCTTCTCTCTCTCTATTTCCTCCCAAATCCAAAACCTCGCGCTAAAGAAAGGTCGCAGCCGGCTCTCGAATGACTTGCTGGGCTGTGAAACGCGAGGGGCGGGGCGCATACATATGCGCATCCAAGTCGGTCGAGGGGGCATTGATGCAGTGCCGGGCCTCAACCTCTCTTACAGAGGGAGAGCGTCCGGTGGTGGGCGACGCGTTGAGGACGAAGTGGGATGGAGGAAGAAGAGGAAGAGAAGGTTTGCTCCCACGTTGTCGTTGTCGACGTGGGAGCCGGCGGCGCCAACGCGGCGACCAGAATCGGTACAGTGCCAAGCATCACTTCTCCAACACTGCTTTTTCGGCCGAACATAAACTTTTGTGATTTATTTCTGATTTTCTAAGAGTTACTCCGGCGTCCGAGCTCGAGCCCGAGACTGAGCTCGGAGATAAATTTGATGCATTATGTACAACATTCCCGTAACCAAGCTACCAACAACCCGAATGCTGTCAGCCGCCTGTGGCCGCTCATCGGTGCCTACAGCGAGCTCACCAATCGCGCACATATCTTTGTTGTGCGCGTTCGTGCTTTGCCAAACTGGTTTTGGTTATAGCCTTTACTGCTCCGAGAAATTCGCACCTCAAATAACTTCCCCTTGGTGCCGGCGCGAATGAGGCGGGAAGGCAGGGCGGGACGGTGAGCGGCGCCAGTGAGATGATGACCTGGCACAGATCCCGTCGGTTGCTGCTGCTGGTGACTGATTCGTGACTGATAGTCACCCATCATCTCATCAAATTTATCTCCGAGCTCGGTCTCGGGCTCGAGCTCGGACGCCGGGGAAGGAAACCGACCAAAAGAATGCGTTTGGCGTCGAGAACTCACTTTTTCCCACGGTGTTTCACTTTTTTCGCGTCTGGAAAAAATAAAATCATGCTTTTGGCTCTAATTTTGGATGGATTGAGGCCAGATGTGTTCAGTAGTCATGCAGAAACTCAGAAAAAGTGGTAGCCGACAAGTAGCCGAGTGTAGCCGAGTCTGCTCTGACCTACCTGGGTGATCCGCCGTTGGGGCGGCAAAGTCCGGGACGCACGTGACCTTAACCCTAACCGATATGGGAATTTGATGATGGCATCAGCTATCATTAGGGTTTGTTTCACTTTTTCGGAGGTGAAAATACAAAAACTTGTTCAATTGCCTTGCAAAGCACAAGATGAGTTGCTACACATCCATAGAGACGTTTTACACTGTTTTTAAGTTGAATGGTGATGACGGCGGAATGTAGTTTCGATGATGCCGTTCCCTGCCAAAAAAGGAACGGTGATGTGATGCTTGGCACTGTACGAGTTCTGCACGACGTCGCAGCTGGGGCGTTGAGAAGAGAACGGACTCGTCATGCAACGAGCAGCTGGCACGTAGAGGCGGCGAGATGATGGGGCAGCCAAGTCGCAGGTGCGCATATCTCAATGCAGCTGTTGAGCGTCGTTCGCAGCTAACTGAGCGTCAACGTCGCTGATTTCATAGATTCGAGCCCTCTTGTTCGTCTGCCCAGCTAAGCACGCGTTCAGCGGAAGAGACCTTGCGAGGTGTAGGAAGACACCGCCGTCGCGGGAGGGGTAAAACCCATTTGAATGCCTTGAACGCGACAGAAACGATGACACCAATAGGACATCAACGCCTCCAGCCCTTCTGAATTCTCTCATGGCGCGGCCAGGTGGTTAGGCGTGTCAAACGGTTTGAGAACGTGCTTGCAGAAGGAGCGGATGGGGGAGTCGGTAGTGGCGTAGTCGTCATCGTTGATTGTCCATGTCGTAGTAGAAGGTCAAAAAGAATATATTCATTTACTAGTTGACCGTACATGGGAACTCAAAGCGTACGGAGTTCACCAGTAGGAGTAAATATGAATGAGAGATAAACCGAGCGAGACACATTGGAGTGGAGCTCAAGGTTTGGTGCTTGAATCCGAGCTCACGCCGTCAGCGGAACTCAAGGACTTCAGCACAGAAGAATAAGCCCAAAAGCTGATCTTCAAGGCCGCAAATTTGAGGCGTTGAAGACGAAAGGGGTCCCGTAACGTGGGGCGTCGATCCCGAGGTAAAAGAAGGAAGTCGGGGAAGAAGAGCGGGTCGACGGGCGAATGACGTGGCGCTCCCGTGAAGCAAAGAAAGCAAAGGGAGGCGACGTGGCGCCTCACCAGTCCACGAACGAGGTGCCGGAAGGGGCTCACAACTCGGGAGAGCTCGTAGGTGGGGTAATCCGTCGAGGAGGTGGTGAGGGGCGAATCTTCAATAGGATGCTTGATGAAGCATCCCTGTGTGTCCACCAATGTGACGGGTCAGCGCCGAATCCAGGGCGCTGGAGGCCGTCGCGCTAGCCAAACTCCTGGCTGAGGAACCTAATCACCCTAGGCAGGGCCCTGTGACCCACGAGAGGGGAGCAGTTATCTGGGTTGCTCAGCCGGGGTCGCACAGTACACTCCGGCTCTCCTTCAGTTGTGAGCTTGTACGATGTGTGCTGTTAAGATGTAATTTATTGTTGGGGGAGCTTGCTCCCCCCTTTTGTCCGAGGTTCCCAGAAATCGTATGGCTGTGCAAAGTTTGGGTTTCCCACGGGGGGCACCATCAGCTGTGATCTCCCACGAGGGCACCATCAGACGAGAACTCACACGGGGGCACCATCAGACCAAAACTCACACGGTTTGAATCGCACTAAACACAATAGAAATTCTTGGTCGACGCGCATGCAAAGATTTACCAGCCACAAGATTGCGGGAAATGGACTCCAGGCTCACAGTTGGTGGTAAAATTACCTCTGCATCTCGCAGCCTGCAGGCCCGCAAAAATGCAGAATTGCCTTAATTCAGCGGTTGAATTCTTTCTCAGCAAGAGCACGGAAGTGGTCTTAATCTCCGTGACAAACTGTTTTGCTCACAATATCACTGAAATCTGCCCTCGCACGACGATCGGTGCAGGGAGCAGGAGTGTGTAGAACGTGGTTATTGAAGAGGTCGCGAGTGTAGACCTCCGGGCGGACTGAAATTGGTCGTGAGATCAAACTAAAACGACAAAAAAAAGGGGGGGGAAATAGAAAACTACGTGTCGCAGAATTCTCGCTACCTCGTTCGATGGGAAGCACGGGAGATTCGGGGCGGGGGTAAGGTTGACGCTGGTGGCTCGTTGTAGGCTGAGGAGGTGAATGAGGCGTAGATGACGTCTCGTCTTGTTCAGTTGCATCGTGACTGCCTTGACTGGCGTGCGATTGGGCCGGTGAGTGTTCTGTATTGTATCAAGCAAGGATTAGCAGTAAGCAAGGCGTAAAGAATATACCGTTTGTAGTCGGGCGACAGTTAGCAGGCATTGGAATGTCGACAAAACCTGTGAAAGTTAGGCATGAGATACTTATAGTGTAGCCACGTCTGGGGTACCGAACGCACGAAGATAGATTCAGGACCCCAAAACACGGATAGAAGGTCGACCCTGACATATGTCTATACGGAGCCCTGCAAATGTTCCAGCGAATGTAGTACTACATCGGTGCGCGATCCGTTTGAAGAAATTAAAACTGGGAAGAAAAGGCGTAGATTACTGACTTCTTGTACGAGCGTGCTGCGAGCATAACACCGGAGTGCGACCCTGGAGTGCAGAGGGTGGAGGGGAAGAGGCAACAGTTTGCCGATATCGACGTTTATCCAGCAGAAACATGAAGTATTGTCGCCGAGATGAGAGTTCTATTGACCAGGACAGCGGACACGTGGGCGATTGAAACGCGGGGAGTAGAAGCCAGACATCGAAGGAGTGGGGACTGGCAAATCACACCAAACAAATGTCTGTTTGGACTTTGTTTGTTCGGAGTCGGTCCTGCCTCCCGCCCTCTACAGTGACGCTAAAAATCTGAAACAAATTGCAAATGAGTCCTGAGCCGAATCCTCAGGGAATGTCCCGCGCCGATTTCCCAAATTTTTTCCAGGAAGAGCGGAACATTAACGCAGAAATGGCTGTGAAATGGCTTCGCACGGAGAAAATAATCATTTGCGGAACAGCAAGGGCCAAAATAAAAAATGTGGCCGGGACATTCCCTGTAGATTACAAATACTAAGAGATCCTATACCCGAGTTGTGTTGAAAATGTCGACGGTTGAGGCTGCAGAAGGGACTGATGAGGGGCAGACATTTGATCACAGCCACTTGCCAGTCCCCAGAAGGAGGAAGACAGGTGAGCATTTGGGAGCAATGAGCGCACCGAGAGCACCACAGCAGGCGATGTGGTGGAAAGTCGCAAGCTGCGGCTGAGCCGGGCTCAAGCCGGCTTGAGCCTGAGCCGAGCCACGTGGAGCTGCCTTGGCAACGGCTGGCTCAGCTTAAAATAGCTCGGCTCTATCGGCTCAGCCGAGCTGAGCCGAGCCGCGGCAACACTACATGATCGGCTGCTTGGGATGCGCGTTGACCAGGACTTGGAGGCTGGTACAGTCACTCTTTCACAGCGCGCCTAGCTGGAAGTTGAGCGGTTTGGGGAGGACGAAGATCACAAATGGCACTTGTTACACGAGGTTTGGCAGTGGTCGAAGTTTTGGGGCTTGAACTTCAAGTTCAACTTCGTTGGCAGATTTGATGGGCCCAGCCACTATCATGCATCAATGATCATCAGTTTATGTGATGGCGGATCACACGCCCCGAATCGGTTTCCCCATCAATCTAACCCCAAGCTTGCACTTCGAGTCGCTAGGCACTATACAGGTATTCTACACCTATTTCCTACACCTCTTCTCAAAGTATTATCTCTTCTAAAAAGTCTTTCTGTCCCAATGATCTGCCATTTCGAAGATCGTCATAATTCAAACTCTTCAGGACTCAACATTGACTCAACACTGACTCAACACCCTCGATTACAGTGGCGGCAAAATCTGATGTCACCCCCATAAAAGGAAATTTCCATCAAACTGCCTCTAATCTGCCCTTGCCATCGCCATCTGGGGGCGACAAGGGCACAGATCCATTGGCACGGCAAATACACTGCGTGTGTACGCAAGATTGAGAAAGATAGGTACATTCATTGAGGAGAACTGGGCCAAAGATGGTTGAAAAGTCTTGCCCAAAAGTCAAGGGTGTGCGGAAACCAAAAAAAAATACCTATGGCTGTTTTTTTTCAAACCGACCTTTTGGCTGAGCCACCCTACCACGTAAGCATTATGTAACGTCCAAATCGAGTAATTATGCACGTGATACCACCCTGCCGAAGTGTTTGACCAAAATTTGAATGACAATATGAACTCAAAACAACTGTTACAGGTAGTATAATATGAATTAAGCACCAATAATCTATTACAATCCGGCAAAGAGGTACATGCACTGTCTCCTCCGTTGCCTCTGATATCAAATATAGCCAAAGCTGATCGTGTAAAATAGGAAGGACTGCGCATGCCGGTGAAACCCGGAAAGAGCGATGTGAACCTTGTTGAACGGAATATTTCGAGTAGAAACAACGGTAACAATGATTTCTGGGTGTATATGAGCTCCCAGAACCATATTCCACCCCCCAAAAAATAATCAATTATTTTTTTTTCTGACCCTCCCGGGTCGAACCACCCTCCCTGCCCTAGGTCTCGGCTTGACAAGCCGGCACACCCTTGCCAAAAGTGTCAATCTTCGAGGTATCCTAAGATGGAAAAGGGGTGCATGTACTTCAAATCTATGTCTTAAATGCACTGTGAAAGGTCCGACCACAGAAAACATGGCACAGAAAAGAAAACGAGTTGAATTGATGGAAATTTCCTTTTTTGGGGGTGACATCAGATTTTGCCGCCACTGTAGTAGCGCTCGAAGTCTCAAACTGACTTGTGTCTGGGACTTTACAGAAAAAGGTTAATTCAAATCTCGGAGGATCAGCCTTCTGTGAGTTCTTCATTCAACTCCATCAGAGTTGGGATACATGCCGATGCTGAGCTAGGGTTGCTACGAGTTGTTCACATTATGAATTGTATTACTGGGCCGTTTCCATTCACATTGAATTTCTCAAGAAAGCTTTGGGAGCTCTGCTGTTGATGTTGTCAGTCACTACTTATTCGGTTGTGAAGTTGTAATCACACAGTGCTTGAGTTTACAGAATTGGCAGCCTTTTCTTCGACTCGGAGGTTAGACACATTTTGTTCTAATCAATTTTCTTCTTTGTTGATTCAATGAACCGGTCTCTTGACGTCTCGGTGTGCGGATTTTATCCCTTTTCTTGCGCTTGCTGCCTTAATTTAATCTACATTGCAGCCGAGTAAATTACTGTGGAACAAAGTCTTGTCAATAGACTATTCATTTCATCAGGTTTTTGATTTTTTGGAATCAAATCTACTAGTTTTTGAATCCGGGATTTCAAACTTCAATACCATTTGGGACCCACCTCCAATGTCTTGACTATCAACGGACTAGACTCGAATTCCAGGAAAGTTCTGAGAGCTTCAACTTACTGACTGTTGATATTGAAAGTTCTTCACATCAACAGATTTTCATGCATTATTTCTGAATCGGCGTTGAGCGATTCAAAATTTCCGCCCACTCAAACTTGAGGACCAAGATTATATCAATTTTTTTTTTACTTCTTTCAGAGCTTCAACAAGTCCATCTCTTCCAAGTCTATCGCTTTCTGTCTCCGCCTATTGACCAAGAAACTCATGCTGACTGAATTTTTTGGAGGTTGTGTTGAGCTGTCGGGATTCAAATCATGGCTGAGGTGGGCAATACAGTTTCCCGCTGACCCTGAATCAATCTGACTCGGAGATACCAATAAGTAAGTACTAGGCAAGGATGTTCTAAGCTTCGAGTTCTGCCACTTACCTAGTAATACCTACCCAGTAACCCATCCAGCGCTGTTAATGTTCAACTGACTGTGTTCGGGAAATCCGAGCAGATCGAAATTCGCATGTACATGTCCTTCCGCACTCATCTCCCCTTCTTCGGATCGGAGTTCCTCCCCTACTACGACAAAGTTATGTCAGGTGAACGACTGAATTATTAACTTTACCACTAGTTAACAATTCTGAAAGCAACCTATGCCGAGTCGAAGCACGCATCCACACATACAGTATGTATATTATCGATCAACACAAAGGTAATTTGAACTTATTATCACCGACTGAACGGGCATCTGAATTCGATCTGAATACGCGTCGTAGACTCGTAGTTCCCAACGCCTCAATTTAGGCAACGGCCTTCAACCTTGTCAGAGACGGAGTGTCAATGGGTTTTCATTCAAACACAGATAAGTCTGTATGGTTCCTTCCCTTCTTCAAATTAATCTCACTAACCTCGCAGTTCAATAACATGTTCACCTGTGATTCAATTTCGCTACTCATCTGTGGTGCCCTCTACAATCAACCATCAGGGGTCTTCAGGTTAGAGTTTCTGTATTCATAAGTCTTGCTTCATCAATTCTCAATATTGATTCGGGTATGAAGCTGCTCTGCCATTTCACCGGTTGATTTGGGCAACCCAATTGTGAACCAAGCCAATGTCTCTCAATACACCAGTCACCGTGATGGCAGAATGTTGCTTTTTCCGGTCAAGTTTTCCACTTGAATCAAGTCAGGACCCACTTTGTCCTACTGAAAGACACTCAACTACTGGCAGGTGAGAATAAACCTCTAGTCCTAATTTGTGTACTTCGTGAAACACAATTCTAGATCTATCTGTGTGGATTCCTGAATTCAGACCACAAAAGCCGACTTATAATTATACCAATTTTTATGGTGTTCATCTCTCATGGCCCAGTTCCTTTCAACACAACCGAGGTATTAGAAAGTCAAATGTGTCGAGAGACTGATGTGTGGGCGCTTGCCCTGTCTCAAAGTGAACAAACAGTGTCATCTCTTCAAAGTTGCAACGGTGGTTAGCTCACAACATTAGCTTTTCTCCAAAGCGATGAAAATTTTCAGAAGCTTGGATGCTAGCCTCGCATTCAAAGTGAATGGGACTCAGGAGAATTATGACGAGGAGTCTGTACTAAGCGACACGGGAAGCAACAGCTTCGATCAGGTTGACATCTGGGGGGGAAATATTACATGGTATTTACATTTGATACAGATAATGGTAAAGGATGATAAGAAAAAAATGAAGCTTATACAGTACATCAGGTGTTAGGAAGAAGTCGAAGCAACTGAGAACAATGCCGAGAAAAGGATCAATGTGCTAGGCGCGCATCAACAAGATCAGGATGTTGTAGTTGCCGGTCTTAGCCGAATGAAGAGTTCCAGTTTGGGGCTCTGTCAATAGATCATTCAAACTTCTGGTACATAAAAACTCACCAGGATCTAAATGAGAATCAGTACTAGTAAGACTAAATTTTGCTGATGCCGAACTTCATCCAAGTTCAACTTTGACTACAAGTTCAACTTCAGATTCAAAACTTCCGGTCGCAAGTTGAACGTTGAACTTCATTCAAAACTTCGGAGGAAGCGGTAAACTATCCCCAAAACTACATTCTCAAATTCCTTTGGGGTTGAAACTAGAATACTTACTGAAAAATGAATTTATATATTTCATCGGAGTCGAGCCGAAGTTTGAACTGAGTGGTACTTGCCTTAAGCGATCGCAAGTTTGAACCTAATTGTCGTCGAGGGAGCGAGAGCAGGCGGGCTGAAGCGCGGAATGTGATATGAGGTACGGCAGCGTCGGTCCAGTGCAGGTCTACTGCGCAGCAGCACGGATGCCAAGCAAACTGTGCTGCTGCACCAGCTGTCCGTTCTCTCTTATTGTCTTTTACCTGATGCTTGCGTCAAAAACTCAAAATCCAAGTTGGTGCAAGAGGTGTTTGTCGAAACCAACGGGAAGCGAGCGAGCCAAACCTAAAATCTATCTTTAGGCAACTATGACGCAAGTGGATTTCAGGCTCCCCAACTCTGAATCCAACTGCGTCATCGCTAGCGGTGACATGTCACGTCACGCACGCGCCAAGCTTTTCCTCAGCTGTTGTTGTTAACTAACACGACGCTGAGGTGAGGCTTCTATTATTCTGTACCCAGGAATACATTACTTACAGTATTCCCTAGCTAATCGTGTATTCTGTCTAGGTGCATAATAGAGCTGTTGTTGTTGTTAACTAACACGACGCTGAGCTAATCGTGTATTCTGCCTAGGACGGACGTCCGGTTTTGAGAGGTTACGGGCCCTCGTAGGACGCCAGTTTCACTGCGCAACGCTAGCCGGACGCTACACAGCTCAACAACAAAACCAACTAGCCGCAGGAGTCTGCAAACGCTCGCAACTCCAGGCCACGTCATCCGCCAGACATGGCGACTACATCTGAACCCACCACTCCGGTGCTGGTCGGGGCAGAAAACTATCCAATCTGGAAGATTCGAATGGAGGGAGAGTTTGCCCGAGAGAAGGTTGGCCTCATCATCTCTGGGGAGGACAACGCGGCGACTCAGGCGGCCGCAGAAACTGCAGCCGCATCTGCTAGCACTGTCTCTGCCATCTATGGTGTCGTAACCACTTCCACTAGCGCTATCCGCGACTCTTTCCGTGTACGCGATGCCCGAGCTCGTGGTATCATCCACAAGTTCATCTCCAACCCCATTCTCATATCCGTCGCTCATCTCTCTGGCGCAAAGGAAACATGGGATGCCATTGTCAAGGAGTACGAGAAGGTCAACGTTGGTGCCACCGCGTTCCTCACCCTGGTCCAAATGCTAGAGGCCAAGTGGGACCCTTCCACCAAGCTCGACGACCACCTCACCAAACTTCGATCGGGCAGCCTGACACTGACAAGTATGTCCCGGCCGGTCGACGATGAGTTCATGGCATGGATCCTGCTCAAATCACTGCCAGACACAACTGGGTGGAGACTGTTCGTCTCCCAGACCGTCAACAGTGTTCCCCAGGGCGGAAAGCTCAAGTTCTCCGAAGCTGAGCAGCGCATCAGAGCCGAGTTGGGAAACCCCATCATCACTGGCCCACAGGAGTCCGCGCTCGCAGCTGCAGTGCCGTCTTCGTCGACGAACTACAAAGGAAAGAAAACCGGTGGCCCCACAAAGAAGTGCCGAGTCCACGGCCTTTGCTATCATGACACCAAAGACTGCCGCGACCTCAAGAAGAAGGCGGAGGAGGATGGGGCGAAGGCGCTAAATGCAGGGGGCGATGAGAGCGGACATTATGTTACTGCATTCGGAAACTCTGTATCGAAGAACCTTGCAAAATGCATTGGAGCTTATGCTGCGAGTGAAACGACACCTGCCCTCGTCTACACAACAGTCCTTGACACCGGCGCGTCAACACACATGGTACCGGTCCTGGAGTGGTTCATAGCTAAGACCTTTTAGCAGCTTGACCCCCCGAGAAAAGTACGCTTTGGGGATGAGTCGTTCGCTGACGCCACTGGGATTGGGGAAATTCAGCTCCTCAGCACTGTCAAAGGCAAACAGACACTCCTCGCCCTCTCGAACGTCCTATACCTCCCCTCATTCCAGATCTCCCTCATTTCCGTACAGAAGCTAGCCCAACAGGGTAACCTGACTTCAATCTTTGGGAGGACAGGTGGTCATGTTCTCGACCGCAATGGCGATGTCGTTCTCGAGGTCAACCATGACCAAGGGCTATACCATTTGACTGCAGAGCCGGTGGTCCAGGAGGAATGTGCGCTTGCCGCCGTCGACATTAACGTCCTCCACCGCCGCATGGCACATGTGGGAATAGACAGCCTTGAGCGTATGGTCAGGAAGGGACACCTGAAGGGTGTGGAGCGCACCACCGGTACCCCTAAATTCTGCCACGCCTGCGCTCAGGGAAAGATGCGCAAGCAGCTGTTCCCAACTGAGGGACGTCAGCGGGCAACACGCCCACTACAGATTATACATAGTGACGTCGGCGGACCGGTCAGCCCACAGTCTCGAGACGGGTATCGTTACTGGATTGCCTTCTTCGACGATCACAGTGGCTTTGATTGGGTACTCTACATCAAGAAGAAGAGCGACGTGCATGCTGCCTTCAAGCAATGGAAGGCGGACGTGCAAGCCTTCTTTGAGGAAGAGATTGAGGAGATCATATTCTCCGAAAACTTCATTGACTTCTGGCGCACCGACAACGGGGGGGGAGTTCACCTCTAACGAACTGGAGGCAGAATTGAAAGCCAGCGGAATCATCCATCACACAACCGCCGCAGACACGCCCGAGCAGAATGGTGTAGCTGAACGAGCAAATCAGACGCTCGTTTCCACCGCCCTCACCATGCTCATCGATTCAGGCCTTCCACAAAACTTCTGGAAGGAAGCCATGAGCTGTGCCTCCTACGTTCTTGGACGCCGGCCATACTCCTCCAACAACGGTGTACCACCATACGAGACCCTGTTCAAGCGAAAGGTTGACCCCATTCAGTTCCGACCGTTTGGCTGCACGGGATATGCTTTGATACCAAAGGACAAGCGCGTCGGGAAGTTCTCCAACCGTGGCCGCTAGTGCATCATGCTTGGCTATGGTAATGGTGATGTGGGGGATGGGAAGAAGGCGTATCACCTCCTGGATGTAAAGACCAAGGCCATCTTCCACAGCCGACATGTCCGCTTCGATGAGACAGGGGAAACAGACACCTCTGTCCTTCAGGACCCTGCACCCCAAACTCAGTGGGAGTTCTTGTTCCGTCCTGAACAGGAGAGGGAGCCCTCAGACAGTGGGAGCGTGATTGACGATGTTGAGCCAGTGGGAGCACCAGGGACTTTTTCCATTCGGCAAGGGGGGGAGACAGACACAGAGACTATCAGCACAGTAAAACGCGAAACACCCTCTCGCATTCCTGTCCCAGTAAACCCTACTTCCATCTCTGAGCACATTGCCCGCAGGAAGAATCCCATTGCGTCACCACGTTCGCTACCCACCGTCGTCGCACCACCAGTACCGGTTCCAGCTCTGCTAAATCCTGACGAGCCCATGCTCCGACGAGGAGAACGTGCCAGAAAACCAGCAGATCGAAACCGAAACCTTCTACAGAAGTCAGATGGCCCTCAGCAGCTCCGCAAACCCGAACCACTGCCCCAGCCGACCGAGCCAGAATTCCCTCCCCTCCAAGTCGCCGACCTTCCACAAATCATTGAGGAAGAACCTGAAGTCGAGCTCATTGACATTGACGCCTTCTTCGCTGGCATAGCCAATAGCGGCCCAAGTGATATTCCCACTCCCGCTACACTCACTGAGGCATTCAGCGGACCAGACGCTGATAAGTGGAGGGCGGCACTTGCGGAGGAGATGGGAAACTTGGCTGAGAACGATGTCTATGAGATCGTCCCCACACCCGCTGGAGTCAAACCAATCAGCACCAAACCAGTCATGCGCATAAAGCTGGACAGCAAGGGAAACATCGAAAGATACAAGCTCCGTATCGTCGCCCGGGATTTTGGACAGCAGGGTGGAAACCTCAAGGAGACGTTTGCCCCCGTTGCAAACCTTGAGTCCATCCGCATCATCTGCTTGCTGGCTGCCAAGTACGACCTGGAGCTGGACCAGATGGACGTATCCACTGCATACCTCAACGGTGTCCTTGAGGATGCCATCTACGTCTCACCGCCAGAGGAAGTGGATATTCCAGATGGGTTCTGTTGGCGACTCAAACGTTCCCTCTATGGTCTGAAAGACGCCGGTCGCGTGTGGAATGTCACTCTCGACGCAAAACTGCTGGAGCTTGGTGCATACCGGCTGGACGCGGAGACATGCCTGTACGTCTTCAAGGGAAAGAAAGGGGAAATATGTTACCTGGTGGTCTACGTTGACGACCTACTGCTTGCAGCCTCATCCCGTCCATACATGGACGAGATAAAAGCTCTCCTCGCATCCACATTCAAGATGCGGGACCTTGGAGCTGCTTCGTTCATCCTCGGGATCGAAATCAAACGGGACCGAGAGCGACGCACTATCTCTCTTTCCCAAACGAAGTACATTGATGCTGTCCTTAAGCGTTGCGGTATGGCAGACTGTAACCCGTCAAAGACTCCAATGGCTATGACCCCTCGCCTCACTGCTGAAGACCCCGTCGACAACACCACACTGCTCCAACAGACCATAAACGGAGAGACAGTGTCATACGCTACTGTGGTTGGCTCAATTCAGTATGCTGTCCAGGGGACACGACCTGGCTTGGCATACCTTGTTGGCGTGCTTGGACGGTACAGTGCAAACCCCAAAGCATGCCACTGGGAAGCTGCAAAGCGCGGCCTGCGCTACATGAAGTATACTCGTGACCTTGAGCTGTGCTTCGACGGCTCGGACATTGCTGGGGATCTTGACTTCCACGGGTTCTCTGACGCCGACTGGTCTGGTGACAACGAGACTTCTCGATCCACCTCCGGATACGTATTCATATCTGGTCGAGGAGCATTGGGCTGGTCCAGCAAACGGCAAGGCATGGTTGCCCTATCCTCAACTGAGTCAGAATACATTGGACTGTCAAACGCCGGGCAGCACCTAGCCTGGTTGCGCACCTTCTTCGCAGAAGTCGGCCACGAGCAGCGCGGACCCACAGATAGAGTTCTGTGATAATCAAGCAGCTATCATCCTCTGTCGGGACCCACAATTCCGAGCACGCACCAAACACATACAGCGCAAATACCACTTCATTCGCGACGACATTGTGGCAAAAGGCGAGGCCGTCATTCGCTACGTGTCTACCCACGACATGGTGGCCGACATCCTTACTAAGCCTCTTTCCCGGGAAAAGCATTGGAAGTTTGCAAGAGCCTTGGGATTACGGTTTACCTCGAGTGGGAGTGTCGAAACCAACGGGAAGCGAGCGAGCCAAACCTAAAATCTATCTTTAGGCAACTACGACGCAAGTGGATTTCAGGCTCCCCAACTCTCTAGCGGTGACATGTCACGTCACGCACGCGCCAAGCTTTTCCTCAGCTGTTGTTGTTAACTAACACGACGCTGAGGTGAGGCTTCTATTATTCTGTACCCAGGAATACATTACTTACAGTATTCCCTAGATTCTGTCTAGGACGGACGTCCGGTTTTGAGAGTGTTCACCGGCAAAAGCCGAGACACAGCCTTAGGAGGGAGGGTGGGTTCCATTTCACTTTTTGGACAAAGTTGCGGAATGCTTCAAAAACACGTTTGAGAGGGTCAAGAAAAAAAGCGCGAGAAAATGTAATAGATTACATAATACTAACCATCTGCCGAGTTCCCCGACCCGAGCCAGATGGAGTTAATTTTCTGCCAGAAAGGCGCAAAAATCCAAGGGATCATTTTACGACGGGTTTTTGGCGGCAAATTATTCCCAAACCCGGCACTTTCGAGCGAAAGTATCCTCAGATCGTGAGAAAACTGTCAATAAATTACCGTATTAGGCAAGCTTACATCAGCATTACGTAGCCAGGAAGGGGCAAAAGGCTCTTAAGTCACTTTTCCGACGTTGTATGGAAAATTCTAAGAATGAACACCTCTTGAGTTGGTGGCATCGCACAGCGGCGGCACATACTGTACTATTTCGACCGTAGATTCAAGTAACGCGTCACATCGACCTTTGGATTGATGACAGCGTGTGCTCCAAGCGAGCACATAGCCGGCTAGCTACAGCCGTTTGCATAATTCCGTGAACATGCATTTTTTTATTTCGCGGGTGACGTACAGTTGCGGCGAAATCAATTTATTTACCAAAATTGGAAATTCCCATCAATCCACTTCTTTTGTCGGAGACGAATGGTTTTTTCGAAGGAAAACTTGACAGAAATGCTCAGAGCCTCAAGCCTGCATGTCTGGCGTAGAAAAATCTGTGTCTTTGTATTGATTTTGCCGGGATAGCCGGCCAGTTTGTCCCAAAAGGTTCAGCCAAAACCTGTCAGAAACATGACAGATCGGGCTGGTTTTCTGTGCGGTAGGGGGAATTCTGATGGGAATTTCCATTTTTGGTAAGTAAATTGATCTCGCCGCAACTGTAAGGCTTGTCAGTCAGCCGTGGGTGCCGAATTGTAACAACCAACCGGATTATGCAGAATTCCTACGCCCAAATGAGATCCTCAGTTGGAATATGAGAGCCTATACCCCGGTGTCCTCCGCTCTCAAAACTGCACTCAGGAGATGTTGCTTGCACAAAACCAGCACCACGGCAAGCCTGCCGTTGATTGACAGGACGTACGTAACGCGCGAAAAATATAAACGCATGTTCACAGAATTATGCAAACGAGGCCCCCGGTCACTACCTATGAATCAAGGTCCCAAAATCGCCCAATGTCCGGCCGAAAAATAGAGTAAAACAGCCCGAAATTGACCAATGTCGGGCTGAAATAGAGTAAATCGCGCGCAGCGCGAGAAATTTTCTGTAGACAGTGGAGAAGTTGACCTGGGGCCAAATCACGGGCCAGAACGAGGATGTTGGGGAGCCAAAACCAACAGAGATTCGACGGTTTTGAGCTCAATTTCGTCCATAAACGGTCAAGAATCGATCATGCACGGCTCCCGGGCGAAAAAACTGGAAATTTGCCCCAGATGTCCGTCTGAAATAGAGTAAATCAGACCCTCGTAAAACAGCTCAAAATTTGGGCACCATCCCGACGGCCCTCATAGGTAGTGACCGGGGGCCTTGCAAACGGCTGTAAAGGAAAGACGCCGATCACTGATCAATCATCAGTGATCGAAGCTTGTGTCCCAAAAAGGAGCGTGATGGCACATCACGTGGGTTAGCTTTCAAGGATACCCCTGGCGAACGTAATAGCCGTGCTTTAGGTGTTATTCAGAAGCTTCTTTCAGCAGAACTGCGTGCAGAGTATGTCAACGAATCCAATGCTGGAGTTCTCTGGGCCAAACTCCGCCAGTGTTTTGAAGCAGAAAATCGTGCAGATTCTGCAATGGCTGTTCTAGCATCTGTTGAAAACGAACCAGAGCTCATGGACCGCAACAAGATTCTTCTTCATGTAGCTGCTATCAAAACCTGCTTCGATAGGCTTGCACGCCTGGAATTTCCATTCTCTCCAGAACTTCAGCCTCTCATTCTGCTCAGCACTCTTCCTAATCTGTAATTTCAATGACAGGTTTTGGCGTTTGCTTGATTTTGAGAGTGATCGGAACAAGGGCGTAGGAACGTCTGGGCCACTTCGATTGGAGCACCTACCATAACCCGCTTCGCACGTCACCGCGTCCACTTCGACCATGCCTCCGGAGGGTGGCCACGGTCACCCCGCCCCCTGCGAGCGCTCTCAACATCTCCTATTACATGATGGTGGGCGGCAGGCAGCCACTGAATATGGCTACAATTCAAAGCATACACGCGACGCAATGAGTATATGGTAGGTCGTCCAATGGAAGTGGCCCAGACCTTCCTAAGTCCCCACATCCATCATCACGAAAATCAATCAAACGTCAAAACTGTCATGGATTAGGAAAGAGCTCCGGCTCTACGTAAACTGCGCCAACAAGGATTACGCAGGAAGGTCTGGGTATCCGAGACTACATTTGAGCTCACAGCAGCCGCTCAAAGTTGGCTATTTTCAGCTGAAAATAGCTAAAAGGACCAGCCCTTGTGAGCTCAAATGAGGGTCAATTCCAGTCAATCAAAGTGAGAACTAGCATTGTTTTTCAAGTACTTTCATCCTATTATGACACTTTTTTGCTGAGGATACATTGAGCTTTTCCAGATATGGCAATAATCAGAAACTGTCCTGTTATTGATGCATTGTCAGGGCATAATATATAGCTGAGTGTTCTAAGTGGTACAGTACTATCATATATCTATCTCTACATCTTATTTTAGGTCATTCGGTGAAGTATACAGTAAGATTTTGGCCAAAAAGCCACGGTAATTTCTATTTGCCACCACTGTAGCACGATCCGAACGGCACTGCAGCTTGTTGGCAAGACAAAAGGATAGCATAATTTCCATGGCTGTGGGTGTGCAGCTGAAAACGGTACGAGGGAGGTTTCAAGGTGGGAATCCTGGCAACTGCCAAGGATGAGGAAAGTACGGATGCAGCCATTGCTGAATAATCGCGGGGAGAGAACGGGAAAAGGAGAAAGGAGGCAGCCGCTGATTGCGGAAGTCGGTGTGCGAAGGGCGGTCCATTTGGTTTAGCGGCGCCCGTCAGCATAAAGGAATTGCGCGACGTAGGGACGTTGCGTATGCCTAAGAGAATGGGGCCGTTCCGATGTGACATGCCAGAGGGTGAACGAGCCCTGTCGCGTCGCGAGGAGGGAGGTGCAGACCGGAGGCCAGCGGATGCGGCAGGTCCGGTGTATGTATGTGAAGAGGAGGGGGATGAAGAAAAGGAAGAGACAAAAAGTGGGATGAGAATGCGCATCGTCGATTGACAATGGCCGCTGCGTTACCGCCGCACGAGGTGGCGTGCGGGCTGCCGGTTCTGAGCAGCACCCTCAGCGCACGCGAACTGTCAGCTCGCTAGGCCTCTGAAGAGGCGACCGAGCTGATTGACCAAGCTCGCAACACTCTCTCGAGCCCGTCAATCGGCAACCCGAAGGGCGACAAAACACAGCAGTAGGAGAAAAAAAAGGGAAAGAAGCACGGAAAGAAAGAAAGAGAATATGGGATATGGGATATGATGGACTTGCGGTTTTGAGGCTTACTACTCATGGTCTTCCGCCAAGCATCGTCCCGTGCAGCCTGTCGGACTCCTGGTCTGTAGATTGTGGCACGAGGTGGTGACAAGGAGAGGCGGTAAGCCGCGGCTTGTTGCTTGTTTTCGGTTATCGAAAGGCTCAAAAACGTTGATGTTGAGTGTCGGGGGCTGGTATGGTAGCACATATGGGTGAGAGCTATTGAGACAATCCCTGAGAACGACGCGAAAGGGAAAGCGCGCGCGGGGTGATAGAGCCACTGGTGGCGCCGCGACGAAAGAAACGGCGGGAGAGTCGGGGACGTGGCGGAGAGCAAGCCCGAAAGTGACGAGTCACGCTCACGTCACGTCCTCCCGACTCTCCCTCTATCTTAAGCACCATCATCAAACGCGTCCGCCCTTGTCCTCTCGCGGCGCGTACGCGTCAACCATATGGTTAATATCTTTGAAATTACTGTATACTTTCGACCAAAGGTTCACGGGGTGTCACCCGTCACCTTCATTGTTCACTGGACAAATAGTTCACAGCACGGCAAATTACCCGATATGGTAGGCCGGCGACAGCCGGCCCGAAGTTTTTGACGTTTTTTGCCCTTTTTTGGACGGAAAATGGGTGCGTCACCCGTCACTATGTTCAAAGTTGTTCAGTTCACAGGTGCCCGTCACCCGTCACCTGAACCTTTGGTCGAAAGTGTACAGTATTGTATATACCTTTGGATACATCTATACAATGGTCTTGTGTACTTGCAGGGGCCACAGGAGCAGAGAGATGAGCGTGGTGCGGCAGAGTATCGACGACGAGCCGATTTGCCATCCTGTCAAGGGATTTGGCAGGAGGTACAAACAATACAAACAACTCACTGTGCAGAGGGAAGGTTTTGAAATTCATGATGTTGTTCAGGACCTTGTGTTAGGTATTTCGTCGTCATTTGTGTTGAATTTCATGATCTTTTGTCGGATTTCATGACGAAACGTTATGATCCGGGGTCCTGAAATTCCTAACGACTGTGGGCCCGTTCCTAACGTTTTTTCATGACATTTTGTCATGATCTTAGCAATGATTCGTCCGGAAGTACAACCAAGGTAGCCAGCTATCCCGACGCCTTACTCCTTATCAAACTCCATGGAAGAGGTATAAAACAGGATATATTTCAAGTACTGGACGATACAGTTGCAGTACTACTAGTATAATACTCTGACCTTCAAAATCTCGCCACCATCACGATCAGCCGTACTTGATCAGCTTGCGTGGCTCGGAAACACATGTGACACTACGGAGAATGAAAAAGAGGTATGTAGATAGAGAAGGGAAGTAACTCACCGCGTTAGACAGATCACTGAATGCTCTGTCGTCATCGAAGAGCCAAGTTACCACGACAGGGAAAGAGCGCATTAATGAGCTGCAATGCACTCTCGCAGTATCACTCACGATAATACCCTGCCCTGCCACTTCATCCCGGCTCATCCTTCGCCACCCCTTAATCCTTTGAGAGTGTTGCGCACTGCAGAGAGATCTAGTTCGGTTACGGCGGTGTGGATTGATCCTAGAGGGCGGTGACGTAGGGAAAGAAGCGTGGTCCGTTACAGCAGAGTGTGTTGGCGAGAGTGGCGGCGGCGGCGGCGCTCTACGATGGTGACTTGGAGGGAGGTCATGGTGGGGGGAGACAAGAGGCGTCGTGAGCGGCCGCAGCATATGTGTGCTACGGATGTGGAGCAATGCTGTAAGTGACGTCATTGACTCGGCAGCTCGGCCGCAGGACTTGAACAAAAAATTTGCTGGTTTTTCGAGGCCGAAATTCGTGATGTTTCGTCGTGAATGCAGGTTCAAGATTTTTATGTCACTTTTTGAAAGAGAATTATATGCATTAACCTGTAATGTGGTCCCACAGTTGAATATGAGTGCGGTATCACACCTTGTAACTTTTAGAAGTTTTGGAGCATCATGAAACCAGTCTTGAAATTCATGACGTGTATTCTAACGAAACGTCAGGAATCTTGAATTTCAAGACGATGATCTTGAATTTCATGACAAATACTTCTCACAGTGACTGTCAACGGACATTTGATGCCCGCCAGTTGCCGGTCACCATATGCTTATCCTCTGACAACGTGACACGGCGTGACGTAGAATAACTTTGCCCATCACCATGGATGTTCCTGTATGTTCGGTTCTTCAGGATTGCCAGTAAACTACTTAGCCATTGCAGAATTGGGTTGGGGTCCGAGGCACGTTACCGCAAGCGCGAGACATATCACAAAATCCCCCTCGTACGTTCGCAAGAGAATAAGTGCTTGCTCCACAATTGTAAATGATTTTTGCCCAGACCCTGCATCCTCATATACAAACCCTACATGGGAGCACGCCCCCCCTGAATCCACAAACGGATACACTTGGACAACCTCCTCCCTCCTTCCTGCCATCTTTGGTGCACAACACCATCTGAGCTGCAGGTGGGCTCGCACGAGATCGCTCATCAAAGTGCAGCTCCGCCGGAACACCTCTCCTCCACCATGTCTGGGCCCACCAGTCCTGGGTCTACGTTACAACTGAGTTCACCGGAGGATATCTGCCCCATTTGTCCTCGGCCCTTCGCCTCATCAGATGCCTCCGGCTCTCTGCATGCGCCAGTTAAATCACACCTTGCACCAGGAGCAGCTCGGGATGGGCCTTTTCTGTCCGCCAACCGGTCGAAGGCCCCAGTTCTCCTGAGCTCGGTGATGAATGAGTGGGTGTCTGGAGCCCGCAACTTGGAGGAGGAGAACATGCGCCTCTCCAATGAGTTACAGCGGGCAAGAGAGATTAACAACGAGCTTCGCGCGCAAGCAAAACTGAACGAAAACACCGCAGCACAGCAGGCCCAACAACACGCTGAGCTCATGGCTCAGAATGATTTAACGCAGGCGCGGCTTCGGGAAGAGCGAAAGATGTACTGGGCTGAGGGCAATCGGGTTCGAAATGAATATGGCGCGCTAAGGAAACAGGCTGCTGCTTTGAAGACCTCTCTTTCACGCCGAACGGCGGAGCTGGCAAGCTGTGGGCTGAACTCACGTTGATCAAGGGCCTAAATCTACACTTGACGTGTCGCATGAGTGAATTGACTGAGCTGATGGACGTAGGGAAAAGAAATGATCAGAACACACAGTCAGTATAGACTCTATCACTCAAGTCGTACGTCGTTCTTGCATGTTGCATCGCCGATATCCTAACATGTTTGCATAGAAACAAGAGTTTGACTCCGCAGACCTGCTCTCAGAGCAGGTAGAGCTGCAATGTCAACCTGATCCACCCAATGCTTCCATTCGGCTTACTGCGCAACCCCGTGAGCTTGAGCCGGCTGTCATCAGAGCGAAGGAGTTGCAAGCGCAGTCGGGAGGAGTATGACGCTGCTGAGGGCGATGACCTTCTGTGAACCTAGATACGGAGTACGGTTTTTTGATCGTGAGCCTGCTTCCCTCTATCCTCCAATGCTGCGAGCTCGTGGGTGATGGAGGGGGAAAACAGATTGTATATTCATGATTGCGGTGGGGGGTGATGTGACCCTCGCAGTGAGCGCTGTCGGGCCGGAAGCTGAGGGAGGAGGGGCTGCCGGGACAGCGAGGACAGCGAGAGCGCGCAGCAAGAGGGCGTCGTCGCCGCGACAAACGAACTCCGGGGTGACAACCATGGAGGTAGGCTGAACAAGCGGGGAATCGAAGAGAAGGCGCTTGTTCAACGTCATGATAAGGATTGGCCTGAGCTTCCGGAGAGAGAGGATTTCTAAACCAAGCCATCATTTATTGGGCTTGAACTCCAAAAACGGAGCTCGCTACACTCCACCGGGAAGGCGGGAGAGCCGAGGCAGCCCCCTACGTATCTACAGAAATTGGGTAACCGACTTGTCACGAAGTTAGGTCCGCTATCATACGCTCGGGTCCGCCAAGCCATGTAGTCGCGGAGGTCTGGGGGGTCGCTGGATGAGGTGATGGGGCAGGGTCAAGGCCAGAGCGGAACTTGGTGACCTTGACCAACGCGTAAGCAAACCCAGCAAGGTCGAAGAGGTCTTCAAAGTCATCAGTGTACTTGAAGACATCCCGGAGCCCAGGCAGGGAAAGAGTGTGGTACAAACATGGCCACGTAAATGAAGACACTTTAGTCTATGGAAGGTTGGGACTAGTTTAAAACAGAAATATGGAAGTAACCCACTTCAATGCACTAGGCATTCTGTAAACCCCCTCATTGACAGCCTCTGTCCCCTCCACGAGGACGAGAGTGAGCTCTGTCTCCCCTGAAGATGTCTCCTTGGGCTTTCGCTTGGTCTTAGGCTCGGCGGAATTCGAAGCCGACACAGAAGAAGCTGGCCGCTTAACGCTTGCTGTCAGGTCGGGATATTAACTTCTGGCTGAGTTAGATAGTTTGCAATGTACCCTAGTATCATGAAAACTGATTCTGGCTTAAACCTGGTAGAAGTACGCAAAATCCATTGAAACTCGGGATATTCTTTGTCGAGACAAGAAAAGCACTGACTCCTCATGACTGTTTTCACAGCATTTTATTATGAGCCTCAAGCAGCTTGTATTGAGTGTTTCGGCTTGATTCAGCGCGAGACGCGTTTGTTTGTCTGTGTTTACAACGCGTCTCGAGGAACGACTTTGGCGCCAAAAACTGACCTCGGAATTGTGCGGGGTGTTCCAGCTATCTACAAAACACTGGAAAAAAGTTCACACAACGGTTTTGACAGCTCCTGCCTAATTCGGCCAGCCCGCTCCACTCTCTCCAACGACACTCGCCCTTTCGTCACTGCTCCTGAAACGTCTCTCTCGCCTACCATGCCCTACAATACCTTCCGCTACATCCCTCCTGCACACAAGCGGCTCATGATTACCATGGCCGCCTAGGCTGCAACACGAGGTCGCCCCGCCCTGACGCGCCAGCCGTCGACGCAGTGGATCCGGCAGTGCCTACCTCATATGGTAATTGACGTCATCGCGTCAATGGGAACTTTTTTTCGGAGCAGTGTTTTGTAGATAACTGTCATAGTATACTATTTTGTTTGTAATGGTCAGAGGAATTGCGAAAATATTGATTTGGGCAGGATCTACAATATTGATCTCAGGAACTAGGACAGATCAGGAAAATTCCTCTGACAAATACATATAAAATCGCAAACAACATCAAATGGCCAAAAGTCCAATGGGGGTCATGTATTTACTTATCGAGATAGGTTTTGGGCGAAAACGGGGCTGCCATTTGGCGGGGCTTCAAATTGGGACGAGAATGATGCCCTCTTCGTACATACTGTCGCGTCGCGCGCTACACGCACTCAAACATGAACGGAGGAGCTAGAAACAATGCCGGCAGAAGACGACATCCTAGAGATCTGGCTCATTTTCAGCTGGTTTCTATCTTACAACCCGCAATCCGCCGTACCCCAACTACCTGCTTTCAGCCTCACATCAATGCACCGTCGTCGCTGCGTGGACGGAATGAACCCACAATAGTCTTGAACTCCATGAAAAGCACTCCCGACAACTTCTCTGCTGTGCACCTTCACCTGGAAGACTAGCTAAAAATTCACCTCATCCGAAGGGCGTACGACTTGTGTTCAGAGTGCGTGCCTATACTCATATTGAGATCTGATTCCTAATTGACTTTGCAGCTGCGCTAGCCATTAGCAGCTTATTCCATCGTTCTGTACCTCAATTTCATTTGGAATGAAATCAATTCATTTCTCGGGTCAAGAATTGTCCGGAGTTGCATTTCGTACCCCGTTTCCACTGAGCAGACTACAGAGAGCGAATGTGACGGAGTCAATGAAGATGCTTGAAGCAGATGTGATGCGCCGAGCAGCTTTAGATACATATGGAACAAGGGGGCACCGGCATTCTAAAAAATATATATATGGCCGATTTTTTCGTTTCCGACCTCTGGGCTGTTGGAATGTAGACACCAGATGGAAGCCGAAAAGGCAATGGGAGCACCAGATGGGAGGCGAAAAGCCCTGTCACATTGTTACGTGGTAACTATATACGTGACAGAGTACGAAAAAGGAAAGCGACACCGTCTGTACCAAACCGCACCAAACACCATGTTCAACATGGGCTGGACTAACTGACTACGTAAGCACCATATACGGCAACATATTCCCATGTTTAGGTGGCCGGAGGAGGGCTACCGCAAATTACCCTCCCAAATAAATGTGTTAGAGGTTGTAGTGCAATTCATTGGACTTCAGAGGCGTATTCAGAGAGATTTGTACCTAGTTTGAAAGAAAAAAATATAGCACGATTAGTTTGACAGGCAGTGTTGTACTTAAGGGTCTTAATAAGGGTGCCTCCCAAAGTTAAGGCCTCAGGGTCTTTTCAAGGGTTATTAAGGGTGCCTAAGCCTTATTTCCTAAAATGGTCAGACCCGCAAAAAAATTCAGGAAGAGCTCATACCAGCACAGATCGCACAACAAGCCTTAATAGCGACCGTATTTGGTTGACCGACCAGCTGGGTGTAGATTGCAATGTTCAGCTGCATAGAACATTCAAAATAGACTCGCCGGACGGTGCCGATACATACCCAAGATTGCATCAATAGTAATTCGCTCCGAAAATGCGGTAAAGCGTCGAAAGGAATGGGGAACAGATCTCACAACAGATCAGGCCAAACGATGCTGGCTTCGGCCTGATGATAACCGGCAAATAACCGCCGAAAAACTCTTGATTAATGGCGGATGATCGGCCATCAGTTTAATCTAAGGGTTATTAAGGCCTTCATATGTGCTGGCCCCAATGTTAAGGCCTTACCTTAATAAGAGTTAAGGCCTTATTAAGACTAAGCCCTTAAGGTCTTAAGTACAACACTGTTGACAGGTATGCCAAACAAAGCCACATTAAGGTTGACTATGGAGGAGCACCAGTACACCTGCTGAGAAGTCATGTACAGACTTGAAACACTGTGGTCTTCACCCAAATTGACTACCAGAAGCTCATTCCCGCCCGAACCTTGGGGGGGTCAATTTTTTTTTCCGGCCTGGCGGCCGGACCAACTAACCGGCCTTTAGTCGCCGGTTAGATTGCCGGTGCCGGAATGTACCTTAGTGGGGCTGGGCATCCGCGGTTCCCAAAGTGGGTTGTATGTGCATGTTTGTTCTCGGCCAAAGTCCAAAAACGGGTGGTTTTTGGATCGTTTCATCCACCCTTCCGCAACCAAGCCATTTCTCACCAAGGTCAATGATTCATATCGAGCTATACATGCTTAGGTATGGCTATCTCAATGCACAGAATTTTTGGACAAGTATTCAGCACTCTGTACTGCGCATTTTGTTCGGGATTTCTGACAATATCCAAACCATACAGCGTCAACACATAGAAAAAATACAGAAAGCGGGGAGAGTGAGGTGATATATTAAGTTTGCTCCAGTCAAGTCTCAAGACAGTAAGTACACTTGATGGTTGTTAAATAGTACTCGACTCGGAATGGCTAGTTTCTGTTGAAGTGTGGGTTTTGCCTCTAACATCTCTCACTCATTGAGTGTGGGAACATCATCAATGTGGTCCTACTTGATCCTATCACTGATATCTGTTCCTCATGTTCCTATCACTGATTCCATCTGATTCTGATCTGACTCATTCTGTATTACTCTTAGTTACCATTAGCTTAGTTACCATTACTCAGCATTACTCAGCTAGTTACTCAGCATTACTCAGCTGGTTACTCAGCATTACTAAGTGCTTTCTTTACTCAGCAAATATTAGTAGTAGTAGTCTCTACATATACAGTGCCGGACACGCGAAGTCGACAACTTTGATCTTCCATTTATGAAAGGTGTGACACATGCCCAGGCGGTTAGTTTTCTGTGTAAACATGTTGTTACAGACCCGAACAACGGTTTTGCACGAGCCGATTTCCCCAAAACTCAAAATCAAACAAAATTGACGCCAAAATTTTGGCCGAACACCGAGATTTCATGGGAAAATTACGAAACATAGCGCAATCGACTCCGTTAATTGAGCTGGTTCTGTCCCTGATAACATCAAAGCAATTTCACGAGCCGTTTTGGCACAAATTCCTTGGGAAACATCGCCGTATTTGGACAACTTACATCATGTTGATCAATTCTATCACTGTCAAATGCTTGCCGACCACCATGCCGTGCCGCTGCCGTGGATTGATGCTGAAAATTTGCACGGATTACCGCCCAGATTGTAGTTCAGGCCGTCGCCCTTCCACTTACACCTGCCAAGGATCAGTAATTTTGCGCTCGGAGCTCAAAAGGGGTACACACAGTTTCGATTTTTGACCTCAAAAATTTGGCCACAGCCAAACTGTCGTGGGGAAAAACTTCGGAGGTAGTTTTTTGAGCTTTTCAGGGGTCGGCGAATCCGAATCTGAAGTCAGATTTATCCCCAAAATTCCCGTTCGCCGGCAATCAACATTGTCGACTTTGCGTGTCCGGCACTGTATAAAGGCCCTAGATAGTGCCTGGAGTCCTCAGTTCTCACTGTTGACTTCAGGCAAGTAGTTCCTTCACATTGCAATCTAACAGAGTTCTCACTGTTGACTTCAGACCTCTGTGATTGCCTGTTCAACAGGTTATGGGCCCCGCAAAGATGCCCTTGGCTTTAAGCTTAGCCTTGGCATCACTCCTCCAATCAGTGAAGATGGAGGATTTGGTCAAGATGGGCAGAGTTTCATGTGCATCTGACATGGCAGAAAGAGAAAGGGAGGATGGAGGAAAGGGATGGGAAATGCGCCAGGAAAATGGATGATAAGCTAAAACCACCTGCACAAACAGATGGCGCCCTCAGGAGTGTGTGTGTGAGAAAAGATAGCTAAAGTATGTATGTGTATGTAACTGATGCTAAAGAACACCCAGTTGTAAGGCACTTAGGCCCTAACCCCAGAATCAACAGGATTGACTACCGTTTGTTTTCTGGTGGATCAAAGACTACCTCTCAAAGAGGATTTGTCCCAACAGTTGGTGTTCCTAACTACAAGACTTAAACACACACACACTATAAGGACAGAGAGAGTGAAGAGCGCAGATGGGAGGGATGAGATCTCAGGATGATAAACTCAGGTCCTGGAAGGGGATAGAGAATGCCGTGGAGACCAGGAACGAGGCAGCGGAGGAGTTTGCTGGGAAGATGCGGAAGATCCGAGATGAAGCGTCAGCGGCGCTTGAGAAAACTAAAGAGACAATGAAGAAATACTATGATGCTAAACGCAGGGATGCTCCGGTGTTCAAAGTGGGAGATAAGGTGTGGGTGGAGTCAAAGGATATAAAGACAGACAGGCCGTCTAAGAAGTTTGATGATAAGCGGCTGGGCCCGTATGAAGTGTTGGAGAAAGTCGGAGAAAAGGCGTACAAGTTAAGGTTGCCTGAGACGGACCAGTCACCTCCAGTCTTCAGCGAGAACATCTTGTCACCTTACCTGAAACCACCCCCTAATCGATGGGAAGCCCGCCCTGCGCCGGTGATTATCAGTGGGGAAGAAAGATACGTAGTGGAGGAGATATTGAAACACCGGAAAAAGGGACGCGGATATCAATATTTAATTAAGTGGAAGGATTATCCATTGGGAGAACAACGCACATGGGAACCAGTACGCCACCTCTTACAGTATTTTGACGTTCCTTTAAACACCTAAATTTGTATCCCGTATAACTTTTGTCAAGGGTCAAATATTGTAAAACAAATTTGATAGAGTCGTTCCTGAAGGTCCTAAGAATGCTTGATCAAGTTTTGGAGGCTATGTAGATATTTTGTACATTGTATTTTATCGGAATACCGCGAAGATCAGCTATGTCACACAAATCAGTCCTTTACACAGTCCGTGACACAATGTCACTCCTCTCCATCACTCCCACTCTCATCGTCGCAATACCTTGAGGCAGCAAGACCGGCGTGGTTTGTTTTGGGAGCCCGGGGCATTTGGAGTGAAAACTGCGCAGGGTTTCGGAGGCAAAGGGCACGCCATGGCTTTTAACATTAACAGTTGTGCGTTTGATCTCGAGGAATGAGCTGTCGGGACAACAACCCTTTCATGTCCTAAATAGCTAATCAAGTACAGTACACATTCTAATTCTGGCTCGCGCTGTTTTGTTGAAGCCTGGCTATTTGTCCTGTTCACACTCTTGGCAGAATAGCTCAGTTGGATATTGGTTGGATACCTTCGAGTTAGAGCATCTCACATGATATGAGAAGGTCGCAGGTTCCATTCCTGCATGTTTGTTGACACAATCAGATCTATACCGACCAGTCTATACTCCATTGCGGATGTGATATTCGTGAGCTCAGAATTTATGGAAATTGACATCAAAGAACTCTAGTAGATTGCAATGTGAAGGAACTACTTGCCTGAAGTCAACAGTGAGAACTGAGGACTCCAGGACACTATCTAGCTGTATATATAGGTACAGGAACAAAGGGAATGCTAAATATAGTAAACAAAGGGAAGACCTAATTGGGAACAAGGGTACTACCTCATTGGGAACAAAGGGATTACCATAAAGGGAACAAGGGACATAGGAACAGTAGGATCAGATATCAATGATAGGATCATATAGGGCTGATGTTCCCACACTCAATGAGTGAGAGATGGCAGAGGCAAAACCCAAGGGGGAGTCGGGATTAAAATTTCATACCGCGGGTGGGGGGGAGGGGGGGCCTGGGGAGGCTCTTAAAAAATTTCCAGTGTCTAGTACTCAGAAGCTGTCTGGAGCTCAGAAAGGCTCGGGAAGGGTATTTAGCTAGTCTCTGAGCACGACTTTGGTGTAAGTGGCGGTGAAACACTCATGTAAGTAATTGTCGGTAAAATTGGCAGTGGGTCGCTCGATACGCGAGTCACATCATGGCGTGACTCGCGCAACACGGTCTCTCAAAAAAATGCTCAAGGTACAACAGCTGGTGGAAAAATGTTGTAGGATTGATCCATGAGCTTCCACTCCGTTCCGATTTCTTTTCGTCGTTTCATCATCCTTTGCACCCGTACCGTCGCATCGCCATCACCATCCCCTTCACTACCTTATATACTGCTCGTTACCTTTGCTGCCCGCTAGTCACTTGTTCCCCACGTCGACTAGCTCTCTAATATACTCCAGCTGACTCCGACTCACTTGTTCACGGCCGCTCATCGCGCTCTCATCACCTTTTGACCTACTTTAAAAAATCTGTTTGAATGGACTCCACGTCCATCGAATACCGATTTTGAATGATCTTCATAAATTCTCACGTCCACTGGGGTCATAAAAAATGCAACACGCACTGATGTTAACACCAAAACCAGCTTTTATGCCTTCAACGAGTGTCCGGAAGACAATGCAAGGCCTCTAGAAGCAATTTGAGCAGTCTACAGACATGTATCCAGCATTATATATGCCCTTTGCCTCCAACACGCAGAAAATCGCGCACCCGCAGGCTGCGGGATCTGCCGCGGCGGCGGCACTGCGGCTTAATGACAATGGTGGGAAATCATTACTGTATATGGGAGGGGAGGGGGGGAGGGGGGGTCAGCCCAAGCCCCTAAAAAAAAATTCGACCCTATATCCGATTTTCGAATCCCGATTCCCCCTTGGCAAAACCCACACTTCAACACTTTCAACCGCATGTCTCATCTTGTGGTTGTTCGCTAGCTAGCAAGCTTGGGCTTCCCGCGCCCGGTAGTTCGCTGGGCAGCTTCTTTCCTTCATAACCACCAGGTCACTGTTGTCATTGATGGGGTGCGAACGGCGACATATCGGTGTACGGTGGAGGGTGGACCGGAGGGCTCTGCGCTCACGGTTATACTTTTCATTCTCACCATCAACCGGCTTCGGTCCTATGGCTTCGTTGACGATGTCAATTTCAGCACAGCGTCGAAATTGCCATCACAGAATATTGGTGTTCTCAACAAGGCTGGGATTATCGCCAAGGGCTGGTTGGAGGAAGATGGTGCTACCTTCGAGAAGGAGAAGACTGAGCTCATCCACCACTCACCATCTCTCCGGGATCTCTCCGAGTTCGCTGTCGAGTTCGATGGACAGACCATTTCGCCATCCGAAGTGGTTAAGTGGGTGGGTGTTTGGTGGGTGTCATGCTCGACTCCAAGCTCAAGGGTGACGATCATATCCGCTATCGCGCTGCTTCCGCATCTCGTGCGCTCAACGCTGCTCTGGCCCTGACCCATGCGGCATGGGGGATGAAGCCGCTAATGGTGCGCGATCTTGTTTTGACAGTGGTTTTGCCCCGCACAGACTACGGAGTTTTTTCCTTCTTCCCACTTGCCCCCGCTGCACTAAAGCCTTTGGAGCGTGTCAACAAGGCTTCTGCAAGGTGCATCACTGGTGCTTTTCGCACCAGGGCTCTTGCTGCCTTGGAAAAGGAAGCCGCCCTCCTCCCTGTTGATTTGCGACTCGAGATGTCCTTACTAAATAGGCTGGCGCGATACCTCTCCCTTCCTCCCACCCACGGTCTCTCACCGCTGATGCAAGATGCTACCTCCGAGCCCCTCGTCATCCAAAGTTCACCTCTCCGCTTCATTTCATTGAACGCGTTCCAGTTACTCGATGGCCGACGGAGGTTCCAACGCAGGGTTCCCACGTACGAGGTCGCAAGCTCGCTTTCAATTCCCCCGTGGTTACAGCGGCCCCGCGCGCAGACCAAGCTGGTAGCGGCCCGCAATAGGCGAGGGGGGACAGTCACCTGTGGTCTGTCTCCGCCTCTAGGAGACAGGCAAGTAACTTCTTTAACTGTTCCCCCAGCAGTTCTTTGAGTTTTTCGGGGGTTTGAGCACCGCGTCATGGAGGAGACGTCGAAGAGTATGTGAGGGAGGGAGGGTGAGGTACAAGCGTTACTTAACACGCAACTCGTGGAACCAGAAACGGCTCAAGCGTTATGCGTTACACGGTGGGATCGTTGAAACTGCCTCGAGAAACCTTTTTAGACACCCAAATCTGGAATTCCGTGGGCAGGCATCATAGGTGGTTGCCGGGGTCCTTCTGAGAGGATTAGGGACTTCCTGATATCAGATATTCCAATTTAAGTGATATTAATTGATTAAATACATGATTTGAGATTTTTAACTGGTAAGCGCCGTCTCCAGAATTGATAGGCAGAGAGAGATATGGCGAGTCCAGTAGCGAATTGGTAGCGAACGGAAAGCTGAGGCTCCATTCCGTTGCGTCACTTCAGAGCACTTGACGTAACATGTCTTTATGGGGAATTTATGGGGAAGCTTGCTTCCCCATAACCCCCTTCGCCTCCCCCAGTCTGACATTACGGCACGCTTTCCCACCACGTGTCAGCCTTACGTTTGTCAGTCTGACCGCGTCTTACTATTAGACCCGTTTTTCAAGTTCAGATGGGCGTGTCGCTTGGACTGAAGGCTCAAGGCGCTTGAGAAGCATATTACTACTATGATTTGCTCCACACTTCACACCGAAACACATTTCTGTTTAATCGTTTCTTTTATTTTTGTTTACCGTTTGTCGACCTCGGCAAAACAAACGAAAAAAGAAACGGATATACTGTAGCACTTTGTATGGGTGAAACAGACCCTCGAGCGTGACTGGAAACGCTACGCATGGAAACCAGAAACGGCCTCAGCGTTATGCGTGACATCATAGAATTTTGGAAACGGGCGGGCAAACACCGATAAAGTCTATTTCCAAACGTTGAACGGATTCTGGGCAATTTTTAGCTCTCGTTTATGCTTTCTTTGTATCCATAGCCCTTTTGATTGCATTTCTCTTGTTACGGGCTCCGTAATACACCAATTTTTTTTTCATGAATACTGCGCCGTGGCGCACGCTCAGACACCTAAACCAGCGACGGGTCCACCACAAGCCAGTGTTCCTCCTAAGGGTTAAGCCTTAGAATGAATTAACCCTTAATTTCAAGTTAATGCTAAGGGTTAACATGAAGCTGGATCCATCTTAACCCTTAATTAAGCCTTACCTTGGATTATGTCACCCTTCTCGGCTACGTTCAGCAGGTTCGGCAGCTGGGTTGGCAACTTGGCAGCTGCCAAAGGCCCGGATTCTCAATGGCAATGTCCGGCAGGTTCCGTTGATTCTGCTGAAGCGCGTCGGAACATGGGTCAAGCTCTCAGCTCGGCTACCTGCATTGCCCTGGCGGGCGCAATTTCAGTCCACAAACCTCAAGTTCAGCCAAAACTCAGCTGCAGCAAGCCATAAGAAGCAAAACCGCTTTGGAACTCCCCGAAAAATGCATCTAAAAAAGCCCGGAAAAATTTGTATTTTTCATCCTAAGGCCTTAAAAAGGAACACTGCCACAAGCCCTCTTCGAGCGACTAGTTAAACTACCTCGGCCAGCTTCTGGTACACCTGCTCAGCACCTTGCCCGTGGTCTCCGATGCACCGTACCGGTTCTATCTTGACGAAGATTGTAGAGAGTGATTGAGTGCAGTGAGGAGGAGGAGGGTTATAGCAGTAGATTCAGCTAGATTCTACAGCCACAAACATGATAATTCGACATCTTTGTATGTCATGCAGTCCTCAGGGAAACCACCCGACCGTTATGCGTTACCGTTGAAACGAAACAGGGCGGGCGTTACGCGTTACGTTTCACCCATACAAAGTGCTACAGTAACCGTGTAAAACGTTTGCACACGGAAACGGTTGGAGCCTTAGATGTAGTTAAAGGTTTCAATCATCCTCACACGGAGTTCAAGCAGCATTGGATCAATCAGTCATCACACCCATCAAGCCGGTGCTGATGCATGTTGATCCGTCTACTGGCACGCTGATCGTTTCTTACAATCCTGTTAAAGACTCCTTTGTCTGCATTCTGTCTCTACAGGCTGTTTCCGATGTCCTTTCAGTCTGCTTGCCTTATTACAGTATTTGATTCATCTCCGTAAACTTCTCACCAATTCCGCTGTTTTGACTTGAATTGTTGGGTTTCCCTAAAGTTCCCGACTCGACTCCGAGTCGTCTTTTCTTATACTCCAATTAAATCTCAAGTGTACCAGTACTCAGCGGAATTAGTGAGAGATTCGAGAAGAAAAGTCACAACATCAATGGTTGAAATGTAAGGCAATTGCTACCGACACAGATTCAGTGCATGCCATGCGTATGCTGAGACAACACAAATAGGATGAATAAATTTCATCACGGAAACAAGGTAGGGCAAAGACGGGCAATACAACACTAAGAAGTTAATTAGAAAAGGTGCCCAGCCCATTCATAAACATGGAAACATGTGTACGCAAAGACCCGAACAAAGCAGCAGAATCACAGGTAAAACGACTCATTGAAGGAAGATGACTGTGCAACAGGCTAAGCTGAGTTCGGAACCAGAGAAACTCTGTAGTGAAGAACTCACCAGTTGTTGAGCGCATCACCATTCTACTGACTACCACCCAAATTGAACTTGAGGTGTGTCAAAGGCAGATCGTATTCTCTAGAGCAGTCCCAGGGGCGTACCTACGCGTACGCAGAGCTGAGCTCGTTTGATTTCAATCTGATCCATGCATAGAAAAGAATCTTAACTTGCGCTATGCGACTCGGAGAAGCAAATTTCAGCTTGCCTGCAAGGCAGTTGAATCAGCCAAGGATTTTTTGACTAGAAAAGATGCATAATATAACCTTCGAGTCGAAGAAAAGGCTGGCAATTATGTGACGGTCTGTCAACTTGAGCATGCAAATTTCCAGCTCACAACCGGATACTGCCTCATATAATCAACAAGAGAACTCACAAAGTTTTCTTGAGAGAGTCAATGTGAACGGAATCGGGGTAGAGCAAGTATCGAATTTGAACAACTGGTAGCAACTCAGGTTCAGCATCGGCACCTATCGCAAGTCTGAGAGTTGAATGAAGAACTCACTGAGAATTTTGATCCTTTGAGTCGTAGATTGTATTGCTTCTGTAAAGTACCAGATTCATGTCAGTTTAAGAATCCGAGTGCTGTTGGTTGAGAATTCAACCTTGCGGATTTCTAGGTGAGCACGGATACGGAATCCGTAAATTTAATCACTATGTATTGTTCAATGTTGCAGCAGTTCAACTTGTCTGTAAGTTATCGTTATCAAATCTCGGCCATCTCCTTGATAGCATCAAGATTAGCCGACGCTGTCTTCCCTTGCCTCCCACCACCACCGTCGCAGCCTTGTTCGGCCTAGCTGTCGCCACGACTTGAGCCTTGCATGATGAATGGAGAACTCAACGACAAGTCAATTTATCTATGCACATCCCGGCTTGTTCCGTGTCATGATGCAAATTTTTCATCCTGCGAGGTCCTTCAGCGCTAAATCCTCGACGATTCCCCTCAGATTCACTCCGTCGATGATCGATTTGATGCCTTTACCACTATTTCTGCCTCCGCCGCTACTGAATGGCGGATCTCCTCACATCTGGTTGCGTCCACGCGGGGTCCCCATTCGTTTTCACCGGTCACTTCGGCGCCTCGATGGATTTCTAAGCTTTTCTGAGCATTCTCCTCGGTTCCTCGAATGCGAATCACCACTATTCTATGCTGCTGAATGGCTGCCCGGGCCTCTTGCTCGGTAGTGAACTGCATCCATGCAACCACGGCGAAATTTTCATACATCTCGAAGAGCTTGGACTGCTCGACATGGAATGTGCAATTGACCGTGTCTGCCTTTTTATAGTCTTCCAACCTCGCATTCAAGCCTCCCTCGATGAAACGCTGTCATCCTGGAACCTTCATAAAATCCGGACAGCCGGAAACAAGTTCCCCCAGGCCATATACCAGCTGAGCCGCGAGAAGGCTATCAATCGCGGCTATTGGACCGGCGATCCTGGCGATGATCTTGCCACTGCCTCTGACCCTCGTTACGGGGAGGATTCCGAGGAGCAACTTCCTCCGCTTGATGAGCTTGCCGACGATCCTGAGGCCGTCGATTATACTGAATTTGCGGATTCAAATTCAGAACGAGCTGCTGGAGTATTTGTGGATGACGACGACGAAGTTCAGGAGATGAGGACTGCACTCGGAGACTTTGATCACTTAGTTGACGACGGAAACTGGGGCATTGATGTATATTGACAGGCTGTCCTTCTATCTACACAGTATTTCTCGTCTGCTTGATTCACCATAAGAAGATGTGTACTATTCTGAACTCAATCGCAACTTGAATTGTGTTGGAAGAATCGAATTCTTCGGAGTGAAGGAATTAAATGGATATATATTACCGAACACAGCTCGGTTGAATTGTTGGTGTTCAAGACTATACAGCCCAACCATGGTTGAGTGAGAGCAAGATCTATCAGTAGAGAACGCACAGGGAAGTACAACGGATAATCTCACAAACTACTGAGACGATTGAGCATGCGCTTGAAGGCTAGACGCCGAGCGGCGAGCACTGACATCATTGAAACAGGGAGGCGAGTATATTTTCCACAACCACGAAGTTGAACCACTGTCCGGACTAGTTGCGACCGTAGACATGCGAATTGTGACCAACCTTGTCAAACATGTAGTCAACTAAGAATTAAGCTGAAGCTTTGAAGAGTTGTAAATCACGAAGTTGCCCCCGAGCGAAGATGTCCTTGGCGGATGTTGTTCCCACTCCAACCTGCACCTTCAGCAAGTTGCACAAATAAAATTTGCGCAAATATGAAGTTGCACCGGCTCTGAAGTTGCAGCCTAGTCAAGTTGTCGCATTTTTACCCACACAGTCCAAGTTGAACTTGTTCCGCGTTCACTAACCTGAAAATACTTTTCACTCAATTTGACTTACCAAGTCCCCCGATCAACCGCCAACTGAACTCCGAGTTTAAAACCGAAGGCAGGCATCAAGCTATTGTTGAAACTCGGCGAGGCACACAATAGCCCCTACGTAGCCCATTTTCCATGCAGTGATTCACTTCCATTTGCTCCCTTTCCAATGTTTCAATTTTCATTCGGTCACCTACTGTTGGATTCCTCGGTATATTTCCCCTGATTCTGGCTCTGGACTGGCATGGAGGATATTGGTACTATGTGCTCGAGCTCGTCAACTCGAATCCTATCCTAGTTTGTGATGCCTGATACTTGCGAGTTGGTAGTTGCATTCAACTCACTTGTTATTCAAGAAGATTGCATTCGGTTGTTCTGATAACTGGCTGTGATGGTATGTGGTGGTTGCTCTTGATCAAAGAGTCCAACTTCGGGCTCATTTTCTGCTTTTTGGATGTAGCAGCTCAACCAATTTGACAAGCGAATATATTTCGTTCATCCCAGATTAACCATCTGCTTCGGTGAGTACCTGTCATTGCTCCTCTGAGTGTGGTCCCAGAGACTTGTCCACTCGTTTGACTGACAAATTTACCGTACAATTTCATTCAAATCGACAGCCCCGCCGGGTGGCGGCACTCTTTCGCCGGGTACCGCGATTTGTGGAGCAACCGGCGCGGAAGTCGCTGCAGGAGCGGGGGTCTGGGTTGGCTGCTGGAACCTATAGCTGGTCCAGGAGGTAGTGTTCGGTCGTTCGTTCGACTTAACCGACGAAGGAGCCGCGCCCGATGGGTCGGGATCTACTCGCGATGACAATGGCCCCCCAGACACGAACAACCGCCGGTAAGGACTAGGGTCCGCAATCCAACTGCTGCAGCGTCAATATTCAGCACGGAGGCGATGGTATCGGGAAGCACTGCTTCAAAGAATCGGTGCTTCTTGGCGTAGCTAATAACCGCGTCGCGCAACGTCAAGGTACGGGCGGGGTCAATACCGGCAATTCGCCTCCTTCCGCTCCAAAAACTGCTAGCGGATCCTCAGTCCCATCGTTAGGGTCCCAGGCTCCGTGGTAACGCTGACCGGACGCGCATATCGGCTCCTCGTAGACATCGATAGAGACCCCTGGGCCTTGGAGAAGACGAGGGTACTCCTGCTCGCTCTTCTGAGTCGTCGGGGACTTGCGAGCGAGAGCGACGGTAATGCTCTCGTTCGGTCCTGCATCCTTCGCTGACGGGGGTCGCTGAGGAGTGTAGCTCGCAGCGGCGGAGCTTCTAGTCACAGAGCTTCACGTGGAGGAACGGTTAGAGCGGTCTATGCTGTTCCGAGAGCTAGAATTGCTCTGGCCGCTGCGTTTTCCACTTCCATCTGAGTTCGCGGTCCGAACTACCGCGCTCAACAGATGGATGTGAGAGGGACGACTGGAAGGGGCTATTTTCCCGGCAGGAGAGGGGATAGAGGCCATGTCGTCAGCAGGAGCGCTGATATGCTCAAAAGACGTAGGAGACGAGTCGACGTTGAGATTGACGGGGGCCGGTCCACGTTGTCCCGCGTTCCGCATATGCGACGGAAGCCTTGGCTCCGAGGAGCCAAACGCGGGAGGACGGGGCTGCGGAGCCAGCACCGAACGGGCGGCAGACGCTGTGGTAGGGCTATTCACCTGCGAGGAAGCCGGCGATTGCGTCGAGGCAAGTGATTTCGCCTCGTTAATGACGAGAGCTCCAGGGGCCTTCGACGAGCTCCATTTGGCGGCACTAGTCGCAGGTACGGCGGGGCGGCTAGGTTTTGTAGACGACGAAGTTGACTTGGATCCAGGAGGTGCACGACCTTCCTCCTGATTCTTTTGAGAATGACGACGCGTTGAGGCGGCGCGGTCGATAGTGGGGTTGGGGTTGTTAATGTCGATGACGGGGTCCTTCATTCTTGGCGAGTTCGCAAGGCAAGGTCGCGTTCAAAAACGCGCCCAAGCCTAGAAGAGATCGAAGTAAAAAGAAAGAAGTTGAAGGAGGCCGTCGGCTTCCAGCATTCTAAAACCCCTAGAAGTGTTTCATCTTGAAGTGTTGAACGTTCGGCAGAGACTCCAACGCAGCCGCATACGCGGTATGGAGCGTTAACGGAATCTCCCCTAGCGAGGTGGGAGAACGAAGAGAGAGGGAGGTAACGGTGAGTCACTCAGTGACTACCGTGACTCCGAATAAATCCGATAAGCCCGATGTGCCAGCTCATCGAGTCGGGCGTCCCGCGCCCCCCAATCCTTCCAACCCGTATCCAGCGGCATACTTCCTCTCGTTGGAAGGTCTTCTTCGTCCCCAATCCCACACGTAAGCAGCTACAAGAGTCGAGAAACTCGACTCAGCGCTGGGTGAGATTTAAAGTTTTCTTCCCTCCTCCCAGAAGCCCTCGCGGTGGGCTCCATTGTGATGCGAGTCGTTTCGGCGGCTTCTTGGGAGTGAGGAAGAGGGTGACCTGCGCTATTGAGGCGCAGAGGTCGTGAGTTGAAGGACGAGCGCGTCGGGAGCGCTCGACATCGTTGTATCCCTTCGACGAGGGACCGTGTCACCCGCGGTCGGAGCCCCTGCAACACCGGGGCCATGGAGCAGTTTGACGCGTGCTCAGGCAAGCAGGGGGTCCAACCGGTTCTGTGGTTCGCAGAGGAAATCTCAGTCTTCACTCATCGTAGTTGATAGCAAAGTAAGATTAGATTATGTAATCAAACGAATATCTAATCTCAGTAAGTATTCAAGTAAGTAAATTGTAAGTAAGTAAGAGCCTGTTCGGATGCACAATGAATTAAATCCTATGCAGAGCTTTCCGTGACGAAAATAAGAGTGATTCTATCGTAGGATGGATATTTACCAGGAGCGTTCATAATCATTGACCGTAGCGAAGCACGGGCTCACTGCTATTGGTTCCATAATCGCCGTTGTTACTATCGATCACCCACATATCATAAAGCTTGATAACAGAGGTGGACGCAATACTCAGCAGGAGCGGCTTGCGGTGTACAGCAATGACTTACCGTAGAAGTTTACATTGTCGGCCTTCACCACAGGGCCCTGGGCGGACCCTCCTTGGCCCCCATAACAAACTCCTGGTCCACCGGGGCCGCCCCTAGCACCTGCAGGTGATTTTACTATTAGACATAAACGCAAACGACCTATGTTTCACACCATGGAAGTGGGCTGTAATATGTGTCGCTCCTGATAGCATGGTCCCTGTAGAGTCCGTGGCGAGGATTTCCGAATACATTCGCTGTTGGAGAGCCAAGGTTAGGCCCCGGGAAGCTCCACCAAAGGGTTGTCCGCACCATCAAAAAGGCAATTTTTTGACGTATCTCCTTGATCCTGCGCTCAGCTTTGCTCGCACAGACACGAAAACCACCGGAACTTACGCCGACAGTCCAGGGCTACACACCCATATACTTTTCACCCCCAGTTATGGGGTATGGGCGTGGGAAAATGCTGATTTGATGGCAAAAAATCTTGCGTTTTTGAGACCGACCTGGAGAAAAAAAAATCATAAAGTTGCTTCTGCAGCCTCGAGCGAGCACTTTACGGGGAGTCCGACCATCTCATGAGCTACTAGGACCATCTGCGCAACTTTCTGCCTCTTCACGTTGCCATCACCCATCACGGCCGGCACGAAAATTTTTGATAGGGAGCGGACAACCCTTTGGTGGAGCTTCCCGGGGCCTCCAAGGTTGGACAAGACGACTGACACATGACCAATACGTGTCCCATCTGACCCCCAATTTCTTCAATTTCTGGATTTCTGACTCTGTCCGCGTCCTCTCCTCCCAACAAAAAAATCGGACTCTCTTCATTCACTTGCAGCCGGGGAATAGGCCCTGAGGAACAATCGGAGTCTGTGAGGATATTAGATGCAATTTTATTTTTTCTGTTATCTCACCCAACCGTCCACGATTACGCCTGACTCTGCTGCATCGTGCATTATAACGCATTATCCACCCGATCGAAGGTTATCGGCTCAATCCTGGTGGTGCAGTCGAGGCCACTAGACCAGGTTTCTTGGGTCGAAAGTTCCGGGGTTTGTTATGCCGCTGAGTCAGTCACGATCGGGCACGGTCGACCTGGATAACAAGAAAAAGATTTTTGCGACTAATAAGAAGTGACAACAAAGAAGATTTCCTCCCGACTTCCTCCCAACCAGGGGCGCGCCGGCATTTAAACCGGCGTCTGGCAGTGGCTGGTCATACAGGCCTATACTCTAACGCTACAGGCGACGCCTCCCCTTCGCTCCGGTTGGAGCGGGCGGAACGCAACAAAACAGCAAGTCCACAAATAAGGACTTCAGTTGATTTTTGGAATCACGCACCAGGAACGAAAACTGAATGATCGCCTCTGGCAACTCATCCAAAAAAACATACAATCAAACACTTGCTGTATGATATGAAAATAAATCAAATCATGCATTTGATCACGATCATGGATGATTATGGATGATGTACAGTTTAAGAGTAGTAAAAGGCGATGGGGGGAGCAGTGTTCCCCCCATACCCCCCTCCTTTAGCCTGACGGCACATCAAAGGCAAGCCAGTTTTTTTCTGTACTCGGGGTCACGGAAAGTGATGGCGTCGCTCCTTTTGCGGATTTCTGGACGCTGAATGGAGGGCTCTTCATGAAACAAAGTGCTAGGTGGGCTAGAATGACTATCTGCATATTTCCAGCATAATGATTTGATCAAACAATTATGATATGCCATCAAATGGCCGAAAAAGGCAAAACCACCAAAATACAGCTTGGCGCAAGATGTTTTTCATCACAATCTGGATGGACAAGATTGTAGCCCTTGACGAGTGGATAGATGTAGCATTTCGAATTGGGCAAAAATATGCATCGGTTCTGTCGCTATAACCCGTGCAATATTATGGTTTTCGTCAATTTTGGCCATTTTTGCTATTTTTCCCGACTTTGAAGTCCGTATATCTCAAGTGCCAGGCCTGTCTACTCCTTCAGGGCTACAATTTGGCCGATTTGAATTTTGATGGAAAACGCACTCTCGTGAGTGTCCAATAACAATGCTTTGCTCTATCTACCCTCCAGATAACGCAACTACAACCGGTTCAAACTGATCAATACCCTCGGCAAACACTGGCCTTTTTACGCCAGCCCTGAAGTTCATGGGCTCGTTTCCCATGATTCGAGATGGTGCGCATGCACACTGGGGGATCCCCCAACTGCGACACTGTCAAACTCAGACTCGTGGCGGTGTCGCGCGCGAGCTGCGATGAAGTGCGCGTCCGCGATGAAGATGGTGCGCGTCCGCACATGAGCATGAAGTACAGCGTTAAAAACAGTCAGTACCAGATGAGGATGGGGTGCGCGTCCGCGATGAAGATGGTGCGCGTCCGCACATGAAAATGAAGTACAGCGTTAAAAACAGTCAGTACCAGATGAGGATGGGGTGCGCGTCCGCGATGAGGATGGTGCGCGTCCGCAAATGATGAAAAGAAGAACTGGGTATGAAGGGAAAGCGCCGTGGTCGGTCGCAGGGAGAAGACAATAGAAGAGATGGCATGGGATGTAATGTTGTGGGCGATGAGGTGTCAATGGAATTGAGATGTGCGAGGGATAAGGTCTGTCGTATGTATGAAGAATGTTGATGATTGAAATGGTATGACAGTACGTGTGCCGCGCATGATGGGGAATGTAATAAACGAGAGAGGGAGGAAATTAGGTAGCCATTCCCATAGATAGAGACGGTATTGTTGGCAGATAGGAAACGGATGGGATAATGAATGGATGAAGGGTCGCTTTGTACGAGTGCATAGGCAGCGATATCGAATGAGGAGGATAGATAGAGGATAGATCGTACAGAGAGATGTGCACAGCTGATTGACTGGCGCTTCCACACCGCAGAGGATAGATAGAGCAGTTAGATGCGCACGGCTAATCGACCGAGGCATCCTCGCTGCAGGATAGAGATAGGGCAGTTAGATGCGCACGGCTAATCGACCGAAACGCAGTGTTACTTATATGTATGGTGCGCATCGCCAAATAGGTCCCGCCCAAGAACAAAAAACCAAACTTTATATTGCACTTTATGCACTGAATTCTGCATATTCAGAGCGCTGGGGGAACAATATAAGCTGCAGCAAATGGTTTTCCAATGACTTTGGGAGGATATGATACCCAAAATGGGTATGTGTTGTAAGCACACGTGATTGATTGATTGATTGATTGCATCACTGATGTCTCAAATCCATGCCGTGAAAAATATATTTATTGTGGGTTTTGAGCGGATGAGAAATCCCTCTAGAGGGTTTAGTCTACTATCTAATCGGAGTGTTTTGGCCAGAGGATCAAGCGTGGGAAGGCTCTGATGTGGTGCAACAAATTTCGTTCCTGTTTGGTGGTGTTTAGGTGATGCGCACCATAGGGCCGGTTAGTTAGTCCGGCCGCCAGGCCGGAAAAAAAAAAAAAAAACTTTGACTCCCTACAGTATTTTGACGCTCCTTTACACAGTGACGTTCCTTTACACACCTTGACTATTAGCCGTATTCTTGTCGCAAATCATGTAACTGTATACTCAATCTGGGTCATCTAGACCCTATTTACACATCTGAGCACCATAGATGGTCGAGAGCTGGTGAAAAGTGAGACATCAATGCCATCAATTTTGCTGATTTCCATCATTCGCTCCTTTACACACTACGAATCTGTGAATATCGGCCCTTTCCCTTCATCTAAATCCTCGAAAATATTGCCAGACACCCAGTGGGGTATTTGTGAAAGGTCTATATGCTCAGATGTTGCATAACAACAAAAAATGGCACGCAGATCAAGAGGTGTCAGATCTCTGGATCTGGCACACTCTGATGCGCACGTGTTTGACGTCGCTTGAAGGGGGGGCAAAATATTTATGTTTGGTTGGTCGTTGTCATCAAAAGCAAGAACGACTCTGTGCGAGACATTCGGGTCAGGTTTTGGTGCTCAATAGGGCTCATTAACCATGTCTGTGGATGCCTATGTACATACAATTGCGGCGAATTTAAATGCATTACCAAAAAAGGAAATTACCATCAATCTGCATCCCTTTCGCCCCCAATGTGCCCAGAGAAGGAGTTTGGATACCGGATGGTATTGTGTGGGATGAATTGTGGCCAGTGGCGCACTTAAAGCATGTTGTTTGCTCCAGATTTGAGCAAGAAATGGCTTGGTGAGTGTAATTGGGGGAGCTTGCTCCCCCTTTATCAGAGCCGTCACCGAAAAGCAATAAGCTGTGCTAGAGGGCTTTTTGATGTAATCGATAGATCTTTGATAGATGGTGAATCCGAGTGATGCGAGAGATTTCCGCTTGATCCAGAGAGAGTCCGCTTGATCCCGAGTGATGGTTGGTGATCGGAACACCGTTTTGACAGACACGCACATGCTTTCATCGTTGTGGCCATTTCACGCGCGTCAAGCTTCAATATTTTGGCTGGAATTGCATTTCAAACGAGCTTTCACTGGGGACGACTGAAAAAGCTAATGTAACAAATTCAATAGTCTTATGTTTACCGCGCCCCTGGAACCGCGTCAAGTTCTTATTAGGTAATCTTATATAAGCCGGACATTGCCGGTACCTCATTTTCCCCTCCCGCAGGTCTATTTTGAGGGTGATTCAAGCTCTCAGGCACTCCATACGGCTGTGATTATCTATACCTTGTTTCCCGAATTTCTAAAGTGGTTTCAGTTAAACTTGAATGCATTTGTTCATCTCGGCCGAAACACCCGACCCGCACGTGATGACGACGCGACAACGTTTTCTGTAGCGCGCCGTCTGATTTTGAAAAATCTGAGGAGAGAGAAATGTAGCTTTACTTATTGCATGTACAGTTGCGGCAAAATCAATTTACTTACTAAATAAGGAAATTCTCGTCAATTCGCTCCTTTTGCTCGTTTTTTGCGAGCGGTAAGTTGATAAGAATACTAAGAACTGCTGGCCTGTATTCCTGATGTAGAAAAACTGGCGTCTTTGTATTGGTTTCGCCGGGATAAGCAGCAACTTTGTCTCATAAAGTGCAGCCAAAAGCAGTGAGAAACATGACGAATCCGGTTGTTTTTTGTGCGTAGACCGGCTCAACTCCAGGAGTACAGGCCCTTTGTGCCATTTCAGCGTGCCTGTGGTGGTTTTGCTGTGCGGTAGAGCGGTTTTGATGCAATGTGATATCGATACGGATTTGCGCTAAGGCTCCAACCGTTTCCGTTCGCAAACGTTTTAAACGGTTGTATCCGTTTCTTTTTTCGTTTGTTTTGCCGAGGTCGACAAACGGTAAACAAAAATAAAATAAACGGTTAAACGGTTACTTACTTACATCAGCCAGATCAATGTGCGGAAAGATCCCGTAAGCTGCCGTTCCATGCAAGTTGATACCGGCATTGATTCTTGGTTGATCCTGAGTGTCAGGATCATCAAGTCAGTGCCTCAAGGGCGGCAGAATCTTCGGCTTCGAGACGGCGCGACATCTTGGTGCCCGCTGAGCAAAATGAAACATGGACCAGCGATGAGTTTCACAGTGTGTAAGTCATTCAAACATTGTTCAACTGGTTTGATACCTTTCAGTCAATTTTGAGAAGTGGATCTCGTTGATTTGAGCCATGCCGCTCCGGGCCGCCCCAACATCCGTTTAAAACGATTAAAAAGGTTTTTCTAAACGTTTAGAACCGTTTCCGTTTGTTTTGCCCTCGGGCGTAAACGAAAACTAAAAGGTTGGAGCCTTAATTTGCGCAAGCTCCCCCTTCTGTAGGCCGGAACTCCGGCATACAAATCATATTCAAAATCAGGCAATTGCGGAGAAAAATACCTCTTCACCGGGCAATCAGGGCATACTTAGACCTCAGAATTGGTTCTCCAGTGCTGAACATCCATGACAGGCTCACGATATGCGCTCTGAAGGGCCAGATTGATGGTAATTTCCTTTTTTGGTAATGCATTTAAATTCGCCGCAATTGTAGGACTACCCGAGCTGATTGACAGATGGCCAGCAGTTCCGTTTGATCCTGGGATAGACGACGCCGATTAACGCCGACAAACCCGAACAGTTGAGTGAATAGAGAGTTTGCGGTAGCCACTGGTGGCTATTTTTTCTCGAGACTGGATGACCGCCTCGCTGCATATTAGCCACTATTTGTAGGACCCATGGATGGGATAAAATAGTGGCTACTTTAGGCCCGAGGCCCAAACAACGGTCCCGCTCCAGGCAGCACAAGAGCCACTGGTGGCTCACCGCAACCTCTCTAATGTTGAGAAATTTGAATCGCGCTCCCGGCACTATCTTGTAAGCTCGATTCTTACCTGAGATATAGTGTCTGGAAATATGGATACAATATCTTGAAGTTTTGCCAACCATTGCTATGAAAAGCTCATTTTATTTCATTGGGATGCTCGTACATTGTACATGGCTCGCGTGGACCCATATCTCATCGCTGGATGCGAGGTCTGTCTCGATGTCGACGCAAAGAGCCTGAAACTACTTGAAGATGTTCAACTCATGTTTATCCGGCGGATGCTTGGAATCGGAGCGCGTTCAATACGAGCCGTCCTATTCTCGGAAACGGGTATTTGGCCAATTCGGTATCGACGCGTCTATCTTGCCCTCAAGAATCTGTGCTACCTCATCAAGGTGAAGGGAGAGGACGGAAAACCACAGCGGCCTGCTTGGAATGCACTTCAACAATCGATTACCCTGGCGCGCGCTCAGAAGATTTCGTGGTTTAATGACCTCCGCATTGTGTTGTCGCGCCTCTTCATACCCGTTGAGCTCGACATGTCTGCAGAGCTCACTGTCGAGGCCGCGAAAGAAGCAATGAACAGTGTGAAAGTGTCGATGGAAACATGGATCAACCACGAGGTGGAGACGTCGTCTAAGACCAAAGATCTTCTGGCGGGCCGCCTCGAAATGGACGCGAACACGGGAAAACTCGTCAAAAAACCTCTTGAATTTCGTCACTACCTTCGAATTACTTCTACGAGGCATCGTCGCGCACTGACGAAGATGATTCTCTCGAGTCATTCACTCGCTGTTGAACGAAGACGCTGGGCCGAGCGTGGCAAACCAAAAGTTCCTCGCGAATATCAACTATGCCGTTTTTGCAACTATCCCCGGCTCCAGAGGCCCACCCCCGGTGCCGATTGGTGTGCGAAATCCGAAGACGTTCCTCAAAGTTGGGGAGTACCTGTTCAATATAGCTCAGAAAGAGATCGACCACGGTATAGATCCGACTCTTGTCGCGTTCAAGAAGAAGAAGACAACATTTAGCAAGATGTTTCAAGCCCAACTCACGGCATACACGCAGAGCAGCTTCCCCTTCAACACTCCCATCGGCGACACACATCCTCTTGACTGGTGGAGAATGTTGGAGGGCCATGATCATGGGGGTATCATTGCGGTGAGTCTTGTTCCTTGCGCACTCACACTGGCTCATCCTTCGTCAGAGTCTCGCTTTGAAGCTTTATTCCGCTGTTCCACATTCCATGGCGGATGAGCGCACGATGTCCGTCCTCACCTGGCAGAACTCGGCTCTGCTTTACGCACCAGCTCGGCGGTCCTATCACCCCATGCAGCTAATCATCCCCACCCAATGCCGCTCCTCCATCCCTCAAAAATTTCCCCGTCCGTTTTTCAACTTTAATTACCTGTTTGACCTATAATAGATACAAGCGCCTTACTTACTCATAGTTTACAATCCTTACATACTCCACCACCCATACTGTACTATCGCGTAGCCTTAGGGCCAGGTACGATAACCATAGAACTACAAACAAACAAACAAACAAAGCAGTCAATTAAAGGTTAATACGATCATGAGTTTCGCGCAAATTCGGGGATGGTACCGTGATCAGGAGAAACAGAAAGCAAAAGCGAAGGGAAATCATAAGGTAAGGTACCATGCACCCTCTTTTGTTCATTCTCTCAAGAGTAATCCTTGTAGGTTCGGGCTGCTGCACGTCCTAACCCCGAGATCAAGTTCTACGACATCCAGCGGATTCTCGATGCTCGCGAAGAAGACAATGAAGACGAGACCAGCCTTGGCATCGACGAGCTCGGTGATTCCGACGACGAGGAGTCCCATGCAGGCGGCGAGACCGGAGGTCCAGCTTCTAAGGTGGACTGGCTTGATGAGCCGCGCGAGGTGTTCCCTCCAAGCATCTCGTTGGCTCTCGAAGATTCCGAGCTGGACCTGGATTCACTGCTTCTCAATGATGAGGCGGGGCCGGATAGTCAAGCCAGCGTTGGTTCTAACATCTCCAGCAAGACGACAGATGCGGACGATATGGGTGATGATGAGGAGCGGGAGGTGTCTTTCCAGTCGCTGACATGGGACTATTTGCAGATCTTCTGTACCATTCTTGAATGCTTAATTCGATCTGCATTTTCGCAAGTCTAACATTTCATTGAAGAGAGCGAAAAAGGACGAGAAAAAACGAGGAAACGCAGCAAAATAGCGCGTCATGTGATCACGTGGTATTCGTGGGAAATGTAAATTACTGTACTAATTCGACCGGTTGTTCACGTTATGCGTGACGCCGGCTCATCACAGCCGCGTTTTCTCAGTTTATTGACCCAATAAGTTAGGTCGAGAATGCTAAGATTCTTGATAGGTTTCACGGGGCCATGAACGGATTCATTTGCGTAACATTTATGGACCCTCGAAATCTATCGATAAATCTTTCACTAAACTTTAAAAATTTAGATACACTTAAAGGCCAAGGAATCAAGGCAGCAGCCAATGAAATCTCTCCATTTCTGGTTTTTTGGGACAATAATTCAAAAAGAATTTGTAGGGTTTAGCAATGCATTTATCGATGCATTTCAAGAACTCATAAATGATGCAGATAATCATCCGTTTCCAGCCTGCTGAAATCTACGAAGAATCTTAGTGTTCTCGAGCTAACTTATCGGCCCCATAAATTTCGGAAACACCGCTGTGCATGAACTGAACAATTCCGAGAGGGTGACGGGTGTCAATGACTTTTTCGGCCCAAAAAGGGGCCCAAAATCGCAAAAATTTCCCGGCCGGCACTGGCCGAGATGTTCCGACCTTCCATATATGGCAATTTTGCCGTGATTGCCGAGATGTGAACTACTTGTTGGGTGAACAATTTGGGTGACGGGTGACACCCGGTGAACGATTGGTCGAATTAGTACAGTAACCCGTAAATTACACAAGCTTTAGCTCCCTGCCTTCGGCGCGGTGGACTCGCTGTGGATTCCGTGGCCCTCGCCGCCGCACTGCCGCTCGCTTCGCTCGCGAACGGCGCGCGGCGGCATCGTGCGAAAAGCAAGGGGTATTCAATCTTAAAATTTTCTATACAACGTCGGAAAAGTGATTTAAGACCTTTCTGACCCCTCCCTGGCTACGTAATGCTGATGTAAGCCTGCCTAATACAGTAATTTATTGACAGTTTTCTCACGATCCGAGGATACTTTTGCTCGAAAGTGCCTGGTTTGGGAATATTTTGCCGCAAAAAAACCATAGCAAAATGGTTTCTTGCGTCTTTCTGGCAGAAGATTTTCTAAATTTCTACATCTGGCTTGGGTCGGGGAACTCGGCGGACGGTTAGTATTATGTAATATATCAAATTTTTTTCCTCTTTTTTTTCCTTGACCCTCCCAAACATGTTTTTGAAGCATTCTGCAACTTTGTCCAAAAAGTGAAATAAGAGGTCCGGGACCCACCCTCCCTGCCAAGGCGGTGTCTCGGCTTTTGCCGGTGAACACCCCTTGGCGAAAAGTCACCTGAAAATCCACGTGAATTGTCACGGGACCTTCGGTCCCGTACTCTCTTTTATTACAAGCTGTGCACCAGCCGTAGGGAGGGACGCGAGCGCACGGGTTTTTTTCTTGCTGGATTGCGTGCCCTCGGCGCCGCACTACCGCTCGCTGCACTCGCGGTGCGCGGCGCCGTCGGGAAGGTTCGTGGGAACCGGGAGCAACATCTCGACATGGTCCCGTGGTTTCGTGTCAAAGTCACGTTACTTTTCACGTGTCCTGATCCTTGTGTTTTCATGTATAGGATAGATTCTTCACGCTTGTCGGGGAAACCCCGCAGTGGATTGCTTGGGGGCCCTCGACGCCGCACTGCCGCTCGCGGGACGCGCGGCGCGAGGCGCCTCGGGCAACTCCGAGCTGTGGGAACCGGCGGCGACATCGGCTCCAACATCTCGACAGCGTCCCGTGGTTTCCTGTCAAAAATCACGGGACTTCTCACGTGTCGGCAACTTGTGTTTTCATGTATAGGATTTGTTGTACCCCGCCCAAATTCTGGGTGGTAAATTACGCAATTTGTTGTACCCCCCGGAGTTTTTACCGCAACCCTACATGAAATAGTCTGGCTAATTCACCCGACGTTTCACGTGCACGTGACTTTCCCACCGCTTGCCGTAAATAGCCTCAGATTGCCGAGGGTTTTACTGGCCGTGGCCATGGGCTTTAATCGGTCCGGCGACCGATTTGCCATCGAATGGGGGTTGCCGGACCGATTAAAGCTGCTCATTACGTACAACTCACTTTATATGGGCTCCGGCAACTAAAGGGCCGAAAGCGGCAGCTTTGGTTTTGTTTGTCCCAGCATAAATGCCCACATTGCATGTTCCATCGATTTGCTCCTCCTATGCGCACGATGCGCGTTCTTGTTGGGTACAGAAACAATTCTTTCGATAGTAGTGAAGATACTCCGTTCTTCAGAAATACTGTTTACAGTCAGCTCAATTTTCTTTTTGGTTTACGATGATTTACTTCAAGATTGATGGGAGATCAGGCTACCATCTGGGAGGCATTTTACGGTTGGGCGCACCAAAATAAATGCTTTTAGTGTACTCGCTATGGCAGAAAGTATCCGGAAATTCAATAAAATTGTGTAGAAATAGCACTCATCTGAGTTTCTCATGTTCCCCAAGAACAGTATATGACCCCTACAGCTCATTTAGACCCCCCTCATAGATTGTGTGGGCTCCAGCCAGGTGGTGTGTAGCCCGAATTGCCAAAATAGGAAACTGCTGATATTTGCATGTTTCCTGCTAGTATCAGGAGATAGATGTGCAACCAAGTGCTCGAATGTGTGCCCTGTAGGCCTATGAGTAGCCAACTGCTTGCTTTGGACCTTTGTTTGCGGCCGAATGTTTGTGGTAAATTTTTCTTTGCCGATTCAGTTTTACAGACAAATGAGTACCTGGAAATGTCTTGAGCATTGTGGTACATTGAGCATCCACAGCCCTTCTTATGAGTGGTAGTAACAAAGCCCCCCTTCCACAGATTCTAAAAATGCCTTACTATCCCCTCAACCATCACAGTCGTGGTCAAATGAAACGAATTTTCCATATCCGGATACTTTCCTCCATAGCGAGTATAGAGCAACTCTAACAGATGATATAACCTACTTTCCCGCCAAAAATTATGTCTGGAGCAAGGGTGGTGTAAGGAAGTCAACATGTCAGGACGAACAGTAGGCGTGACATCGTGACCAGAAGGTGGGACAGCTAGGGTGAAAAAGTCTAAGGCTCCGCCAAAACTAGGTATTTCTCTTAGAGTGTGTACGGCTACAAGATACTGGCCAGATACGAGATATTGATGGGTACTGATTTCCTTATTGAGTAGGTACGGGCAAGTGTGACTTTTGTGACGAACCATGCGCTGATCCAACATGCGACGGACATCAATCGTCGTCGACGTCTCCTTCCTCGCCGTCTGCGACCGCGGTGACCTACCCGCCACTTGCCTCTTCATTTCCAATTGAGCGACTTTGTGGCAGCCACCTGTATTGTAGTCCTAAATCAATTGTTGAATAATGGTGAAATTTTTTAGGCCCTTGCTAAGGAGATACACGGAGGCGGGCACACGGCGGGGTGCGAGGAGGGGGGCGGGAGACAATGGTAAAGGGTCGGGATTTGACGGGAAGTCCGGAGTGACAGGTGGGATCCGTGTCACGGTCTCCACTCAATAAGGAAATCAGTACCCATCAATATCCAGTATCTCGTCCGTATCTTGCAGCCGTACACACTCTTAAGGTTCCGCCTAAGATATCGCAGAGAACCTGTCTCACCACAATATGAGCGTGCTCAAAATTTTAAATAGCAGGCAGAATTTGAACAAATGTCGATTCTCACATGAAACTATGTACTTGCATTTTTGCGAAATGCAGAAGCAAAAATAAATCCGCACGCTCATTTTATTTTTGGAGACATTATAAACTAATTTGCCGATTCAGAAATAGAGGAAATGTCTGTAAAGTTGGAGCTAAAGCCCCCAGCGGGCCAAACAAAGCCAAAGCTGCCGCTTTCGGCCCTTTAGTTGCCGGAGCCCATTTACAGCCGTTTCGGAAAGTAAATACGGGTTTTGACATTTCTTTCTCTTCGATTTCTTGTGTACCTTTGTTGACGATCCTGTCAACGACTCCACCAAAATTCCCTCAAAAGGAACGTGCCGTAAACACATCACCGAACGCATTTTGGGACAAATTCACTCTTGTAGAATTGTTGGGGCTCAGATGACCACCGGTCGAAGACATAAGGGCTAGGAGAGTATCCTTTGAGACTCCCCGAGCTTGACTGACTTTTCCAATGCCTTGGTGAGCAAGAATTCACATCCGACACGGAGTGGAGTGGAGATCCCCGACCAAACACTTGTAGACAAGAAATCGAAGAGGAAGAAATGCCGAAACCCGTATTTACTTTCCGAAACAGCTGTATATGCCACGTAGTCACATCCATGTGCCGGGTCTGCAATCTTTGCGTCCCCCCTCACCTTTGTGCGGGTCTGTCTGAGTCTTTATGCGTATCCGGGCCATGTGTCCGTCTCTCTAGGAGTATCACCCACTATTTCATCCGGATTATGTAATCACGTTTCCGCCCTTTTACATGGTATCTAGAGCTCAAATTTGTTCTGGAGCGTTTATATAGGGAGTTAGGAGTCTATTCGGCGCTTGAAACCAGCCAGAATCATGACAAGGTGCTGCGGAAAGTGGTTGAAAAAATGTGTTACCATTCTGTCACAACTGTCACAAGGCAGAGCAAGGGCTCGGTGTGTAGACCCAGAAGATGCATTTTACTGCGATTTTTTTTCTAGGGAGGTAGATATGTCCTTATAGATTGTCTCTAGCCAAAATGATAGTGTATATGCGCCTGAGGGAGGGCGGAATGAGAAAAGTGAACGAAATTGACGTAAGAAACACAGCCACAAAGATTATATAATAAGATTCTACCTATGACACGCCCATGAACTTAAAAACAGACTTTAACACATCGAGGTACGAGATCATACGTGTTAAAGTCTGGCTATGAGAGACTAAGTTTTTTCCGCGGAAAATGAACCCAAATACCGCCTTGACAACTCGCGCTCGCGAGCTTCCAAGACCAGGTTACGACGAACGGCAACGGTTGACATGTCCTTCTACAATGTTTTGACGAGGACAGGATCCTTCAGCGATCCCGATAGACAGCAAGTTGATCCTTGAGCTGCGCCGAAGTCATCGCGTTGATTTTGGTGATATTCAGCTCCAGTTGCGTCGCTGCCAGTCGAGCAGCCTTGGCGTTTTTCTTCGCAGTCGCTTTTTCGCGTCGCTTTCCCCCGTTTTCCGCCTTCTCCTGCTGCAAAGCGGCCCACGCCTTCCGGAATTTTGCGTTCGCTCCGCTCGCACCCTCCTTCCGGACCGCCTGCATCACATACGCCCGTACCCCTGAGTTACAACACTTTTTGATGAATGCCTCGGTGTTGTTGCGCGCAACGCTAGTGCGATGGGTGTAGTATTGAGCTGTACTGTTGGGTCGGTGGCCCAAGTTGTCGGTATACCCGCCCAGAATTCCTTCGTTCGCGTCGTTGGTCGCCGGAATCTTTATGTTTTGCTTCTGCCACAACGTGAGCTGGTCGTACTTACCCCCGACATGAAACTCGCGCGTAAAGTGAATCAAACCACCGTCACAGCCCGAGAACAAGGTAGAGATAACGAGACCCAAGTTTGGCAGATCGCAGCGAATCACTGAGATGGCATCGAGTAGGCGATCGTTGAGAAAAGGTCGTCCATCGATAGTAAGCTCATCTGCCGGGGCCGATGAGTCAAAGAATATGAGGGGGTTTGCGGCGATATTAGCGCAGAAGCCAAAGAGCTTGCGGTGGAGGGGAACAAGCGAGAAAAGATCAACAAAGTCGCCGCGTCGTTTGCCGCGAACTTGCGCCATATACGGCCAGGAAACGGAGACCCCACACAGCGCTAAGCAACCATCTCCGTCATCCTCGCCTTGCAGTCCGGTCCAAGGAGGATGTTACGCTCGACATTATTGGCGGCACCTGCTTTCGTCTTGGAATCCATCGCCTGAGTCACCAGCTCGTAGAAGACGCTCGGATAACAAACAACTTCAACCGCCGCCCAGGTGTAGCAGCCGTACCGGGTGTTCGAAACGTCCGGAAATTTTCCTGCCTCCTTGATGCCAAATAACTCCTCCTTCTCTTTGTGAATGAAAAGCGCTGATCGGTCCTGATAGCCTCGAATGCCGTCCTTGTGGCGAAAGAGAGCGCCCATGAGCTGAAGCAGTTTGATGGCACCGAACGAGCTTTCCTCCACAGCGTGTTGTACAGCGGCACTGTCGGAGTCGGATCCCAACGCAATAGTCGCCCTGTTGGCTTTGTTCGCGAGTATGACAGGACGGGGAATATTGTGAGTGTCGTAAAGACGCTGGACGGCGGCGTATCCGTGCTTGAGCACGTTGGAGTCCTTGTGCATGCAACAGCCGCCGAAGAAGTGTGTCGTCAAGAACTAACCCGCCGTTTCATTATTGAAGAGTACCGCGCACCAGGGGCATTCATGATTTCTCGTGCTAACTGTAGTTCGCTGAATTTAAGGTAGGGCGCAAGGACGATCCGCTCACACGAAATTACAGGCTTGCTGTTTGGAGCGGCAAAAGCCATCTCCATCGCCGCCGCCAACCCGCAGATAAAAGAGATTCACTTCTTCGCAGATAATGTGTCTGCTATCAACACCATCTGCGACCCAAAACCCAGAGCTGGCCAACTCTCTGCACATATATTCCACAAAAGAATCTGTGCCTTCCTCGACGCCGACCCAGAACATAAAGTCGAGATCGGGTGGTCGCCAGGCCACTGCGACATCGATGGGAACGAACGAGCAGACGCGCTGGCGAAAACCGGAACGGAACTCGCGGCGCCACCGGGAGGAACCCGCTCGCACACACTCAGGAAATCGAAAGAAAAAGTCCACCGGTCCTGGGTCAAGGAATGGAAGTCCGCACAGAAGACGGGGAGCTATGCAATGGCAAACCGCTTCCCTCCTTCCCTGAAACCGACCCCACATTTTACGAAGTTGCCGAGAGAAGTCTTTGGGCGGGTTACACAGTGTCGAATCGGACACTGCTTCTCAGGCGAGTACTACAGCCGCTTTGTGCCATCCGAGAACGTTGACTGCCCCTGTGGAGAACCCTTCCAGTCGCGCGAACATCTGCTTCGCGAGTGTCCTCGCTATGAGGACCAACGGTACATCCTCAAAAAAGTCTCAAGGGACATATCCCTGCCCGAAATACTGGGCACTAAAGACGGAATTTCAGCACTAGCTGAATTCTTGGAGGTGTCCGGAGCATTCACAAAAACGGGTCTACCCCGTATGCCGCAAGAACTCCCAATTTACGAAGACGAACCGGAACCTCCAGACGATTGGTCTGATGTAGAAGACATGGGCTGAGCGCGAGGGCCGCGCGCAACACAGCCCTGTCCGACAGCGGCATCGAAACACCCTCCCGACACCATTTTGGCACACCCGTCCCACCCTATACCCTTCCTTTTCATGTACATTTCCTTTCACGCATGCGCTATGGTCTTATGGTTTATGGTTTCCGCTAATTCCCCCGAAACCCCAAACTCAACTCCCACCCTCACACAACTATACTACACAGCCATCGGACACTTCCATCGCACCAACATCACCTTTATTTATCGCCTCCGGGCACCGCGTCTTAGTAGATCGTGTACTTGTTGCGGTATAGAAATGCAGAAACAAAAAAAAAAAAAAAGCTCACATCATGTGACTTTCCCACTGCCAAATGATTCGTATCATTCCACTTTTTTGTATACTCTGGGCTGAATGGCGTCTTGTTCCGGGCCAAATCACAAAATCTGGCCCCACAGAAAGTTTTTCACGGATCTTCCCTCAAACTTTGTGGGGCTCAATTTCCCAATTTGACCCGGAACAAGGTAGTCTGTGTCAAGTGTTGGGGGTCGAACCGTAGCCCAAAAAGCGTGACAAGAACGTGGATCCACGTGCGATTCCCATGGCTTTCTGGCTGGGAACACGTATTGATGACGTGTTGAGGCACACCGTTGGGAGATCGTTTACCGTCCCAATAATCCTGCGCAGCGCTTTCTTGCCTTCAGGATGAACAAAAACAGCCCTCACAATGGAATGACAATTTTGAATGGCTCAAATCGAGTCCAAATTGAGTCAATTCTGGACAAACGAGCTCGTGGGAACTGCACGTGCAAGCACGTGTTGATCACTTTTTTTGTATCAGCATTTCTATACCGCAACAAGTAAACCAACTACTAAGACGCGGTGCCCAAAGGGCGATAAATAAGTGAAAAAGTAATTCTAGTGAGGGTTCGACCGTGGTTGGTAGAGTATAGTCTTGGAGCAGGTGGGTGAGCGCTTCCATCGACTGTGAGAACAATAGCTCGACATTAGGAACCATAGGTGAAGAAAAAATGGGGCATAAGTGGCAGTCAGCCATTACCTCGGGGTAGGGTTCAACACGGGTCGCGGGTCTACGCACGGGTTTGTACCCGAGGGTCGGCCGGGTCCGGGTACGGGTTGCATTCTCTGCGACCCGCGCAATACCGGGACCCGTATGGCGGAACCCGCGGGTGCTTGCGGGTCCTCGGCTACGATTGCCGAAGCTCAGCCGATTGCTTGCCGATGCCGTGCACGCTGTGAAATCGTCGCCAAGGCGTGATTTCCGTGGTCCCGATGCTCCCGACAGGGGTTCCAAGGTGATTTTCGTCTCCCATAATCACCGGCACACTAAGCCGACACCCGTTTGGCGCGAGACCCGCGAGGAACCGCGGGTAACCCGTACGGGTTTGCGGGTCGGGTCCACTACGGGTACGGTTTGCGCGGGTCCGGGTACGGGTTGCCCTCAGGGTACCCGCGGGTGGACCCGTGTTGAACCTTACCTCGGGGGGCGCCGTCCGCTTGAAGCCCGAACTTTGTACGGGGTGGCCCGACAATGTGATCCATAGAGGAAGATGCCGTCCTGTAAGAAGCGACGCGCATCCTCCTCCTCGATGAAGTCCACGCGGACAGACACTTCCGACTGGGGGATGCTATCCCGCTTGTGAAGGAAGCGGACATTACCAATTCGATACTGTGCACCTGGAAGTTGGTTGCGCTTCGCCAACTCGCGCACAAAGTCGCGAGAGTGCGGAAGCCCTCCCTCCTCCAAGATTGGCACTCGGTGGAAAACCACCTTGTGCCATGGGTCTGCGGGGTAAATGGGCGGTTCAGCATCGGGGCGCATCCCAGAAGTGGAGCGATGGTCCTCCATAGCAGCGAGCGGTGGGCTGCGAGCGCCTGGGATGAGCAAGCCGGCGCAGTTGCGTGGGGAACCAGGTTGCCACTCTGGGACATGGAGGTGGCGCTAACTGCTAGCCGACCATCTAGAACGCTGTTGATGGCCCTGCATAGTGAATCGTGGTGTGGTTTCTTCGTGGGGTGGGCGTTGGACAGGTCAATGATCAACCGAGTGGATGGAATCGTCGGTTTGGGCGACACCGTTGGGCTCCGTTTAGGAGCGGGACGTGAGGGGCGCTTCGGCTGGGAGGTATGTGGGCGCACAGGTTTTGCCTTGACGGCCTCTGCAAATGTGGTGGGGCTGGGTGGGCTTACAGGAGCCATGCTGGGTTCCGGGTCGGGTTCGGGAGTGACGAGGCGCTTAAGTTTTGATGTCCAAGGTTCAAGAGTTTCAGTGATCTCGATAAACAAGGGCAAACGGATTGTCACCGACGTTTATCAGAAGGCACTTAACGCCTATCTGTACATCCCATGGAACTCCTGCCACTCTGAAGATTCCAAGCGCGCTTGGGTCAAGGGTGAACTTATACGATATGTACGTATCTGCTCGAAGGAATCTGACTTTGCTAAAATTCGTCTCGAATTTACGCATCGACTCCGAGCGCGGGGGTATCCAGGACGTTGGCTCCAACGTGTCATTGACGAAATTGAGTACAAGGCAGAGCGCCCGCGTGCACTCACCACCTCCGAAGCCGCTACAGCGACAGACGGTGTGCCTGAACTCCATGTCCTCAAACTCACCCATAATCCAGTCTGGGACAGCATTGACTTGCGACCCGTCTGGCACGACCTGGAAGACAGCTTCAGCGCAGTGGGTAACGGCTATCCCCACTACCGCTTCATGGCTTCTTTCCGAAAAACCAGTCGCGCTGGGTGATCGGTTGAATGTTCACAACCGAGACACTCTTGGAGCATATCACAAATCGGCAGCGTCGAATGTTTAGGACGGTTTTTTTCTCAATTCTCGATGACCGCCGCGCGCGACCCTACGGGTCGCGCTCTGCAGCGGCGGCCATCTTCGGATTTTCGAAAAAATATACCGTACCTTTATGTTCTTCCCTCACTTGACCCTTTTCGTACCTCTGTGGCCTTAAGATCGTGTAAATGGTTGCTGCTTCTCTTGCCTCTGATCAGGCACAAGCGCCATTTACGCGTGAATAGGGTAGAAATTGGATTCATTTGATTGAAAACTTGTTTACTCCACCGTTAAACGTTTACGCGTTACACAGGCGCCTAAGCAACGAGGAATATTCAGGAAGGTGGGTTCCAAGGCACCCAGCTCGCGTCGAGTCCCCAGAGATTCCGCAGTGGCCCTTGTTAGCGCGCGTCAGTATGAGCACCGATTTGGTAGGGGAACTTTATCCACCTGATGAGTCACAGTGTGACGAAACGTTCTTGCGCACAACCAACAACGTCGTGGTCCCCGCCCGTTTCAATACCTAGACTTCCTGTGTATCGCCTACCTCGACCATCCGCCTCGCTCCCAGTCGCTTCGCTCCTGGTCGCACGGGCTCGCTTCGCTCGCCCGCCGCACGTGTTGATCACGTCAAAGCAAGCTACGGATCGACCCCCGACAGTTGAATCAGACTCCAGATAAACTCAAAAAATTTCGACTGTCTTAATTTTTGGTTTATCGGATTCTGACATTGGGAGACTAGGAACAAGGCGCCATTAAGATTTTGATCGCAAATGGCCGCAAACACGTGATGTGCGCGAATCGTCCTTGCGCCCTACCTTACCTCCTTCATGGATCGCGCGTAGCACGGTGCGGCGGCTCGTGAATCTACGTCGAATTTTAACTCCAAAGGCCTCCGCGCACGCGCACACTGCGAATTCCACCCTTCCCGATGCGCAGCCAGCCTGGGTTAGATCCCGAGCTTCCGCGCCGCTGCACTGTATCCCTTCCCCTCCATCGGATTCCATTCAAGTGGATTAGTATATTTCTTGCGGACTTCCTTCAGCGCCAATTGAGCACGTACAGCCTGTTTCTGAGTAGCATGAAGTCGATTGCGAGTGGTGGTAAGAGCGGTTTGTTTGTCTTTAACGGTAAGTAGTTTGCAGCGAAAGAACAGTACAATCTAGAGAGCGAATTTTTTCATGTGCGAGGGACAGAGCATCTTCCAGGGAAGCAATACGATCCAGGTGAGCATCGAGATCAGTCTGAAGATTATCCAGAGTCGAAGCATGAGCCTTCTTTGTTCCAGTCTGGGCACCTTTGAGTCGTTTTATTCGTTTACGGCGTCGAGCTAATTCTTGGCATCAGCCTTGCGCTTGAGGGACGTGAGAGTGCGATTCGTAGCGGCCAGTTCGTCTTTCTTGTTTTGTAGAGAAGCGCTTTCTTTGGAAAGTTTCTTGTAATCAGCACGGAGTCGCGCGAAATCGGTAGAAATTTGGGAAATGATAGCTTCTAATTCGGAGATCCTGGCTTCTTTCTCATTCAATTTGCTCCCGCAACGCTAGCTTTTTTTTCGGCAAATTGGTGATATCAGCTACAGGCACCGCCGGGAGATCCGGCGCAAAGTTCTCTGTGTCGCCAGTCGTTCCGAAGGTCGAAGGATCAGATATAGGCACATCCTGAGCCTTCCGGTCGTCAACGCGCCGTTTGGCCGCCATTTGGCGTTTCGTAGGCTGGGGCATCGTCCGAGATCATCGAGAGAGTTAGAAAAGCCTTGCAGGCTGAGAGAGAGAACAGTGAGCTGAAAGCAGAGGGAGAGCGACGCGTATGTGTCACAGGTGTGACACGAGTGACCTCACGGGTTTGAGCAGCCCCAGAATAAAATCCATCGTTTATTCAAAATGGCCCCATTTAAATCGGTTTTTGCGGTAGAAATTGTTCAAAATATCTGTCTTCTCAAAAGTTATGTATCCCTTTGTTTGCAAAAAGTCTTCCATCCTCCCTTTCAAACACCCAAGCCTCGTCAAAATGCGATGGTTGTAATACAGATCTTAGGCGAAATCGCTCCAAAAGGGATAACATCCATTCTAACACTTCTTCCAAATATTTTCTACCATTTTGGACCCAAAAACCGGTCGTTACGCGTTACAGTGTTTCAAATTTGTTCAGTTCACAACCGCCCGTTACGCGTTATGTGAACAACCGGTCGTACTTATACGGTCTATAGACATGCACACATACAGACTAGAGAAGTCCTTACACCACCACCTCCAAACCCGGCCACGTTTATCCCAAAGACGCCGCCAATGTCGACAAGATGAACGTCAGCGCGAGAACACAATTGCGGCAAGATCACTTTGCTTGCCTTTCATGGAAATTCACATCAATTTCGACCTTTTCCATACACAATTTGGACAGAATTCTTCGTACTAGATGTGTTCAGAGACACACTACAGTCCACCCAGAACTTTCAATCTCGCAATTTGAGCTGGTATTGAGCCATTTATGGTGCCAACATCTGAATATAGTCTGCCGCAAACCTGGCGGAAAAAGCGACAATAAAATTGGTTCAAGTGGAGGGTATACCATATTATCATGTACAGTATCCTTCTATGTCCTCCGTTCCCCCAAAAATGTCTGACAATGTATGAAAAAGTCAGAATTGATGGGAACTTCCATAAAAGGCAAGCAAAGTGATCTTGCCGCAACTGTAGGTAAGAGAACATACCAAAGCCTTTCACTTGAACCCCTTGTATACCCCAAACCCAACTCTTCTCCTCGTCCACGCCTATCCAAAGGCTCAGCAACCCCTGAGTCTTGCGGACCGGAACTTGAGGAGCAGCTGATGGCAATTTCCATAAAAGGCAAGCAAAGTGATCTCGCCGCAACTGTATAGTATCTCGCGCGTCATAGCAATTTAAACCCAGATCGACCGGTCTGTCTATCGACAGCTTGCTCCATAGTGGAGACCGGCACTGCCTATTATGGGGAACGGCATGTTTGTATTTGTTTGCTCTCACATAAGACGCCAATATCCATGTTCCCAAATTTTACGCCTTGTACAATCACTTCTGCCCTTAGTTTTGGCTGTAAAACATGCTTATAATATTCATATCAAAGTGCTCCCCAATTTTCAGAACAAAATTCAAAGCAAATTCGAAGTTAGCAATTTCCGTCAGTCCATATCCTCCCACTCGGCGTCTTCTCCCTCGCGATACCCATACTCTTCGACTACCATGGCGTCCGCTGCATCATCTGAGGTATCAGCGACAACAACAACGGTCTCCTTGCTGGAAAATACGTCAGAAAAACCTTCCTAAAACAAACTGCTTACCGGCGGCGAGCAATTCACGAAGTCGTGCTTGAAGAACCAGAGTTCGGCGCACCGCAACAGTCGACATCTCCTTCCATAACTTCTTCTTCAAAATCTCGTCCTTCAAAACGTCTCGATAGACCTCCAGTTGTGCTTTGAGTTTGGCCGAAGTCATAGCTTGAACAGCGCCAACATTGAGCTACAAACGAGTGGTCGCAAGCCGAAATTCTGTAGCTTTCTTCTTGGCGGCGGCTCTTTCGCGTTTTCTCTGTCCCTTCTCTCCCTTCTCCCGTTGAGCCGCCAACCAGGCCTTCCTGAATTTCGCTCGTCGATTGAGTTTGCCGTCCTTCCTAACCTCCCGAATAACATATCTTTCCAGATCCGCGTCGCCATATTTCCGGATATATGCCTCGGTATTGTTGCGCTCAGCCCGCGTGCGATTAGAGAAGGAATGAGTGCTAGAATTTGGTCTGAGCATGGGAGAAGGATGTATTCGATCCGAGAGCGCCTTCGTTTGGATCGTTGGTGGTCGGGATATGGAGAATAGAGCGCTGCCAAACGGTGAGTTGGTCGAATTGGCCGCCTGGGCGGAATTCCGGAGTAAATTGAATCCATCCCGTGAGATGCAGATTAGGAAGCTGGGGTCGCAGCTGGTCAATGGACCAGAAAAGCAACTTGTTATCCAAGGGAAGTCCATCGATTCTCAGCACATCCGGAGAGGCGGTCGGGTCGAAAAGAAGGTAGGGATGGGCAGCGATGTTGGCGCAGAACTCGGGGAGTTTTCGGTGGAGGTCGGTGGGTGAGAGAAGATTCATTGGCCGTTCTTTGGTAGTACGAACCAGCGCCATATATGAATCCGACTCCCCATACAGTGCCAACGCAACCATCTCCGTCATCGTGATTGGACACGCAAGTCCATCCAGGACATTGCGCTCGACATGGTTGGCTTTGCCGGCATTGGTTTTGGCGTCCATCGTTTCGGTGAGTAGTTCGTGGATCAGGGCGTGGAAACATACGACTTCGGCAGCGGCATAGGTGTACGCGCCATATCGGTTGTTGGACACATCTGGGAATTTGCTGGGCTCGTCCAAGTCAAACAGCACTAATTTTTTTTCCCGCATGAAGATTCCACACTTATCTTGGTACCCGCGCTCTCCATCCTTGTGTCGAAGAAGCGCGCCGATGAGCTGGAGGAGCTTGATGGCTCCAGACGAACTTGAGTCTACCGCATTAGCTGGCCTACGCCTCCCCCACCACTGACATTGCCTATTTAGGAAATTCCTTCCGCTTTTGGACGAGTACCGGCGTAATGTTTGGCTACGACTTTCCCACTTGCCAGCGGTCACTCTCGTCGAGTGGTTATGATCGTAGGAATCCTCATGCGTTTTGCATGTCAGAGGTCGGGAGTTCGGTTCCTGCTGTCTGTTTTTGTTTTTCTTTTTGAACATTTTTCAAAAATGTGTTCCCAGTACGGTCAAGCTGACAGAATCTCCCAACAATCACAATGTCGTGCTTGTAATGACGGAAGGTATTCCGTTGCGCCGCTACTGTCGCGCAGTGAAGTAAACCTCAGAAGAAGAAGAAGAAATTAACAAAAAAATTCTGTTGAGTTGCAAAGAAACATGCGGAGACAGTAGACTTCAAGTGAAAAGTCTGAGTAAGAATTTGAAAAGCAGGATGAACAGAATCTAGACGAGAGCAGACGGTGCGCAGAACAACAGCAGACAGACACAGAACAGAGCAGCTGAGAAACCAAGAACAGGGTGCATTGATGTGCACACCCGTGGCGGGGCTTTCTGAGCTTTAGAATGAGAGTATGGACTCGTTTTCAAGCGAAGGCTAACAGCTTTCTGAAGTTGTAACCAGCACCCAGCACCTAGTGCGTTGATACGGACGCTGACAGCGAAAACTTGACAGAGCCGGTTTCGGCTTGGGATTGTTTATGACTGCTGTGCTCGGAGAAAAACGGGCATCAATGGGTTACATCGATGTGCTTGCTTAGCTAATTATGGGGTCGGAGAGACCTTGTCGAGCAAGGTAATCATGCATTTGTTTCACAATCATGGTTGATTATGGATGATGTACAGTTGAGAATTTTGTAAGGCGCTGGGGGGAACGTTGTTCCCCCCCATACCCCCCCTCCTTTAGCCTGACGGCACATCAAAGGCAAGCCAGTTTCTTCCTGTACCTTCTAATCGTGGTTTTTAATGCTTAATGAGAGATTGATGGTAAATCTAGCGCGGGGAGACCCCCGCGGACCCCCTCTGCGCTCGCCGCTTGGCCCACTGCGTGGAGCTATCGCTCGCCGCTAAGGCCCATCAATTTTTTCTTGCGGGGAAGGACCATCGCCATCGCCGTTCTCCCCTCCCATGCACCGTCACAGTCGTTTACCTGCTCGAATACTCTTTATGCATCCTCAAAATTTTCCTGTGCATTCTCTTCCACTGTTCGACCTGCTCTTAGGCTCGTCACGTCAGGATTTGCTTATCGGCACTCTCGCTGTTTCGACGTGTCTGTCTGACGCTTGTCCGAGTCTCACTCTACTTCAAAAATCCACTCATCGAACCCTCCCCTCTACTAATATTTAGGAGTGTCCTATAGTGCATTCAACCCTCGCCGCTAACTTTTTGTTCTACTCGGTCGATAAGGTTAGGAACCGCTCGCAATTTCACTCACGTCTTTCAGATCATCATACAGACGGTCGTTCATCGTTCGTGCGTGTTTCAGTACAAGTGGTAAACATGTCAATTTGGACTTACCTCCTTGAACAAATCTTTGTTTTAGTGAAACTCAGAACCTTAAAAGCCATGTTTCCGGTCTCTTGTGGCCGCTAGTTCTAACCATCAAATTGTCTGTACAGAGTTTGAGAAATATTGAGGGCGAATCACCAGTTTAACTTGTGGGCGCCAGAGAACAGCACAACTGTTCGAACCAATTCAGGCGCAGATAGCGAGCCGCATTTCATTGACTTGATTTACTTCTCCGGGCTAACGTTGACGCGAAAATCTATCGCATTGTGTGGGACTGGGGTGGATTTTCCACTTCTACATGTACTGCACGAGTGTACTGCGGAACTTGCGGAGATAAAGACGATTTAGCTGATAAATAATGTCTTCTAAGGATAACAACGGCATGTGCGGGGCAGAACTAAGCAGAGCAGACACGGGCCCGGGCCCAGCAAAAACACGGTCTCACAAATCTCCTCATAGGCTCATTTCTTCATTGCTCTGCTCATCTGCTGCTGCTGTACCTAGTCTGCAGAATACGGGGCTATCATTGGAGGACCTATCGCGAATATTTTTGGAATTTGCAGAGGGCATATTTTGAGCAAGCAAGGTCTCATCCGACGAAGTCGGAGCTTCCTAGTTTGATTTATTTTCACATTATACAACAGCCTCACATAGAGCCAGGCAACCAGCAGCCATTATAAGAGTACTGGGACTACAGAAAAATCTTTTAAACTGTCCATTGTCAGGGGGATTGTCGGATCATCACACCAAAAAGGAAATATGTTACGTCATATGTCAGAGGTGGGGGAGGCCAAGGGGATTTTACCGCATTCCGCACCGCCTCGCTATCACCGTCACCGATTCCGACTCGAATGGTCGCCGCGTTCGATTTGTTAGCAAGGAGCACTGGGGGGCGTTAGTCCATATTTCTCGTAGGCGCGCTGAATCGCGAGATAGCCGTATTTGACGACATTGAGGTCCTTGTGGCAACAGCAGCCGCCGAATACGTGAGTGCATTTATTTTGCTGCTCCTCGACCGACAACTGGTTGAATCTTTCTTCGCCAATCTTGAACTCGAGCGCTTGCCGATTCTGCAATGGTGTTCTAGCAGAACTTTTTAGCACCAAGCTCGTTATTGAAGGCGAACCAGAGCTCATGGATCGCAACAAGATTCTTTCTCATGTAGCTGCTATCAAGACCTGCTTTGATAGGCTTGCACGCCTGGAATATAGTGTTGAACTTCGCTGGATTTGGGCTTGAATAACAATTTAATCGTATTTAATCAAATATTTTAGAATATAGGGGCGGCATTTTTTTTGGCCGTTATATGAACTCCAAAGTGCACATTTCTTCTTTTGCAGTCATTAGTGTTGCCTAAACACACCTCTCCACCCCCCTCTCCGCCATTTGAACCAGGTTTGAACAGCAGAGGAGATGACATCAATGATTTCCCACGAAGTCTGATCGGCAACATCATCGCAGATAGTGTTGAACTTCGGTGGATTTGGGCTTGAATCTAGGTCTCTGAGATATGAGGATACTCTGTACCAGGTTGGAGCTCTAGTGTCAATTCATTATTACCTACATTCTGCCCCCACAGCAGGTATTTTGTGATCCTGCCCACCCTTAAGATTATGATTAAATACGGACCTCGTACCATATCATAATCATACTGTAATGTATTTTAATTGCTCGTATCCGTAGGCCCCAAGATTATGGTGGTGGTCATATTTAATCATAATTTTGAGATTATATTGATTATATTCTAATATACTCATAATTATATCCACCCTTAGCCACGCCGTATATGCTGTTTTCGATTTTTCCGACAAATTGAATGCACCATTATTTTGGAATCCAAACACAACCTTGTTTTATGGCGGTCACTTTGTCAAATGAGTAGAAAATGTGAAAATGAACTGAAAAGTGCTAAGAATCATCGATTTGAGGGTAAAAAAAGTCCCACAGTCAACCCACACTGGAAACGTTTTCGGGGTGCAAATGTGCAAGTCGGCGTTGGAGTAAAAGGTTTCGGCCTGATATAGTGAAGTTACGGCGACCTTGTCAAGAGCAATATAGAATGTTGAAGGGAGTGTGAAGATTTTGGCGAAGTTCGCCGCCGTGGTAGTAGGCGGCTCTGCCGGCTCACCAAAACGGAGCGATTCGGCCATGATTCGGGAGCGACTGCCGTGACGGCACTCACAACGCAAAGGCACGAGGATCACAAGGTATGAACCAACGGATCATCGCCACCGCGGCAAAGAAGTTGCCTCAAAAGTCTTCTGACACCCACCTCAAGACTTTACACCACGTCGTCGCCGAAAGTTTCCCAACTGACCTCTCAGCTCCGAAAGTTCTTACTCTACCTCCGACTTTTACTTTTTACACCCTGCAAAAAGTTTTTACTCCGACACTTTTTTCTCGCTCAAACTGTGATTCTTAGTACTTTTCGCCTCATTTTCGTGTTTTCTACTGATTTGATTAAAACGACATAGTGACCGCCATATTGTTTGGGAATTCAAACGCAAGCTTGTTTTAGGATGCAAGCGCAACCTTGTTTCGGGATGCAAATGCAGACCCGTTTTGGATCGCAAATACAGCCTTGTTTCGGAATGCAAATACAGCCTTGTTTTGGAACATCTCTCTTTCATTGAAATAGCCTGGCGAGACGGGATGAGAACCACTTTCTCTCCTCATTTCGCGATGCACTTTCATGATGTTTTGTCGGGAAATTCAACACCCATCGTAAAACTCCTAATGGTTTGGGATGAAATTCCTGATGAATTGTTGTGAAAAACATCAGCAATTTCATGCATTATTTGAGCAATTTCCAGGTGTATCAATTCACCCCATTTTTACTTGAATTTTACGCAGTCCACATAACCTCTCAATAGCAGTTTCATTCACTGGGTTTTTGCCTGAATTTTACCTAGTCAACAACCATAGATCAATTCACGTGACGTATCATATACATGCCCTGGGCCTTCGTGTTGCCTTCGTGCAACCTTCGTGTGCCCTGTATTGGTGTGCCCTACCTTAGTAACTCAGCCTCACCAGATGAAGGCGAACAAAAACGGCGATGGGCAGTCTAGCGGCCAGGTAAGTGTCAGAGGAAGCAATCCACGTCATCCACGTCCACTGGCTAGGGCGCGTGAGGCATGCACCCGTTGCAGGGCACAAAAGACCAAGGCAAGGGCAAAAAATCTTCACATGGACCCTGTGCTGAACTCCCATTGCTGTCTAGTGCGACTCCAAGCACCCAAAATGCACCCCATGTGACGCTGCTGGCGTTGTCTGTGCACAGCACGACCGCCTCCGCAATACCGTGACCCCTGGTGGCCATCTCGAGAACATAGAGGTCCAGTTGGCACAGTGCCAGCTCCTCCTCCAGCGTTGCATTCCGGGCTTCAACTTGAACGATCTAGATATCATGCTTGCACATGAAGGCATTGGCACCCCGTCTATTCACAACGTCGGGTCCTATGCTCAGGCTTGCTGGTCCCCGGGTTTGACAATACCCAACCTCAACTCCATTCATTCCAATCGCGCAATGCATCATGATATTCGACAGCTGCCGTTGGCCGCCCTGCATGACAATCCAAATGACAAGTCCAATCGGTCTGCTCCGGAAGCACAATTTGTGGACTCGACTGATGTTCTGCCTAGCCAAGTCATTGGCAATCTGTCAGGTTCCACCCAGACAACCTCTTGCATATCAGCTAATATGACTCCATCTTTTGGCACCGCATTGTTCGGCACCCCGATAGATGTATGGCTTCCCGAGGACAGGATAATGGCGAACGACATCGTCAACATTTATTCTAGCCGACTCAATCCTCACCGTCCGGTTGTCATTCGCGACGATTTTGACAAAGCTCTGGATCGTTTGTATGCGAGCCAGATGGCGAGCACCACGCATTCGTCGACGTATCATGATCCAGGCTTTCTCTGCACCTTCTATCTCGTTCTCGCGCTGGGGACTCTGAGCAAACCTAATAGCCATTTGTTCCACACCCATGTTGACCCTTCGTCTTGGCACCAATTTCATGTTGCGCCGCCGGATTGGCCCGACCACGACCAGCTATTCAAGCGTGCCCTGAGTGTCAAGTCAGACCTGCGTGTCACAATTTCGAGTCTCCAAGCGCTCATTCTGCTTCACTGGTATTCGCAGGCGGAGGTAGATTTCACCGCTATATTTCTTTCTTGTTTTGTGGCCCACGTATCCATAGCGACAGAATCGTACACTGTGGCGCCTTGTTGGTACTCTCGTCCGGCTTTCGATCGAAAAACGTCGCCTATTCGGCGAGGAAGAGTGCATCTTGCGTACCAACTTGTGGGCAATTGTTCTCATCCATGACCGTGCCACCTCCCTTGTTCTGGGAAGACCCCTGAATATTGTCGTATCTGACTTCAGTACTCCGCGCCCGTCTCAGTCCAACTCTCAGTGACTTTTCGAAGCACCTTGAGCTGAGCCACGTTATTGCGAGATAGAAGCAGACATCATAAACTCGCTTCATTCTCCCACTCATCAACCCAGTGAAGCCCTCATCAGTGAAGCCCTCATGCGTAGTGCGAAGCGAATCTTCCAAAAGCTGTCAAAGCTCCGTGGCAGTCTACGATCTATGGATGACACAGATGAGGGTCTCCGTCTGCTGAAAATTGAGGTTGCCCAGCTTCATCTGCTGCGTGCTCTTTTCTGCTCTCCCAAGTTAAACTATTGGTGCAGACACAAAGCCCTCGTCGATGGTGTGTGGTTGGTTCTCTCATCGAATGCCTGGTGAATATCTGCTTCAGCAATTGTCACTTCCCACAATGTGATCATGTTACGCACTCAGCTCATTCGTTTCCCGGATATCGGATTCTTTACATGTCTATCGGCCTTGTACATTGCCGCAACGGTAATTGTATACGGCCAGATCTCCCGCTGTGGGTGTCTGACCCGCCAGACTGCCACCGCAGATGTCTGGCGTGCCCTTGAAATGCTCCCACAGCATTGGCGTTCGCGGGGGGAGGGTAAGAACATCAGCGTCAGTCGTCCTCTCATTTATGAGCTGGCTTCCAAGGTCATGTCCATCGATTTGGGGAGCATTCAACCCGTCATAAGCTCTGCACTGTTGCCAGAGCCTGAGTGGGATGACTATCCGACCATTCCTCCACCCCTGCCCGACACCGCCGCCGAAAGGGACGCAGCCAGGCGCATCATTGACGACATCTCTACTGTATGGTTCTTCCCGGATGAGGATGGCATGGTGCAAATGAGCTAAACACCACCAAACAAGAGGACTTAAGGGAGCGTCTGAGGTGAAGTCTGGTAGATTGTATATGTAGATGAAAACAGGTGCATCGAAATTGAAATTATTGGCTCCCCCTTTTATCCAGGCTGACAGCAAATGGGAATGGTGCTGTGCTTGCGCTTGCGATGGCTGCTGTCAATCGCACGGCGCTCCGTCGGCCTCCGTCGGCGCAGTGATACGAGCATCTACTATCGATCGCCTACTTCTGAAAGAAAATTTTGATCGGCCTGCTGTGAGACCAGGTGAGCTCAGATTTCAGAGAAAATTAGCCAGATTGTGAGCTATACATATGAAAATGAGTCTGGATTATTTTCAGGTTTTTCCAAGTACGCTGAAGGGAGCTCTGGAGATGCCGCTGAGACGGTACTTGTGAAAAATAAACCGTACCTTCGATTTTCCTCCAGACTCCAATGCATCCCAAATATTCCCAAAACCTGGCACAACGGTCTAGTATATCCTAATTATGTCTCAGATTTATTCCAAGGCGCTGCGGCAAAAATTGACTAGGCACTTTTTCACATGTGGGTGATCGATAGTACCGAATGATACGACATTCTTCCGAGTGATCCACGGCTGTCTTGAGTGATCGCAGCTGATCCCGAGTGATGGCAGCGTAGGGCTCGAGTGATGTGAAGTGTACTCTCCATGTTCAAGCCCAAATGTCTTGCATCCCGCTAAGAAACTGGTGCTGCACGGTCCGCACCACTCCCCCTGGCCCTATTTCATAAATACTGTTATTCTTATTCCCAAGCTTATGGAATTTTCTACATGCCACCGTCATTGACATCCTTAAATTTTTGCATACCAGAACCTGAGTCGTCGCTTTTCAAATGGCATCCATGAAAAATTAGCTTCAATGTGTTTGGATAATCTTTCGCACACACACTTAGGCATCATAATGTTAAGCTAGATTAGAGGCTTCGGTAAATTTAACCTCATTAATCCGACTTCATGAGTGTGTCCAAGGTAACAACCTACGTCCGAGAGACCCCCAATGTTGATGCGACTGTGCTGAGCAAGTGATGGCTGTCAATCGGTGCTTTTGACGTGCGCACGTCAAGATTGGCATGCCTTGACTGATGCGGCACTTTTCCGTGTGATCCACGGCGGCTTTGAGTGATTGCAGCTGATCCCAAGTGATGGGAGCTGATCCAGCGTGATGGAATCGTAGTTACGAGTGATGTCGCACGTATTCTGACTGATGTCTGTGCTCCGACCTGTTGAACGTGAGCCAAAGAAAAATTCGACTTGCAGAGCCAGCACTGTAGATGAATTTAATAGCTGTTGAGGTGTGAAGGAGCCGTCGACAACAGTTAAACACTCACCTCTAACTTAAACATCCCAAACAGCAAAAAAAAAAAAAAAAAAAAATGGCCCCCCGTCTCAGCTTCCCACCGGCTGCAGATCATTGCCGAAGGATGTCGACATAGTTGAAGCCGATGCCTTGATGAACGCGGTGGCTACGCAGCCCGCAAGAAGCAAAATTGTGGGATGCGTATTTCACTGACTTGGTGGCTTATGAGGAGAAGGTCAAAGATGGAATACCTGTATCTCCACCACAAGAGCGTCGTTGTAAATATGCTTCCAACCCACCTATTGTTGTAGATTGAGCCAGAAAGTGCCCGAAGGGCTGACTCACTTACTTACTCATTTGCTTATTCACCCCGACTGGTGGTACCCTGTAGAATATTCTAGATATATTCTGTGCAGTATTTAAGTAGCTCACTGGGACCTTAAGCCCCAGTGGATTGTACCAAATGGCCTAACAGCCGAGTGCTCAAAGGCACCCCAAAACAAAGGAGGAGGTTAGCACCAGCCAGCTTCATCATCAAGCCTATGAATTTGGCCACAGGATTCGTCGGAAAATCCAAATTTGCTCGATATCCCTTGACAAAGCATTACTCGGTATTGACAAAAGTAACCGTTAATCCCACGATTCCTTCGCGACCACGTGATATTTTCCCAAGATTCCGAGTTTGAAAAATATGTCGGGATATTCTTTAGACCTGCACAAGTTGTTGTAGACAACCTCTGTTCCTCGCCCTTTCAAGAGCCAGCACAATTTTGACAGCAGCTCGAAGTTCACCCGTGTCTTTCAACTTCTGCTCATTGTTCTACAGAAATCTTAGGAACTGGAGTTCCAGACCACAGTTAACTGCATATAGCTTTCATATGTGATCTATTACATTGTTTTTCCCACTTGATTTGGCTAGTAAGGGTAGAGAACAAACCTACAAATTGAAAAACTCGTTGGTCCCCTATGCCATGAGCAAACAAGGGATATTACAGAAGCCAGGGAGGCTTACGCTGGGATAAAAGTATATTGAATGTGTAGGTGATGGGTACAACACTGCCATGGATTGAAAATTAACCAACACTGTAGCTAAATTCTGGGCTCTTAGCATGTTTGAAAGGCCGCACAATATTTGGCTCCGTGCAGTAGAGATGGTTGAAATTGAACTGGTTCAATCTGTACACGCAATTGATGCAATAAAAGATTTCGAGCATTGAGGAACCAAAGTAGATCCTAAAGTACAACCTAACATCCTGAGCAATAATTTTGAACCGCCAGAAAATTGGAAATGCGCTGATTCATTGCAACAAACAGTGCAAAACAGTTGCAAATTGGATTCCGTTGAGAAATCAGCTCTGCTTGATAAATTGGGGCAGGTGTTTGTCAGATCGATATCCCGTTCAGAACATGCAGGAGAGGATTCTGATGCATTTTAACCTGTAACATACTACAGTATTTGGACCATACAAGTCGATTAACGGTTACTTTTGTCAATACTGAGTATAACGCTTTTTTGAACCTGATACAGCTTTATGCCCTTGATCAAGTGCCGTAAAGTATTCAGACCATCTGTCTCTACAGCCCGTCAAGAGCATAAAGTTTGATCAAGTTCAAAAAAGTGCTATAATGGAGTATCAAGTTTGATCAAGTAAATTGGGTTTTCCGACAGTCAGAATTATCCTGCTGCGTTGGAAATCATGAATGCAGGGTTTATAGTGTTTCCACTATTCAGCCGAATATAGGACATCAGGATATTGTGATGGTAATGATGGCCAGAATCGGGTTATTGGGGAACCCCGCCATTCCAAGGGTGATGGCAAATCGGTCGCCCGACCGATTAAAGCCGATCGATCTCCGAGGGGAGATCCCTCGGCCGGGAAAACGCGTTTTCGGCATCTGAAAAGCCCTCGAAATGACCGATTTTTCCATCACTGGCACAAGCAAAAATAATGTGGGCCAGCGTCGACCACGCTCAGACTCCCCCACCGGACACCTCTGCCGCAGCAGAACCGTCAACACCAACACCCTCTACCTCAGACCTGATCACTCAGTCACCCACCACCGACCGCATCGTCAAGAGAGGGCGGCCAGATGTTTTTGCTGGCGCAGAACCATCCCCGCATTCCACCTCTACGCCCACCACACCCACGCCCGCCAGGTCAGTGCCGAACGACACTCGAGGCCAGCCCACCACGATAGCCCCTCTGCGGCTCACCACTGCCCCTACCACGACCTGTACCTGGGCAAATTGCCGGAAAAAGGTAGCTGACGGCGTCAAGTCTCTTATGGCTGACGTCGATCACCTAGTGGCCCCGCCTTATGAGCTAGGCCACAGACTACGCGGGAACCCCGTAAGATGGTCGCCACGACTGTTCGAGGAGATCCACCGGCTCAGGGCTATGGCCGACCAGCTGGAACAGACTTTTTATCCCCATGTCATCACTGAACATACCAACGAACCGACACCCGCACCCCCCACGCCCACGCCCACTGCTCCGGTTGAAGCAGATACAACAAAGCCTACCTACGCGACTGCGGCCAAGGCCGCCACCCCTCCGACGGTCCCTCCAACGGCCCCGCCGTTGAGACCACCAACCAAGAAAAAACCACAGAAGCCACGTCAGCTCGACAAGGTTTCCCCTCCTCCGACAACATCCCGCTCTGCGCCTCAAAGGCTCATCCTTCGCTTCGCCAACTCGTCAGTTGTCAAGTCCATCTCCGATCCTCAACGCCTCCGCGACACTCTCAATGCAGCGCTCAACGGAGCCGCTAAGTTGAGAGGTGTCAATCGTTCCAGGGGAGGCAACTTGGTCCTCCACACGCAGGCCCCATTCACCGCCATCCAGCTTCGAGAGCATGAACAGACCATTTGGTCGGTCATCCGGCCGTACTTTTCCTTACTCGAAAGGGACCGCCCGCGGTTCAACCTCGACAAGCCTTGGCAGCGAGTGGTGATCCACCGTGTCCCCGTCACCTCTGACCCTTCCTGCCGCTCGATAGCGGAGGAACTTCGATGGTCAAACGAGGCAATTGGGTCACTTACGGATGTGATGGGCATTCGCGACTTGTGCTCGCTGGATGGGTTGAAGAAGCGCAGGGAGGGATTGCAGCAAGGGGTCCCGCAAGAGACCTCCTTGATGGTCATGCTGCTCAATACGCCCTCCATTCGCTTCTATTATCCTTTTGCTATTACCCGCAACCCCTCATTGCCGACCATCCTCTCCACAACTATACGCTACCCGCACCGTTCGAAACTCCTCAGCTCAATAACCCGTACTTATTGCCCTTGTGGCACCGCGTCTTAGTAGTTAGTTTACTTGTTGCGGTATAGAAATGCAGAAAAAAAAAAAAAAAAAAAAACGTGGCCCACGTGACGTCACCCCCCGCAACTGTCTGTAGCTCTTAGCCGAACTCGTCCGTCTAACTACTAAGTACTCATGATCAATACATTCATCGCGGCAAAGTTAAACTGACCGACGATTTGACCATGACAATGGAAAATTGAGTAACAAGGGAAATACAAGTAAGGACAGACCGTTGTACGGGTTCAGAACTGACTCCAAGGGCCTTCCGAGATAAGAAATTGCCTAGTAAGGAGGGGGGGAAGGGGGTCCCCCCGGGCTCGAAAAAAAACTTTCTAACAAATATTGGAACTTGACCTAGAAGGTCATTGGCACTCAAAATAAGCTCTTGGGCTTACCTTGACACTTGATTTTGGTAAATTTGTGGTCATTTGTGTATCTACAGTTGCGGCAAAATCAAATGTCCCTACCATAAAAGGAAATTCAAATCAACCCGACCTTTTGCCCAATCACACATACTTTGAAGCAGATTTCTGGCGATAGAAAGAATGAGGAGACATCTGGGACCTACCCTGAACCTTTAAATTTTTGATTTCACCCAGTAATGAGTGAGATATGGCTCCAGGCAGCAGCCGCAATAAAAAACTGCTCAAGCGATGAAGTACCATATTTCTTGCCACGCTATCGTCCTGCATCCCCTGGTTGACCAGAGACCTCCAATAATGTACGAAAAGGTCCAGTTTGATTGAAATTTCCTTTTATGGTAGGGACAATTGATTTTGCCGCAACTGTATGGCCGCCCCGCCAACATTGCCGCTATCGGGGAGCCTCAGTGTAACGGGCACGGAAACCCCGAGAGGACTGAAGGACCAGATAGAGAGAGAAACGGGGGCAGGAGCCAGGTACTGGCGTTGATTCGACTAGCGGTCTCGGGAATACATGACGTACTAAATAGGATGTGCACGGACCATGTGTATGTAAGGGTGATTACGGAGTGACCCTTACAGTACCCGCCTTTTTACGGCGGAGGAACGAAGAGACACAGCTAAACCAACGAAAAAAAATGTTTAAAGGTATGTAGAAGAGTAAAGAAAAAAAATGGAGTAAAGTGAGGACCACAGGAGGTCAAGAAATTGGGAGGATTGGAAGTAGAGAGGTCGAGGGGGTGACCCCGAAAGGTCGAGGGCTCGAGATAGAGCTGAGCCTAGAGATGAATCCCGAGAGTGTGCAAGAGAGGGAGCAAATGCTGCAGAAATCGATTCGCAAATCGAAAAAAGGGCGCTGGGGATTGTGCGGATCGCCAGGCCAAAAGAGATTGCACGAGTAGAGAAGAGGTGTGCAACTAAGACCAAAGCCTTTGGTCACGAGAGTAGAGGGCGAGCAAGTGCGAGCGACCGAGAGTCGAAAGTGAGAAATGGCGACCAAAGCCATCAAATCCCATAAGAGTGAGAGCGGGAGACACCGAGAGTTTGCCGAGGGTGAGGAGTGAGGTGGAAAAAAAAAGACGCGAAAAAATTGGCGCGCAGAAGAGCCTACAAGTAACTCCCTTATCAAGGATTCGGGCTTGCAATGCTCGGAAAGGCACGTCAGTCGTCCTTCCTCCTCCTTCCTAAGAGTCCTTTCCCGGTTACCCGTTTATCTTCCTTTTTATGAAGGAAGGAGAGACCCTTAGAGAGTGACGGTGGGAATGGGTGGTTCTGACGCTTGTGAAGTCATCAAAAAGAAAGTATCTTCCTTTTTGATGAAGGGTGGGTGGGTGGGACAAAGGATAGGTCGGGGAGGCGATGAAAGGAAATAATTTGAAAGGTGCCGTCGAAAATGAGCTGAATTTGGTGAAAGTGACGGCAGGGATGGAATCTCGACCTATTTTTGCGCTTCACATACCTCAGATGTCGGTGAGGGTTACGCAGAAAATAGGGAGAAAGGGATGATCAAGGAGTGTCCAGGGGGAGCCGCACTCGAGTGCGGTGATGACCTGCACAAACGCATAGGCGCTCGGCCTTGAAATGAATCAAGGGATTCCCATTTGTGACAGGAATGGGTCGGGGTGACGAAGAAGAATCGAAAGAATGAGCGGACGAGGTCCCAGCACGAAAGAAGGGACTCGAGGAATGAAGACCGACTCAACAGCACAGGGACATAGGCTGAAATCCCACCAACTCTGAACCTACACCACCAAATGTGCTGAGAGTTTCTTGAGGAAGCCAGATAGGACGAGCCGGTGTTCAGAGGGAGAAGAGGTACGACTTGGCGAGACAAGCCGAAAGCTAGCCTGAGGGAAGAGAAAGGCCAGCCGGAGGGTCGAGTCGAATCAAACTGTAACGGGCACGGAAACCCCGAGAGGACTGAAGGACCAGATAGAGAGAGAAACGGGGGCAGGAGCAGGTACTGGCGTTGATTCGACTAGCGGTCTCGGGAATACATGACGTACTAAATAGGATGTGCACGGACCATGTGTATGTAAGGGTGATTACGGAGTGACCCTTACACTCAGCAGCTTCGGCTGTCATTATGTATGTCCTTGTTTGTATTGGTTGGGTCATTACCACTAGCTGTTAGCATTCATAATACGAAGGACTGCATGTAGAGGAGTGAGAGCGTTGAATCTTTTACCAAATCAGCCTTTCTTGACAACATTCACGTCGAAAATGTGCAAACCTTGGAAAACATGTGATACAAATAGTCACGTGAAATTGCCTCATTTGGAGATATTACGGCAACAGAGGGGAGGGGGGGTGCGCCGAAGTCGCTGAAAAAAAAACTTCGACCCCCGGTGCGGATCTCGCAGATCGGTGTACCCTTGACTGACTCTTAATTGCCGAATATGAACAGCGAGAACTCCGGCATACAATGAGATGGGCTGGATTTTGATTGACGAGGGATGTTTGTGTGTACGAACGACATGAAGGGTCACTGAAGGGTTCGTTTTGGCATTGTGGTGCGAGACTCACTAATTTACTTCGTTATTATCTTTGGTATCATAATCTTCACCCTCGCTTCATTGGACGAGCATTTACACGTGGTAGGTTTCACCGTGACAAATGCCGCAATATACAGTCATATGGACATGTCGAAGTATCATGTCCTCATTCGGGAAGGGGTAGTTGTGCCACAAAAAACAGAAGTGACAAGTAATTGGGGGAGCTTGCTCCCCCCCTTTTGCCCGAGGTTGCCAAAATCCGGATGGCTGTGCAAAGTGCCTGAGAATTTTCTGTTTGATCTCCCACCACTGTAGAGAGAAGTCACAGCCGGTATGACCGCGCCGCGGTTATTTGATTTTTCGCGCGGTTATTCTGACCGCCTAAATTTTGACCGTGGCCTGCCACGGTCATGCCGACTGTGCGCCGCACAGTCATTCTCAACACAGTCAATCTGGCTGTTCCTGTCATATGTTGCTACAAGTCTTTATTCTGTTGAGTCTAATACACAATATACACCATAAAGTCTATACTGCCTATAACTACCCATAAATCCCGTGTTTTTACAAGCTCGTAAACCACAGTCAGATCAGCCGTGTCGGCGGTCAAACCGGCTGTGGCGGCGCGGTCAGCCTGACTGCGGCCCCACAGTCGGACCATCCCGTACCATGGTCAGATTGACCAAGGAAGTGTTTATTCGTCAAACCCATGCAAAGAGAGGGTTTATTGCAGTTTTGCAAATATATTGGCACAGCCGCATTTTGATAGAATTTTGAGGCGCTACAGTATATGATTTATTCCTCCCTCGATTCCGAGTGGATTCCTTTGAGACCATAACCAAAATTCACCGTTTTGCGAGGCGCATCCAGCCATACCAAATTTGTAGCGAAATACGCGAATCTCAAAATCTCAATATCCTACCAACAGCTGTTCGGCGCGTGAAATTACGCCGTAAAATCAGGGCGCTTTGAGAGAAAGTCCAAGGTAGAAAGTGTTCATATACCTATCGGCTACATACCTGTCAAGTTTGAAACAAAACGGGGGCGGATTGACGCGCCCGCGATGCGTCGAAGAAGCTCATCATTTGGTTATGATGATCCGCGGTCACTTGGGATGCTTTGCCTCTTTCTTCCACCCTCTTAGACCTCTGTCGGTCCGCGAGCGCTTCAGACTACTTAAGAGGGCACCGGGAGACCCGTTCCTTGTTGGATTTGCCTAGTGTATCTTTTATTAATTATTATTATTAATGCAAAGGAAGGAAGCAACAATACGCTATCTATTCGGCCGTAGTACCAAGATTTGTCCAAGACTCTGGGGTCGAACATGGAAGCCAACCTTCAAGGCATTCTGCAGAATCTGCAATCAAGCTTGAGCCCTTTCTCGATGTCTTGGAGCGCCCCGTAGATCATGAAGAGGCTCTTACCTGCTGAGATGCCGCCACTGGTACCTTGAACGGGGTACACTCAGTGGCCCTGGTGTGTCACTACAAGGTGTTGTTCCTCAAAGCTCCGCTAAGCGTGGACCCAGAGCGTTGAGAAGGCATTTGGGGTACGCTATTGACCTTTGAGCAAGCAGCCCTTTCTTCCTGCACTGAGCTTTCGCGGTGGCAACCCGTCCGATCAGCGCATTGATTGGCCTTCTTCGACGCGTCGCGGCCGCGTCAATCCGCCCTCACCAAACTTTAGAGGTGTGTAGCCGGGAGGTATTCAAACAGTTTATACCTTGAACTTTTACCTCAAAGCACCCTGATCTCACCGTGTAAATTCACGCGCCGAACGGTTATTGAAGGATATTGAGATTTTTAGACACGCGTATTTAGCTATGAATTTGGTATGGCTGGATGCGCCTCCCAAAACGGTGAGTTTTGGTTATGGTCTCAAAGGAATCCACCCGGAATTGAGGGAGGAATAAATCATATACTGAGGCAACTCAAAATTCTACAAAATGCGGCTGTGCCAATACATATGTGTCGCAAAAATCGAAAGTCCGATATAACCCATTATAACCGATTACAGCAGTTATAAGGCGATTATAGGCTGGTTATACCTAGTTATAACCGGCTATAGGTTGGGAGGACCCTTATAGCCTATTAGAACTACCTTACAAGCTGCAACACCCAACAATCGGACGACGGGGATTGGGCAAGCTTGGAGCGTATGGCTTCTCGCTCAGGCTCGGAGTCGGGAGATGAGTGTGAACGACGGCAGTTGCATGGTTAGATGGGCCTGAGGCCATTTTGGGGACGCCCCACACAGTGACGTCACTACGGGAATATGAGGACTATATGAGGCCGCAGGCCGTGACAGTGTGACTCCGCAGCTCTTTCCTCTAAACCACCACCATCGACAGCTCGAGGACATACGACGGCGTCGATCCCGCCCTCCCTTCATGCTAGTGCCGGTATTTTCGACGGGTGTGCTCAGTAACGGTCGCTTGCCCACGCATTGATCACAAATCACCGACATGGGGGAATCGCATCGGTCGATCGGTGCGTCGCTTTTGTTGCTTATTCTCCGATGAAGTTCTAATCCTGTGCCCTTTGAAGCTTCAACGCAACTGAGAACAGTTGGTGTGTCTTTAGTTTCTTTATCTCCCGTGCGCTGTCTCATCTCGGTTGTAATTGCCTTCATCGGATACTCCCCTCCCCTTCCCCAACATAGCTGGCGACTTCTACGATGTTGTACACGTACCTTGGTTGGAAAATAGATCAATTTTATTCAGTACTTTGCTTGATTTGAGATGAATTCCATGGGCCAAATGTGCGGTGAAAACTTCACGGGCCTAAGGAGCTATAACCTCTATAATGACTTATAACGATCTGTAAAAATTATAGGACTTATACAGTGGTGGCAAATAGAAATTGCCGTGGCTTTTTGGCCAAAATCTTGCTGTATACTTCACCGAATGACCTGAAATAAGATGTAGAGATAAATATATGATACTACTGTACCACTTAGAATACTCAGCTATTTATTATGCCCTGACGATGCATCAATAACAGGACAGTTTCTGATTATTGCCATATCTGGAAAAGCTCAATGTATCCTCAGCAAAAAAGTGTCATAACAGGATGAAAGTACTTGAAAAACAATGCTAGTTATCACTTTGATTGACTGGAATTGAACCTCATTTGAGCTCACAACGGCTGCTTGAAGTTGGTCCTTTTAGCTATTTTCTCTGCATTTTCAGCTATTTTGTGTGAAAATAGCCAACTTTGAGCGGCTGCTGTGAGCTCAAATCAGGGTCAATTCCATTCAACCAAAGTGGAAACTAGGACTGTTTTTTAAGTACTTTCATCCTATTATGACACCTTTTACCTGAGGGTTCATTGTGTTTTTCCGAATATGGCAAAAATCGGAAATCATCCTATGATTGATGCATTCTCAGGGCATAATATATTGCTGACTGATCTAAGAGGTACAAAAGTATCACATACCTATCTCTACATTTTATTTGAGGTCATTCGGTGAAGTATACAGCCAGATTTTCACCAAAAAGCCACGGCAATTTCTATTTGCCACCACTGTAAGTCTAATCAGGCTTTATAGGCCCCCCTCCCAAATTATAGACTTATAACAGGTTACAACTGAGTATAACCGGGTTTCGATTTTTGCGACATGCAAACTGCAATAATATAATATCAGATTGTACATAGCGGCACTCTGCGCTCATCGCAGGTTTTTTTGTATCGAAATTTAACACTATCGTTCCCATCACCTCGTCCCGCCTAAACATCGACCAAGGTAGCCCTACATCTCACAAGCCCTCATCGTCGCCCACGCAACTCGGACGCTGCACCGACACACCGACATCACCATGCCCCGCGCGTCCCAGCCGAGGACCACTGGCAGCCGAACACGACAAGTTGAACAGCTCCTACACCTGATGTCAGTGTCAGCTTGACAAAGATGTCTGATTCGCGTCGTGGACACTTGAGCTTGTACGACCTGACAGTTTCCACATCCCAAAAAAATATGAAGAGCACCGTATCCGACGCCCAGGCTTAACTCACAGTTGGTGTGTCTGCTGAAGTAGTGGCTCGGCTGGCCATATAGCCGGAGTAACGACTTCGTCGTTACTCGTATAGCCTGCCCCCTTAATATGTATACTCCTATCATTTTACCTACAATCGTCTACATATATTCGCAGTGGCTACAGACACACCTCAGTCGTTCACCCTCTCGTGTGCCCGGCTGAGGTTTGTCTTCTATACCTTTGACTTCCCTCTCTTTACTTACGACGACTCTAGTTTACTTTGTCTTTAGGTATGGTTGCGGACCGAACTTTGTGACAAGTCGCAGTCCCAATTTGGTAATTGATACTGTCACGTCAGTTTTCATTGAGACATCCTGGGATTGTGTAAATAGCATTGCAAGAAGGTAATCTACAAATGTACTGGAGCAAAACTTCGAAAAATCGGTTTTCCGTGTTTTGCACGGCAATTTCGCGCTTTTGATTGCGGATCACTCGGACCGGTGGCTGTGCAGCAGCATCAATGTCGCCTGGCCATTGCCGATTTCTTGGTTAGGATATTTCACTTTCACTGTGGGGTCCGGAAGAAGGAGTCCGGGGTTGCAGAGGCAGAATGGCAGAGAAAGACTTGATTACCTGCCTCAAACTCGCGAGTTTAGTACATACAATTTTGGTTTTTCGCTGTTCAAATTTCGCGTTTTGTAACCCTAAGTTAGGACTACCTCCGATTCCTCTGAAATAAAAATTTCACCTATAAACCATACCCTAGTTCCTGCTAAATCTCGAATCCGAAGGATTTTGAGCAAAATTGGGACTGGTCATGAAGTTTTGGCCGCAACCATACTCTAATACAGTTGTTCACCCTCTCGTGTGCCCGGCTGAGTTTACTTTGTCTTTAGTGTCTTCGGGGCAGATTTCAATTTGTTGAATCTGGCAAAAACCTGGCATCCTAAAAATTTCCGCAGTTGGCAAGAAATACAGGCCGCATACTCATGGGAGATTTAAGGGACCCACCAGCACAGCGGACCAATAATTCTGGAATTTATCTGAATTTTTGAGAATTTTCGGCCGAACCGTTGGAAACTTTCGGACTTGGCAAAAACGCGACGTGTCAGTCACGTGATTACATGACATCAGTGACATGTAACACATCGCTCCTTTCCCTCTTCCTTCATCTTGTGGCTCGTCCCGCGGCTTCCCTCAATGCACCTGAAGATGATACAAGCCAACTCATGCAGGTCATCGACACGTCCCACGCCGCTGAGACGACCCGATAATGCCCAAATTTCGGCCTCTGAGGCTGATTGCGTCTCCCATCGACATTGCGCCTTCGCGCCCGTAAGACGCGTTCAAGTGCCTCATCCGGGTGCTCTGACGACTATGAAACGTTTGAATTCTTTTGAGCTTGCCAACTATCCCCTCCCACCTCTCTTTGACCGGCACGAGGGACATGGTATGACCATCATTTGCATCGCTGATTCACGCGCTCCTCAGCCCCTCGATACTTTGCAATTAGCTTCAAGACTTGATGGGAACGTATGCGGAGAGACTCGGATTCAACCACCTCGACACTCCACGACGTTCCGCCTCGTCAATTCGCTCGTCAACCGCTCGTTTCCGCCACGATCTCATTCCCAATCACCAATTTCTGCAACACGCCATCGGCCACCTTGTATTCTGATTAAAGGTGCGTGTGTCATTAACTCTCTCCCCCTCGTCGGTCTCATCCACCTCCCTTCAGCTCCTTCTGCTGAGCGCGAAAATGTGTCTCTCCTCCTCTTTGCCCCTCCTCCCTCCTCTACCCTCAACGAGCTCAATTCGCAGCTCCCTGCGGAGGCTTCTCATTCGACACATTTGACTGGATGGTCGCCGGCGGGCTCATCAAGTGCCAGGATTCGTTTGCGACGTTTGGAAGTATCCTGGGAAATGTGTCGACGTTGGATACTGGGTGAGTAACTCTCATTGCTGCCTCTCTGCGCATAACTGACTCACTTCAAGACCCGTTACACCACACCAGCTTTCTCGCTCGAAACGGCGCCCTCGACCCTTCCACCTCCACACTCCACAACCCTCATACCGACACGTCAATTCCAGCACGACAACGAACGCCACACTCGAGGGCCGTCAAGATGCGCTCGTTCAATCTCTACTCTACGCTACGTCTACCTCGCCGCCGTTCCTCAGCCCAACTACCGCCCACCTCGCAATCCCACCCAACTCCTATTCGCTACCGCCGCCCGCCGCCATCGTCCCCAAGGGAACTTGACAGCATGTCGTCAATCAGGCTTTGACACCGCTGCCTTCCTCGCCAACACTCCGCCTTCTACCTCAAATCCTCCATCCAAGCCCCACACCGCCGCCATTCGCTCGTTTCCGATCTCCACCAATCCTGCCCTCAAGCCCTCGACACGGCGCTCCCGCTACTCCCTCTTCGCCGCTCTCTCAACGCCGTTTCCCACGCGACCGCAATCCCCCGCGCTTCTCTCGCCATCACCACCTTCGTCTCCCGCCGCCACCAACTATCCCGACCCCACCGTCTTCTGACCGGACAACACCTAAGTCCCCGCCTCGCGCCATCAAACGCGCATTTTCGACTCTAAATTCAGCAAGTCAGCATCCAATCTAGTAGAACGAGCGAAATCGACGTGCGCGGTGAGTCGCTTCGCCATACATTTATCAGCACTGATTTATTGAGTGACTTCTGGGGTGACTCTCAAGACGGTGCCGGCTTCACTCTCGTGAGTTTCGTATAGGTCGGCTTTGCGGCCCAGTTGAAGCTAAGGTAGGATTCTACAGGTATCGCGAACACTTGTTCTGTTATGTCGCTTGCTAACGGGAATTTCTTTGGATAGATCGGTCGACATGAATTTGGACCTTCGAAGGTATGTAAGATATAAGATATAGTATATACAATAGCTAACATATGGTGGACAGCACCAGCTCATTATGCGCGCCAGTAATAAAAGGTACATTGCCGTCTGTAAGAGAACCTCGCTGATTCCGCCCCCACTCATATTGCGAACCAACGGGACGACGCGCACCATTCAAAAAGGTGCATCATTACCTAGAGGAGAATCTCGCTGACCTCAGATTTCGTGAACAATATGTGGTTTGGTTACAGCTAAGTGCCGTCACATCGAGCGACGAATATGATTCTGAGATATGTCATAGATTCACCAAAAACGTGTCTAGGTGAGTGCTGTGCAATGGTGAATACTTTTACGATTCTGATATGGAGTTGGATAGGAGACGGCGCGTCGGGCGTGGTCTGAGAGGATATTTGCTCGGCCAGTGAGTGGGTAGCTCATGGAAGTTCCTTAACTGATTCCCTTTGCTAGGATTGTGAGGATTATCAATTGCAGAGGTATAATGGTCTATAGTACAGCTTGGGGGTAGTAGCAGTATGTAGATTGAATAGTAATACAAGATTTTATCACGAATTGGATCGAGCGCAACCAAAGAGTACAATGACTGTGAGGGTACTGCTAGGCTGACTGTGAAGGCGCGGCTGCACTGACTGTGGACCACGGTCGCGCTGGCTGTGGTAGCGCAGCCAGGTTGACCGCGAAATTGGCCATAACGCAGCTGAGATGGCCGTGCGGGCACAGTCATGCCGACCGCGGTCGCGCGGTCAGGCTGGCCCCATGCCACGGCCGAACGAGCCAGCGCACGCGCGGCTGTTCCGGCTGCGACTTCTCTCTACAGTGCCACGGGGGCACGGTTACCCCACGTGACGTACGTTTGGCCTCCCCCACTGTCTGACATGACGTAATGCTTTCCCAGCACGTGGAAGGCCTTACGTTGGTCAACTGAGTGCGTCTCGGACGCGTCTTGGCCAAAGATGGACGCGACATTTAGAGTAGAAACATTCAGGTCAGCCATGATGTTATCCGGCAACCAGAATTTATCTATCTACTGGCAAAGGCAAAGGAATACTTTCCAAAAAAGGAAATTTTGTACTCTGTTTCAGCGGTGGTGAGAGCCTAAGCCTTTTACCTATGCGTGAAACATCAAGTTTGTGAACATATGTACTGTCTATACAGTCTCTTAAAATCAATCTTCATTTATTCCCCAACAATTTGAGGGAAACTGGTGATAAAAGGCCAATTTCTGCGAGATTTCGGCGCGGATTGCTCGTAGATTCTCAAAATTATCCAGTTGATAACGAAGGATTCAGTGTGACCCGCCACTCGCTAGCAGAAGCTACTGTACATTGGGCAAACAGTAAACGAAGGAAGAAAAAAAAAAAACGAGCGAAATAGAAGCCAAAATGAGGACTCGAGGGATCGGACCCTGGAGCCCTCATCAACAGCCTTACAGAAGCAAGGGTATGACTAACCACTCGGCGAGAGTGAAGACAACAAAGGTTCCATGCGAAGCGTGATATCGCGGTCAAGATGGCCTCGTATTACCAAATGCAGTAACTCTTCCCTTTTTTGGCAGGTGTCAGACTGGGGGAGGCGTGGGCGAGTCCGTACGTAAGATGACCATATTGGGCCAGCACGCCTCGCGACCCTCTTTTCCACAGCTGTATGCATGTTCATCACAATTCCGGCTCAGCAGTTCTGTTTGAAGTACTCCAAAGGGTCCCCGGAAATTTTTTCAGTGATTTCTGTAAAGATTTGAAGGACTAGTTCCCAAAATACTTGGATTTCCAGTATTTGGGGAACTCGTCTCTCATTTTCGAAGGTTTTTTTAGATTAGAGTGTATTAGCAACCGGCTCTGTTCATATTAACAACCTGCGTATTTTTCCTCCGAAAATTGCGTGGAGCGGATTTTTAGGCTGGGGTTTGGCCCGCACCTCCACCTAGTTTTTATTCTGTGGAGCCCCGTTTATACTACGAGATTTGGTTTTCGCCCGTGGCTAATACGCTCTATTTAAAGCTCTGAGGGCAAGAGAATACAATTCCCCATAGAACTGCTGAGCCACTTTTGTGATTTTGACTATCGGTGCTGGAGGATGCTCGTCGTTGTCGACGGATTCCAAATAGAGCATTTTGGCAAACGGTGAAAATCAAATTTCAGTTCGAAAAACTAAGCGAGTTTAGTGAAAAACTACAGTGGGCTGCGCACTGTTTTGCGGCTCCACAACCAAAATTTGGTTGGCGGGAACTGAAGAAAAAAATCATTTTTCACCGTTTGCCAAAGTGCTCTAATATGGTCATCTTACGTACGTCGCGTGGGGTAACCGTATTTGTATGCACTCTACCTTACCGGTTGAGCCTCATAAGCATTGTCTGACCTATGATTTAGGTTATGCAGGTAGCCCATACATACGTTCCCCGGCTTCGTGATTTTTGTAACCAGCGCACTCGGCTCAGTGAATATTTTACAGGGCATCACTTTGGTCTCCCACGGGTACACCATCATTTTTGATGGTGTGCCCGTGGGAGATCAGCCAGGAACATTGCACAGCCATCCGGATCTCGGCCACCTCAGACAAAAGGGGGAGCAAGCTCCCCCAATATGTAACCGAAAAATCGGTCATTTCGAGGGCTTTTCAGATGCCGAAAACGCGTTTTCCCGGCCGAGGGATCTCCCCTCGGAGATCAATCGGCTTTAATCGGTCGGGCGACCGATTTGCCATCACCCTTGGAATGGCGGGGTTCCCCCCCGAAGGAAAAATCGGTCATTTCGAGGGCTTTTCAGATGCCGAAAACGTGTTTTCCCGGCCGAGGGATCTCCCCTCGGAGATCAATCGGCTTTAATCGGTCGGGCGACCGATTTGCCATCACCCTTGGAATGGCGGGGTTCCCCCGAAGGAAAAATCGGTCCTTTTCAGATGCCGAAAACGCGTTTTCCCGGCCGAGGGATCTCCCCTCGGAGATCAATCGGCTTTAATCGGTCGGGCGACCGATTTGCCATCACCCTTGGAATGGCGGGGTTCCCCCGAAGACGTAGACTAAGATACCTTGCGCGTTTGTAAGTACCCGTGTAAGTTACATGTATCATTGTATGTACTCCTACACTATCTTACCGCCCTCTGGGTCTCTTCCACCGTATCGTGCTGTTTCCTTTGAGCTGCCGACTTCCCCGTTCATGACCGACGCCCTCAATTCTTTACAGAAACAGCATCTCGAATGTGGATACGAATTTAAAAAAAGTCTCAAGTAGCCTCAAAATAGCAAGCGGAGGGCACTCGAAGCGCCGCCGGGTTACAGTGGCGGCGGGATCTGATTGGGACCCCAAGTTCCAGAAATGGCTTGTTCTATTTTTAGGGGTGGCATCAGATCCCGCCGCCACTGTACCCACCCCATCAAAGCTGCCGTAAAAGGGTTTCCACTTTAAGTTTGTGAGGGGTTTCTACTACTTTCTAGGGGTGCTCAATTCTTAGCTCGGCCCGTCTCGTCCTCCAGCACAAAAAGCCCACATTTTGCACCAACTGCCAGCTTGAGGAAGGTTTTTTGCACCTTATTGTAATGCCATACACCACTCACAGCACTTTCCGAGCCATCCAAGCCCATTTTTTTTCTGAACCTCAATCAAATTTCGCCTTTTCTTTTCCCACGGTACAACCCCCCTCGAAACGAAAATTTTACTGATTCTGCGGTTCTGAATCTGCAATCTGGAGTGGATTTGACCAAAATTACGGGTTGTCATGAAGTGTTGGCCGCAACCATAGTTTCTGCGGAGCCTCCTTCTGCTGCTCGGGGAGTGAGATCATGAGCATCGTCATCTCGGTCGTAGATGCGCATAAATACGGCCCACCGGCGCTCAACGACTCCGAATATATGGTGAATTCCGGGGTACCATCCCATATAAAATTCAAACATACCTTTGATTAGAGTTCAGCCAGGCGCTGTGTTCGCTGTTTGGACCAAGCAGCGGCAGCCTCGCTCTTTGACCGGTTCCTCCGAAGGTACCAGAACGTAGCGAGCGGAGCGACGCCGTCGGCAAGCAATCACAGGCGGGAACTCCCCAACTAAAGCTCGTTAGTTACTATTATTCGAGTTGAGCACAGCACTACAGTCCCGTTGGAAAAACGTGACATCAGACGTGGCATCGCTGGCTCTCTTTTCACTTCACGAACTATCATGACCGAGGTCCGAAGCACACTCCGTCAACAACGATGCCGCCGGCGGTTCTCTGTACAACAGATCCGATTGCGAGGTGAGATGCTTGATGTTATTGTCGTTTTCGCTTTCGGCACCTGAAGATCTACAACTTAGAGCTCTTACAAATCCGCAGATAAAGATCCCCCATTGGTTGAACGTCTTGCTCAGAACGGTAAGTCAGCTGCTTTACATACTGTTGCCTGCATAACACGTCTCAGAGGGTAGCCGTCAAAACAACAAGCGCAGCCTCCGTGGAAGATTGGTTCACCACCGCATTCGCAGATCTCCCTATCAGAAAATAAACCGAGGTGGCTGGAAGCCGGGAGAGCTCGCTAAGAACGAGGAGCTACACGAGTGCGGTGGGCACAAGAGAGAAAGACTCAGAGGTCAAGATGGGGGTTAAGAGTAAAGATATTGATTGTGGGACTACACACGAGTACGGGAATATATAGCTGTATGTAGATATCGATGGATAAGAGATGGCCGATCTTGGAATGATGCAAACCAAAGAAATACATATCCTGACACTCCCTTCTGGCAGCCGGACTGAGAGTGCGCCTACTCGGGGTCACGGAAAGTGATGGCGTCGCTCCTTTTTCGGATTTCTGGACGCTGAATGGAGGGCTCTCCATGAAACAAAATGCTAGGTGCGCGAGGATGACTATCTGCATATTTCTAGCATAATGATTTGATCAAAAAATCATGGTATGCCATCAAATGGCCGAAAAAGGCAAAACCACCAAAATCCTGCTTGGCGCAAGATGTTCTTCATCAAAATCTGGATAGACCAGATTGTAGCCCTTGACGAGTAGACAGATGTGGCATTTCGAATTGGGCAAAAATATGCATCGGTTCTGTCGCTATAACCCGTGCAATATTGTGGTTTTCGTCAATTTGGCCATTTTTGCTATTTCCCCCCGACTTTGAAGTCCATATATCTCGGTATTGCATGCACATTTTTGCATAACTCAAAGTGCCAGGCCTGTCTACTTCTTCAGGGCTACAATTTGGCCGATTTGAATTTTGATGGAAAACATCCCACGGCAAGCTAAAATTTGGGTGTTTTGCCTTTTTCGGACATTTGATCGCGCATCACAATTTATTGATCAGATCATTGTGCTAGGAATATGCGCGTAGAAATTCTACACTGCCTAGCACTTTGATTTGGGCAAAGGCGTTCATCCAGCGTCCAGAAATGTGAAAAAACAGCGACGCCATCACTTTTTGTGAGCACGAGTACATGAATCATGAGCTTGGGTGTGAGGATTAGCATCACGATGTACGTTTGGTGTAAGCATACTGGTTACTGTTGCGTTTTGGGTAGCGAGATCCGCGTCAAGCCCAAATCAAGAGGATGTTTGCAATCGCACTGCGGTTAGAGATAGGCGGAAGCCCTACCGACGGATTTATCCTAATTACACACAGTATCGACTCTAACTCCCCACCCAGACATTATAGACAGCGTAATCAGATCCGTGGGACAATGGCAAAGGAGCCACACCCTAGAAACCTTAATCTACTGTGGTGCACTCGTCAACCACATTATGTTTCGAAAACAAATTCGCCCTGAGGTATCTGGTGTGTGACGAGATAGAACAGATGCGGCGGTGCGACACACCTTGGATTCGACACATTCCATTCAGAGAGTCTCCAAATGATTGAACTACAAGTTCTACCCCACCATGACTACAGAAAGTTGAACTTGAAGGACCCACAGCGAGATGTGTCCCTGCAGGTCATGGCTGACTTCTAGAGGCTGGATTCCAATAAACCAGGGCTCAAGCCACCACCACCTCTGCTGATCAATGTTGACAGATGTTGACGGAACTGCTGGCACTGACAAGTCCTTCCTCATATGGCGCATAACTACGGCTCTATCTTTGCTCTACTTATCTTACGGCCAGCCGCGGCGCCTACCATAGATACTTGAAAGAAATTCCTGTCCAGGGAATGTATGACTGGGCGAGGCGAGTCAGGCCCCGCGATGCTCAGCCAAGCCTGCTCCGGAAAAGTGGCTTTTTCAGGCCGGATTTTGACGATTTCCTTCTCCAAAAAGTGGCTTTTTTGGGGCCAGACAGCCCAACCTTGTCCGAAAAGTGGCTTTTCAGGGTCGACAAATTTTCGGCAAAAGGGGGACCGGATTCGATACCATCATTCGGCTGCGTTCGGCACGCCAGAACCTTCTCCGAAAAGTGGCTTTTCGTGGGGAATTTGACCAAATCGAGTGGCTTTTTGAGCCCAAAATCGACCATTTTTCCGGAGCAGCCTTTGCAGGAGCTTCCCGGGGCCTGGCGAGTCACAACAAGGCAACAAAAGATTTTTTTCTGGCGGATATCATTTTTGAGGTTTCGTCCCCAAAAAAAAAAAAAAAAATCCCATACACGGTCCGAGCGCTGACACGTGATGGTTATACATAGCCACACTGTTTCCCCTTCTTCAACTTCAAGAGGTGAGCCAAGGTGAGCGATCGTACCCAAACCACGCACGTGGATGACGTTTCTCCGAGTAAATCCGAAGCCTCCGAACGCTGCCAAACAGTCGTCCGTTTTTCTGAGGTCGATTTCCTCTCGCATTTGAGCAAATTCAAGTATAAGTTGTCGCTGTTGTGCTTATACATGGAAAGGAGGGTCCCGGGATGCCGCTGGAGCACCTAGTGCGCCTATTGCAGCCAAAAAGGCCTTTGTTTGTACGCGCCAAACAATTTCCTTATTTGGGGGGTAGGTATCTCTACTCTATCATCTGTTTGTCATCTGTACCTTTTTTTGATTCCCGAGCTATTAGGTAATAGGTGCGCTCTGGCAACTCTGGTGTCAAGTCCATTTGCGCGGCGTTGGTCTGCTGTTGCCTCGGACCGCTCTCAGTGCCTCACGTCATGGTGGCGGCGCTGCAGAACTTAGAACCACGCCGAATTTTTTCCCTTCCAGCTGCTTCTGCAGCAAAGCGGTGCTAAAGAGGCGTCAATGAGTTTTGGTACGGGGTGGGGGGAGGTATATATATGGGGTCAGTCTCCTACCCAGCCGCGATTCCGAGGTTCATAGTGCTTGAGGGCTTGATTATTTTGTTGAATCCTTGTGGGTGCGGGATGTACGGAACGTGTGACAGATAATGACGTGATGTTACTACAGTGGCGGCGGGATCTGATGCCACCCCTCAAAATAGAACAGCACATTTCAAGCTCAGTGGTGGACTTAAACAGGGCCCATTTTTTGAAAATGATTTGCCTTTCGACAGGCGAAAATCGAGGGAAGCGCGAGATTTGGTTCATCATCGCGTCGCACAGGCCGGTAAACGCCGAATCAGGAGGGCGCGAATCGGACTCAGATGCCGAGGTGCCGCCGGCAATCGCCCAGGAGGCGTGCAGTAGGCGTTGGGACGGCAGAGTAGGCGTTCGAGTGGTACTCGGAATCACGAAAAGTGTTGGCGCCAGGGTTTTCAAGCTTTTCTGAACATTGGGTACATATTTCTGCATAACACAAGGTCCCAGATAGTTGAGGGTATGTACGCGGATGTAGGTACAGTAATGATGGGATCAAAATATTGTGATTTATTCTTCTACAGCCAGCAGTCGCGAAATCCCCAATTTTTAGCCTGACGTAGGATTCTTTCCGTGGAAATCTGAATCGGCCATATTGTAGCCCTCAAACCCCTAATACACCTATGCACATTGTGTTTTTCTTTCAAAAGAAGGTCAACTTCGGATTGCGATTTTCCGTGAAGGATCTGCTGTTGCGTTTTTTGAGTGGTATTTATGAGACAAAATACCGCCCGTATGAAAAAACGCAATGTTGACTTGATGGTTCTGCGTGTCGCTCGGCCCGCTGTTGAATTTTCTCCATCGATCAATTAGTGATCTCAACCATTCTTTCGCTTTGATTGACAGTAGTCGGCATTACCAAAAGTAACCGAAATTAGAAATGCCTCGCTTGCGACCAGCTAATACAGTTAGCAGTTGGTTCAACTGGTGGGACAGGGGGGGAATGGTCATATGTTATTGCACATAACACGCGCCGAAGTTATTGGGCTTTCCCTGTGCTGATTTTCTATGTTTGTTTATTTATGTGTCAAATCAACAATTTCTTTGAAAGATGAGGATAGCCCAGCAAACTCTGAGTTCTCAGGTACAAAGTCATGAGATAGTAAACATATTTTTGAGGTACTCACCCACCTGAAATCCTGGTGAGTGTGTTCTAAAAAAGGCAAACACCGCCAAATTAGTGGTATTTTGAAGATTAATTTATTCAGCCACTGTGTGATACCTTACCCCAAGTTTATATCATAAAAGTTGTAACAAACACGCTATAAATGAACCCTTCATCGCTCAAAGTTCCTTGACCATCGTAATTTCTGGGAAAAACCCCGAATTCGGTTACTTTTGGTAACTGCGAGTAGACTTCAGCAAAAGGGTATGGTTAGATAGGACCAAACCGATGCTGAATGAGAGCCTCAGCACTCTATAGGTGTCTTGCTCTGTTGAAATTCACGGTGACAACTCAACAGACTAACTGATGGTTCAACTCAAACTGCGGATGTCAGAGACTGGTGGCACCTTGACGGCACCTTGCGTCCCGTCTCTTCCCATAAATCAGCCATAAACTACATGCAGGTCTTGTGCAATTTCATGCCCCCCTAGGCATAAATCAAGCAGCAACCAAGGGGTGAGCGATTTCTGATCGTGGAAATTGATGTGGCCACGCGAGGTGGCGGTGATTGATGCCGGCTTTTTCCGGAGCTGCTCAAATGTTTGAATAGCTGTTGTATTCAGGCGCAAAATCGTGTCAGCGAAGCGAAGCAACCATTACTGAGTACATCCGCACAAACAGACATGACTTGTTCAAGAGGGTTACGGCCAGCTCTCGGGTATTAGAGGGCCCGCTGATGCAAATTACGAAAACTTGCCTTTTTCGGGGGGTGGGTGGGTCGTGGGAACGTATCCACGATCCAGAAATCGCTCACCCCTTGGCAGCAACAACTGCAACCAGATCTTACTGCAGTGATTGGGAAACGGTGAGGTTCGGCTTGGGTTCGGCACCTCGGAACTTTGCGTAAACGGTTGAGTAGCGTCAAGTACAACATTGCAACTTGCCCGACATGGGGACATTTGATTTTGATTTCTCTAAGTAGCCTAGGGGCATCGTGATTTTTTTGGCAAGATGAACGTCACATTGTGTTTTTTGGTGTCAAAAATCAACACATTGTTGAAAAGTGTTGGGCTTCACCACACATTGTTGGGTTTTTATTTATGAGACACTATGTGTGCCATACGCCCATACATCTGCTAGTTCAATTTGGCCAAAAATACACAGAGGATGTGTCGCTAGAAGGCTCACAAAACAGCAATTTTGGCTGATTTTCGCCATTTTTGGCCATTTTTGCTCTTTTGCGGCCCTTCTAGCAAGCCAACGCCTGTGTATTTTTGGACAATTCAAACTTGTAGATGCATTAGGGGTTTGAGGACTACAATCTGGCCGATTCGGATTTTTACAGAACAAATCCTACGTTAGGCTAAAATTTCCTGTCTCGGTAACCCAGACGTTATAGCGTGACCTTGTAAATTGCTTGAGGGCGGTTTTCCTATCTTATCTCTCTCGGAATTGATCCGGCGGAGTTTCAATAAATGATAAGAGAATATGAGGCAACGATCACACTATAACGTCTTGGTGTAGTAACACCCCCCATACGGTCACATCAGTCACTCGTGTCATTCGCATCACCGGTACACAGACCCGTACCTAGCAGTACTCACCAAATTTCCGGCGGCCATTCACGATGAAATCCTTGAAGCAATTCGAAGATCTCACCAGAATAATTATTGTTCTTCCCTCCGATGAATCTAAGAAGCATTAATGGAATCATATCTTGCATTAAACCAACATCGCCGTGCTTGACCGCCCGTGAGTCCATTCCCCTGAATCACAGCGAGAATCTTCAATATCTTGACTGCGAGTGGACCGAGGGGCAATTTAGATGTGCTGGGCGTGCTCGATAGCTCACTGTCGCCTTCATCGATGGGGTCAGATTCACCATCAGAGCCTTTGTCGATATCGCGCGGGTCAAAGTTTGACTCTGAGTCTGATTCTTGCTCGGAAGATTCAAAGCCGGGGTAGGTGTGCTCAGAGGACGAAGATTCTGCCATTTGGGAATGAAAGCAGGTAGTATTGTGGAAGAAACAGGAGCGATGGATGACGACAAAGTGCCTAAGCAAAAGTACTTAGTAGCCTTTGCGTCATCTTCGACAGCTCCGTGACTGATGTGACTATATGGGGGGTGTTGCTATACCAAACGCCCCAGACGTTCGGATGTGATCGCGGGCCAACTTTTCTTATCATTTATTGAAACTCCGCCGGATCAGTCCCGAGAGAGATAAGATAGGATTCCGCAGGAATCCGTGGCCCGCGTCACTCCGAACGTCTGGGTTACCGAGACAGAAAATTTCCGGGTTTCGCCATTGCTGGCTATATAGGGACAAATCACAACATTTTGATCCCATCACTGTTGTAGCTACATCCGTGTAGATATTATCAGCTATCTAGGACTTTGGTGCGGCCGAAATATACGCCCCATGTCGAGAAAAGCTTGAAAAACCATGACACCAACACTTTCCGAGACCCCGAGTAAAATAGGCGCTCCGCGCCATCAATAGGCGTTCGCGAGCGCCTATGCTACTAAAGCTGTCGTACATTTCAACGAGCGGTAGTGCTGCCGGAAGCTGGAGTTAGCTCCGAGCTGAGTTCAGCTCCAACTCGGCACGTTACCATAAACGGCACCTCGAGGTGATGCCAGCTCGCCTCGCCTCGGCCCCCAAAACAGGCACTGTGACACTCTTGACAGCGTCACTGAGTGACTGGCGCGTCAAGCACAATCCTCGTCCTCCCGCTCACCGGTTAGCGCGTTCCTGCCGCGAACCAATCCTCCTATGATTCACCTCAACCTCGCTTGGCGTCGACGTCACCGCCTGGCTGCTACGGAGAATGCGAAACGCCCCACACAGAGCTGGAAATATGACGCAAAGGTGGCGCGTCGGGATAGTGCGTTGGCGCACTCAGGGTCCAAGGTACGCGCAATAGATACCTCCGAAATGTTATATATATTGCCCCAATTATACTCCATTCCAACCCTCCCTCTTGTGAACTCCCATGGCCTCGCCGTCCTGCCAATGCGGCAACCCGCAGGCATGCACTTGCTACATCCAACCCCCGCGTCAAAACAATTTCACAACGCATTCCTACCCCACGCCCAACGTCTTTGGCTCCTGGCCTGGCTCTCAGGTTCATGCCATGCCTCTCCCGCCTCAAGCTTTCATCCCCGGATCGCCGTATCCTCCACCACCTCCCGTCACTTTCGGCCAGACTTACGGCTTTCAAAATACATACCCCGCCTTATTTAACACCGTGATTCCTCCCCCTTCCTCTGCGGCAACCCATGCACCATTTGTCGACGCGACTAACACGATTAATGCCGGCCTCGCTCCGCCACAGCGCAAGAAGAAACGTAAAGCGAATCCCAACGCTAACTCGGCAGCTACATCGCGTACCCGTCGCCGCATCGACCCCAACTCCACCTCCGAACCGGCTGTGTTCGGGGTCGGTCCGTCTGACCCAAATGTTGCAGCGGCAGCAGCTGCCTCTGAATCAGTTTCCCATCCTTCAATCCCTCACCCCAACTTCGGCTCTTTGGTCAATCAATCTTCGGCATCCGGAGACGATGCAACAGATGTTTGGTATTTTGTTCGAGGCGTTCACGGCGCTTCTGCGCCAACCGTCGCACCAGAACCAACGGAAATGAAGGAAGATCGACCGGATAAAAAGGTGTTTTCCCATTTGTCGTGCCGCCTCTGTCCGTGAGTGTTCAAGTGTGTTCTGTTTTTGTTTTCGCTATCTGAACCCTTCCATCGTTAGATTTCCGAAATGGAAGGCATGGAAGAATGGTCCTGGACAAACCAAGACCATCCGAAATCATCTTGAGGGAGAACATGGCAAAGTTTGGAAGGATATGGTCATCCTGAAGGGGCTCAAGAATTGGGATATTCTCGCAAAGGCGCCGAAGACTCCGGGAGAGCGAGAGGAATTTTCTATTCCCGGATTCTACGAACGATTGGTTAAGTGGATCGCTGTTGATGATCAGGTTGGTGCTATCTCATCATTGTTTCTTGCGATTCTAATATATTTGTTTAGTCTCTGGACGTGGTGGACTGTCCCGAGCTCAATGGGCACCTTGTACTTAAAACTCGGCTCGTTGCTTTTCGTCGATTGGACGGGAGACACACCGGTCAAAATATCGCCAAAATCTTTGTACAAGTTTTGAAGGAGATTGGTTGTTTGCACAAAGTAAGTCACATAGAGTTGTGAATTGAACGGCTTGCTGATGATAACTCAGCTCGGAATGATTACATGCGACAATGCTAGCAACAATAACACATGCATGGTGTATATTGCGCAAGAGCTCGCCGTGCTCGGAATTCCTTTCGATGCGGAAGGGAACAGAATTCGGTGAGTTTTAATGATTTATTCCCGAGTCTGAGGGCTAACCGTGTTCAGCTGTTTTCCGCATGTCGTCAATATTGCTGTCAAAGCCGCTCTCGCAACACTTCCCGAATTACCTGCTCCTCAAGATGGTGTCGATTCGGACAACTACGGCACGCCGATTCCCGAGGCACTGAAGCAGGATGTCGGGTATTGGGAGGCGCTAAGAAAAAATCCAGTCAAACAAACTCGTACACTCGTTACATCGTGCCTTGAATTTGACTTGGAATTTCGTTTAGGCTGTTGAGGCATTTCTCGACCCAATGCAAGTCAAAATTTCGGATGATCGGCTCGATCCAGTCACCAAGACTGTTCTCATCGACATTCGGCGGTTTTTACAGGTTCCGCATCTTGTCCAGGAGATAGTCTCTGCGGAGAAAGCACCTACCCTGTCCTATGTGCTTCCACTCTACGAGCAGCTCATTGCCGCCCTCAAGCTTCTTGCACGAGAGCTCCCGAAAATCAGTCTCGGTATCAACGCCGCTGTCGACAAATTCACAGAATAGAGCCTTTGCGGTGAGCCGCCATACGAACTGGCGGCTCGTACCACACGACGACTACTGATGCTACTGGGCCAAGTTAGCCACCTTGAGATATCCTTCATAACAGCTGCTCAGGGTGGCTTACTTGAGACCAGGTGCTTAGTGGGTCGTGAGAAAAATTAGCCGCCAGCGGCTACCGCAAAGGCTCTAATATCTTGGGATGTCTCGGCGCACTCGAATGTATGCGCTAGCGATGGGTAATTACTTCCTTGTTTGTCTTTTAATCCGCTTCAATCACTCATATTTAACTTTCAGTTCTAAATCCGACGACAAAACTCCAGTGGCTAAGGGACAACTGGTCTTCATCAGATGCTGAAGAAGCCAGAACCTGGATTCGTGCAGCGGTGCGTCCCAACTTTCACATTATACTGCGCTGCTGACAAACTCCCAAGATGCTGGAGTACCGCCGGGAGTTCCGCGCTCACCAGAACTCTCCGAGCACTGTGCACATACCTTCGACCGCCAGCCGCCGCGCTGTTCACACGCCGTCTGCATCCCATGCCGCTCGTGCCCAGAAATCTGGGTTTGCGAAGCTTGGTGCTCTTGTAAAAGAGCTGTCTGCTTCCGACATCGAATCCCCACCGAGTACTCAAAGTCCGCAGCCGCTTTCGGAGGAAGAGCAAGTAGAGGCAGAGCGCCTATGAGAAGGAGGGTTTGCTGGGAGGCTCGGACCCAGAGTATGAGGACCTTGACTTGCTCCGCTACTGGGAGGTGAGTTTAAGTATGTTCTTATACAATGTTGGTCTGAAAAATGTTGCAGGCTCGTCAATATCGGTTCCGTTACCTATTTCGCGTGGCGCTTGATGTATTGCCTGTTCAGGCTTCTGCGGTACCATGCGAGCGTGTTTTCTCTTCCAGCAAGGACACAGATGCCTCCCTACGCAACAGTCTCTCCCCCGAGATGATGGAAATGCTCCAGATTCTCAAATTTATTTATCGACAGGATCGCATCAAATTTTGCGAGGACTTCGTCGTAACTGAGGAAGATCTGTCTGTTGTTGATATTGACCCTGATGTAGCAGAAAGGTTGATTGCGGCAGGGCGTACTCAAGAGCTTGAGGATCTTATAGAATCTTCCTGGGCTTCGCCCGTTTGATTTTTGCGTTGTATTCACTTATACTCGGTATTGACAAAAGTAACCGTGAATCGACTCGTATGGTCCGAATATTGCAGTATGTAATAGGTTAAAATGCATCGGAATGTTCTCCTGCATGTTTTGAACGGCATCGGACAAAGGCCTGAACCAATCCATCAAGCACAACTGATTTCTCGGCGGATTCTAATTTGCAGCTGTTTTGCACTGTTTGTTGCAATAAATGACTGCATTTCCAATTTTCTTGAAGTTCAAGAACATGCCCTCGGACGGTAGGCCATACTTGAGGATCCATTTCAGTCCCTCACTGCTCGAAATCTCTGATTGCATCAATTTCTTGTCAACATTGGACTGGTTCAATTTCAACCGTCCCTCCTGCACGGACCCAAATATTGCGTGGCCGTTCAAAGATGCTAAGAGCAAAGAATTTAGCTACAGTCTTGGTTAATTTCTAATCCATCACAGTGCTGAGCCCTATTATCTACACATTCAATATACTTTTATCCCAGAGTAGGCCTCCATGGCTTCCGTAATTCCCCATGTTTGGTCAAGTAAGGGCCCGAAGAGTTTTCAGATTGTAGGCTTGTTTACCACCCTTACTAGCCAAAGCAAGTGTGCAAAAACATCTGAATAGATCACATGTGCAAGCTAGAGGTAGTCGAAAGTGGCCTGGAAGGGCAGTTGCTAAGATTTCCGTTGAACAATGAGCAGAAGTTGAAAGACACAGGTGAATTTCAAGCTATTGCCAAAATTGCGCTGGCTCTGAAGAGCGTCAGGAACAGAGGTTGCCCACAACAACTTGTGTAGGTTTAGGGAATATCCTGACGTATTTTTCAAACTCGAAGTCTTGGAGAAATATCACGTGGTCGCGAAGCAATCGTCGCATTAACGGTTACTTTTGTCAATACCGAGTATAATCATTGTGCTTTGTATTGTTCCATAATTTACTCATAAACTGTATAGTCTTTTATTGTGCATATGTTTATTGTACTTATTGGAGAATTGTAGCACATTTTAGAGGTGCATACGAGGTCAAAACAGTGCAATGCAGCTCAAAACGAGGAGACGGGGAACCGTGGGACGGAAACTTCCATTTATGGATGTCAGCTCCGAGCTGCCTCGGCCCAACTCCGAGCTCGAGCGAGCTGATTTCCTAACTTTAAGTCAGAACCGACTCGATTCACTCTTGACTTCGCGTCGGATTTCTTTGTGATCTTTACGTCCGCTTTGACTTCAAGATCTGTGGTAAGCAACTTCTTTTCAACATGTGGAATCGCTTCAGGAGGAGGGAAACAGTTTGTCTCGAAGGCGACATTGTGCTCCTCTTCGCGGGTCGGGTTCGGCAGAAAATCAGCAAAAGTTTCCATGGGTTCCACCTCGCCCTCCTCGACTTCGAGAGGAATATCAAATCGCACGCTTCCGACGTATAAACCCATCTCAGTGGTTTCAGCGAGCGTGCTGCGGGAGTCTGGGCTATGAGAGAAATAAATTGCGTGCGTCGCAATCTCATTATCAACTGTGTTTCTTGCTGACCTCGGGGAGGGACAGTCTCGAGCGCGATGGCCACGCCCTCCACAGTTAAAACACAGGCCTTTCCGCATGTACTCATTACGCTTGTCATCGTCTCGGGATTCGGTACGCCCTCCATCTTCTCGCTTGGAGGTTTCCTCATCATCATCTTCAGCACGATCCTCATCGGACTCGTACTCGTTATATTCGTCTTCGGCCGGTTCGTCGGCATTTCCATCATCGTTGTCGTACTGATCATCCTCAGTAGGGCTTTCATCGGACTCATACTCATCGGAGTCATTGTCGTTCGAATCTGTACCGGATTCGTCAATATCATCTTCGGATTGTGAGTTTTCATTCGAGTTTTCAGAAAACTGATCATCTGTGTCATCCAGGCGGTTTTCAATTTGAACTATGACCTCGGCATCGATTGCAGCTTTCACAATCTCATCCCAGCTAGTGCTTTCTGGGTTGAGATGCTGCCGAGCAATTTCCATTCGGACTTTCGAGGTAAAACTATTGAATAATTGAACCACCTTTTCTTGGCTGTCAATAATTCCAATAGTATTGAAAATTTGCGACCATTCTGCAACATGCTCCGCAACTGTCTTGTTGCCTTGATAGCAACGCTTCAGTCGCTCGCGCTGTTGGTTGCGGAAATCAACAGGAAAACAGAATCCCCAGAGTTCAACGAAAAATCTTCGTAAGTCCCAATCATCGTTGTCCCTCATAACGATCTGATGGTAAAATTCTAATGCTTTGCCATCCAAGAAATAGGACACAAAGTAAACTTGTCTTTCCTTTGGTACGTGACCCATCTCAACATAGGTCTTCGCTTCTCGCGCGAACCGCTGAATTTTATTCGCGTCTGGTTTGCCGTCATACCGTGAAGGACTGATTGGCTTGAGTCGCATTCTGTGCTTACGCCTGGAGCCTCGTTCTCGCTTCGAAGATCTGCGGGGGATGGACTGGCGGCGTCGCGATCCAGATTCGGCGTCGCTCGAAGAGCTGGAGTTACCACTCGAGCTCGGAGAGTCATCTGGCGAATCGGACGGCGACGGATAAAGGCCGGTTTTAATCTCTCCACGCAATGTTTTATCAAGGAAGCTCCCAGGAGCCAATCTACCCAACGATGCGCCTCGCAACTTGGGTTTGGTCGAGGACTTTGATAAGTCCTTGGACTCGCTCACTTCTGGTGAGCTAGTCATTGCGCGCCTCTCAAGCTCACTGATTCTGTCAATCAGCTGAACTAACTTGTCTTTGTCCGAGGAACTTATCCTATCGGACGACAGAGCATGATCGATTTTCTGATCACGTTCTGAGGCAGTTGAACGCAACTGAGGTTCAACTTTTTGAACCGCAAGCAATTCCAACTCTGGAATTCTAGGCTTCAACTCTGAAACGCTATCGGATGGGAACTCTCCATCCAATGCTTGAGCCTGGGAAGGTACTTCTATCTTCTCAGCTTCTGGTTTTGGTTGAGGAGCTCTATCTTCCTCAAACTCGTTACACGTCGTCACGCGTCTGCGCTTTGCGATGCTTTCATCGGCGAAGGCATCCAAGGTATGTTTAAATTCGTAATCCTTGGAATTAAAATTCTCGAGAACACTTATGTCTCCCCAGGGAAACATCTCATTCGCATTCTTGTGCTGCATCTGAACGCGAAGCTGAGCGGCGTAAGCCTCGTGCTGCTCAGCAAGTTCATGAAGCTCTTCATAACTCATGTCGATGATGGAACGGGTAGCTAATCCGTTACTCAACGTATTATTATCACGAAGGTGCGTGCTACCATGAAGCAATAAACTATGGTTGACGGAGGTATAAGCCCCGCCAACAATATCATCCGGCGTGGAAACATCCACCAACACATCAGTATCAATGCTTGCGGGGTGCAAGCGAAAATCCAGAGATTCGTCAGTGCTGACAGCACTACGAGATCTCACCGTCGAGGGTTCCGCCAACCCGGTTGGGCTTGGGTTTGTATCTCTCGTCGCCGAAGCAACGGCTCTCGCTGACGAAGCAGCGGAAGGTCTCTCCGAAGAGGTATCGCCCGAAGGCCGCGTCGACGAAGCAACGGTGCGTCTCGCCACAGAAGTGGCGGTAGATGAAGGGGACGTACCAGCCTCAATGGACCCAAAGAACAACGCTGGAGGACTAGGCAGAGCCAACGGGGAGAGACGACGAGCGGGAGAGCTCGTCCGCGAATCGGTGGGTGAGTTCATAGTCATATCCGCAGTTAGTCGGAGTTGGAGTCGACGACAGAGTGGTATTCTCGGGTGATCGGCCAGAGGGGTAACCAGCAGAGTAGCGACAGGTTATCGAGCACTCAAAAAGATGTGACGGAGAGCTGCCCAAAGTAGACCTAACAAGGGCGGCTAGTTCCGGCACACAGAAGAATCGTCTTAAGGGGGCGTTCAGACGAGGTGAGTGGCGTAGGGATACTATTCTCTAGCCTACTAACTACGGAACTACAGGGTTTATATATCACATCAATAAGCAACGGAGCAAGAAAGGATCACGGGGCTGCTCCGTGATCCCCAAGCTAAAGGAGCGTCAGTAACTTGCGCGGGGCCCTTGGCGCCCGCAAGGTCGGTAAATCAGTAAGCTGGAAGGAAAGAAATTCAAAGAATGTCATTTAGTGAGAGTAATACAAAAGAAATAATATTCGCAGGAGCGGACCGTTACACAGATTGGCCGCTGTACAAAAGTAGCGGTGACTAAGTGAGCGGCACCATAGATGGTTCTACGTGTATCTGAACCAAATTGATTACCGAGATGCCAGAAGGCCGAAGCTGTTTATCTAATCTCCAAATTCCAACACTTATGCTGTAAACTAAATAGAGGTAAATATTACGGCTAACACTCCCCCCTCAGCGAGTGGACTCGAGTAAGGGATGAATGAGTAGAGGGCGTAATGGAGAATATTTGAAAATATATGGAACAACATACTGTTCCCCTTGAGTAAGATGTGCCGAATATACAGTAGCGGCGCCATCTGATGCCACCCACAAAAAATTGATGCGAGCCCAATCGACTCCATTTGCATCAACAGTTCCAGAAATAGGCTGTTCTATTTTTAGGAGTGGCATCAGATGGCGCCGCCACTGTACTCGTAGTGCGAAATGTTATGGGCAGCAGACCTTTTCTACAGTGAATTTTACATGTTTTTTTACACGGTTTTTTACATGTAAAAAACGTGAAATTTGCCGCGCTGCGCGCGGGGCATTTTTACTAAATTTACAATGTAAAATATGCCTTACATTGGCCCCAGCGGGGCCTTACAGTAAATTACATGCCGGGTGAGCAATTTTACCCAGCACTAGTGCGTAGCGCTGCGTCTCTACCATCAAAAAATGTTGATGGACTGCCATAAACTGCAGGATGGTGATGACCTAGATCTAAAAAATGCGCTCGCCGCTTTTCCTACGGCGGGTGTACAGCTCGTTGGGGCGCTGCTATATTGTCATATCAGCTTACTCATATCGTTTCGTCGCAAAAGAACACTACTATTTAACAGTAGAGATATGTACATTCCCAACCTAATATTACAGGTAAATAAAATTCTGAACTATGTTACAGTGTAACATGAGCTTGAGAGTCCAATGACTTGGTGAACAACCTACCAAAATTCAAACTTGAAGAAGAATGTGACGGAAGCGAAGGCGAGTCGAGTTCCGGCACAAGTGGATCAAACAAAAAGAACTGGTGTAAGTCTTAGATTGACCAAGGGAAAGCAATCTACGACAAAAGCTAACTACTTATACTAGAAAATGGAGGCTGTGTATCAGAGTCTTGGCAACGACTCGGGGAAATATCGCCGTGAGCAGATGCGAACGTCGATCCGTCACATCCGCCCTCCAGATCGTCGACAACGACGAGCTCAATATCTAGTCAGAAAATAAATAAATCATGTTCAAACTCAATTCAATGTCCGAAATGGTCTTCGAAAAATCAAAATCAAACCATTCGGGTCTCCTCGCCCTCCTCGACGACCATTTCGATGTCGAGGAAGGAAATCATGCGAATTTAGAAGTGTTCAAGTACTTCTGTGCTCTCCAAAAGAGCATCGCGATCATCATTCAGCGTGAAATCAACTGCGTGAGATGCAAAACCGGGAGGTTTTCCTTTCGAAACCATCGTGTTCAGTTCAGGACAGTTACGAGAAAGGTGTCCCTGTACACCACAGTTAAAGCATAAACCGGCGGCAAGGTATTCATTTCGTTTCTTAACCGAAAGTTGCTTGCCGCTGTCGCGAGATTTAGACGCAGTCGTAGAAGGTTCGGGTTCAACACTGGAAACCGAGATAACGCGCCCTCCAGTACGACGTTTCCCGTTCAAATCTGAGTCCAGTTTCTGGTCATCGGGCTTGAATCGAGTCTTACTCGATTCAGCCATATCAATTTCATCGTTGTCGTCGTCAACCTTGACGATAATTTCAGCGCTTTCAGCACCAGCAGTGACTTCAGCCCAAGAGGAGGTCTCCGGATCGAGTTTATCCCGGAACATTTCCTTGCGTATGTCGGCGTTGAGGCTCCGCCAGAACATTACAACCTTCTCCTGGTTGGCTTCAAGACCAATGGTATTGTAAATTCGTTCCCATTCAGCCTTGTGGATCAATACTGACTTGGTGCCTTGAAGGCAAGAGCGCAATCGAGTGCGTTGCTTCTCACGGAAATTCACAGGGAAACAAAAATTGAATAAACCCCAAAAGAATTCACTCAAAGTCCAAACATGCTCGTCATTCTCAACTTTACTGTTGTAGAATTCAAGTGCACGAGCCGTCAAGTAGTACGACAAGTAAAACACTCGTTGGTCGGTTGGAACTTTTCCGAGTTGAACATAATTCGATCCTTCCTTGACGAATCGATGGAATGCAATGGCATCCGGTGAGCCATCGTATTCTTGGAGGGATAGGCTTGAGAATCATTTTATCCTTCCTACGAGAATTCCGGCTCTTCTTAGAGGAACGGCGCTTGCGACGATGACGTGAGGGGTATGACCTCCCGGAACCTGAACCATCTGAGGACTCAGAGTCTGAGTTCGACGAATCAGAAGGTTCGGATGGGGTGGGTGAACCATCCACACGCTCGGCATTGCGCAGGGTGCGCTCAATGAAGCTGCCTGGCGCGACGCGCGCAGCAGTGGGCTCGGGACGGGATCCGCGAGCTCCGTGATCCGCACCGATCTGTCTATCAATGCTGTTTTTAACAGCAGTCTGTGCCCTGGTTAAGTTAACCTTGGGAGTTATCGTCCGAGAACGTTGCAAGCTGCTGATCTGCGCTTGCAGATCAGCAATCTTTTCATCTACACTCTGGCCAGAGTTAATTGAATCTTTCATCGGCTTGAGCAATGATCTCGGAGTTCGGGGTTCGGTCCGTTCAGAAGCCAATGTGATTGGCATTTGATCAAAGAACCCAGGTGGCGGTGAAAGCTGTTCTTCTTTGACAGCACGGCGAATTTCGGCGAAATTCTCAAGAGCGGTTCTTTGCGCGTCGATATCGCGCTCAGAGAAATCTTCCGAGAGGTTAGCTGCACCCCAGTTGCGAGGGTCAGCACCTTTACCTTTCTGGCGGGAGGTTCCAACACCAGAAGGTATGGCCGGACTGACAATAGTTTCAGGCACATTCACTGCCGATCTATCATCAATATCTATCAAGTTCGTGTTCTCATCAACGGGCGGGATCTCACGCGGGATAGTTACCCCGCGCCCCGACGCAGCAGCCAAAGCTTCCTGGGCCAAAGCTTGATGGCGGCGAGCAACACTCACAAGCTCGTCAACACTCATATTCTGAATCGCACGCGAGACGGTGGATGTGGAACGGGATATAAGATCATTTACTACGGTACGAGAACCCATAGTATTCTGACGACGTGGCGTTGCCATGTGAGACATAGCAACACCCTCGTCGAGCATCCCCCAATCTACGGCAGAGGTCAATACGGGCCCATAGAGCTCGGTATGCGTCGAGGGTATCGACGATGAGGTCTCGTTGCCCAGAGGCAACGGTTCGACGCCCGAAGGCGAAGCGGTCTCACCACCCGAAGGTGATGGGGTCTCGCTGCCCGAAGACAGCGGTGTATCTACACGAGGGGAAGGTCTTCCACCCGAGACCGCCTGACTGTATGAGAAGTCAGGGGAAACGGGGCGTGATTTTGTCGAGGAGGCACGACTCTCCGGTCGGGGAGTCCCAGAGCGCGGACTCGCGGTGTTGGCAGCACTAGCAGGTCTTCCAGTCGACGCAGGCAGTCCGGGGACGGCTTGGTGAGCGTGAGAGCGAAGCGGGTAACGAGCGCGGCCAGCAGGATCAGTCATCGGGGTCGGTGTCGAGCTCAGAGGGGTCAGAGAAGGTCGGGGGAAGGCGTAGTCAAGAGCGTCGACAGTCTAGAGACTTGGTTCAGTTCAAAAGATGTGACGGAAGCGAAGGCGAGTCGAGTTCCGGCACAAGTGGATCAAACAAAAAGAACTGGTGTAAGTCTTAGATTGACCAAGGGAAAGCAATCTACGACAAAAGCTAACTACTTATACTAGAAAGTGGAGGCTGTGTATCAGAGTCTTGGCAACGACTCGGGGAAATATCGCCGTGAGCAGATGCGAACGTCGATCCGTCACAAAGAACTTCTGGGTATACAATGTTCTTGGTGGCTGTTGTTGTGGCGTCTGGCTTGAAAAGAGCTTTGACGCGATGAACAGAGGTACACCGGGAAAGTACCACATGAAGCTGGCCATGCGCAAAAATATCTGGAATCGTAGCTGTGCAAAGACTTCAGGGTTTGCATTTGGGCTCTGTTGTTGCTGCTCCTTCATTGCCTCATATGCCGTTTCATAGATACGGATATAAGCATGGTGTTCTCGAAGAACATTGTCCACAATCCTCATTATGTTCGCATTCAGACCTTGATTATTATTGTGGGTCTGATTTGCCCGCAAACGTGCACGCGTAGCCTCCTCAGAGGAATAGAAATAGAGCTGAGCGTAAGATGGATCTTTTCCAACCTCTGGAATCAAAGAGCCCAGACGATGGTAGAGGGCACCCTGAATTTTGAACACGTATGGTGCGCGTGGGCCCAAAATTGAATTATCAACCTTCACTCGCAAAGACGCCAGGGCAAACGCCGCATTGTATGAGCGGATGTTTTGCTTGGAATGAGTGGAGTGTGGGCTCCTGCCATCATACAGCTGTGCCAGCTCATCTGGGGGTGCTTGAATGATAGGCAGCTTCACTTTCCCATCCAAACAGCAGGTGCCAAATTTAGGTGACAGTAGAGCACTTTGGCAAACGGTGAAAAATGATTTTTTTCTTCAGTTCCCGCCAACCAAATTTTGGTTGTGGAGCCGCAAAATAGTGCGCAGCCCACTGTAGTTTTTCACTAAACTCGCTTAGTTTTTCGAACTGAAATTTGATTTTCACCGTTTGCCAAAATGCTCTAGTATGGTAGACTTGCTCAGACGTTCAGCCTTCCAGTGGAGGGCTTTGCAGGATGGACATTGGAGATTCATTGGTCCAAGGTTGATAGGTGTGATATTTGCTTCAACTACGGGACGGTAATATTTCGGAAGTGCACGAATGCGCCCCGGCTTAAGTGGTGGATTATTTGGAGGAGGCGGAGGTGGTGGAGGCGGTGGAGGTGGAGGCGGCGGAGGGAGGTTATGGATTTGCCCCAGCTCACCTTGAGCTCACCCCCTCCCCGAACACATCACGTGAATTTCCTTTTTCGGTCACGATTGATGCCTTCGGCTCGTTTGAGGTAGAAAAATGCATAACAACCTCAGGCTACAATCAAGAACATGTGGATAATACTTTGGAGCCACTCAGTTCATAAATTCGCAAATGCTAGGATATGACGGAAATTGGTGTCTTGAACGTAGGAAGATTACGGATATATTTAAACCAGTTCCTGCACTCCTGTGGGAGCTCTTGTAGAGTGGATATCGATCATGATTGTCTGCGACGATGGATTGTCGGTGATCGTGTGTTCGATTTTGCTCGGGCGTAGCAAAATTTCCTTTTATGGAATTCCTTTTGTATATCTTGCCTTTTTTGAATATCATTCGCCAATCTCAGCGACGAAGAACTCTGGGCAGCCAACCGTTACCTCGGCTCCGCCCCCTCGGACGGCGGGAACACCAGAGTCCCAACCTTCACCAGACGCGACCCAACGACCAAGGCAATCATTGACATTGCCGCATCTAACGACAAGAAAGCGGAGTGGCTCAAGGAGGAGTTCTTTCCTCCTACCTCTGACGACTGCGCCGCCCCACCGGATATCGAGTATCCCCCTCCAGCATGGGAACACAAACCCCTCTCTGACGACATTCTCCGCCGTGCGCTTGACAAGATGAAACCATACAAAGGCACCTTCCCAGACTCTGCACCGAACTGCGTAATGCGAGAATTGGAAATCCGGTGCGTTGATCAGATATTGTGGACATCTTTCGAGTTTTGTGTGGTTTGTGCCAGCTGCATGCAAAAATAGTATGACGTTCAGTTTGTTGACAAGCCTCAGGAGCCTCAGACAAGGAATGTCACGGATCTTTTCATGTATGCTGTAGAGAATTGTCAGGGGTATATTTGAAGCGCGACACTTCAAAAAAATATCACGTGTCCGTGAAGGAGTGACCAAATTATCGGTTACTTTTTGTAACACCGAGTAGATACTATCAAGTTTCCAGCACCGGGGTCTGGGGTATATTTCCTTGATCTTTGAGCCTTCGAATGGAAATAAACCAAGGTCTCGACGCCAACGAAAGCGGTAAATCCGGCGTTGGTACGAGGTCAGAATGTAAAAATGATATATGTATATTATTTGGCTGTGCTTGTATTCCCGCTGTTTGAAACGACGACGGAAAACCTCGACTTGTTCCGCTTTGCGAAACTATCGCTCACAGAGAGAAGCCAACAAACTCTACCAGTGCAAAAAAAAAAATCAGAGATTTTCACGAAGCGCCCCATGTTGGAGAGAGGATACAATTTATTTCAAATTAAGTACATCACTGCGCAGAAACCTGAGGAAATACGATGTTTAGAGTACAGTTGGAGAGCGAGCGCTGTGGTAGAAGCGCCTTAATGCGATGCCGAGATGTTGCTCTCGAGAGAGCAACGTAGAGTTGTCCGTGAGTGAAGACTGGCATTCGAAGATCAAGGCCAACATATTTAACGGATTGTCCCTGGGCCTTGTTGATGGACATTGAGAAAGCAAGGCACACAGGGAACTGGAGACGCGAAAGGGTAAAGGAGAAATCATTTTTACCTCCAGAGGGTGTCAGCATAATTCGGGGGACAAAAGCTACCTCGCCATTGTGCTCCCCGCCTAAGATCTCAGCCTCCAAGACACGATCAGACATTTGTCGTATCACCAGTCGTGTTCCATTGCAAAGGCCAGATGAGGGTAATAAATTGCGAAGAAGAATGATGGGACAGCCGTTTTTGAGTGTCAGCTCCCCGGGAGGCAGCCCTGACGCAGACAAAGACCGTAGATATTCGGGGGGCATCGAATCATTTGCCATTGGTCCATCTGCGCCTGGCTCGGCGACAATTCTATCTGCGCTGGTGAATGTTCGGCTTTCACCCTGCATGCGATCCAAGATATCATCATTGAGGCCATCGACATCACCGTTGCGCGCAGCCAGGATTGTGCGCTCCATAAAGTACTGGGAAGGAGGAGTCGGTCCAGAGATAGCAGGGAATATTGAGTTGATGAGATCCTCGCTGTCTCGAGTGACAATATCGCATGGTAGCTCGAGATTCCCTTCAGCATCATTGTTCTGACCATGCCCAACCTCCAGCAGCCACTGCGCGAACTCTGTCTCATCCTGACCGGCGTCCAGTCGCATGTTCTGTGTCAGCAAGAGCAGCTTCGTAGATTGCCAGAGGTATGATCGAAATATTGAAGCATCTAAAATCTCCTCCGGCGTTCCTTTCGGTACGACTGGTAGAGTCTGCTTCGGGTCACCGCCCAACAACATGGTGATCCCACCGAATTGTCGATCGTTACCACAAAGGTCACGCAAGGTTCGGTCGACGGCTTCATGGCATTTACGGTACGCATTACGTTTCAGTCATACAGATTGGTACAGTACGCTTTCGGACCTCCCGTCATCGTCACCGTAACTGATGTGACGGGACTGGTATCTTTGTTCGTCGCAGTTTAACCTAGTTTAACTTTTATCAAGAGGTAGGCGGAACAAAAGTTTCTGACATCAACCTCCAAAAGTTTTGACATGCTGTGCATATGAGGAGGAGGGTCCGGACCACCGGACCGCTGCGGGAGGCCATTTTCCGTGGAACGGCCGAAGAAAAGCCATGCCTCGTCATCACAACTGCCTCACGCATCAAAAGATCAATCCCTTCGTTGTGCAGGTCTGAGAAGATAACAGATAATTCTGAAGAGACAAAACGACAGAGTGCATATAAAAATGGGAGGGTAGGCAAAATATTGGAGACATTCGAGGTTAAAGAGCTCTCATGAACAGAAGTTTTTGTTTCGCACCGTCAAAAGTGGTCCATCAGCGCCACCTTCCTAATTGAGATGCCCTGTCAATGAGGTCTGTGTGCGATCGGACATTGCCGCCTACCTCTTGACTTTTATTAACCGTTCTTTAACGAGATGGTCTCTCGGCAGTGCAGCATCTCCTTCTGGTAAGTTTAATTTTGTCGTGTTCTCTGGTTGGGTTCGCTCATTGGTTAACGTTGACTTTCGTTCATTTCACACAAGATACGCCTCCGCTTCGCTCCGGCACCCGCGGGGCATGGACATTGAACATAAATGGCGGACTCGCTTGAGTTCTACGTCCCTGTAACACTATCATTTTTCTCTATTATCTCGTGACCGTGTTTGTTTGACTTAGACGTACAGTGTTTTTCTGGCCTTGGCTTGGCCTGAAAGCCGGGGCTTTGGCCCGCTTTGAGCTGGCTTTGGCTTCCTCAAACCCCAGGCCGGGCCAAACCCCACGGCTTTGGCTTGGCCTGGCCCGGCTTTGGCTTAGGCCATGGCTTTCGGCTGCCGCTTCCGACCGCTTTCTGTGGATTGAAAAATAATGGAAAGTCCCTCTAAAAGTGGTATCAATAACGTGTAGAAGCTTATCTGACCTTTAGAACACCCAGCATACTCAGTTGTGAGTACCCTTCTTCTGTGTTGAGCATACACAGCTTGAAAATTTGTTGAAAATCAGTCCACACCGGCTTCCCCAGGGGGGTCCTTTGGGGGGTCCACAAAGCCATGGCTTTTTGGCTTGGCTTTGGCCTGCGATATCATCGAGCCGGGCCAAAAGCCGTCAAAAGCCAAAAGTGTGGCTTGGCTTTGGCCTTGGTACCAAAGCCAAAAAGCCAGGGCTTTTTGGCCTGAGGCCAAAGCCGGAGAAACACTAGCGTCACGTACCCTCCACTTCCCGCTCCGTACAGTACTTTGCGCTCATGTATGATCTCATTCCGCCTTGTCTTGATTCTTAGTCTACTTTAAATACTGTCTTGTACTTTATTTTACACTTTGGTGAATCTACTGTACTATTCCGACCGGTTGTTCACGTAACGGGTAACGGCCGGCCGTGAACTGAACAATTCTGGTCTCCGTAACGCATAACAGCGACTTTTTCGGCCCAAAAAGGCAAGGAAATGTCAAAATTTTCGCTCCGGCATTCGCCGGAACACCATATATGGTAATTTTCTCTTGATTGCCGGCCGGTGAACAATGTGTCCAGACACCCAGTGAACAACCGGTCGGAATAGTACAGTAGAACTTAAAACAGTCACTTTGTTCGCCACCAGCTCTCAACAAATCTTTCGTGTGCCGAAACCATTACTTAACGGTAATCTTTCGTCACATCTTTTTGACTCTTAACTAGTATCTTTGCTCTTCGTCGCCGCTTGCTCCGGTTACCTGTGATCTGATCAACCGCCGCTACCGACTTCGACGACGACTCTCTCACCAAAGCTTTTCTCTTGTCTCATCTCCTGTCTCAACTCTTGCTTCTTTTCTTGTACTCTCTCATCTCGACGCAATGGCTCAATTCACTCGTGGAAGCGGACGTTCTCCTTATGTTACTCGGGCTACTACTCGGAACAATCGTGTTACTGTCGAGGAATATGCGGAGGATAGTGAGTCTTCCACTTCTATTTCTTCTTCTTCGCTTGGTTCCGAGCATCGCGCTCCCGAGCAATCCGCTCCCAAGTCGGCTTTGGGTTCGCCCAAGTCGCGCAGCGTTACACCCGAGCTTTTGTTCAGCCGGGTTGTTTCTGCTTCACCACCCATTCGGGCGGTTAGTGCCCCACCTACACAGGTGGTGGAGGGAGCTTTTCCTTCTCAGGGAAGCTCCGGGCTGTTGCTTGTCCCGTTGCTTGACAGCAGCGTGGACTTTGGTATTCTCGACTTAGATGCAAGCAAAAATCGCGAGACCTGGACGCAGGTTAGTCGCCAGTCTTCCAAGTCTCACAAGGAAGACAAGAAGTCGGTTGGGGCCGAACTTAATCGTTTTACCTCCGCTTCTACGTCGCCAATTGAACGTGCGACGAAGGAAATGAGCTCCAAGGAGCTCAGGCAGATTGGCAAGCGCTACATGCGCATGGCCAAGGCTGCTGATAAGAGCCGTCGAGCTTCTCGTGTCTCCGACGAGGAACTCATTTCTCTCGCCTCTGATGATGAGGATAAAATTGCGAAAGTTAAATTGAACACATTTAACTCACCGCGCTTCACAGGTGCTCAGGCGCAATCCACTCCCGCACCGGTTCGGAAAGTTGAAGTCCGCTCGGCTTCGCCTCCTGAAAGCGAAATCTCCCGAGGCGAAGGGCCGTCTCAGCCGAAGGGTAAAGGATCGATCCTCGCAATTGGGGCGAGGTTGATTGGTCGGACCAGTTCTCTGAAGCTGAGTTTGAAGCTCAACGCGCCGCGTTCGCTAATTTTGAAGAGATTAATCGAATTAAAAAGGAGCCTATTTCTACTCCTTCTGATTTATTCCGGGATGTACCCGTGAATGTTGCACCATCGGATAGCTCTTCTACTACCGTTGTAATTAATAAACCTGAATATAACTCTCCTCCAATCGAATCTGTGTCTGGCCAGACCACTGCCTCGTTAACTGACGAGAAATTGAACCTTCAAAAGCGTTTGACAGTAACCATATGAAGTTTGATTAAACAATCCCTGTCTCGACAGTAGATCAGGTTAAGCCATCGTTTACTTAAACAGCCAGTAGGTGGCGCACCGGGAAGCCCTGCCAAGCTTGAACCTGTTTAACGAGGATTAAGCACGCCCCAAACCCCGCTGCGCTCGCTCCGCTCGCGACGTCTAGTACGATCTCAACATCTCGACATTGACCCCGTGATTTTCTGTCAAAAGTCACGCGACTGATGGCCTGGCCCTCTTTTCAAGTATAGGATCACGTGTCTCAGTTGCGGGAACATCTGCTGGACGCCTCGAAAGGTGTTACCACCGAAACTGACAAGGAATATAGACGGTGAGTGCGTTTTTGAAAAGGTTAGATGCAGCGCTGATATCTGCGTAGCTTAATGGACCAATGTGTAAAATTCTTGAAAGCAAATAAACTCATCAAAGAGGAGGATAAGTTTTTCAGCAAATCCCCTAGCGAACTGGCCCCGGTTTGCATTTGTTCTTGGATTATGCACGAGTTCGTATCATTGTAAACAATTGAATGTTCTGCTGACAGTAATTTAGATGTGATGAACTAGACATCGATGGAACGGAAAAGCACCATACCACCTTCCGCGCAAGTTATAATCATGCACAGAAAATGCGGGCAGCTATGACCTATGCAGTTGGACGTTTATATGGTCCAGGTTCCCTTCCCTGGCATGAAAGCGAGTCCACGGGGAGAATGGTTGGTAATCCTTCCGTTTCGGAAACTGTTGCGACGTATATATGACCACTGTTTGCGCCGGCGTAAGTTTGGTTTGTTCTTTACTTCTCTTTTCGAGCTTGTAGACTTATCTCTTCCAGGTACGAGTTGGAGAACCAGCAACAAGTGCTCGGGCAATCACACAGGTACCCAAAACTAACTGTTTTACCTGTTGCTTGTGGCTAATCGTAAATACAGGAGACCCTCCTCGAGCTTTACAAGTTCAATAACATACCGGAGATAGCCAAAGTCAAACAGTATACTGCAGGCTCACGGAAAGCTATCAAAGAACCACACGAGTGGGGAGGTGCACGCGCGCGCCGACTTTTGACTTTGGCCTATGTGCTAGCATTTCTCTGTCTTCTTCGCTTTGATGAAGTACTAAAGATTCAAATCCACGACATCGAGTGGGTTTCGGACACCTGCATTAAACTTACGCTGCCATTTCGCAAAACCAGTCAATTCGGCGGTAAGCAATAATGGGATCATTTCCATATCTGAATGCTCACGGGAATGCCAGGCGTCAAACCATTCTATCTACATTTATTCCCTCCCCACCTTGCTCATCTTTGTCCTATTCGTGCTGTTGCAAATTGGCTTGACGTGTCAGACATAGAAGACGGGTAAGTCGTCCCAAGAAAAGAAACACACCTTCCAGTCGAACCAATTTTTCTTGACACCATCCCACTGCGAAACTTTCCAATACTTATAAACACGTGGCCAGTATTTAACAGGAACAGGAACACCCTTAATCACAAGCGAAGATCTCTCAGCCCAGCCAGGAGATTCGTCGTCCCATTCTGACAGCAACGAGCCGATACCACGGTGGGCATAGCTGACGGCTGGCGGATCAGGCACATCCGACTCACTGAAAGCGAGGACCTTGCCACCCGAAAGAACCAAGCTGCGCGTTGGGGCGTTATCGGAGCGCGGCGGCAGCGAAGATGAAAAGGGAATGGAGGGAGGGGGGAGGGCGAGGACATGTGTACATCCTGATCCCCTGCCGGTTCATTGACAGCGGAGGGGACCTGGCAGGGAAAAAGTCCTGAGGTGGTGTTTCCTGCGATGCGGTAAAATACTTGTGAAACAGAGATGCACCGTCACTTACGAGCGGAGCGGCATGGTCGTCGTTGAGGCGGACCTGTCGGGGAGAATGGAAGGGAGCCGATGTCGACGAGGGAGCTGCTTGTTGCACGTAGAGGGAGTGGTTTATATTCAAAGCTTCGGGGTCATATGGATATTGTGCGAGGATCTTTTTGGCCTGAGGTTTCTAATTTGTTAGGTGGGACTGTGATAGAAGGCAGAGGAACGCACCCAAGGCTTGATTTTGGCCTTGTCCGCCGCGGTTCGTGTGTCCTTTGAGCGATCCGTGGCAGGGACCTGTGCTACCCGTACACCATTCGTACCGCTGAAAAGCGTCTCGCGCCGGGTGACTGACGCCTTGAACTTTGTTTTTCGTTCTCCACTAGCCTTGCGCGTGCCTTTATGGGTGTTCGTTGCGCCTGGAATCAATCTCAACTCAAATCCAATCAGTCGAAAGCTACGATTAATAAATTGAGCATACGCACCGGTCCCATTAAGCACGATCCTCACTAAATTCCTTCAAACAATTGACAAGCGCCGTTTTATTTCCTGTGTGTGGCAGCCGGAAGATCCTGCAGTGTTCACTGAGTTGCGAGTTCGTAAGTGTCGCCCTAATAAATTCAAAAGTCAGCCCAGATGGAAAGAGAGACGCAGAACCGAACTTACAATCGAATGTATTGTGTTGGGAACCCCGTTTCCGTGTCGTAGTCGCCAGGGAATGGAAGAGGCGGGTCGTTGTCATTTGAGAAATCCTTTGGCATAACGAAGGCGCCGAGAACTAGGACGAGAGCTTCAGAGAGAGGGAGTACGACGAGGAGGGCGCCGGCGACAAAAACGACCACAGTGAGGATGTCGAAGTGAAACCAGACAGGGGCGGCCGCGGCGCAGACGCCATTGGCGTCGCCCTCGATCGCGTCGAGGGCGAGCGGATACAGGACGGAGCTGTGAAACCACGCAAATCAGTTTGTTACGAAACCCGCCAGTCCTAAGCGAAGGGACGGTCCCACGCGATCGGCGGCAAACGCCGCGTGACGGGACTGTTATATCCCCGGAAGAAGGAAGATCCAAATCCGTATTCCTTTTCGATGATCAATCTTATGATCAATGATGACTGCGACATCTATTTCCAAACTCCGCTAGCTATCGCATTGCAGCCCTCAGGCAGCCTATACTCGTCATTCCCAAAAGTAACCGGAATCTTGCTTTTAGCACGCAGATGTTGTGACTTAGACCACTTTGAGCAACATAGATCTTCTTTATATGGTGTTTGCTACAACTTACATGATACGAGTCGGGCATCAAATTTATTCCAGCAAACATAGAGATCGATTTTCAAAATTCAGCCAATTCAGTGATTTTTGCGTTTTTCGGCAATAGGTCAGCAGTATTTCTGATCAGTGAGCATTTGAAAAATAGCTTTCTTGTCTTATGTGGCCGTGTATAACAGCTTAGGGCTTCACAGAAAGTTTTCATGCTTCAATAAGACCTGAAAAACAACGTACCACATTCTCACCATGAGTTATAAGTATAAAAAGAGGATCAAATATCAATGCCCAAAAATCACAGCACGTCAACGCAGCTCTGTGTGCAGTAGCATATAACTGGTTACCACCTACAGGGCAGCTTTGGCACCGTGGTGACTGAACTAGGTGTCAGGAAACATGCAATTTCTGGTTCCGGTTATCTTTGGTGATGACGAGTAAACTCATACATCTGAGCCTCGCTATACTCGACTCCTGCAGTCTCCTGATCGATGCCTCAGAACCACGTGTTGAACTTTTAGTGGCGGCCACTGCAAGCCACTGTAACTCACGCGCCTCCCAGGAGGAGCCAAGGTAGATAGATGTTCGACATGGGTTGCATCGAAAGTCAGATCAAATCTACACGCGAACGCTTCAAGGCAGAGCCCACACTCGCCGCATCCATCGCATCCACCAGGTCTCCCTGAAGGTTGCAAGCGCGCTTCCGCGATGTCTTTGCAGAAGAAGGATGATGTACCTCCGCACACCCTTCATCTGCCTCGGACAGTTTCGGGAAGATGTGCGGAGGCGCAGCCCACGTCGCTGGCGTGGGATGGAAGAGGAAGGGCTTCTCGTCCCTGATCGTTTCATCCTCTGCTCCATCAAGCGAGAACGAATCATCCTGGCCATGCACCGCTAGCCCACTTCCCAGCCCGAATCTCCTTGGCCACGAAGCTCACTGCGCCCGTCTCGTTATCATCCTCGGCGTGCATGGGCATGATACAGTGTCTGGGCGTGTTACCCTTCGCCTGCGCCTTGTCGATGATCTTCGTGGCATCGCTCGTCTCACCCTGCAGCGCCGCCTGGACCAGTGTTGCTCGCTCGCATATGGAGCAACGGCACTGGTAAAGCGGCGTGCAGGCTTCCCTCCATATCTACAGAAACAAATAATTTAATAAAAGCAACGATATCACGCGAAGAAAAAATAAATAAATAAATGACGTACAATGATGAGTACCTCCTTGCTATTCTGCGACAGATGATCAATTGACTGGGGGACATGTGGAATCTCGCGCAGCAGCTGTGGCCCATCGAACCATAGACCCACCTCCTCCCTCAACTGCTGCACCACTTCCGCAATGGTCATCCGAGCCGCACAAATCGCGGGGGGAAGAGGTTTTCTCCCCTGCACCTGTGTAATATGCTGAGGGGGGTTGCTACTGTTGGCAGCGCCAGTAAGCAGAGAAGCCTGGACCTCCACGGGGTCAATCGCATAGTCAATCACGAGGCGGCGGACGACGTTGCTGAAGACGGGTAGGAGGATAGAGCGCATCTGCTTCACGAACGCGTTATTTGCCTTCTCTGCAAGGCATTGGGTTGGTGGGGGCTGAGTGGGAGGCCCGGGGTGGCACTGTGATGCTGCGTCTATCCAGCCCACAGTGCCGATAGCTCGTACAGACCTCCGTTGCTGCAGAAGGGGCGCAACACGGCGCTGAAGGGTCGGAACACACAGACCAATGCACAGGGTGCACTGCAGGTACGTATGGATCGGCGTCAGCTGCGAGTACCGGTTAGAACAAGACACAAGTGAAAGAAAAAAACCAACCCAGCCGCACTCCGTCCTTCATTCTATTATGTACATCTGCCGGCGCAGCCCAAGCCCCATCCAATACCCTCGCCCTAGCCCAATCTGTCAACGCCATCTCCTTCACCGCCATATCCAGCGACTCATCCTCCTCATTCCCCAAGGGATCGTCATCGGACTCCGAACTGTCCTCGTCGTAGCATTCGTCCGGAATGGTGTTCGTTGCTCCCCGCGGACTAGACACAAGATCTGCACCTACACTCCCACTCCCGGCGAAGGCGGGGCCGCTTCCCGCCGCCGCCGCGTCGCCAACTGCCTGCCACCCCTCATATCCACACCCCACCACAACCGCTTGCGCAACGGCCCATTCCGCCCTCTTTAGCTCGTCCCTCGCAACCCTGACCGCGTCGTCCCTTGCCCGCTTTGCTAGATCCCCGTCTACCAAACACACACTGCAGTGCCTTGAGCCCCGCCGCGAGTTCACATCAATCGTATTCACATCTAAATCGGCAACCAAAAAAAATTAAAATTAAAAAATTAAAAAAAAGAGAGAGAGAGAGAGATCAACCGTTAGTAAAGGCTTATTTGTGAGAGTTAAGAGCGAACCTCCGCCAGCACTGGAAAAATGCTCGCCGCAGACCTTGACCATCCCAAGCCGCAGCGTATTGACGGTCCACCTCGCACTCCCCAACCCAGTGTTGGATTGTGGGAAATTGATGCGGCAGGGCAGGCAGGAGGTGTGCAAGATGGCGCGGAAGTGGTGGAAGGGGGTCGTGGCAACGAAGGATGAGGTAGCATTGCCAGAGGAAAAGGTGGCGGACCACGCAAAATGCGCACACGCGCCATACGGGTCAAAGCATTGGATCGCGTGTGTCCAAAATGGATGTTGCTCCACTGCGCGAAAATTTCGTTTCCTGTCGTCAGCAACTACGAAGGACACTCGGTATAGAGGACTCACGAGTGACTCCCCACCTCGTGCAAACACACATCAACGCCTCCCCCGCCTTCGCATCGCGAGCGGCAACGTAGATGAGGTATTCTGGATACGGGATATATCTATGTTTGTGTTCGGGGTTGGTGTAGAAGTCCCAAGTGGCGGGGAGTGGGCGGGTGGGGGCAGTGATGTTGAGATACCAAGTAGCTAATGATCTGGGACTCCGGCAGTCGGACACGCTAGAGTAGAAAGGCGGAAAACCCATAAAGCGGGGAGCGTACTGGATAGCCTCTGTAGGCAGCTCCGCCCAAGAACGGACAGTCTTCCCCTTGTACCCCGCAACCTTCGTCGTGAGCATGGCGAGCAGAAAATATTACATAATAAGTACTTGTCACACAAGTTGTTCTGGCTATGTAACACGTCACGTGACGTCGCGTTTGATCTTGCCACCCAACTGAGGCTTTTCTGTTGCTTTTCTGGAAGCCTCAGACTCTTTCCCCCACGCACTCTTGTACTATTTCGATCAATTCGTCTGTCACGCGTCCTCACGCGTCACACCCGATTTTCAGCGCTGTTCAGGCCACAACTGTAAATGGCAGCTTTGTATTTGTTTGTCCTCAATCAAATCCCTGTTCTGCATGTTCCGTCAGTTTCTGCCTTCCACAAGCATGCTGGAACTTAGCTCTGAGTGGTGAATACTGTACTATTCCGACCGGTTGTTCACTGGGTGTTACGCGTTAGCCTATTTGTTCACTGGAAACATTGTTCACCGGCCGGCAATCAAGACAAAATTACCATATATGGTGCTCCGGCGAATGCCGGAGCAAAAATTTTGACATTTTCTTGCCTTTTTGGGCCAAAAAAGTCGCTGTTATGCGTTACGGAGACCAAAATTGTTCAGTTCACAGACGGGCGTTACCCGTTATGTGAACAACCGGTCGGAATAGTACAGTATACTTATAAACTTTCCGGTATCATGAACATGCAATAATATTGCAGAAATATCTCATAGCTTCGGTCACACCGGCAGTGGTGATCATGTTGGAAGAGCTTATCTTGCGGCTTCCTGACCGCATACTTATGCTATGTTAAGTTATGATGCAGGGATGAAGTGCGTTGTTTGCACCGTTTGGGCAATATCCGCTCAATAAGGAAGTACCTCCGTATTTTCAGAGCTTCGTCTTGTAGCTCACTCTATGGACTCCCTCTTGTACCCTAATCTACGCATAATACTCAACATGGAACACATTCGCTCGTTCAGACGACCTCGCACCCTCAAAATTCAGTGCAATGGATGGAGGACATATGTACAGTACATCTTGTGCACAACTGCAAAGTCATCCAACTGCGGCGAAGATGTGTCAAGCTTAATGATTCTCTCCGGACATGGTACTTAATAATGAATAACGCGAGGGGACGTGAGTTGGTTGCAAAGTGAGCGCGTCTCGGACGTACTTCCTTTTTGAGTGGATATTTCTAAAACGGGAAGCCGTCATCCATGCCGGCCTGTTCATCATTGATGGATGTCGCTCCTCAGCTTGACCCCCCGACAAATCCAAGACTTTATATACGTTTGAACGACTATCTTCAAAAGAGTATACAAAGTCTTGTTACGAGACTATATAAAACCATCCAAAATTACGAGTAATGCTCACAATTTAGGTCGCGCTCTACATGGGGCCTGTCCTCGGCCGCGCGCGCACCCATCCAATCTTGCATAAGAAGAAATGAGTGAGGGTTCGACTGCTGCCCAGCCTCGAAAGCGCGGTTGGAAGAGAGCAAGCAGCAGCCATCGACGTCACAAACTCATGCCTTGCTGCCTTGCTCCTGCTCCATCCTTTTGCCGCGTCTCCCCCCGTGTCCTTGCTTCTTCTTTCACTCGACTCTCCCTTCAAATTGACGAGCTCTGGCGATGCCCCCCAAACTCGCTGATATCTGGGGCCCATTCCATCGTAGTGATAACAAACCTAATGGCAGTCACCACCGAGCAACCCACTGGCGCTGTATCAATGCTGAACGGCCCTCTACTGCCCCAATTGACATTGATCTCGAGGATGGCGACTGGGAATTAATGGCGAAAGAGCAATGGTGGTGCGCAATTATGCACCCAGATTGATCTTGAATTGACCTTTCCTCAGCTCTGGAATCAGCATTGAGTAACAAGAAGTCTGTCAATGTGGAAAAGGGTGCGATGGCTGGACATCCTCGACGATGTGAATACGCTACAGCCGAGGAGAAGGCTCTGGCCGTCCGTTTCGCGCCGACAAAGAAGGAGAAGCAAGAGTTGGAAAAGAAGCGCAAGCAGGGAGGCCGTGAGGAGGCTGATGTCAATGCGGATGACGAGGGTGCAGGAGGCCCGGGAGGGCGGAAGAAGAGGAAGCTCGTCAAAGCAGTTGAGACGTCCTTCTCACAATCAAAATTGCAGGTGTACAGAGGGCTCGACATAGCATTCAGCGAGGATCACACACAGGCAATCGCTCAGCAAACGCTTCGCGCCACTCAGTCCGCAAATTTGTCGGAGCGGTGGACGTCGGATCCGGAGGTCATGAAGCTCTTCATGATGTTTCGTTCGTTCAAGCTCAGGTGCCTCCTACGACACGCTACATGTGAGTATTTCTCTCCGCCTCTACTTTCCCTCATCTAATAAGCTTTATTTGTAGGCTGACGATCCAATTCCGTTTTGGGAGATGCTTCAAGTCAATAAAGCAGTTCTCCCCCTCGCCAAGTTTGCTCAACAGCTGCTCCACCTTGTTGTAAACCAGGCGGGGCAGGAGCGGTGGTTCTCCGATTTCTCAAATAAGAAGAGCAAGAAGCGCAATCGATTGAGCCTCAAAAAAATGGCCCAAGTCCAACAGGCGAAGCTTTGTCTGTTCGTTTAGTTTTGAATACTGTATACTTTCGACCAAAGGTTCAGGTGACGGGTGACGGGGAACCGTGAACTGAACAATTTTGAAGGTGGTGACGGGTGACACGGACTTTTTTCGTCTAAAAAAGGGCAAAAAACGTCAAAAATTGCGGGCCGGCTGTCGCCGGCCTACCATGTATGATAATTTGCGGTGCTGTGAACTATTTGTTCAGTGAACAATGAAGGTGACGGGTGACACCCCGTGAACCTTTGGTCGAAAGTATACAGTACAACGCTTAGTCGAGTGCCTCATAGGTTACGCGCTTCATTCGTCAAGAACAGAAGGCCGAAGGCCTCACAGATGAGCGCACGAAACGTAAAAATCACGAAGATTCCCGTGTCCAACAATTGCTCACGCGGTACGCCGAGCGATACTAACCTGAGCCATACGAGCCACCAGATGGCTTTGGGCGTGTGCGCAGCATATGGCTCCTAATTCTTGGACGTTTACAGTGGCTGCAGAAAACAATGCAACAAGGCTTTTCGAGTCATTGACGTGGTCTCTGGGCTCAAACAAAGTGCAGGACATGAAATCTGAGTGAAATGAGCGAACGACCCAATTACCATATATGGTAATCGAGCCACAGTGAATTTTTTCATGTGTTTTTTTACAGCGCACGTTTCGGCGGTGAACCCTACAGAAAAATAAGCATCATAGGATGAAAGTACTTGTCAGGGGAACTCCCTCTTTTGGCACTACACAGCCACCTATGACGCAGGCCTCCTGCAGATTTCCCACTTTCCTGTCAAATCCCCAAAGCCCTATGTCATCGTGGAGTAAGGCATGTGACTTGGCCCGGGATCATTGCCGACTGCTCCGAGCTTGTGGGAATTAGTTACTATATGTTTACTGCACCTAGCGTGGGAATCCTCAGCCTTTCTTCTCTTCGGGTTCTCCCTCGCTAGGTGCGCTTGATGTATTCTTAGTAGCTTCTTAATTAACTTCGGATTCTCCCTCGCTAGACCCTCGAGATATCTCGGGTCCTAAAGGTTGCCCTTACAGTACTCTTAAAGACGATCTCAGTCATATCTGACTTTACTTAGTTTGCTGCCGATTTGAGCCCGTAATAGTTGCTGTAAGATGGCCATTTTGGCCTAAAAATGCCAGATTTATTCAAAAATTGACCAAAATGACCATCTTCAAGCAGCCATTGCGGGTCCAAAACTGTAGGAATCTAGGTAAAGTAACATATGACTGAGGTCGTATTTGCGAGTACTTTAGACCTATGAAGACCGTTTCTCGGTGGGGTGTAGCACTGAAAAGTGCCCTGTTCATAAATCCCTTAAAAAATTCATTACACTCGAATTACTATATATGGTCATGGGGTAAGTTGCCATTTCACCCGTATTCCATGTCCAGAACTTTGTTTGCGTCAAAAGACACACTGAATGCCCCAGAACCGCTTGGTGCAGTTTTAATGGCGGCCACTGTAAGCATCATATTACCTATATTGTATGCAACATATCCGCACAGTGTGTAGTAGCTGTCATGGGCTTCCCCAAATCACCATTAATTTATGGCATCAACAACAGTTTCTCTGCTTGAGTGGTCTCTCCCTCACTGTCTGGGTATTGCCTGTCATGAAGGTCCGCAGTTCATCACCGGGCTTTATCTAGATAAGCACAGATGGTTTTGATGTACTGTACCAATCTGTATGACTGAAACGTAACGCGTAACGGAGGCCCGTTTCTGCTTACCAATCACCCAAATAAGGCAGGTCACCTTCCATAAAAGGGTGATTGGTAAGCGGTTTCAGCGGTTTCAGCCTGTAACGGTCCATTTTGCGTTTCAGTCATACAGATTGGTACAGTAGTTGTGAACAGAATGCCCAAGATCAGCCATTGGAGCCATCAGCTGCGCACACGCCAAAAGCCACCAGATGGCTCGTATGGCTTTTGCGCAACCTCTCTACTGATGACAGCGAGAATGAAGGCGGGAGACGATCGGCGGTTATTCGAACTTCCTGTCATGGATCACAGACATCTTGGTGCACGGATGTCTCGGCTCCAAGTCTACGATCGTGAGTCTTGAATATTGTTCCTATGTCTATCTTTTATCCCTTGACTCTACATTCCATTCTCTCCTCATCATTCCTATCCTGAGACCCTACATAGTTTCCTATGTCATTTATCCCTGTCTCAGAGACTCCCTACCATGTATAAAAAGTCGTAGATACTTCCGTTGAATATCATCTTACATTCAACCCACTTTTGTGTGCAAACACTTCTATTCAACAATCTATTCTCAAGTAACTAGTAAAGCTTGACGCTACTAGTCTACTTCTCTGCTGGAGAAATACAGTAAAGCGGAACGCTACTGTATTTTGGCATCACCCTTCGCTTGCGGATTTCCACGACGAACTCGAGGATCGACCGTATCTTTAACATTGGTGGACACATTGGGAAATCCGCTAAGCATTTATCCCTTTGATACACTTCGCCACTCACCTTCAACCATCCTTCATCATGACGAACAACAAGAAGAAGAATAAGAAGGGAAGGCACGGCTCTGTTCAGAACACGCCGGACAATTCAGCAGATCACGCTGCTGATAATCCTGTCGCTACATCCACGATTGTTCATCCAAACGAGAGTTCCGGACCACCGCAGGATCCTGTTCCAACTCAGTTCCCGTTTGATCCCGGTACACAGGGTTCACTCCCGCCACCTCGTTCACCCTCGCTTCTATCGTCTCCCTCGAGACGTTTCTCTCCGGTACTTAAATCGGTTGAAGACGAGAGCTTCGCAATCCCTGAGTTCACGGGATATGCTGGAGGCTACGCCCATTAATCCGTTGACGAACACGCGCCAATTGTTCATAGACACCTGGAACTTCCTAGCTTCCTTTCCCTCTCTACCATCGTTCGTGAACACCCGGAATATGCTCCCCGTCATGCTCATGCTCTTGAGATTGGAGCCTTATCGTTTGCGAAACAATTCCTCAAGGATCCATCTGAACTCTCGGTTCAACATGCAGAGGTTTTCAATGGAGCATTGCAGGCCTTGTTGGAAGCACTTACTGAGGTTGAATGCACGGATTTGCGGGACAACGGAGGACAGGTCTATCGTCTTCGACGCGACACATTTTAGATGCTTTTGAAGCAGCTCGAAGATCTTCGAAAGTGCGCATCAGAAGCGTTTCAAGTTTGGGGCCAAAGCTTGCCTTCCATGCCAACCTGGGGGCGCGCGGAAGATCCTTTCGCTTGGTACGCAGCGAACGAATTCGAAATTCTGGGCATTTCATATCGAGCTGAGGTTGAAGCCTTTCTTGCGGCATTGACTCAGTGCTTTGATTTTGGAATGAACAAAATTCGGGCCTTCAGCGAATCAGCTGAGAATAGCTTCCGCCAGTATCCGAGTCGTCAATTCTTGGTGAATACCAGACGTTCGTTGCCGTCGGTGGAACGCTCCCCTACTTCATTCTCACCTACCCCTCGTCTCCGCCGAATTTCACCATCGCCTCCTCCGGTTACAGCCAGTGGAAATAGCGAGGACAAGCGCGATTTGGAGCAGGACAACCTCGGACATCTTGATGAGCCAAAAATCAAGAAAGAGCACAAGAGGGACATAAAAACGTGCAAAGGCAATTCTCGTCGCGCTAATGTTGAAGAGGTCTCAGAGGTCTCGATGAAGATGCTCCTCAGATTCGCAGGCACTCTGTACGCCGCACAAAGATGGAGGAGGTCCCCGATGAATACGATCTTGGCTATGAAACAGCCGTTGAAGACGCAAAATTCATACCTGTCTCAATTCCAGATTCCGATTTGGTTTTTGGAAAAGCTCGCGCAACCCCGCCTACACATTTTCACGCTGCATTTGCGCCTATGCCCTTCGAGCCTAAACAAAACACTAGTCAAAATTCACCGGCATTGCGGGATACAACTCGTAGTACACCCCCGCGTTTTACGAGCTTGGGAATTCAAGTGCCGGGGTATCCGCGTCAATCGCAGAGAGTTTCGGCACCGCGAACCACTACAATCCTTGGGCAGGAAGGTCCCAGTGACTCGGATGGCTCAGACTCGTCTGATTCTGACGACAAAGGCGACCGTCGGCGCGGCCAACAGAGTTCCAACCGTGGGAACACTGGAGGGGGTCCGCCGAACAAACCACCGCCGAGTCGTGCAGCCGCGGGCGATCCAGGTGACCCGGATGATACTTAGTTCCAGTGACTCCAGTGACGAGGATAGAAGAGATTCTCGCGCACGGCACTTGAAATCATCGAAGAAGGACGACAATAAATCGAAGGACGACAGCAATGAAAGCCGATACTTTGACCTCCGGTTGAAAGACGCAGACATTCCAAAGTGGGATGGGGATCCGGACAAACTGCTGCGATGGATTCAGGAAATCAATCTATTTGCAGAAGGAGGCAAACGCGCCTTCAAACAACTAGGCCTTATCATTCCACGGGCATTAACTGGTCCCGCAAAGAGCTGGTACTTCAGTCTTGGCGACAAATATCAGCAAGAAATTCGGCAAGACTGGGGAGCCATGCGTCGAGGGATTGCGAATTTCTTCCTTACCAGCAAATGGCTTGAAAAGACTCGCGCTAAGGCACTGCGCGCGAAATTCCGAGAGCACGGATTTGCAAAGGAAAAACCCACCGATTATTTCATTCGCAAACGCGAATTGCTCAGTTCGGTCTACACGCTCAGCGACTCTGATGTAATTTCTGAAGTCATGAACGGGGCTCCTCGCAATTGGTGCACCGTGCTTGACACACAGAAATACAAGAAAGTTGTCGAGTTTCACGCCGCGCTCGCATTCCACGAAGATACACTGTTGGAATTAGCGCTGGACTGGATGGAAACAGAAGTTGAACATACTGTTGAGTTCTGATCCTCACAACCGTAGACTGGGGGGGCTATGTCATGGATCACAGACATCTTGGTGCACGGATGTCTCGGCTCCAAGTCTACGATCGTGAGTCTTGAATATTGTTCCTATGTCTATCTTTTATCCCTTGACTCTACATTCCATTCTCTCCTCATCATTCCTATCCTGAGACCCTACCTAGTTTCCTATGTCATTTATCCCTGTCTCAGAGACTCCCTACCATGTATAAAAAGTCGTAGATACTTCCGTTGAATATCATCTTACATTCAACCCACTTTTGTGTGCAAACACTTCTATTCAACAATCTATTCTCAAGTAACTAGTAAAGCTTGACGCTACTAGTCTACTTCTCTGCTGGAGAAATACAGTAAAGCGGAACGCTACTGTATTTTGGCATCACCCTTCGCTTGCGGATTTCCACGACGAACTCGAGGATCGACCGTATCTTTAACACTTCCACTGCATGGAGAAGACAAGTTGCAGAGTGGCAGGCAGAGACACGGGAGCTCGACGCTGCGGTCTCTGACCCCGAGGAGGATGATGATGATGAAGAGCTCCCACCAAGTGTACTTCTGGCATGGGTCTGCGCGCTAGGTCGCTGCGCCCTGTGCTACTTCCATCATGCTATCTCGATCTTCGGCTATAATTCCACCGGCCAATTATGCAACCTATCCAATCCTATTCTTCTCCCCTACTCAGTCCTGCAATCATCATGCTCTACCTCATTCCTATCTCCCTTCATCATTCAGCCCAACACCTCCCACCCATTCGACTTTCTCCTGGATGCGAATCTCGGCCTCCATGTTCTCCCGCTTCTCAACAACACCCATATTTCCTCCCAAAATTTTTCTCTTCCTTCCGAAACATACAAACACGGAGGGTTAATTTTTCATCGTGCAGATCCTGCTGATGCTGCTCCGCCTCCCGGAGCTGCCTTCGCATGGACTACAAGAAGAAAAAGTGGGGGGCTGTAGGGGATGTATATGGAGTGCGTACCCTAGAGTCTATGCAAAGCATAGACTCAGAGGCTGCTGGAGCATTAGCTCTATAGCGCCAGGGATGCACTCAACATACCCTGCAGGCCAGACGGGAGCAACACAGGCTGGCCTGATAGCTACAGGTCACCGCCTTGAGGAAGGCCTGGAGCGCTGCTAGGGTGATACTGTGAATGCAGTACAGAGCCTATGATTAGACGCTACGCCTCCATAGCTCTGCTAGTCCCCCCAGCGTGCATATCCTGAGTCAGGGACTCATAGCTAGCACAGCGTTAGCAGAGCCTAGCGCCTGGGATGCACATTAGCTCATACTGCAGGCCAGACGAGAGCAACGGAGGCTGGCCCAAGGATCTTTGTGGAACACAGATCCGGAGCTTAGCCAGGGTGCACTGCAGGTGCAGTCCAGAGTCTACAGATCATCTTACTGTAGCTCTGCTAGTCCGCCCTGGCTGCCAGCTGAGGATAGGCATCTGGACTTCATTGCAGATGCCATTGCGGTAGCCAATAATGCAGAGCATCACTGCCGCATTCTCCAATAAAGCTGGCCAACTTTTTTTTTCTTTCCTCCTCCTTGATGGAATCTCTACATCCTACTCGTCATCACCAAAAGTAACCGGAACCAGAAATTGCATGTTTCCTGACACCTAGTTCAGTCACCACGGTGCCAAAGCTGCCCTGTAGGTGGTAACCAGTTATATGCTACTGCACACAGAGCTGCGTTGACGTGCTGTGATTTTTGGGCATTGATATTTGATCCTCTTTTTATACTTATAACTCATGGTGAGAATGTGGTACGTTGTTTTTCAGGTCTTATTGAAGCATGAAAACTTTCTGTGAAGCCCTGAGCTGTTATACACGGCCACATAAGACAAGAAAGCTATTTTTCAAATGCTCACTGATCAGAAATACTGCTGACCTATTGCCGAAAAACGCAAAAATCACTGAATTGGCTGAATTTTGAAAATCGATCTCTATGTTTGCTGGAATAAATTTGATGCCCGACTCGTATCATGTAAGTTGTAGCAAACACCATATAAAGAAGATCTATGTTGCTCAAAGTGGTCTAAGTCACAACATCTGCGTGCTAAAAGCAAGATTCCGGTTACTTTTGGGAATGACGAGTAGGGATGAATTTGGGGGGCCATTGTGATGCTATCTTGGGATGAGCATACTCAATTTCTGCTTCATAGCAGGCACTAACCGTTTGGGGGGCACTGTGACGGGTCTATATAATATTTACTTACTTAAACGCTTGTTACCGCCTATACAGTCGAAGCTGCCGTAACCCATAGGCCTCGGTCGAGCCAAAAAGGTATGGGGTATGGCAGAGTTATGGGTTTTCACAGCCAAAAGTCGGTCAAAGTCCCCCAAAAATGTATGGGTTAAGGCCGATTATGGGTTATGAGAGCTATGGGTTATGAGGAGTATGGGTTACGAGAGGTTCGACTGTATCCAGATACCGTCGGAGTTTCAAATGCGGGCCGACTTCCGCACACAGCCTCTCGCACCTGCCTCTCCAACAACCTCGACCAGCTCAGTGAAGACTCCGGACGAATGATTGCTCCCTTTCAGAGTATTCTGTCGCCTCAAAGCTCTCAAAAAACCGTCAACGTCTCGCTCGGCGCGCGCCTTCAATTCGCGTCAGGCCATGCCGACTTCCAAAGTTCTCAACCTCTCGACAACCCTCGACGCGTCTTCTCGCCTCTCGACCCTTCCACCATACGCCTCGACCTTGCGATATTGTATTTTGATCAAACTCACTCCGTCCCGCCCTCTTACCCGCTGCCGCCGCTCAATCAATTTTTTATTCTGCTTCCTCAATTCCTTTTCCACCTATGCCCCACCCGCGTCAGAACCGGGTCTCAAATCACAAAGCGCCGCCTTGTATATATCGAACGGGTGAGTATCTTTGGTCGTGATTGGCGTGACAACTGTGTAGCGAGCGGGACTTGTCCTTGACTTTGCTTGCTTGTTCTGAATGTTCAGTACTGACTTTATATATGCCGTGGCCGTCGCCTGAGGTGCGTTCTTGGCTGAGTTCACGGGGACATGTTCTAAATTTGATGTTTTGCTAGAAAATGAAGAAAACTACAGGTGTGCTCTATTACGGCAATTTACTTCACTTTCATCATTGCACTTTCCCTCAGGCATATATACACCTAGATTCTGGATAGGAAGCTTATATGGAGGCATATTTACTTTCTGGGCAAAAAAAACTGTGTAAAATGCTTCTACTGTGCCTTCGTACTGATCTCTGGCTCCGTTCTGTGACCTCCGTGACGCAATAGTCACGCACTTGTTCAACCACTTTCTGCATTACGCCGGCGAGTTTCGGGCGATTTCAAACGCCGAATATCATCCCATCTGTGTATTGAAGTATCCCCAATACCAGTTTCGGCCGCAGAGACACGAGAAAGAGCACAAGAATGATTACATAATAAGGTTTTAGGCGGTGACCTTAAAAATGGACTAATGACCATAGGGAAGACGACAGTGGAGAAAGTGTGATGATTCACATCCGGAGCTTTGGTGATAAGCAATACAAGCCAGAAGTGAGACAGTGGTGAGAGTCCAAGGACGGAGACGTCCTGGAGGGCATCCGGAAGCAATAAGCTCAGACGCAGAGAGAGCGGTTGATCACAACAGGAGGTCTCAAGTCCCGTGCAATAGGAGAGCAGTAATATAGTATTGGACGGGAAATTTGTAAATGTCTTCCTCCAAATATTTAACCCAACGCGTCATCCAGGTGAAGGAATCACACGCGGGTAGGTCGGGTTGTGAACAGATTTTGAACTTCCCACCGGTTCGCGTTCAGTAAAAGCCAGATCGATCCAAATGAGCAGGGTATACTTCGAAGATCAGCTTCCTTGTTAGTTTTATTGACGCGTTTCTGCCATCCCTTCCGATTCGTCAGTTGTAACTCGAAATATGGTGTGTTGAATGCTTTGGAGTCTTCCAATCCGAACGTGAGATGTTTGCGTTGTAGCTTGATGAGCTCGAAGCAGCTATATGATTGTTATTGAAAACAGGTGCGGCAAATTGGATTGGAATATGGTACCGCGACCAAATAATCCACGAAGTCGACGCAAAACATTTGAACGCCAAATGCTTCGTTTTCAGGTTTTTCTCCTCTACTGTGCTCGACTTTTCTTCGTATCTCGACGCCGGGCATGTTTCATCCGACCAAGCGAACATCCGGGACATAAATTCCTCAGACATGGCGAGGGAGTGCTTGCGGTCACCGCCATCCATTCCGCATTTGTTTTTGATGGCCACCATTGTATCTTGGACCTTCGCAGAGTCGATGGGATTACCCACCCAAGCGACGGTTGTTGGATTGAAGTGCCATTTGCCTCGATATTTGTCTCCGTCGCTGAATCTGTGCTCAAACGACTGCAGGAAACAAACGGAGAGGCAAGACTCACCGCATCTTCCACATTAGCTTGAATGCAGCGTGAATCGTATCTGCTGTGCCGATTTTACGACCCTGGCCATAGATCTTGTATACCAGGTAAAGGGAGACTATCTCCGGCGAGTGCACACTCGGCGTCGAAAGCGCGTCTATACGCAGGATCATCGAATTTAAATGAAGACTCGCCATCTGACTTCGAGTGGAGCTCTGGAGTGTCTGGGGCTATCTGATCTACATCCTCCTCAAACTCACTCTCTTCATCGCTGCCCTCCGAGCCCGAATCCTCGTCTGTTTACTTGTTTTTTCCCTTCTTTTCCTTCCCTTTTCCTTCCGCTTTGTCCCCTTTCCGGATTGAGCAAGAAGACGGCGTTTGTGACCCTTCGTGATCGTATACGGTGTCTTGGGTTTTGAAGTCGGTTTTTTAGGAGTCTTCGGCATCGCCCAGAGTCGTGTTTGAGGTACAGTCTGAGTGGATGAATGTTAGGAGATATTGTTGATACTTGTTAGGTTTACACGCTTGAAGACTTGATGTGATCGCACACTGAAGGCCGCAACAGTTGAATTGCACTCAGTGAAGCTAAGATACATTCTGTAAGAATGATTCTGTAAGCCACCAGGAATTACAGGGAGCAAGGAAATCAAACAAAGAGTGCACATACCTGAAATTACAGAAGTTTTCATCATTTCCAGGGCCAACAGAGGTCGGAATAAATTGCTGGATGTAATTACGAGAACAAGTGTCGAATCGAGCCCCGTAGAGGTAAACATAGCACCGGTGATTGTTTCACTGAGTAATTGAAGCAGCACAGAGATCCTGAGGTGCTAGATCTCAAAGACACATTGAATCGTCGCTAGAAATGCTGGAATCGGGGGTCTAACTCTGTTGGGCAAGGCGGATGTGCCTACACGAAGCTCAGAGTTGAAGGCTGAACAACTCGAGATATAGATGCTGAGGAGCCCCCAATGTTGTTGTAGAACGAAGCGCGAGTTAGATCGTGGGTTCTACTGCAGCATTCCTTGGTACAGAGGTCCAGGGAGAGCGGGAGTGGTGAAGGGTGGTGAGGTGGCGAGGTGATTTCCTTTTTAGGACATTACCTCACAGTGACCAGCCGAAGGGCAAAGGCCTTAAAAGCTATAGCCCTATAGGTGGGCTATAATGAGGCCTATAGCCTTTAAAGAGGGCTATACTTAAAGTCACATGTCCTTGCTCCAATTAACAGAGGCAGTCAGAGGGCTGAATGTGGTTCAGGTGCTGAACAGCGGTTCATTTCGTTTGAATATCAATTTTTGCTGAGTTCTCAAACATTTTTCTTCCCAAAAAAAATGTGGCTCGAGACGTTGTCCAAGCGCTAACACGTGACATTTATGGGCCTTCAAAGCCCTATAGCTATAGGCCCTTGCCCTTAAGAAGGGCTATAGGGTCCGCCGACCCACTTTTAAGGCCTATAGGACGGTCACTGCTAATACCTCACACCTTCTCAAGTTCTCTGTCGCATCGCCGCAACGCGTTGGTGTTCAACCAATTCATAAGGTAGGCCGCAAGGACGATCCGCTCACATCACGTGGTGTGACTTTATCGTGACTCGTCCGTTACTTGTGGTTACTCTTGCTCAGTTTCCGTCGTATTTCACTACGCTTGCTCGCGTGCGCCGTTAGAGTATGGGAAATAACATTACAGTATAGAATGCAATTGGGATGATGATATAATTTTTTTCTGAATGTCAACGTGCCGCCAATTGCTGTATCACCGCAATTACCCGTGCTGTTGCCTCCCGGTCGGCCTTCTCCTTGGCCATCGCAGCCTCCAGCTCAATCATCAACGACTCAGGAAGGACACGATGTCCGTGGTATTTCTTTCCAGCCCATGCCGCCCATTTCCCATCAAGTTCACGATGATACGCATCCATGAACCGCCTTGTGGGAGCTGACATCCGAGGTAGACGTTTTTCGCAACGCGACGCGTTTTTTGAGTCTTCTTGGGCCGCCCAATACTCCCTGAACGCGTCCGACGCGTCAAACTACTGTGAAAAAAGGTGGGAGATAGCGCACATTTTCTTTCCCATTTGCTGCTTTCCACTTGCGCTTGAGAGTCTTGGTGGTGTTAGAGAATGCGTTGGGCGAGTGCCTGTTGAGGTTGGCGAGGTTCCTAAGCTTCTTCAGAGGCATCCCGACGCGGGGGCGGGCAGACAATGGGCGAAACGGCCAATCTGGGCAGTATCCGGCTAATGGCCGTGATGATTGTCATGTTTTCGGAAATCGGTCCGCACAGAGTTGTTCTATTTAGTATTATCTACGATTCTGTGGGATCATATTTCTTAATATGGCCTACTATCGGCGGCCATTAAGATTTCTGCAAAAGTAACGCTTCTGTCACGTTTGAGCACGTCCTTGCGCTTAATTAATAATTCCACTTTCTGAAGCTGCCCAGCTTTTTGGACCTTTGCCAGGCTCGAAACAATCCCGGAATGAATTTATTAGGTGAAGTATGGTGGGGGACGTGACTTCGTGACAAACTTTTACGGTGAACATTGTGACGCTAATAACTCGTGTGACAGTCACCCAAATTTCTTGATATTGCATAAATGGCTTCCTTTTGAAGAGTAGAAGAGATTGTATGGAGCAGATTTACTCCCCATTGACTTTCGTGATTTTGACCACAAATTTGGCCATCCTAAAGGGGAAATTAATCCGAAATGGCTCTGCCGGGGGCAATTTGATGGCCCATCAATACCCAATATGCCCCCAAAGAGTAGTGATTTGAGTATTGGGTCCAAAACAAACTTATAAGAGCTACTGGAAATCTCAAAAGCTCTCCCAAGTTTTACCTCAACGGTACTTCCCCCCCTTGAAAACCTGTTTCTCCGGCAAAAATTTGGCCATTTCCCATCAAAAAGTTCCTACGGTCCAAAATTTTGGAAAACACCCACTCTTGGGTATTTCGAGTTGATCTGGCCAGGTTTCAGGTCAAAATTCCAAAAATTCCGGTCTGACATGAAGTCACGTCCCCCACCATAAGTGAAATGGCGGGGCGTATTATAGGGCATTGTTTTTTGATCCAGTTTGTAAACCGGTTTATAAACACTGGTTTATAAACCGGTTTTTTGCACGCTCGGCCAGTTTCATCGGTTTTTAATTCTTGAAGCTGACGTAAGGTGAGAGAAACTCTGCTCATTTTGAGGAAGTAAAGGAGACTAACCGGGTGATGATATTCAAGGGGGGAGATCATACTCTTCCTATCGCTAATTCATGCACCCATTTGCTCATAGATCGTCTGCAAGAATTAATATTCGGGGGGTAGATGGTTTCCTAATTTGGAACAATACGGTAGCCTGCTCTGAATTGACAGTGAAACACTTCGGATTCATGGTAGAGTGTTGGTAGAGTGTTAATTGAGGAGCCCTGAGGAGATTTTGGCGAAAATTCGCGTTGAAAACCTTGATTTTGCGAAATTTTAGGGTTCGGTTTATAAACAGGTTTATAAACGGCCTGTTTGGAAACCGAATTTAAAAAACCGTTTATTAATGGTCCGGGAATTAAAAACAAGGCCCTAGGGCGTAAGTAGCATAAGCACTTACGCTGCGTAAATTTACTGTAAAGATCGTAAAAATCGTAAATCGGCCCTCGCTTAGGTGGTCCAGGGCCTGCCAAAGGCGGTAAATCAATCGGTCTCGGTTAGATACTGATGCTAACGTACTTTCCGTGGATTTACGCCAATTTACGCGTCGTTTTCCATTCGACCACCTTTATACAAAAGCAACCGCATCAGGGACCCGATAACCTGGTCAGAGGTCGGAAAAGTGGGTTTCATGGGCACGTTCGGGGAATCCGGTCAGAGAACTCAACCCTTAGCATTTTGTATTGACGGTAAAAGATGAAGGAAGAACAAATTTTAGAAATCATTCATTTTTTTCGAGAATCCGAGGGCACGCGCCGCCGCAGAGCGCGACCCGAAGCATAAAACTATTGTGATGCAGAACTTGGATGAAGCAAAACGGTGCAGCCATTCTCGAGATATCGCGCTTGCAATTTTGCCAAAATTGCCGTAAAATAGCCAAAAATGGTAAAAACAGGCAAAAGTGGCCAACTTCAGAGCATGATATCTCATCAACGGTTGCACCGTTTGACTTCATTCAAGTTGCAGAATCACTCAGTTCTGACGGCGCTACAAGACAGTCTAAACCATCATCCGAACAAAAAAAGTCCCGCCGACTTACAAAATTGAGGTTTTGAGCTAGAAGATTGTTTGGCCATTTTCGGCCAAACATCAATTATTTTTGATCTCGGTGATGGTCTGATCAGTAATTTGTTGCAGGTGTAGTTTACATACACCCAGCACCCAGAATTATGGAAAAACATACAAAGACGGCCGAGATCGGCCAAAGAACCGACCGTCCATGACTTTTTCTCACTACGAGACTCGAGTAGGTATTACATTTACAGCTGTTCCGGAAAATAATGAGACTTGCCGTTTTTTTCCCGCGAGCGTTCCCAAAACGGAAGTCACCGCCATTTTAGTTCATTTTCATAGTGGGAGACCTTCTGAGGACATTTTGAGGCCTTGAAAGATTGAAGAGGTTTCACAGGGAGATTTTGGCCGCTCTGCTTACCCTTTAGATGCTCTCGCTGAAAGCCTTTCGTTAAAGCGACCATTTCTGATCAATTCCGTTTTGGTAGGTCCGACGTACGTCCGATTATCTCCGACTTCCTCTCTCTCTCGACATTTACGCATCGTACGAGGGCACAATTTGGGCTGGATGCATAGGATAATCCTACCGAAACACATTTGTATCCTTACTTAGGTCAAAAAATTGAGTTGTGCTCCCTAAAGAACTCAAATGAACTAAAATGGCGGTGACTTCCGTTTTGGGAACGCTCCCGGGAAAAAAACGGCAAGTCTCATTATTTTCCGGAACGTAATCTGAGGCTCACAATATTTTTTATCAATGTGATTGATCAAGAGAGATAAAAAAAGGTAAGGGATCAGGTTCCGATTTCACCCGGGTCGTCCACTTTTCGCAGACGGCTGCCGAATCATTGCCGAATCTCATCGAGTCAATCAAATATGCAAATGCGTCTCAAACATGGGTGAGTAAGATAATCAAGGGCAAGTCTTCTAGTATAAAAATGGGGGGGTGGCCAAAATTTCAGCGTTATCGGTCCCAGCTATAAGGTACAGCAAGAAGTCGAATGGTCGAACCAGGAAAAGCTGGTCGGCTTTATCGGATTGCCTGATTTGGGGGGGTTGTCAAAGAGCCCTGTGTCTGATCGGCCATGATCGCTCACCTCTTGGCCCTAGGGGACCCCCCTCCCCCTCGTCCAAATTAGGAAATTTCTTATCATGGAAGCCCCTTGGTCCACGGACGCTATGCATTATGAGATGTTCAACTGTACATTTATAGAGCTACCCATCACCACCTGCTATGTCGTTGTGTCTGCTGTGAGTCACAGTCGCCAGGTCAGTGAGGAGAATCTAATAACTTGAAGGGATCTTCCCCAACCTGTTTATTTTGGATCAATGACGTACCCCCCCCTCCCCTCCGGGTCGCTCGACTTTTGGAGCCCTGTGTCATGGACTTTATGATCGCTCACCTCTTGCCTCGGGCTCGAAAGAAAAAGTTTTATATGAATTTTGGATTTGATTTTTTACGCTTGTTTCAGCGGTTAGGATGAATCCCCAGTGAATGTGTAACAAATTCTAGTGCCCACAAGCAATGGAATCACTGTAAGGCCGGAACGCGAGTTATTGATATTTGATTGTATTTACCCTCGGTGATCAAGGCATACACGTTGCATACACGGCAATTTTTGCACCACTGGGATGCGAGCCAGTCTGGGTTAGGGTGGCGGGAAATAGCTCTGGCGCCTGGTTAACCGAGGTAATTTACCAAAGCCTTCTCGTACGGGCCTATTTGACCTAATTTACTGGGCTGATTTACCCAAATTTCCCACGGCTCTTTTCGCTGCAAGAACCAACTAAAAATTCAAAAAATTTCCCAATTACCGCTGCTATTGAGGTCAGAAAGGGATAAGAAACTCAGCAAGCGCATGAGCACTATATTTTGTCGAGGGTCCGACCGCATCTCCTAAATGATGTCAGGGTGGGAAGAAAATTCGACAGAATCATTGAGAAATCGGACAAAAATGGCCGAAATTGACAGAATATTGCATGTCGTGAACCAATTGTGCTCTTCCTTTCAAGAAAAACCCCGGCTAAGGCTGCCAAAGGAGGTGGATTTAGCCCTCCAGATCACGGTAAATTAGCCCTATTTTACCGGCCATTTTTGCGCCTCCGAAAAGTTGGGTAAATTAGCAGGTAATTTACCTGGTAAATTTGCAGATGTAAATTTCGGAGACCTATTTCCCGCCACCCTAGTCTGGGTATGCCTCTCATTTCTTACATGTACAGCGCTCACTTCTTGTCAGTTCCACTCTGAATGTGTCGACGCTGATGGTCTTGCTGATGTCCGGGAGTCATATACTGTACTATTTCGACCGTAACTTCAACGAAGCTGGAATTCTTTGCAGTGTTGGCAATTAAGGGTTAAAACCCGGCCCCAGGGACCTTTAAGGGTTCATAAGCCTTAAGACTTACGCTGAGGTTATGGGGTTAAGACCTTAATTTCCTTTTTGGGAAACATTTTCGCGCGCCTCAGGAAAGCGGATTTTACGGCGTAAAAATGTTGTTTAAGGTGCATAAATTCGTCGTCATCACATTCAACCGCCCCGTCTTCGAGACGAGCATCCTCTTCGGCATCTGCGAGTGCCTCCATCAGCTCCGCCTCTGCATTGATCTCCTTCTCTGCAAACTTCCGCACCGGCTTCTTCGCGCCACCAAATAGACCATCAACGAAAGATTGTCCACCGTGCTGCCAATCTCGAATGTGCGGGTGTTCTGCAGCAATTCCTTCTCATGCTGGATGCAACCCTTGCAGTAGGTAGCCCAGTGGCTGCTGTTGAATTTAGGCCTTCCATGAAGCTTGAGGAAGTGCGTCCACATTGGGCTGGACGTCGATATCGAAAGAAAAGAGATTAGGTCGGCAATCAAATGGCTGCAGGCGCCGGGCAGCCGGCTGAGCCGGTCCGGGCATTTAAGGCTTATGAGCTGGGCAGCCGTTGCTCTAAGGGTTATGATAAGGCCTGAATAACCCTTAACGCAATTAAGGCCTTATCCCTTACGGCCAACACTGATTCTTTGCCAATTCCCTTGCCAATACATTCTCCTTCAATTCTCCGCAATCTGGAATGGAACGGAATCGCTTCCGAAAAGTTCACAGTTCTTTCTTACTCAATATACGGTCCATCTCTCGTCGACCTTTTTAACTGTCAACACATCAAGAAAACTGCTCGCGGATGATCATTGATACAATGAAGGCGAAAGATGTCCGATCGAAGAGGAAAGTGATGCCACAGCTGAGTAAAATAGTGTGCTTTTTGCCTTCCTATCTCTCACAAATTCTCACTATACAGAACTTGATGGGTCTGGGACTTTTCGTGTTACGCCCCAGGTACGTGAACACTTGCTCTGCTTCTTCTCTCTTTTGCTCTTTCTCCCCTGTTTCTCTGTGGACATCTTGCCCTCAGAAATTACAACAAGAATTCCGCTGGAATTTTCTCTGTCTCAATCTATTTTTCTTTACGCACTCTTCTACTTAATGCGTGGCAATCTTTGTAGTCCAGAACTGTATCGTGTTAATATATATATATATTCTGTTCAAGAATGCTGAGTTCTTACCCAGTGCATTTGGAAAAAAAACCAGAGACACGCTTCACTGACAGCGTGTTGATTGATCGCGTCTGAGAAAGGGAATTCCCTAATTGAGAAGGGTGGGGGGGGGGTCCGAAAAAAAAAAAAAACTTCGACCCTTAGTGTAGATTTCGCGGATCGGTTCCCCCTTGCCGTGGACCAGGACTGTAACGAATCGGCACGTTACAGCGGTCACGTGGCCGAACTGGGGTAACTTGGACCCAGAAACGGACGTGAGAGGAAGGGACAGATAGTCTAACGGTTATGCGGGTGCGACTCCCGCATGTTCCATTTTCGCCTGTTGTTACATTTGGTGGAACATCAGTGAGTCGTGTTCGACTCCCGCAGCTGGCATAAGTTTGCCGAGCTTCCGCAGAACCTCGGCAGGAGGGCGGATGTAACGAATCGGCACGTTATAGCGGTCACGTGGCCGAACTGGGGTAACTTGGACCCAGAAATTTAAACGGACGTGAGACGAAGGAACAGATAGTCTAACGGTTATGCGCGTGCGACTCCCGCATGTTCCATTTTCGCCTGTTGTTACATGGACCTCCAAGCGCTATGCATTATGAGCAATACTTATGCATTCCTGCATACTGTCACACCGGGTGACATATGTGACATTGTCACGAATTTACTATATATGGAAGTGCGGCAGATGCCGGATTGTCCACCAGTTGTTTTTTTTTTTTTTTTTTTTGAGCGTTGGGTCGTTAACCTAAACAATTCTTAGTCTGCAGAAGCATTCACTGCATTCCGGGCCTTGGTAGCCGAAGTCAGTTTACGTCAGGCTACCTTCGGCTACCTCGGGCTACACCGTAGCCGAGCTTCGCCGACGCCGAGTTGACGAAATTTCACCTACGTCAGCCTACCTCCGTTATACGTCCGTCTACTTGAAGCTCGTATTTTGCGCTTTAATCACACAGACACCTCTTCTTTTCTCATATTCTTGAACTACAGCCCTCAACTATCAATTTCTAACACCGCTAGGCCTTCTCCAGCAAAATTTGAACGAAATTACGCGCTCGTTCCAAATATAGTCGAGATATTGATGAAGTTGACGTTAATCGGCCAAATCGGACCTGCCAACCGGAAAATTTTCACTTTCTGCTTCACAACGTTGACCTGGGGGCCCTAGTACACCATTTCAAGGCCAAAGAAGCGCAGAAAGAATAGCACAACGGCGCAGAGAGGGTGATTATACTGTAATTTCGTCTACCTCCGTCTCCATGAGTAGACGAAGTCTTCGTCTACGACCCCTCGGAATGCAGTGATTCCAAGTTGTCCGCTTTGTTTACTGGTGGTTGGACCAGAAAATGCCGGTGAATGTCCGGGAGGAAATGCCATTACGCACGATTTCAACCAGTGTGGGACTCCAGCGGTAGGTGATCATCCTATTCCTACTTTCCTGGGCTGTATACCCACTAAAACCCCCCCTTGTATATGTCCAGTTATCCGGCAATGAGTCCTTGAGTAAACCACTCCAGGTTTGGAGTACCAATTTCTTGTTCATTGCAAGTCGACCAAATTTTCGCTTGTCGGTAAGTATTCGGTCCCGCTCCAGCGCCGAATTGATAGCCGCAAGCCATTTGTTGTGAATCTCTGCCTCGGATGTAATTTTGTTTGGGTTTTTTATCACCCGATCTACTCGCAACCTCCAAATCAAGTGCCAAGAAACCGAGATCAATATAGCGAACAGTCTGCTTTTATGTGGTAAAACGGAACCTTTTCTCGATTTAAATCTGACAAGATTGCAGCCAAGTATCAAACCCCAATTGAGGGTTGGCCAGCTTGAGTCCGCATATTTTCTTTCCCAAAGATTCTGTGCCAGGGCCAAATTAGTTGCTGACCGGAATCCTTACAGTCTAAGGCAATATGTTCGAGGGACTCGGTCACGCCGCAACCCCCGACAATTAGCCATAGGATGCTGGCTATTCAAATGGAACCAGAAATCTCCGACTCGGAAAGTTTCATGTACGCATTTCCAGAAAAATTCTCTCGAAACCCAGCGCAAAGTAGAGGATCTGATAGACCTCCAGATCGATTCGTCCGATGGCGTATATTCGCAGATTTCTTCTACTGAGGAACGAATGCGATCGAGATTCACAAAAGTCGATTTACGAAGTGGCTTGGGATGTAGACCACGGATTATTTGGTGAAGGTACTTACGTTGAGTTCCATGTTGTAGCTGAATCCCTGGGTTTGCAAACATAATGTAAACCCGGCTGCCGGTTTACATCCGATCACATGCTTACATACGCTAGTCTATCTTGTCCTTACCTGTCGTCGTCTACCGCTCGCTCGCTCGCTCGCTCGTCAATATACCGTGGTCCTATTGACTCGCTGTGTGATTCTGTTTTAGTGACTGTGTGTCTGGCCGACACCTTTACACTTTTTTTTTCAATTCCCTCCACGGACCATCTGATTCGCTCTCGCTCTCAATCTGGCCGAGTCGGGATCCCAACGCGCTAACACACGCACTGCTGTGGCATCCAGTGGACAGTCCCTTCATCCACCCCTCGTTACTCCATCTCGCCGTCAACGAACACCCTCTGCTGATCCCGCTGCTGACGCCACGTCATCAGCAGCATCGTCATCAACTTCCCGCGACCCGCCACCTCAGCTTCGTCGAGCTCCGTCGTCTCCTGTGCCTCCAGTGGTACCCAAGCCTGCTGTCCGCCGCTCCGCACCTACGATGTCCAAACTAGAGTTCCCCAAGCTTACCGAGGAGCCAAGTCCCACCGTGATTCACAGCTGGCTTGGCCGTTGCGAAGATACTCTTGAAACTTGGCAGGCTATGAACCCGGATAAAGAGATTGCGGCGCGAACTGTTATTACGCTTGCTGGGCTGAAAATGGAAGGAGGGTCTACTGCGACGTGGTGGAACGAGAATCGCGAGACGTTAAAAGACTGCAAAACGTGGGCTGAGTTTGCCAAGGAAGTCAAGGATCGGTTTGTCCCCTCGAATTGGTGCATGCTCGCCCTTGCTGCCTTCTATTCCATTCAGCAGGGCTCTTCTTCCTTCTCCGAATTCAGTAAAGCTCTCCAGGAAGCTCGGAACGCGCTTGCCAGTGCGGGTCAAGGTTGGGTTATCAGCGACATTGTCCTGAAGAATCACCTTCTGTTCTTCTCCCATCCCATCCTCCGCCTACGCGTTGTCGGACAACAGACGCTGCCGTTCACGACTATGAAGGTCGACACCCTCATCGCCACGATGTCGTCGACGTGGGATAGTCTGCTTGCGGAAGGCGTCATCAAGGCTCCTCGTGCGACCCCTGCTCCTGCACCGCTTGTCATTCCCTCCGTTCGCGCTGTTCCTTCGTCCTCATCGCTCCCAACGCCGACTTCTGCATCTGCTCCTTCTACGTTCGTCCCTTTGACCCATGCCGAAAAAGAGACTCTTCGCGCTGCCGGTGGATGCTATCATTGTCGGAAAACTCCTGCGAGTCCAGGTTGGGTCAAGCATCGTAGCGACAACTGCCCTGGCGATTCCGCACTCGGTATACCTCCTCGCTCGTCACCAGGTGTTGTCGCTGCGGTTGGTCCTGCGGGATTTTCGTCCACGTATGAAGAAGGGTATCGACCGGTCGCTGTGGTAATGCCGGCCTATGACCCCGAGGACGACAGCTACTCGTACTCTTATTCCTCCGAGGACGACGACGAAAGCATCGGCGACATTGGTGACCGCAGCGACTGATCCCTTGGTTCCTATATTATGACTCCCTTTAGTATCGCCTTCTTCTTTCTGGCCGTCCTCTCATTCTTCCTTGTTCGGATTCTACCACGACCCCAAAGGCAACCTGGTTTCACCCATCGAGGCGTCGCAGTTCTGCCCTGGAAGTGTCCAGTACTATCTTAGCTTGGCAGTTGATATCTTCTTGGTACTTCTACTTTTTCTTGGACGATACTCTGTGTTTCAAAGACGGGGAGGGTGTAAACCCGGCTGCCGGTTTACATCCGATCACATGCTTACATACGCTAGTCTATCTTGTCCTTACCTGTCGTCGTCTACCGCTCGCTCGCTCGCTCGTCAATATACCGTGGTCCTATTGACTCGCTGTGTGATTCTGTTTTAGTGACTGTGTGTCTGGCCGACACCTTTACACATAATATCCGTTTGTGTATCAATCTCCGTGGGTTTAATCGAGTCGAATGGAGCCGCAGGCATTACGGAAAGTTTATTCGGCCAGTTCTCTCATTCAAAGCGGCCATCACGGCCTTGATAATCTTGAAGTTTGGTTCGAGCATGGCATTTTCGAAACGTGCCCTTAACTGACTCGCTTCCCCGAGTCAGCCAACTCCCACGTAACCAACCTCTTGCAATCAACTGCCTTTCCATCTTCCCCGCCCCTCATGATTTCACGGTTGGCCTCCTTTTTTTGGTTGATGTGCGTTTGTTAAACCCTGCAAACTCAGGTACCAGGCAATGCAGGAGAGCGCCTGACCACTCCACCGTCGCAGCCGTCGTTGATCCGCCATCGCTCCAATGTCTTCCGCTGAGTACAGTGCTACGTCTGTTGATCATCCACGAACGCGGAGTGCGCCCGCGCCAACAGCCTCCTCCTTCCTCTGACGCACATCCACCCATCACACCTATGCTAGTTGAGCCTACCCCTCCTCCCTCCATTGAATCTCCAGTTGTGGAGCTCGAGGTGGGCGTCGAGACACTCTCCCTGGATGTTGTAGAGTCTTGGAGGGCAAGCGTTGCTGAAGAAGTGGAGCCAGCGGCTTTATCGGATGCAATTTTACACATCCATGGACAATCGGTCGCCGCTGTCTCCAATTGCGTCCTCGAGCTCATCAAGTTCCTCGACCTGCCCAATACCCTTCAAACTTCCTTCAAGATGGAGGACGAAGAGCTAATCATTCGTTGCGAAACCGACGGAGTCACATTAGGGTCCTTCTTGAAACCGTATCGAAACATTCTCGTGTATGTTGCATTTACTCTTCCTGATGATATCTTGCTTCCTGATTCCCCATGTATTAGTGGCGTTCGCCAGAATACGTCTAGACGCGCCATCACCCAAGGTGTTGGCCCCGAGCGCGCCGCGTTGCGACTTGGACCGCTCTCATGACTCAGAAGCACCATTACTGGCAACAAGTCCCCCTCTTCCTCCATGTTTCGCCCCGTATTTTCCCCGAGCGGAGTGCGAATCCAGGAGCGTATTGATACTATTGATACTTTTCGCTCTTATACCATATTTCTCGCTCTTCACAGTGTTCACTGCTTCCTTCTCCAGCACGGCTTGCATCCCATCAGCATCTGGCTTTTGCTGTCGTTCATTCACGGCAAGGACGCCCTTCTCATCCCAAAGCGTGTTCTCCAATACATGGATCCCGGTGTCGCTGCCATTCTTACCCCGTGGTACGATTTCCTCGTAGACTCCCCTGTCCCCCCCGTCTCCGATCCCACGCACCCGATTCGTTTGTTCATCTTCGAACATTGGATTCCTTCCATTCAGGTCTGTTATCCCGTTCTTTTTCTGCATCGTGTTCTGATGATTCGTTTTTAGCCTAACCTCATCTCGAACAATCGCACCCCAGAAGTACATAACAACTGGGTAATCACCGCATTCTCTATCATCCTGCTCGGGCATCCCCATCCGTGGGATCATCCAGAATATCTGGCGCTTGAGGTGGGATTTAACAAGGCTTTCGGACGTCTGACGTTTAATGAGGAAAGTACTTCACGTTGTCTTATTCTGTAACCCAACACTTACACTGTTCTCAAACAGAGCTTACGTTCTCTCAAAGCCTCTGCCTTCCTGGTGACCATCCACGACCGTCGTGTTCATCGTGTCGAGGAGGTCGCTGATCATCTCAGTTATTATGTCGACTCCCGGCACTCGGACCTCACAACACCGTATTTTATGAGGCTATTCAGGCTTCGAGTTGACGAATACCTCCGCGGCAGTGGGCATCCTGTGGAGCTTCGAGACCAAATCAAAGCTTTCGGGATCTCCGACGAGGAGTTCATTGCGACCGTTTGCTTCGGGCAAATCTTCTTCTGCGGTGTGGTACCGACTCCGACATGCGACCCACTGCTGATAGCTGGCGGCTTTCGGTGCGTGTCTTGATCTTTCCTTCTTCGATATCGCATTCACTCCCTTCTAATAGTTCACCTTTCGCGGGCGAAGCAGATCGGTGAGTGATTCCCCAGACTACTTTCGCAGTCACTAACGACGCTGTAATCACAGAATCTGAACGTGTCAGCACCGCTTGCATTTCATGCATGCTTCTATAGTGTTGAGGTTGACCTTAATCACCATTTGCGCGAACTTCTTTTAGGTACAGCAGTTGGAGTAGGGACAGTTTCGTCCAAGTTTACGCTGAGCAAATGGTCGACCCTGACCACAACCTAGCGTAGTTACAGCCGTTTTGGAAACAATATACGGGCTTCGGTTGAGTGGTGCTCGTTCGTTTCTGCTTACCGTTGTTGACGATTCTGTCATCGGCAAAGCCGGGAGCACAACTTTGTGGGGCGTTGCCGTACCACATCAAGTGCCGCTGGTCTCTTGTTTTCGCCCTTTCTCGCAAGTCATGGCCCTGTCGAGCTCTGGGCAAGTAGCAGCTGAGTCTTGATCCTCAGTTCTGTTAACCCCCTCTTTTTTCCTGGTGTTCTTTGGGTGGCGGAAGCGAAAATCAGATTCGGCTGAAGTGGAGCTGGTGACGGGAAGCAAAACAAAGGTAAGCACAAACGAATGAGCACTTGATCAAAACCCGTATATTGTTTCCAAAACGGCTGTAGACCGATCACCATTCTGTACAATCGTGTACTCTGGTGGTTACTTCGGCTACGCTACGCGGGGGTCACCAGCGAGGTAACCAGAGCGGGGTGGTTACCCTAAGTATACTCTATATATAAGGGTGCCGGATTGGGGTGACGTCTATCTTAGTTCATGACGGATTTGTAGGAGAGGGAGATGCCGGCGTGCGCGAAGACCTCAATCTCGCGTTTTGCAGCCCCGGAACCGAGCAAGAACAGCGCGATGACAGCCTGGAAGTTGTTGTTGGCCTTCTGAGATCGTAACAGGCTCGTCATTGCACAGACCGTCGTGAAGACCTGTTCCCGATTTGGATATTCAATTACTCGTTTCGTACAAAATTTATCTCTTACCAAACTTCGATCTCTTCGCTTCGACTCGCCTTTATCGTCCGTCGCAGTTGAGACGGCAGCAAGGATGCTCCACAGCGTTGGCGCAGCTGTTCTCAGCTTGTCTGCTAGGCCCTTCATGTCGAAAGATGACAACAACTCAGAGACCTTTGCACCACTTTCACGCGTCAAGAGTTCCTGAATAATCTTCCCCTCGCGCGCAACCAAATCTGCAATTTGCTGGGTGGCGAACAGATCACCTTTTCCCCGGAGCACGCTCTGCGACCTTCTGCATCACGGAGGCGCCGTGAGCTCGAAAAAAAACGAGAGAAAACAGCGGTGATATGCGGATCGTCCTCGTTGATAGAAAACATGGCGTCAAGAATTTCTTGGAGTGGGGTACCATCCTGCATAGCGCCCTTAACAAAGCTGTGGACAGTATTCTGGAGTTTTTGCTTTTGTTTTGCCTTGAATTCCTGCTGCATCTCTGCCAACGCTCTCTCGACTGCTTCTGCCTCCTGTCGTGCTTTTCGAAGCTTAGCTGCTCGCCACTCTGGTTGCTTCTGCAGATCTCGTGCTCCACGAGGGCTACGGTGAGGAGCAGAAACACGCGGGCGTCCTCCATACAGCTTGACTGGACTGGGAATGAATGGAGAGGTCAATGGACCATCTGGAGAATTGCCGGGAGGAGTTGTAGGAAACTTTGCAGAAATCACCATAAGAAGGAAGACTAGAGATCCCCCGGGTCAAAAATCTGAAAATAGCCTGTTTGCGATGCAGCCATTGAATGGCTAATGGCTAATGGCGAAATAAGTGTCCAGATTCCGGCGTATTGACAAAAGATACCTCCGGTTCGAGTATCCAAATTTCATTCCAGGCAGCTCTTCTTGACTTCTACATGAAAGTTTAGCCCATCAAAGTTTCCTAATGCGGAAATCGGTAGCCATTCAGTGGCTCCAATGGCTCTTCGCAAACCCTCTAATCCACAAAATCTTTTTTTCTTCCACGGATTTCGCGCTTTCGGTCCGGGCCGAGCCATAGCCGGTGGCTGTAAGATCCCATCAACGCATCAAATGTCTGCCGCACCGCTGAACTTTGACCAAATCTCAACCAAAACCAGGAGATCTCTGCTACAGATGTTTGCTAGGGTCTGAAGTGAGCTACTGACCAACTTCAGGCTATAATCCGATGGCCCTTTTTCGGAAACCTGAAGTTAGGTACACACACTTTTGAAAATTTGCGCAAAAAATTTCGCGCTTTTCTCACCCTAGACTAGGGTTACTCCGTTTTCTCTGAAATGAAAATTTTGCCTATAAACCCACCCCAAGTTCCTGCTAAATCTCAAGTTTCAAGAATTTTGTCCAAAATTCCGGCTTGATATGAAGTTCTGTCTGCTATCATACTTAGTAACCTATGCAGTCGCTGTGTGACTGCACTGCGGCGCTCCGGAGTTCGACTCCAGCTGGCAGCAGTCCAATTTATTTGTGCCTCGGTGGATGATGTTTTGCCGTGATTTTCTTAACGAAACATCATGAAAAAAAAAAACATCATGAACAGCCCCATAATCATCATAAAAATCATGACCCCGAGTCATGATGTTTTGTTATGAATTTCCGGTATCCTATCTATCCTACAGTGGCGGCAAAATCTGATGTCACCCCCAAAAAAGGAAATTCTCATGAATTTCACCTGTTTTCTTCTCTTTTCTGTGGTCGAACCTTTCAGAGTGCATTCAACATACATTTGAAACACATGCGCCTTTTTCCATCTTAGGATACCTCGAAAATTGACACTTTTTAGGCAAGACTTTCCAACCATCTTTGGCCCAGTTCTCCTCAATGAATGGACCTATCTTTCTCAATCGTGCTTCCACAGGCAGTCTATTGCCGTGCCAATGGATCTGTGCCATTGTCGCCCCCAGACGGCGATGGCCAGGGCAGATTAGAGTCGGTTTGATGAAAATTTCCTTTTTTGGGGGTGGCATCAGATTTTGCCGCCACTGTCCTATACATGAAAACACAAGGATCAGCTCACGTGAAAAGTAACGTGACTTTGACACGAAACCACGGGACCATGTCGAGATGTCGCTGCCGGCTGTCGAGATGTTGCTCCCGGTTCCCACGAACCTTCCCGACGGCGCCGCGCACCGCGAGTGCAGCGAGCGGTAGTGCGGCGCCGAGGGCACGCAATCCAGCAAGAAAAAAACACGCGGGGTTTGGGGCGGAGCCCCGAGAAGCTGTGCACCAGCCGTAGGAGCGCAGCGAGCCGGCCCTGCCGAAGGCGGGGTGCTTAAGCTTGTACTTGAAAAGAGGGCCAGGCCATCAGTCGCGTGACTTTTGACACAAAATCACGGGGTTTTGTCAACATCCTACAACACAACCGGCTGTCGAGATGTTGAAACTCACAAGCGGTCCCCGGCGCCGCGCGCCGGCGAGTGCAGCGAGCGGCAGTGCGGCGCCGCGGGCAAGGAATCCAGCAAAAAAAATCCAGGCGGGGTTTGGGGCGGAGGCGAGCCGGCCCTGCCGAAGGCGGGGTGCTTAAGCTTGTGTACAGCTCCGGACAATCAAAGTCAACAATTTAATTTTCGGTCGAACCGCTATTTTCTGGACTTAGCTGAGTCCAGAAACGGGTTCAGCACCCCAGAATAAGTCTAAAAACGATTTCTCCTGAATTTTCCCACGACAAAATGGGTATGGCCAAATTTTTGGGCGGTCTGAACGAAATTGTGTGTACCTTTCTGGCCCCTCCAGACGAATGTTGACCCAGCCTTCATGGTTGCTGACCATCCAGAGGATACTATATGCAACTACTCTGGTCCCTCAGCCCTTTTTGCTTTGAGGAACCCGAAATTGGCAATGCCAAGGTGACAGGAGGTGACATATTTGTGACATGTTGTTACAAATGTTACAATGTTCCCACAGGTTCCCTCCTATTTTGTGACATAACGGCTCGTTGAATTTTCATTCTGAGTCCAGAAACAGACTCAGACAGTCGTAAAGAGCTCAAATCAATATTTTAGTGAATTTTCCTTGTAATTTGGGGGGTCCGGCCAGAATTTTGGCTACCCTCTACTAAGAATAGCGGATATCTCCGGAACAGCTCGATGAATTCTCACCAAAAAAATTCAGCAGGCTCCTGAACTCGTTTCCTTTCGATTCCGATACATATCGGGGTCGTGGGAAAAGGTCGATAAATTTGTCGAGTTTGATTGTCCGGAGCTGTAGATCATCATGAATTTCATGACCTTTGGTTGGATGAATGTCAGCAGGATGGCAGGATTTTCCGGGATTCATTGTTGATATCACTGCATCCCAGAACCGGATGAACTTATCTCCTCATCATCACAGAAAGGAACCGGAAATATTAATTGTTTTATTTTGACGCGGTCACGTGTTTTCTCGCCGAACATGTTTCCTATATTGTAGTTTGGTATGTTCCTTTTACCCGGTATGTGTTTGAGGAAGATCGCCGTTGTATACTAGTACGTTGACCGGGAGTCCGGCGGCTCCGCCCTTCGACCATCAAACTGTCACGGTGCTGGGTGCTCCGGGAGCTGAAAGCGGAGTCGGAGCTGGAACGAGGGGCGGAGCGGGCACCGGAAACTGGCGTTGATTCGACGAAGCGTACAACGACGAACCAAGAGACTATAAACACAAGCGAGGCTGTACGAGAACATAAACTACGGGGATCGGAGACCGGGAGTATCGTAAGTAGCGTAAAGTATAGAATATCAATGATGTACATAAGGGGCATGACTGGATTGATCCGTCATGCCCCTTACACTCAGGTCGGGTGCAGAAATGGGTGGTAGGGGGATGTTGACCCCAGGAAATTTGTTGGCCGCCGAGACAGCGCTTTGTAAGGCAGACGTGGCTGCAGAGAATGACTGTTGAATAGCGGTGGCAATGCTGTTTGCGGTCGCCTCAACGAAGCTTGTTGCCTGCTTATTCGTCAGTGCTACCATGGAATTACCAGGGCTAATATGACCTCTGTCGCAGCGGCACTGAGTCCGGCTTGGATAACAAGCTCCAGAAGGCACAGGAACGTCGATCGATACATATGTGTCCACAAAAAACTCGATCAAAGACTCTAACACCGTGAGGGATAGATTTGCAGCAGTCTGAGCGGAGGACAGAGAGCTATTTATTGGGGGGTCGGGAAGGAATCGTGGATTAACAGTTACTTAGTTTTGTCAATACCGAGTACATAATGTTAGTTTTCTTGTTCAGACAATTCGTCGTCGGAACTAAAGGGGGCTCCGTATTCAGTTTCCCAAGTAGCTAAGAAGCTTATAAAAGTCAGATAAGAGTGCGGTTCAGAGACTGAAGTGAGAGAGAACCTCGATGGCCTTGGAAGAGCTATACTCCGATTGGCTCCGTGGATCCGATAATGCGTACAATCATACAGCCAGAGCTCAAGCAGCGCAGAGAGCTGTAGTCGATGCAGGTATTTCCCGTTCAATCCGTAGAATATGAGGTGCTTCTCGCTCAAGCAGATTAAGGCTTCGCTGTCGACTGAAAGGCTCGAAATTCCTTCACCAGTGGGCTTGATCAATGTTTTTAGTTGAATGGATGATGCATGCTGTTCAATACGTTAAAGAGAATTTTTCTCAGCACAGACCGCTCACATTGCTATCGTCCAGTGACAAGACGATCATTCCAACGGAACCGTCTCCGAAGCCTAAGTAGGTTGACTTGCTTTCTCTATCCCACCACTGTGCGGTAACTGGAGACTGAACCTGGAAGGTTGCAAGAGGACGATAGGGGTCGCTCTCAGGCCCTTGCCAAATGTGCAGAGTGAACGTTGTTCGATTGGAGTTGGGGCGAGTCCTGGCGTAGTATCTGTCAAAATCCATTGAGATAGATCAGTAAGCATTTGGGCTTTTTTTTCGTTGTACTTATATCGCCACGGGCCCGTGTAGGACCGATGATAATCTCCATAAAGGCCTGTTTTTCTGACAGCCAAAAAGTCAGGACAGATCCGGGCAAAAAAGTCAGGATTCACACAGGCCTAGGCCCCAAAATTCGTCCAAAATAGCCAGGATTTTGGTATCAGGCCTATTTTTCGGCTCAAATCGGGTGATTTTGGGGTCGTTTGCCGAAAGAATTTCGCCGCTGACGCGGCTCCAGTCAGGATTTTGAACCAGGCATCGCGTTTGAACGGTAAAAGTCAGGATTTTTGGCGGGGATCTGAACAGGCCAAAATTCCAAAATCTTCAAATTTCGTCAGGATTCGCACCAGGCCTCCAGCCGTATAGTCATCGGTCCTGCCCGTGTTGACGCTTCGTTTGCATCTTTGTTGACATCACAGTACAAAGATGTTGACAATGTTACAGCTGTTCCGGAATACCTTGGCATGTATGTAATACAAAGGTGTTGACAATATCTCTGTCTCGGTAACCCAGACGTTATAGCGTGACCAGTAAACTGCTTGAGGGCGGGATTCTTATCTTATCTGACTCGGATTGATCCGGCGGAGTTTCAATAGATGATAAGAGATTTTGAGGTAACGATCACGCTATAACGTCTGGGGCGTACATAAGTAGAATGAACATGTTGGGTATGTGGACAATGGTCCACATAGGAGGGTAAGCTTGCTTCAGTGCGAATGGGAATTCAATATTCTACAGTCGAAGCTGTCATAACTTATAGCTATCGTAACCCATAATCTGCCTTAACCCATACATTTCTCGGGGATTTTGACTGACCTTTGGCTGGGATAACCCATAAATCTGCCATACCCCATACCTTTCTGACCTAACCGAGGCCTATGGGTTATGACAGCTTCGACTGTAGTTGAATACGTCCAATTCATCCACATACAGTAGCTAATCTTGCTAAATCAATTCGGGCAACATTACTGGCTCGAGCAGTTTTTCGCCCGATTTGGGTAACCAACTTATTCAGTTGATGAACCTCAAAACGGCCTCAGTAACCGCCCTCATATACTGTACAATTACGTTCAAATCGACATGGGGGGTGACGCGTGACGCGCCTGAACCAATTCGACATTTCGACAGTGGTCCTGGCGTGGTGTGACAGGGCGCAAATTTTCGACAACCCCCAGTCTCGCGAGGAGGAGCCTGAAAACATTGAGTAAGTGAGTCTGGATTTTTTCCGCGAGGATTGGGAATGCGGTGGAGAAATACTATACACCGAGCAAAAAAACCGCATTTCAGACGGTACCGAGAAATCAGTTGAAAATCACTTCACGTGGAAACCTAGAAGAAATTGAACATAAGAAGTCAAGAAAACACACCAGAGGGCCCACATTACTAGCAAAGTGATTTTTTGAGCAAAATCCCATTTTGAAGGATTTTTTTCGACAATGGCCCGTGTGAGGCGTGAGTCAGTGACACAGGGCAAAAATTCGGTTCGACAGAGGTGGGTGTGACGCGTGATTAACGATTTGAACGTAATTGTACAGTATTCACCTTCAAAACTCTGCTCCTGATGAATCTGGTTGCAGTGACTCAGCGGCCCTGTTTTTTCTGGATTATTAATTTTGACAGCTAAAGCTTATACTCACTGGATAGTGGTAAGTATATCCAAGACACTGGTAGTAGCACAAAGTCTGGTAATTTTTTGAAGTTGCTCAAAGCATTGGATGCTTACTGAATTCTTTCTTAATGAGCAAGCAACCATTGAGTATATAGGTGTTGGTAAGGTACTGTACATATATTTATCACAGCACATGAGGTTCAAGCAGGCCAATTGAACTTGAGCTGAGCAAGAGTTGAACGAAAGTTGAGCACTCGGAGTCGGAAACATTCGGCGCGTAGTCCGAAGTCACATGGACAGTGACAGCGACATGACACCGACAGCTGGATATCCGAAATCCGAGGAAAGGCCCGCACAGTGCTTACAGCTGTGCTTACAAAGCACCCAGTCATTTGTAAGCATCTGCATTTTGGAGCCCTATACCGATGACAAGCTTCCCCATTAGATCAAAGTTCGTGAATGATTTTATCTCCTCAAGATCAATCAATTCTCGCAACGGATCTTTTCTGTGATACAGTACCAGAGTCGATTTATTGTGAGAATGAGGATTATGAGTAGTCCCGGCTGAGTGTGAGGCTGCCCGACTCGGAAGCACCTGTGTGATAGGCAAGCACTGCCACAAATGGACTCAGTCACGACTCACTTGAAGAATCCAAAGTCTGAACATCCTTGAGGGAGGCGGACGACTGGAACAGAGAAAGATGCTTCGGAAGAGATCAGACAGAGATAAACGTGTAGAAAAATCAAGCACTGCAAGTACGGGTCTAAGGCGAGTATAGGGGCGCTCAATTCTTAGCTCGTCAGCTCGTCTCGTCCGTAAAATATCGATTTCCTGATGAGGGGATCAAAATTTGATGGGAAGTGGAGAGAAATGCGGAGTGGGATCAGCAGCTCATCAGCTCATCATGCAATTAAATAGTTTCTGGGACGAGACGAGCCGACGAGCTAAGAATTGAGCGCCCCTTATAAGTATTGAATTGCATGATGAGCTGATGAGCTGCTGATCCACTCCGCATTTCTCTCCACTTCCCATCAAATTTTGATCCCCTCATCAGGAAATCGATATTTTACGGACGAGACGAGCTGACGAGCTAAGAATTGAGCGCCCCTATAGCGTTCTGCACCTTCGAATCCGAAGCCTACGATCTGCCATCACATTGGTCGATGATCACTGATGAATGAAATCGGCCCGGCCCATCAAATCAGGCGAGACGAACTTGAACTTGTGTTGCGCTTCCTAGTTTACGACTGTACAGTGGAGTTGAAGTAGAGTTGAAGTAAAGGACGAAAATGAATTAATTAACCGTTCTTTAACGAGATGCCTCCTCGGCGGTGCAGCATCTCCTTTTGGTTGGTTCAATTTGTTGTCTTTGGCAGAGTTAGCTCTTTGCACCACGGAAAATTCTCACCAGGCTTCGCTGCGCACCTTCCCCGTTTCGACCATTCAAAATGTCGGGGGACTTGTTCCGTTCCCTCGGCACTCTTTTCTGGCTTGTCTGTCAGTGTTCGCCCTAAGGGATAAGGCCTTATTAAGGTTAAGGCTTATTAAGGCCTTAACATAAGCCTTAAGCACTGGCCGCTCAGGTATCCAGGGCTTACGAGCCCTTAAGGGTGATGCGAGTGTCGTGCCGCCAGCCCGGGTATCTCCGGTCCCAGTGCCAAGTAACCTCCGATCATATGGTGGCTGTCGGGTTTCTCGGCCTGGGGCTTTTTGCATCCTCCTTCGGAACAAGATCGATGCCATGCCGGCGCCGCTTGAAATGTACCGAATAAAATAATTGATGGGGGCGTCATTAAATTCATCAATCCTCTCCAACTGCTCAGGAATTTGGTAACATCCAAAGGAACTGACCTTAACATGAAACAACTGAAGATTGAAGTGCTTTGTGCACAGATATGGTCTAATATATATACTCCACTGAAATTTTGCGCCTGTTGGAGGGTGGGAACTACCTACCTAAAGAGGAAATTAAGGCTTCAAGGTCTTAAGGGTTATTAAGGGATAAGGCTTAATAAGCCTTAAGGGTCGGCCAGACCCGAATTTAAGGCTTAAGGGCGAACACTGTTGTCTGTTCCTTCGACTTGCTCTCGGCCATGCTCCCGGCCACCGTCTAGTGTTCTTTTGGTTTTCTGCGGCTCCTCACTTCTCCGGCGGACTTGTCTACAACCAGTAGAATTAGGTTCAGAGCTTTTGAGTTCTGTGGGGATTTTAGCCCTCTTCCTAAATGCTTGAGTTCGCTACACTCCCCTTCTGTCTGTTTGCTCACTTCGGACATCAACGCCTGCATCTGTGGCGTCATTCCTCCCCTCTTTCCGAGCGCCTTTTGGGCGTTTATACAGGTCATCACCTCGTTCGAGCGGGGCCTCCCCTGTATACTCCTTTCTCGCCTTTCCGAGCGCCGTTGTACGGTGTTTATGCAGGTCACCAAGGCGGCTCCCCCTGCATACTCTTTCCCTATCCCTTTTCGAGCGCCGTCATGCGGCGTTTGTGTAGGTCACCATCTCACTTGAGTGGGAGCTTCCCCTACGCACTCCTCCACTCCCTCTCCAAACGCCGAAAGGCGCTTGTGCAGGTCACCACCTCGGTCGTCCTTGGGCTTCCCCTGCACACTGCTTGTTCACCCTTGCCCCGTCTCTTGTGTAACCCTCCATCGACATTCGGAGGTACGCGAAGCACAAGAAACCGGTGGTACCAACTTCTTCCCTGGCCTCCATCTTCCCTGCCTGCCTTTCCCTCATTAATTTTTTTCGTCTCCCGTACCCGCATCCCCGTTTTCCTCACCCACCCACCCACCCCTTCATCAAAAAGGAAGATAAATTCTTTTCTCTATCATTTCTTCCCACCCACACCACCTTCGTCGACCTACAGACTACAGTTGCGGCAAGATCAAATTACTTACCAAATAAGGAAATTCTCATCAGAACTGCCCGACCGCACAGAAAAACCATACGTAGGCTGGAATGGCACAGAAGGATTGTACTTCTTTGATTGAATACATCTAGGCACAAAAAATAACCAAATTCATCATACTTCCAACTGATTTTGGCCGCACTTTGATATACACAAACTTGGCGGCTATCCAGCCAACATCAATGCAAAGACACAAATTTTTCTACGCCAGGCGTACAAGATGGAGCCTCTAAGTATTTCTGTCCGCTTACCGCATGAAACAACCATTCATCTGGGTGCAAAAGGAGGGGATTGATGAGAATTTCCATATTTGGTAAGTAATTTGATTTTGCCGCAACTGTAAGTGTCTCCTCCTGGGCTTCATAAAAAGGAAGATAGAACGGTACCTGTGGATTCCGGTAAAAGATGCGTGGAGGGAGGTGATGACCGGAGCGCATCCAGCAAAGCTTACCGTGAGGGTCACGAACGGAAGCGAAGCAGCGCGCCGATGTGCGGAGGGAGGCGACGACTGGAGCGCAACGAGCGGAGCTTGTCCGAATGGAAAGCAACGCGTGCGCGCCAGATCGATTTCTCAATTTGCAGAATTTTCAAAATTTTAAAACTTTGTTCTTTACCTTGTTTCCGACCTCATTTTCGAACCCCCCCATCCTCCTTGTCGCATTGGTGACCCAAGGCTCCGGTCTGGTGTCTGCCATTCACCCCTCGTTCTGTCCTCCTTGACTTGATGTTGTTCCTCTCCCTTGATGCTCGCACTCTTGTTTTGGTTTTGCATTGATGGCCCAAGGCTTCGGTCTGGTGTCGGCCATTCACTACTTATCCTTGTCTGTGCTCTTGGATTGATGGAACTTGCACACTCCACAATCACTCCCCTTGCGACGCGCCCGATCAGCGTGAAGTCTATCCCGCGGCATCTACTCCTTGACTCTTCCTCCTCCACCTCACCCCCGTATCCCTTGTTCCCCTTACTTGTGTTTTGCTCTTGCTTTGTCCTTGACCTTGATGGTCTCCTATGCTCTCCTCTACTTATGCTCATCACGATTGCTCATACTTACGATTCTTACGACCTTGCCTTGCGTACCCCGACTCACCGCCTAAAAGTGGGGGTAATGTAAGAGGCATGACGGATCAATCCAGTCATGCCCCTTACATCATTTATATTCTATATTTTACGCTACTTACGATACTCCCGGTCTCCGATCCCCGTAGTTTATGTTATCGTACAGCCTCGCTTGTGTTTATAGTCTCTTGGTTCGTCGTTGTACGCTTCGTCGAATCAACGCCAGTTTCCGGTGCCCGCTCCGCCCCTCGTTCCAGCTCCGACTCCGCTTTCAGCTCCCGGAGCACCCAGCACCGTGACACTGAGCAGTTTACAAAGCCTGTCACTTCCAACTACATTTGAGGATCAGCTACACAAGCTGCAAAGTCAGCTTCCGCAGCTTGACGAGCTGAGACAAATCGTGGACAATTTGTGAGTGATCATTCCAGGCACTACTTCCTGCGGACTGATCAGAGATTATGTAGTATTGATGTACCTTTTAGCAAGATGAAAGCGGAAATCAACACCACGTTTGACTCACTGATGACCAGTGGGTGGGGAAGCTTTTCCCATTCCAGCTGCTGCATTGCCCATGACGTTTTGCCAAAAGCTGGATACTTCGGTCATCGACAATCTCAGTCAGGATCTCACCAAGTTTGCAATGTGGGGGAGCGTTTCTCTCGGCATGATGGCAATCTTTACTGTCCTTATCAACTGCTCCTGGTTATGGTATCGGAATCGATACCTTAATGAACACCTTCACGAAGCGGTTGGCCGATGGATCATCACTGGTGAAGACGCGCCTCATAGGGACATACTGTCTCTAAATGCAGAGGTATCGCATCCGATCCTCGCGTTTATATCCAGAAGTTGGCGTCTCTGCCCGCCCCTCGAATGGCTGCTATACTATGTCTTTCAACCTGCTCCCTTTGCGTTCCTGATCACTGGAGTATGTGGGCTTGTCGGGGTTCAGACCCTGATCTGGGCTCTGGAACGAGTACACGCTTGTGGAGGGCTGTGGTGCGCGGGAATGGTGTAACGGACTCTACCGGTGTTGGTGCGCCCCCGCTTTTCGCTTATGCCTACGCTGTCAAGACCTAATGTCTTTCTTTTTCACAGACGCCAGCGCCCAGCTGAAAGCAGCGTGTCAGATTAACTAAAGACATATGCGAACCCATATGGACGTGCTTCATTCCGACCGCCAGTCCTAAGTGTGTTGTGATCCTTCTCTGCTTGCGGCTTGAATTAATCCAGTTATTTGAAGGCCTTGCGCTAAACTCACCAGCAAGTCAATGATGTCAGCTATGGGTACGACGGCAGCTTCACCTACGACATAGTCCTCCCTCATTCGGATTCTCGCTATCTGAAATGTCTGTGGCGTCGTCGCTTCAGGCTCGTTATTTAGCTACATATTTTTGATCATTATGACATGAATATTTGTGGACCCGTTGCCTGTACTCTTCGTCCCATGCAATATGGATTGTTTTAGCTTTACGCGCAGGTGGCTGGAGTGAGCAAAAGAAATATTGGCTACAATTTATTATTGGGGGAGCTTGCTCCCCCTTTATCAGAGCCGTCACCGAAAAGCAATAAGCTGTGCTGTTGAGCTTTTGATGGGTGTTGTAACTTCTGATGTGATCGATGAAGCCGTGATAAATTGTTGTTCCAGTGTAATGCCGCGCTGTTCCTGCTGATCTTTTGGCAACACTGCTTGATCCTGTCTGATGGAAGCATGTGCTGCACTGCTCCCATGCATAGACACTGGGTTGTACTACCAATGTACTACAGTCTACTTTGCCGGGATCATAAGCAAGCATACCAAGAATTTTACATCAATTTCTTCCGCCCTGTTCCCCAGTATGTATGTATGTATGTATGTACTTCTCTGATTGCAGGATCAGTAGAAGAGTCAAGACAGTCTGAAGACTCTGAATTCCAATTTGAAAAACTCTGAATTCCAATTTGCAGCAAAATCGGCCGAAAAAATATCTGCGTCTGTAATCTGCGCAAGCTCGCCCTACTGTAGGCCAGGAACTGGCATACAAATCATATTTTATTTGAAACGGATGTGGCCAAAACAGTGGCCGAGGAAACGGCCGACGCAGTGGCCGAATATGTGGCCGATTGCGAGCCGTTCATGGCCGTCTGAAGACAAAACTGCCAACGGGACGCTGGCCGTCCATTTGGCCGTCCATGCGGCAGCCATGGCCGATCATCGTCAAAACGGCCATGGACGGCTGGCCGTTTTTGATGGGCAAAACGCAGTGAGGTGTATGAACTTCCGGCCGACAGACCTTGACGAGTGCGAAGCGGAAGGAGGCTTTAGGGTCCGACGTCTTGAATGCCATTCACACACTCTTGTTCTCCTCTTCCTCTTCACGTCGCCCGGAGTCAAGACCTACAACTTGTAATACAACCTTTTATATCATCTCCCGGGCTGCCTCCTCGCTTCAAGCTGTAATCCTCAAATACGGCCTCACTCTCAAAACATTTCCGGCTGGGCAGTCCTAACCCAATCTTCGAGCGCGTTTTACAGCTGGTCTTGCTCCCGCTCCACGCTGACGACGTGGCGCGTTCTCACTCCCTGCATCGACTGTGACCTGAAGCGCCGACGCTACGCCGTCAAGGTTGCTAGTAGTCAGTCGTCTATTCATCTGCCTTTGAAAGTGTTCCGCGCTTCATCTTCGGCTCTCCTTGCTCCCCTTGCCAACGTCTAGCGCGTTTTGGAACGCTGCTGGGGCTCGTATCTCTATCTTCCTCATCGTCACTGCTTCTGCAGGAATTCGCGGTTTTGATGTCTGCTTCTCCTCCAATGTTGGCTGTGGAGCGCTGCGTACGAAGTATCACGTATACGTTTTACGCTTAGCTGCCCCAGCTGTACCATGCTATTCTTCTCCAGACGGCACACATCCGCGCGGCGAGCTGCATTCATCCTTCAAATTCTTCGCCGGAGTCTGGATAACTCCTCACCGCGCGTCTACGCGCTGATGTCACGCTGGTGGAATCGGACGCGACACGTCAAAGTGAAAATTGGTGGCTGTCACGCTGGTGGATCAAAATCTACTGCATATTCACACGACTACTATATAAGGCAGATCAGATTTTCATCTGCATCTGCATCAAATCTGCCTCTATTCTGGTCGTTTCTGGACAGTATCGGACTCGCTGGCGGAGAAGGGGGAGCCCGAGTTTCGTTCAAAAGAGGCTGTAATGGTGTAGACATGATGGTAGAAGACAGAAGAGGTAGTAGGGACGCGATTCAACACGAACGACGCGTCCCGGGGCGCAGCGCTAGGCTGCCCAGCCTGGGACGGTGTGGCGGCTAGCAATGAGCGAGGGCAGTCGTCGGAACAATTAGTCGGCTAACTAAAGCCGCCGGCGTCACTATTAGTGATTACTAAACTAGTTGACTATATATGGTTGCGGCCAAAACTTCATGACCAGTCGCAATTTTGCTCAAAATCCTTCGGGATTCGAGATTTAGCAGGAACTAGGGTATGGTTTATAGGTGAAATTTTTATTTCAGAGGAATCGGAGGTACTCCCAACTTAGGGTTACCAAACGCGAAATTTGAACAGCGAAAAACCAAAATTTATTAGACCTTATTAGCAGCGGCCTGAAATACTATTTGAAAGTCTTGAAAACAAATTTAAACCGGAAAGTCGCTGTTTTAATCAGGCAGGAAATCGATGAGAAAATGATGGATGCGGTGGGGTTGTTTGACACAAGTCCTATGTCTCGGCTAACTACCAGCGCAGACATACCCACTCTGGTCTTCACCCTCAACGATGACCTCGCCCAATGCTCCTTATCGCGTATCATGGCTCCAGTGGCCCCGCCCCACATAAATACGCAATGGTTTCGGGGGGTGGATCTGTGCGTCATCGACCGCGTAGAAAGGTTTATCGAAAAGCCAGACAACGCGACCTCGTTCTCCCCAAATATCCGGCTGTATATCGGAGACTCATCAAAAAGTGGAGCACCGACTCTAAGCGAAAATAGTTTAACGAATTATTTTCTTTGATTAGGAAAGTGGGTTTCTGGCGGCTGCTATCAAGCTCTAATTGTGTGTACTAAACTCACGAATTTGAGGCAGGTAATCAAGTCTTTCTCTGCCATTCTGCCTCTGCAACCCCGGACCCCTTCTTCCGGACCCTACAGTGAAAGTGAAATCTCTTAACCAAGAAATCGGCAATGACCAGGCGACATTGATGCTGCTGCACAGCCACCGGTCCGAGTGATCCGCAAAAAAAGCGCGAAATTGCTGTGCAAAACACGGAAACCCAATTTTTCGAGGTTTTGCTCCAGTCCGTTTGTAGATTACCTTCTTGCAATGCTATTTACACAATCCCAGGATGCCTCGATGAAAACTGACGTGACAGTATCAATTACCAAATTGGGACTGCGACTTGTCACGAAGTTCGGTCTGCAACCATACCTTTCGACCTCCCATTTCGGTGCTCACTCGTTTACGAGTCACCGTGTTTGTAACTCTTGATGGGGCACATCTGAACCATGCTTCATACGAGGAGGCCGTGCTTCCACAACAACCCTGAGGAGACTTGTGAGATACAAGTCCTTCTTTTATTCACACCGAGCGCGGTCGATCCGCTGCTGGTCTACTTTCGACGGAGGCAAAATCAAAGATCTGTATTTGCAACTTCATCTTACCCCAAGCGGAAGTTGCAAATCTTATTCACACCGAGCGCGGTCTATCCGCCGCTGGTCTATGTCTCAGTGTTTCCTTGACTTCTGAAGGAGGTGCAATCAAGGATCTGCATCTGCAGCTTCATCCTACCCCAAGCAGAAGCTGCAGATGCAACACTATCTGACATGGGTCTGTGCGCTAGTCGCTAAGTCCTTTGTCCGCTTCCAATTATGCTATTTCCTTTGATTCTATCTACCTACTTATCAACTGGCCGCAATCTCGACGGTCAATTATGTTATATGCTTCCCAATCGCCTACACCGCCACACTCAAATCCTATCCTGCTTTGCCTTCGCCCCTCCGCCTTGCTCATGAACCCTTCCACCCGTACCATCTCGCCATACCACTATGTTCTGTTCCCATCCTCCCTCATCATCATCCAGCCCGAAACCTCACCATCCATTCGATTTCTCCTGCTCCTGGACACGAATTCCGGCCAGTACATTTCTGCCGCTTCTCAACGACACCCACATTTCCTCCTGGAAAATTTTTCTCTCCCAAACCTACGACCAAGGAGTGATAATTTTTCGTCGTGCAGATCCTGCTCAGCCATCTTTGCATGGACTACACGAAGAAAAAGTGGGGGGCTGTAGGGGATGTATACGGAGTGCATATCCTAGAGTCTATGCATAGCGTAGACTCAGAGGCTGCTGGAGCGTTAGCTCTATAGCGCCAGGGATGCACTCAACATACCCCGCAGGCCAGACAGGAGTAATACAGGCTGGCCTGACTAGCTACAGGTTGCTGACTGGAGGGAAGCCCTGGAGCGCTGTTAGGGTAATACTGCAGATGCAGTACAGAGTCTATACTTAAAGGCTATGCCGCCATAGCTCTGCTAGTCCCCCCCCAGCGTGCATCCCCTGAGTCTGTGACTCATAGCTGGCAGAGTGTTAGCAGAGCCTAGCATCTGGGATGCACCGTAGCTCAGATCTCTGTGGAACACAGATCAGAATCTAGCGACGCTTCACCCATCTGACGAGTAGGAGGTCCACCGATAACGGCGCCACCACCACGAGAGTCGTCCCCATCGTCAACGCGCTAATTCGAGTTTCAAGGACTCGCATGTCGTTTGACCTCGCGCCGCCCTCTTCGCCACCGCTGTTGTATGACTTCGTGGATGTCTACAGCTGGTCGCCTTCCTCATCTGAACGCCGCCATCTCGGATCTCAGCGCATTTTCGTTGGCATGTGGAACGCCCTCCCTCTTCCAGACGTCGAGGCCCGGCATAGCCTCCTCGATATCAGCGCGATGGATACCTTCTCGCCTCCATCTGGATTAGACGTTGGGGTAGTGTTTCCAACACCGGGATCCTAACCCGCTGGGCTCTACGTTATACTGTGAACGAGAAAGCGAAGGAATAGGGATGGATTCAGCTTGTTGGAGAACTAGGCGGATAGACCCTCGGAGTTTTGGATCCAAAGACTATATGGGAACGTGAGATCGCTGTGAGTAGCTTGATCTCCGTTCCCTCTGCCTTATCAGCAGCAATAGCACCGTCTCCGCCTTACGCGCGATGCGCTCGCCGACCCTCCGACAATGTTCACGACGCCTCGCCTCCGTCTGTGATAGACGTTGAGGCGAGCGTTGCCGCCGTCGTCTCTCGCAATAGAGACTTTGCGGTAGCCACCGGTGGCTATTGGTAGCTCCTCGTGTGCAATAGTTTCTTGAGCCTCCGGCTCAAGGTAGCCACCACTGCATCCTGTCAATAGGACGTACAAATGGTGGCTAATCTACCCAGAGGCTGTCGTCTGGTTCCGAGAAAAATTAGCCACCAATAGCCACCAGTGGCTACCGCAAAGCCTCTAATGTGTGCGATCTTCTACGTCGCCGCAGCCTGTGCGTCTCTGTCGGCTGCTAGCATGCGCCTCGATTCATCGCTCGCGTACACCTACGCGCTGCTCGGGTCCTCAACTTCCGCCTTCGAGCAAGTCGCTTGTCTGACTTGTCAAGAGGTTGGTAACACTTTGCGGAAGGAAAAAATGCATTTGAAGGGAAGAAGACTTCTGATTGGAGTGGCTTGCGACCTCAATAACACCAATGCGTCGCATTTCGAGAATTCGTCCCGTCCGGGTTCCTCTTCGGATACTCTCGCCACCTTGACGATCTTTCGCTCACCTCTGTCCAAGTCAGACGCCTAGATAGTAGGCAGCGCAGTCCGTCGAGCGTGAGCTCAGACTGCAGCTTCAAACCTCGCGTTCCGCTTGGATGCGTCGCACTCGGTTCATAGTCTATTCTTATCTATTCTTACCTGCAGCTCTAGGTGAACTCCGAATGCGTTGAGTTCCCTTGCTCGGTCGAGTAGATCATGATTAGAATTTATTTTTTACAACTTACTCGGACATGCTTGGAGAGAATTAGAGGTACAAGAGAGGGAAACGAGGAAATCGAAGCATTTGCTGCCTGGGGGGCAGTGCGTGATAGGTTTTTTGAAAATCGAGTCAGCAAATACTCTCCGGTGGTTATCATGTACTGCTACTGAGAAGCTGAAACTACTTGGACGCATTCTATGCGCGCCAATTAGTAATAGTTGCCGTCCGCGTTGTCGGCGCGATCTCCCACGCCGTCGATAACGACGTCCTCCTCCGCCATCTCGTTCATCCTCAGCACGCTGGCAACCTCCGTCTGCAAAGGACTGCAAAGGACCGTAACGTCGAGGCCCCTGCTACATGACTGAGCTGTTCACGGGGACGCACTCTGACGCACCTTCTGCAAGTCGTCCATCTCGCCGCCGCCTCAGCTGCTCGCGTCGTCAACATCGTCGCGTCGTCAACGCTCGCTGCGACCTCGACGATTCCTCGTTCTCGTTCGCTAATTCCAGCGCATCGCCAATGCCTCGATTCACCGCTGATCTGATCTGATCGACGCGACATCGCCATTCTCACTCCTGCGCCACTCACGACATCGTGCGCCAACGCGCCGCCCTTGTATCCGACGCGCCTAAATCCGTCACTACCTTCGCCGCCGTTCTGGATGTGCCTTCGCGCGTCGCTGGATACTACGTTCTGCGCAATACAAGCTGTCTGGAACGTTATTCCTTGGATTTAGGCTCACGGCTCCGGTTCGCAAACGTCCGTGCACGGCAACACGTCTATTATTCGCATTGTCCTATCACGCCGTCGATAATGACGTGGCCCTGCGTCTCTTGTCTCTCTTCCCCACCATCTCGCTCGTCGATTCTACGCTTCCGACGCCGGACGACCTTGCAGCGAGCGCTCTCGGGCCGGAACCCAGGAAGACAAGGCAGCCCGAGGGAGGAGGGGTTGCCGGGACAGCGAGGAAGGTGAGTTGAGGCCAAGAGAGCAAGAAAACGGGTGCGGCTAGAGAGCATCGTCGCCGCGCCAAACCAATCCCGGGGCCACAACCATGGAGGTTGGTTGAATAAGCGGGGGGTCGGAGAGAAGGCGTTTGCTCAACGCCGCGATGACATCAGGTGGTGTGTCAATGTAAAGTTTGAAGCAGTCGGAAGTCCAACGGCCCAGGCGCTGAATGTCGAGGTCGGAGAGACCAATGAGTCGAGCCCAAGTGGCAGCGCCGCGGCGAAAACTATGGCCTGAATATCCCGACGATGAGATCCCGACATGAGTGAGACAGGCCTTCAGACAGTCGATGAAAAGCTTCCGCGAAAAAGCTCCATAGCCTGAATCCACGAAGACCTACAACACACCTAATCCTCATCGGTGACGGCCCGCACCGCGTCCCCCTCCAAACGCTCTGTGCCTCGCTCGGCGTGCATGCTATTTTTATGGGCCAGCTGACGGGAGAGAGATTGGGCGAGGCGGTGGGGAGTGCGGACGTTTTTTGGTGAGTGCGGCGTTCTTCTCTCTCCTTGGGGCGGGGTTTTTTTTTTCATTCATTGGCTAATTCTTTCATTCCCCTACAGCTCGCCCTCTATCACGGAAACTTTCGGCCAGGTGACGCTGCAGGGGATGGCAGCGGGGCTGCCGTCGTGGGAGTGTATGCGGAGGGGACGGCGGATTTGGGGACGGCGAATTTGGTTGGGCACTGGGATGGCGGTGTGGATGTGAGTGATAGGAAAGGTGGAAGAAAGGGAAGGCGGGGGGGTGGTGAGTTGGTTTCTCGCTGTTTCTTCGGATTGGAGTCAATTTGGATTTCGTCGAGTTGGTGCGGCACGATTGGGGTGTCATTGAAATCTTCTTTCTTCTTTCTTGTGTGCCTTCGATGATCCGCTCGCTGACCCCCTCAATCGTTTTCGTTTGTCGTATGGGTCTACTCCTCGACCCGCTCGTGCGCTACCCTCCTCTGCCACTGCCTCTTCCTCGCACGCTTCCACCTCCACCTCCACTTCAGCTGTAGAGGACACAACGAAGCCGCCGACACACGCGGCCGTTGGGGATTGAGTATCCTCGAGATAGAAGGGGATGTACGCTGCGGGCAAGAAGGAAGAAGAAGACATCCCGACTCCCGACTCGGCGGGTGTGTTTCAAGCCGTTTGATCCCGTTCCTGAGAAGTGAGGGAGGGAGAGATGGAGATGGAGATGGAGATGCCTGAGGTGGGTGTTTTTTTCTTCTTTGTGGGGTACTGTAAGCTGGCATCGGGGGGGAGGAGCTAATTCGCCAGATGAACGACTATTGGGTTGGCGGCGGCGGGGCGTTGGGCGCCTTCTTTCGTGGGCTCTGGCATACTCCCAGGCCTTTTTGTGCATACCCCGATGCCACCAGTGACATCCGTCGTCTTCCTCTCGTTCTCCGTAGATTCCATACTAACGTACCCGCAGATTGGAGCTCCCTTCCCCGTCTTTGTCCCTTCCTGTCTCCGCAGCGGCATCAGCAGGTTCTCAAACTCATGCCGCTCCAGAAGATGAATCCGAAGACGACGGGGGAAAACGGCGCGAAGATGGGGATGAAGACGGCGACGACTTCTTCCGCGTCCCGACAACGATGATGATGTCTGCGGCGTCGTCGGCGACGGTTTCTCGCGTCGGCGGATGTGGATGTTCAGTGCTCGTCATCTGTCTTGGCTGGTTCTTCGGGCCGCCATGCGTCTCCTTCAATATCGACATCGACATCGACCTCCGGCTCGCCTTCGAGCAGCCCGCAAGCTCCACCCCACCCGCGATCCTACCGTGCGCTGGCGCCGCTTCTGCGTGTCGACTCGCCTGAGTTTCCGGAGATTATGGAGGCGTATGCGGGGTTGATGAGGGTGTTGGCGGTGAGCGTCAAATCCTTCCCCCCCCGCCCTTCTCTCTCTTCTCGTTCCCTCCTCCTTTGTTCTTCTCCCATCTTTTCTTTCCTCCCCTTGTGTACTTCTCGCTCTTATATCTTTCGCTTCGTACCTTTCGCTTGTATCCCCTTCTTGCTTCTTTCTCGCTGTCGTCCCCTTCTTCGTATTTCCTTCCTTCGCCTTCATCGCTCTGCCCTCGTCCCTCATCTCACGTCGACCACCTCGCTAACCCCGTCTTTCACAGACGAACCCCGACCTGCGGGACCACCCTTGGACAACGCGCGTACGAGCGCAGCAAGCGGTTTACGTGGGAAGCGTGTTCGCAGCGGATGGTGGATGTGTATGCGGAGGTGCTGGCGGAGGGGGGCCAAGCCTCTTCGTCGATGGCGGCTGGTGCTTCGACATCGATGACGGCGGGAAGACGAAGGCGGAGACGCAGACGCCCCGTAGAATTTTCAGCGGGAAGAGGAAGAATGGGAAGAAGGCGCTCGGGGATGTGGAGGCGCAGATTGTTGGGGGTGGTGTGAGGGGGGGAGGTGGGAGATGGTGGTGGCGATGATAAGGTGCAGCGTGAGGAGGAGGAGGAGGAGGAGGAGGAGGAGGAGGAGGGGGGGACGGGGGAGGCGAGTCGGTGCCTTTGTTAGATAAGCCTTCTGGTACGTCTTTGCTACTACCCTCCTCTCTTTCTTCCCGCTTACTCACCTCAGTCTGCGCTCTCAGCCCTCCTCCCCAACGTTCCCCACCCCCGCCTCCACGATCGCGGCCCTCGGAGCCAACGTGCGGGAATGGACGACCTACCTGCTTGATGTTGTCGTTGTTGTGCATGCGGTGGTCGGTGCTACGCTGAGCCATGCGGCGTTCATGGTGCCGACGGGGGGACGATTTGGCTGGGCTGATGTGGGGGAGCAGGAGGAGGGAGATCATGATGTGTCGTGTCTTTCTTTGTGATTTGCGTTGGAGGGGCGGGTGGTAGAGAGCTGCGGTAGATGAAGATGAAGATGAAGAAGTGGGATGCTTTCTTGACCGCATCCATGGTCGGGCGAAGGTGATGCTGATGGGGGTCTCAGCTAGACTGAGTTATTGTGACGACTATTGATCATGACGATTCTTTCTTCTCGTTTATTGTGTCTCTTTGATTTCTTGCTGCTGCCGTTGTTGTACTCAATAGAGACTTTGCGGTAGCCACTGGTGGCTATTGGTGGCTAATTTTTCTCGGGACCGGATGACAGCCTCTGGGTGGATTAGCCACTATTTGTACTACCTATTTACGGGATGCTAGGGTGGCTAACTCTAGCGGGAGGCTCAAAAAACTATTGCACACGAAGAGCCACAAATAGCCACCGGTGGCTTCCGCAAAGTCTCTAATATGTGATGTTAGGTTTTAGATTGTACTGAGTATGTGCTGTCGTTTTTGGTGGATGATTATGATTATAATGAATGATTTTGCTGTGCGATGTGGAAATCGAAGAGTTCGCGGCGCGGAGAGTGAGGAGGAGGGGGGGTAGCGGTGAGGTGGAAGTGGATGGTAGGTATTGAACGGGGTCAAACTTCTTAAAGCTTCGTGACTAATGAACTCATTGGGGAACATAACTTGAAGATAAAAAAGTAACCTGAATCGACCTACACCCACCGGCGAGGAATCGAACCTCGACACGCCAATTGGCCAAGACTCTTGTTGCAAATATGTCACGGCTACGAGCCATTCACAGCCTGGGCTCAGTTGTATGGGGTCGATGGACTCTACTATATTATGGGTATGTTGATACAACTTTCGGGACTGCAATGTTGAATGCGGTGGGGATAATTGAACGAGGATGTGTCAAAGAAAAGGATTACCGATGTAAGTACACGTCATTTGTTATTCGGGCACAACAAATCCTTTCCGTCGTATTTTGTCTCAGAAAAGACTATATCAGATCGAGACGAATCACTATTGGCTCTGCTGCGCTGAGTGGTTGTAGACTTCCGATGCGAGCAACAGAGATATTAGAAATTGACTGATAACGCTCTGCAATGGACAATTAGCTCACGCGCATGTTGTCGCTCACAGACTCACTCGCCACCAACTCTGTTCCATCTCAGGCCTATTCCTTTCAAATGACGAACCAACAAAATGCAGCTGCATGGGTATTCAGAAATGTGGGACACAGTGAAGGAGCTGCATACCAGGTCTCTCTCAGTCAAATTGGGAACTAAAGCCCTCGCCTCATCCTCCGTATACTCCTCGTAATCATATTCCAACTCGATGAGGGGCCGGGTCACCAAGCCCGATGCCAGACATAGAAGCGCCGAGACAAGTGCTGGGATTCCACTTTCATCCTCTTCGTCTTCTTCGAACCTGCGCGTTACCACAATCATGATGGTGTGCAGATATGGAGAAAACTCCATGATCGGACCCAAACAATCCAGGTTCGACACACCAATGGTGTTGTCCGTTAGACGAATACGAAGGATCCGGAGGTTTGGCAACGGGACAATGTCCAGGGGATCAGAAAAGTCAAGGTCCGACTTGAGTCGTCAGTCAGTCGAGTACAGTCGTCACTGTCATAACCCATAGCCCTCGGGATACACCTCAGGGTATGGGTTATCACAGTGTATGGCTTTCAAAGGGGATCAGAGGCAGTGTTAGGTCACGTTTTCCGTTAGATATTACTATATATGGGGCGCGGGAACACTTACCTCATCCATGATCGTGCATGACCAGGTGCATGAATGCCTGAACAACGAGTTTACGGAAAACAAATAGGTAGTTACAGTAGAGGTGGCTATCTCTACATGTCGCTACAAACTGTCAACCGAGCACACACAAATTCCCGAGAAGATAAGAAATGAGTCATCGCTTTCACTCAATGCCAGCTTCTTGCCGACGGCTGCCGAAGCTCACCCGAAATTCATTGAAAATGCAACTGTATGCACTACATGAGGAATAAAATTAATCTGTGCCGGTAGGACCGAGGCTTGGATATAAGAATGGGGGGGTAGCCAAAATCCCAGCGGTATTGGGGAAGAGTGTGAGGTACAGTAAGAAATCGAAAGTTCTGGCAAGTAAAAATCGGTCGGCCTTTATCGGACTGCCTGTTTTGGGGGGCCCTTCAAGGAGGTCTGTGTTGGAAAGATCGCAGGTCGGGTCGGAAAAAACCGCCCGAGGTATTTTTTTTTTTTTTAGGTTTCCGCACACCCTTACTCCTATGTGGACCATTGTCCACATACCTAACATGTTTGGTTGAGAATTGAGCGAGAAACTGGGGGCAACGGATTCTGTTAAGTAAAAGTTTCCCAAAACGGAAAAGAAAGCGCCTTATGTTCCGGGCTCGATACTGATGGCGGTGGAATTTACCGGTACAGTCGAACCCCTCATAACCCATAGCCCTCGGTGGATGGTCCAGGCTAGTGGGATGAGGGTATGGTGATAGACCTGCGAAGCCTCCGGGCGTGGAAGGCAACACAAGGCGTGTGTGTGCGAGTAGGTCCTAAGCTGCTCGTTGGGCTGGGGGCCTGAGTCCACTGCTACGACGGAGGCAGGGAGCGAGAGATGCGCCGTCCTTGACGACAATCATTCAGCACCACCTCGAAGACTTCAGTACCTACAGTGCCGCATGGGGTGAGGTCTGCTGCGGACGTTGGTTCCACCCATTCTTGACCCCTCTCCCTTGTTCATGGGTGCGTCATAGCTCTCGCAGGGATGGCAGTACGTATTGACCTTCCCTTTCTTTTTAGTGTCCTGTCCAGTCATTCAGCATCGTCTACGCTACCCTCCTCGACAGTCAGGTATGTAGCTGTCCCGTCTCTAAATCTATTTTCTTGCTGATGATGGCCGCAGTGTCGGTTGTTCTGTTCCTCGTACAGACTTCGCCGCCGATAGGGCACACCGTACGTGTCAATTTGTTCTGCAGTGTAATATATATTGATTCGTTGCCGATATAGCTGTTTTCCCGGAAGTCCATGTTTGCCTTCGGTGTCGGTTTGCAGATGGACGATAGATGTTGTGGTGCCGAGTAATGACTGTCGGTGGTTTTTGGTGGTCCCGGTACTAAATTATATACTCGTATATACCTGTCATGTCGTATCTAGTTTCAGTCTCAATACATGGTTTTCACTCAAACAAAGTGGGAATAAGGATCTGAAGCACCTGTTATTCTCTTACAAGCTTCAACATTCGTCGATAATCCGGTGATAATTGGCACCAATTATCGGCAAATTATCACTAAAATTATCGTACCTTTCGAATTTGGTAATTTTTGATAATCTGCCAATTAGCGGTAATTAGCACAGATTGTCACTAATTACCAGATTGGGGTTTTCCTGATGGGAGGCGGAATGCAAGAGTGATCTATAGAAACAGATACAAACACAGGTCGTAACTACAACTACAAATAAATGTGATACGCTGCCAGCAAGGCGCGAGGCTCAACATCCCCTCCCAACTGAAAACGTGACCGTCCTCGGTCACTGGACGACTACAGCAGGAAGAGAAGCAAAAGGGAAGAGGAATCAACTCGAATCTCTGAGCTGAGCCATACGATGCTCGAGTGCTGAAAGACGCAACAGATCGGGGTGAAGATGGAGCAGAGCAAGCTCGCGGAAGACATCTTCAAGAGGATCAAGCGGTGGTGCCAGTGGCGATGGAGCGGTCGAAGAAACCTCAATGCTGGTAGCGGTCGGCAAATGCGCAGGAGCTTTGGGATCGGTGGGGGCGTCGATCACGGCGATGGAGCTGGGACTACGATGCGAGGAGTCGGAAATTCCGGGAACAACATAACGAGGGGCCGGAGCGTAGCCAGGAATCTGCGTGGGCGAGATAATCGGTGCGCGGTATGTCGTTGTAGAAGGCGTATAGGAAGAGGGAATTGTGGACGGGGGAACAGGGCGCGGCGCGGCGGTAGGAACGGAACGGCGCGCGACGAGCGGCGTCCGAAGCTGCTGTGAACGCGTGTGTGCAAGGAAACGAGCACGGAGATTGGGACCGACGACGGTGTGCGGGACATATAAGCCAGACGGAAGGACAACGCGTCCAAGGGCATTACGCTTGCATAATCCGCTGCGGATGTCGGCGAGTACGCGGGGGCAGTGACGGATAAGATGGCGGGGGCTACTGCAATAACTGCACGTGACTGGACGGCGTGGCGGTGGTGCAGGAGCGGGAGTGCGGAACGACGCAGAGATGAGCTCGATAAGCTTCGATAAGAGCTCTAACAGCTTGGCGAGCGTCGGGGGCGAGTCGGGAACGTGGGTCATAGTGAGATCGGGGTGAATCGGCGATGTCTGAGATGGGAGAGAAAGGAGCTGCGCACGACGAAGGCGACAGCGGCGAGATACGTGAATGCGAAGGCGGAGGTGGCGTTGGCGTCAACGTAGACACCCGAAACGAACACGACTGAATTCACGATACCACGGTGGGCCACAGAAACACAAGACAAAACCTTGAAACCCCTCGCGGTGGGCTCCAAAATGATAGACCTGCGAAGCCTCCGGGCGTGGAAGGCAACACAAGGCGTGTGTGTGCGAGTAGGTCCTAAGCTGCTCGTGGGCTGGGGCCTGAGTCCACTGCTACGACGGAGGCAGGGAGCGAGAGATGGAGGCGGAATGCAAGAGTGATCTATAGAAACAGATACAAACACAGGTCGTAACTACAACTACAAATAAATGTGATACGCAGCCAGCAAGGCGCGAGGCTCAACAACGGGTTGATGGGGGTGATTACATACTCGGTATCACGAAAAGTGATGGCGTCACTTCTTTTTCGGATTTCTGGATGCTGGACGGAGGCTGTTTCATGAAACAAAGTGCTGCGTGGGCCAGAATGACTATCTGCATATTTTCAGGATAATGATATGATCAAACAATTATGATATGCCATCAAATGGCCGAAAAAGGCAAAACCACCAAAATCTAGCTTGGCCCAGATGTCAATCATCACAATCTGGATGGGGCAGATTGTAGCCCATGATGAGTAGACAGATGCGGCATTTTGGATTGGGCAAAAATATGCATCGGTTCTTTCGCTATAACCCGCGCAATATTGTGATTTTGGTCAATTTTGGCCATTTTTGCTATTTTTCCCCGACTTTGAAGTCCATATATCTCGGCATTGCATACACATTTTTGCATAATTCAAAGTGCCAGGCCTGTCTACTCCCTTAGGGCTACAATTTGGCGGATCTGAATTTTGATGGAAAACATCCCACGGCAAGCCGAATTTGCGGTGTTTTGTCTTTTTCGGACATTTGATCGCGCATCACAATTTATTGTTCAGACCATGGTGCTAGAAATATGCGCGTAGTCTTCCTAGACTGCCTAGCACTTTGATTTGGGCAAAGGCGTTCATCCAGCGTCCAGAAATATGAAAGAAAAGCGACGCCATCACTTTTTGTGAGCACGAGTAATACTGTAATTCGATATTTTATTGAAATAAATATATGTAAACATGACATGTTCCCTGAATCTACCTCGGAGTTGCTTCGGCAAGGATTTCTGTGTCATCTTGCAGGTTTCCGCTCAAGCCGAGGCTTCATAGCCGTGGGGGGAACCAGCATTGTCGACTAATCCGCTGACATAATTTGTCAAGATCCGATGTCCGAGCAGCCAAAATTGCCATTTTGGGGTATGTTCGCTATGGGTTTTCGTCCCTGGCTATGGGTTATGGGTTACCGGAAAAGTATGTGATTTCTCCGCAAACCACCACGGTTTTTGAGAAATTCTATGGGTTAAGAGAGGGTATGTGTGTCTGCTACATAGTTGAAGGCTGAACAAGCTTGACAAAGTGATCCTGACTTCCACCCGACGCTGAAAGACAATATATATTTTGAAAAGAATTCTCTCCGGCGATTTGAGACATCATTGATCGCATCAATGACGGGACCTATTTGGTGGTGTTTAAGCGATGCGCACCATAGACACCGTATGGTTGTTGAAGATCCGGGTTAGTTTCGGAAATGTAACTTGAGTATCAATGAATCTCTATATAAATCAAGGTGTTTTACCTGAACAACTGTCGTAAGAGATCTGATTCTTCTTAAGACGAACTGGGAATATCAACCAGTTATGAGTTGCTTTCTAGTTGGAGGAGTAAGCGCGCGGCTTTACAACTCTGAGACTAGCTCGATAGATCTTGAAGAGAGCGCGAGGCTTCACTTAAGTTCACGCAAGGTTTACGGTAAATCTACGTAGATTAATAGAGGTAAGAAAGAGCTGTCGTTACATGAGGGAACGACTCCCTTTTATAATCTACAAGGATCAACTATAGAATATTCAAGAACTCAATGGAACCTTGAGGAAAGTAGCAGAATATTCTACTATACCTTCTCAATGACTCGTACAGACGTCCCGAGTCATATTGAGGCTTATCGGTGTCGATCTGAGAGGGAGGATATGACGCTCTGCTGCTAAGTAGAAGAACTTAGTAGCATTGACATCATGGACGCGGTCCCATGATCAAGGAATGCCGAAAATGCGCCGAGCGCGCGTGAAGTCTTGCGGGCAAAGCCGAAAGTTGCCGATATCCATCACATAGCCCCCCCAGACTTCATGTGCGCGAAGAAGACTGAAGTAGATCACTCCACGAATGGGCCAGCCTGATAGTGATTCAACGCGGAAACCAAAAGTACAGACGCATAGTAGTCTAGCTACAGTATGCAATATTTGCGACTAGCGCAGCACATCATGAGGAAAGGATATAAGAGGTCGTCGTAAATACGATGTTTTAAACCATCAGCTCAGCCAATAATTCCTGAACCGACCTTAGTTGACGACGCCGAATTCCGCGGGACAGCACATCATTTGCGGATGCGGGAACGGGTGCAGCCTCGAGGAGAGGAACACGGATGGGAGGCACCGGCCAAGTCGTGATATATGAACTATCATCATGGCTGCCGATGAGGACATGCTCACAGTCGGGATTGAGCAGTCGAACAAGAGCTAAGTTGTGGCTTGTGAGATGAAGAATAATCAGAACGCTGAGTGACGAACCAAAATCCATCTGGTTTGAGTACTCAGTGTTTGCCATGTAGCCCCAAAGTTGTGTGAAGCTGCCGAAGGGGAAGCCAGCAAGAACAAGAGCGAGGAACTCGCTGGGTCGCATGCCGACACAAGCACCGACATTGATGGTAGAGCGACGGCCGTTGTGGAAGGACACGAGCATCACGTATGCCATGAGGAGGATGTAGTGGCGGCAGATGTCGTAAATGAGTTGAAGGCTCGTCAAAGCCTCGGAGCGAGAAGCATATGTGCGATGCTCGTAAGTGATGCCGCGATTCTCGAGTACAAGAGGAAGAGCCGGCATTGAGATACCGAGTTCAGTGAGAGCGGCTTCCCGATACGACAAGGGAACGCCCGCATCGCCGTGGGTGAAGATGTTGTAGTCGTTGATTGCGCAAGAAACGACTACCGCAAGGGTACGGAGGATGCGGGTGGTTGTATGAGTGATGGTCTCCCGAATGCGGTAGGAGAAGACGCCGTTGGAAGCGCGAGAGAATTCTGTCGCATCCGCCTATGCAATATTTGCTGAGCAAAATGAATTAGAGTCGAATTTCAGCAACATACCAAGGAGATTCTCCACGACATTAACTGGGGACCGGACGTCACATTGTCCCGCGAACGTAACATCGCTAGCGTCTCGCACGGTAAGTGCCGAAGCTTGTTGCGTGGGGTAATCTGAGCCATTGTCGGAGAGGAGTCCCGGAAGGGAGTCGGCAGTGGAAGTCGACTCGTTTTCGGAGTGGTGGCACTCGTGGCACTGGGAACCGTGCTTGAGGCCGAAGGGTTGATTCAGGAAGGTGTATTCACCGAGATCCGAGCAAGTACACGGTGAAGGAGGAGGAACGTGGTAGGTGTCGCGGTGACCGAGGAATCGGAAATTGGAGAACATGTTGTGAGGTAAGAGGAAGTGGGAAAGACGAGGACGCAACCAGGCGCTAAGGGAATCGTGGCAAGCCATTAGTGTTTAAATACTCTATATCGGGTGTGGCGTAGAAGAAACATTCGCACGAAGGAGGTACAGACCGATGCAAAGAATCATGAGATAGTTTCGTAGGAGTCTAAGCACTTGGTGTCTCCACTTTATTTGAATTTGACCAGTCTTCGAGGATAGCGGGAGCATTACGAAGTGCTCGTTTAGTTAGCCATTCATCGTGGTCAGAGTCAAATCCCTCCCATCGTACCTTGAATTGTTGAACTCTACGGCCACGTATTTTCCGCCAGCGTTCGGCGAGAATTCTTTCAATTCCTACTTCGGGCTTGGAATCAAAGTCCTCACTATTAAGAGACTTAGCGGGCCGATCTGTGCCAAGATCATCAGTGGATTTGCGATACGATTCGAGATGTGCAATGTTCAGGACTGGATGAAGTCCGTATGAGACCGGAAGTCGAAGTTGGTAGGTGACAGGTGATAGTTTTCGAATGATTTCAAAAGGACCGTCATACTTCATGAGCAGCTTCTTACCGCGTCCTTTTTCATCGCGTAAGAGTTTGAGTGAGTGCGGATTAAGAACAACAAGGTCACCTTCCTCAAATTCAGTTTGAAGGCGTCCGTTGTTGTAAGTGTGTCGTTGCCAAATTTGAGCCAGAAGGAGAGCTTCCTTGGCGCGACTGCGGTAAGTTTCAAATTCGTCGGCGAAATTTTGGGCCTTTTCGTTGCGTACCAATGGAGTATCTCCCCCACCAGTTTCGCCGACGGATTCGATGGGACGTGGAATAGAGTCACCAGGTAAAATCATAGAGCTTCCGGTCACTGGATGGAAGCCATAGAGCAAGTATGCCGGTGTGAATCCTGAGCTAGAATGTGTTGTCGTATTGTAGGATAGAGCCAGAGCATCCAGATAATTGGCCCAATCATCCCGTGATGGACCAATATAAGCGCGCAGTGCTATTTCTAAAGTCTGATTGAGGATCTCAGTCTGTCCGTCTGCTTGCGGATGGTAAGCTGTGGTCAATGCTCGTTTCATTCCATCAGGCGGCAGATTTCCGCCCAAAAATCATTTTTCCAGCGAGTGTCGCGGTCGGTAATGACTTGGCGCGGAAGACCGAAGTGCGTCACAACATGCTTGAAAAACAGTTGAGCCGTTTCCACCTCAGAAATCTTTACGGAGCAAGGAATGAATATACCATATTTCGTGAGCTTATCAACGATCACTAGAACATTATCAAAGCCGTTTGAGTTTGGTAATTCGGGAATGAAGTCCATTGAGACGACTTCGAACGGGCGTGTTGGAATAGGAATGGGTTGGAGTAGGCCGATGCCAGCGTGCCGTCGAGGCTTACTCTTTTGACAAATATCGCAGGTTGAAGTGTAGCGTTTAAACGTCGCGCGACATCCGAGGCCAGTAATAAGTTGCGGCAATTCGATTATAACAGCGATGGTAGCCGGCGTGGGCCGATTCTGTGGGAGTATCGTGAATTTCGGCCATGATTGAGGTGCGGAATCTTGCAGGAACGCAGAGGCGACTTAGACCTTGCCAGTCTTCGAAAAAGATCAATCCATTGTCCCTGTAATGATACTGTGGGTAGAGAGGATTGGACCAGTCCTTCTCCGATTTCCAACCCTGAAGTACCCTAGAAAAATGAGGGTCTTCTTGGTATGCTGCGGCCCACTCTGTGATTTCGTCCTTTGAAATTCCTATTAATACGGCATAAGAACGGGCCGTGGTATAGAGTGAAGTGACTTCCTCGTCATGATCCAATGAAATCCCACCAACGGAGACTATGTCCGGTGTTCCTGAATCCTGCTCAGTGCGTACAACCTTCGTTGCCAAGTTAAGCAATTTCTCTTCTAAACGAGGCCCCAAATCGTCATACATATTCTTGAGAGGATCACAATCAGTCAGGTTTAACATAGGAATATGTTCCGTACTCGGACTGTCTTGAGGCGGGACTCGACGACGAAGTCGGGAGATCGGATCAACGTTTGAGTGGACGCGGCCAGCTTTGGGGACGATGCACGATTTTGAGTCCGGGGTACGCCGCAAATATCGTGCCCCATGTGAGAAGGCGGCGGTTAACATTCTGGAATGTTCGGCTCCAGGTCAACGCGGCATGGTCGGTAATGCCAGCAATAGACTCGCCTTCGAGGAATGGTTGAAATTTAATGAGTGCCTCCTTGAGAGCGAGGGCTTCGCGTTCGGTTGGCGAGTAATTGCGTTCCGGGGATTTGAGGACCCGAGACCAGTAGCAAATGACGCGTTCGACGTGAACTGTAGTATCTTCGAAATTCTCAGCCCACGGACCGGGCGTTGGAACATCGTCAATGCCTTTGATCACTGTAACTAGAGTTGGCACGTCCTCACCGTTTTTATAGGCGCGTTCAAGTCGTTCATACAACCGAGTACCGCGAAGGTCGTGAATTTGAACCGGTTGAACTTGTTGACAGATTCCGGCGAGTGCGTAATCACACGCGTCAGTGTAGACACGGTATGGTTTCCCTGCAATGGCGTATCCGCGAACCGGTGCATTAGTTAGAACTTGTTTACTTAGCTCGAAAGCCTCACGATGAAGTTCGTTCCAATTCCATTTTACACCCTTCTTCAACAGCTCAAATAAAGGCTGCGCGATCCAGGCAAAGAATGGAACATACCCAGCGAAGTAAACCATCATTCCTAGAAAAGTTTGAAGTTCGTGGGTGTTGCGCGGTTCGGCAAGCTGAAGGATCGCGTCAACCTTTTCTTTATGAGTAGAAAGACCGAGGCGCGATACCTTCTGACCAAGCAGTAGTAGTGATTGATACGCCAGATGGCATTTCGGAGGGGAGAGGGTAATGTTGGCGGCGGCGATGGCGCCAAAGACAAGGTCGAGGTGTTTGACGTGGTCTTCGAAGGTGAGCGAGAAAACCACGATGTCGTCGATGTAGACTAGTGCAAAAATCCAGAGGAATGGCGCCAGCACCGTCTGCATCACGCGTTGAAAGACGCTGGGGCCGTTTCGATAGCCAAAGGGCATTCGCGCGAATTGAAAAAGTCCGCGATGTGTTCGGAACGCGAGTTTTTCAGCGGAACCAGGCGCCATGGTGAGTTGAGTGAATCCAGCGAGAGCGTCGAGAGTGGTGAGCCACTGAGAGCCAGATAAGGCTTGAAGAATCTCGTCTTGACGAGGTAAACCGAATTCGTCTGCAACAACTTGTTCGTTTAATTTCCTAAGGTCGATAACCATTCGGGGTTTACCATTCCGATATACAATAAACACGGGCGCAGCCCATGGACTCTTAGATGGTTCAATAACACCCAATTTGAGCCAAGAATCCATCTGTTTATCAATAACTTCTCGGTTAGCAGGAGAAACGGGAAACGGGGGTAGAGATACAGGTTTCCGCACCAGGCTTCATTGGTATCTCAACCTTTGTTTCATAATTTCCCAATCTACCGTCAAGTCCGAATGCTGAACTATTGCGTATGAGAACCTCTTCGAGCTGCTTCCGCTGCTCCGGCGTAACATCTGGTGAGATGTCGATTTCTGTCAGCAGTTGTGCCGAACTCACCGGTTCTGGAGGAACTTCAGCAGTGTTTGGTCCACCTTCTAGGGGTTCTTCCGCCAGCGGATCGTCTGGTTCTGTTGCATTGCGTTGAGCCTTCGATGCAATTTCCGTCTCTGAGCGCACAGCGCAAGAGAGATGAGGTGACGGCATGACAGGTACTGCCACCGGTGAAGATCCCGCTGTCTCCGGTCGGCAATCATTCTCACTTTTGCCTCCGTCCACCACCGTCGATTCGCCAGACTGCTCAGCAACAAGTGTGCGGATAAGGTGAGCATGAGCATTAATCTTCTGCTGCTGTGCTGGACTAAACTTATTCAATTTGTCTAGCCAGGACTTCGGATTACGGGCAGTACCAAGCACTTGACCAGCCGCAATGACTACAGGCATCTTTGAAAAGTTCGCAACATGAAGTACCGGTTTTTCCTTTGAAATGAGAGTATCAGCAGCGCCATAAAAATCGTCTTCATTGCCATTTGAAGCTATTTTTCTTCCACAAAAAGCGAGTCTTGATTTTTAGGAAAGTTTGCACCGACTGGAACAATTTTACTTGATTCCGGGGCAATAACAGTACGTTCAGTTGCCCAAACTTCGGCATTTCTTTGACGCTGATGAGCCCGTCGTTTTAGCTTCTGATTTCGACGATGAACTCCTTTCGAAGATCCAGAATGCTTTACTTCAGATTGAACTTTGACTTTGAAGGCATGGCCTTCGTCATCCAATAAACTCGGTGAAGTCGAAGATTCAACCTTCAATTGACGCCCAGAACTTCCGAAGCGCAAGTAGGTATTCCCTTCCTCTCTGACTATAGAAATTGAATACTGATCCGCAAAATCATTGCCTAGGATGAACGGAGTTGACATACCGCTAACAACATATGCTTCAACATTCAATTTCACCGGTCCCTCGTTTGTATGGAAGTACAAATCGACATTAACGTATCCAGATATAGACGAACGTCCTGTTACCTGGATCAATTTCACATCGTGACCTGACTTTACTTTCGGGGATGGGTGAGTGAATCAAGAGTGCTTCGCGAGATCAAGGTAATGTCTGATCCAGAGTCGATGATAACTTGAACAGGATCCGTTTCTAGGCCTCCAATCGTAGCAGTGGCTTCAGTAGCAAGGGAACCAAGGAATGAAGAGCCCGCCGGCCTTGCCATATGCTTCCGCAATTCAATCAAAGGCTGTTGTTCTGCGACTCGCGCATCCGTATGAATTACTCGATAATTCACGGCCTTTATTTCTCTAGCAAGACGGCGTCTAGATCTTCGATTCAACGAAGGCTTCGAATAATAACTTCCACAGGAAGTTTCCGAAGCATTTGAAGCATCGTTCAAAGGTACGTCCGATTCGATTTGTTCTGAAGACGGCAAGATTTCCTCAATGTTACCCCCAGGGCTGAAGACATATCCACATCGTTGGATGTAGATTCAGTAATCTGAGGGGACTCTTCAAACCCGACTGGGGTTCATTGATCGAGGTAAGTTCGCTTTCTTCGTCACTGTCAAGCCCGTAATATAGGTCATCGTATTGATCTTGCGCATCAAGTCTTCACGGGTAGCGGAAGCCAGGTTAGTGCGTGCAGCACGGTTCCCTTTAAAGGAATGCTTACACTCATTATCCCAGTGCTTACCGCTTCCACAGTGACGACAAGGACGTGCACCTTTCGATTCGGGAGTTGCGCGCTTCGAAACATTGCGATCATCTTTCGGAAACTTTGGTTCAGGAAGATTCGAAGACCAACCGACTAGGTTCGCACGAGCAGATCGAAACGAAGATCGATTCGAGTTATCATACTCGCGATAGGGTCTGTTATCCCGTTCGCGCATATCAAGCTTCATTAACGCCTCTTCATGGAAACGGATAGCGGCCTGGAACTCAACTACATCTTGATACAGTTGGGTTGTGAGAATTGTATTCCACAACGTAGGTGCGCCATCCATCACATGAAGAATAATTTCTGAATCACTCAGTGTGTAAACCGTATTCAACAGGTCAGTCTTACGAATGAAATATTGAGTCGGCTTCTCACGAGCGTGTCCAGCTTCACGGTACGATGCTTGATTGGCACGAGAACGTTGTCGGTCAAGCCAGTTGCGGTTCATGAAGTAAGTCATGAATGCATTTCGCAATGTATCCCAATTGGCTTCAATGGTATTGCGATAGGCCTTCGGTAAGGACCAGTACCAAGTCTCAGCTTCGCCTTGAAGTCGGCGAGGCGCAATTCTTCCAAGCTGTCGCCATACTGTTGACGATTCACGTGCAATGTCATTAACCTTGAGGATCCACCGAACAATTGTATCCACGTTTCCGTCCCAAGCTGGTACGTTCTCAGTTTTTAATTTGAATTCAAAATGAGGCTCCCTACTTCCTCCCGGACCGTATAAGTTGGCTCCAGATATAGTTACTCCAGGAGTCGCATTATTTCTTGGCGGTCGAGGTGGAGGTATAGGAGGAACATTCGGAAGGCCAGGACCATCTCCACCATCAGGATCATCATCATCCGTGTCACCCCAGGGGGTGCTCCAGAGGCTGGTGGTTGCCGAAGCGGAGTTGGTTGAGCTGGTTGAGAACGAATTCCGCCGTAAGCATTCGGCATACTAGGTTGTCGAGCTTCACGGAAATTACCGGAATTTCCTTGAGGATGCATGCGACGCATCTGGTCAGCTTCCTCAAGCTCCATAGTCGGAATATAAGAACGATCGGATTGAAATAATCCTTCCATAGGTTCGAAGAGTTCAGAAATTCGCTGATTTCCTCTAGGCAAACCGGTAGGAAGCGGATTTCGAAAACTCGTGTCCTGAGTAAGTGGATAAGTCGTAGATTCATCGTATGCTGACTTCTAGTGGCGTGGAACACGAAGCTGCGGCGGCGTTGAAGCCATTCTTGGAACACCGTAAGGATTAAACTGCTGCGACTCTCTCCTATTCTCAGGTAGGGTCGGAGTAGTCGGAGGTTCAGGCTTAGCGGTAACGTTCCCTTGTGAAGAATAAATTCTTGAAGCAGCTTCGGTAATATCAGGATCGCGATCGCGTGGTTGATGGCTTTGAAAGTCATAATACTTATGTGCAAGCATCAGGAAATTCTCAACCTCGACTCTGAAGCAAACACCAAGAATCTCGAAGTCGTTGGGACGAAAAACATCGTTGATGTCATCCTGGTCACCCCATTGAGGTAAGGCAGGCGGAGTTTTTCCTTCTAAAACAACGAGTTTTCACATTCACGGCGCATAGTTTCCAAGGCACGGAGTAAAATTTTATAAGAAGACGATACGCAAACGTACCATCGATCAAGGTAAGCCTTTCCAAGTCCCGCAAGGTACGATGAGAGCCTCCCACTGTTTTGGAAAGTCATCATTCGCTATATTGCGAGAAAGCTTAATTGCGTGATGCAAGAAACCTTTATTGATAGCATGCGCACCTTTGGTAAGTGCTTCTGAGCGTCGTGCGAGAACTGTAGGTGTTACTTCCAATTCGGCCAAGGGGCTTCAGTGTCGGGAATACAATCGAGACCATTTGAGGAGGATCGTCGCTGAGCAAGTCGTCATCGACTGCATGTTGCAGATCGATCAGCGGAGCGAGGGTGATCTCCTCGACAGTCCTTTCTTCGCGCTGCGATGAAGGACTCCCAGTTGCTGAGCGATTGGGTGACATATGTGGCGGAGGATCGCGATGAGAGTTTGAAGGGGATTGCGGATTGGAAGAAGCATCCATAGGATCGGTGGTAGGAGGATGGGTTGTAGTAGCCATCGGATAGGGAAATGAAATGAACAGTTAATGGCAAACGTACCTGATTAAGCAAGAGATTTCCCAGTTTGTCCACCAGTGTTGAAGATCCGGGTTAGTTCGGAAATGTAACTTGAGTATCAATGAATCTCTATATAAATCAAGGTGTTTTTACCTGAACAACTGTCGTAAGAGATCTGATTCTTCTTAAGACGAACTGGGAATATCAACCAGTTATGAGTTGCTTTCTAGTTGGAGGAGTAAGCGCGCGGCTTTACAACTCTGAGACTAGCTCGATAGATCTTGAAGAGAGCGCGAGGCTTCACTTAAGTTCACGCAAGGTTTACGGTAAATCTACGTAGATTAATAGAGGTAAGAAAGAGCTGTCGTTACATGAGGGAACGACTCCCTTTTATAATCTACAAGGATCAACTATAGAATATTCAAGAACTCAATGGAACCTTGAGGAAAGTAGCAGAATATTCTACTATACCTTCTCAATGACTCGTACAGACGTCCCGAGTCATATTGAGGCTTATCGGTGTCGATCTGAGAGGGAGGATATGACGCTCTGCTGCTAAGTAGAAGAACTTAGTAGCATTGACATCATGTACGCCGGTCCCATGATCAAGGAATGCCGAAAATGCGCCGAGCGCGCGTGAAGTCTTGCGGGCAAAGCCGAAAGTTGCCGATATCCATCACAATGGTTGCGGCCAAAACTTCATGACCAGTCCCAATTTTGCTCAAAATCCTTCGGCATTCGAGATTTAGCCGGAACAAGGGTATGGTTTATGGGCGAAATTTTTATTTCAGAGGAATCGGAGGTACTCCTAACTTAGGGTTACAAAACGCGAAATTTGAACAGCGAAAAACCAAAATTGTGTGTACTAAACTCGCGAGTTTGAGGCAGGTAATCAAATCTTTCTCTGCCATTCTGCCTCTGCAACCCCAGACTCCTTCTTCCGGACCCCACAGTAAAAATCTCCTAACCAGAAAATCGGCAATGGCCAGGCGACATTGATGCTGCTGCACAGCCACCGGTCCGAGTGATCCGCAATCAAAAGCGCGAAATTGTCGTGCAAAACACGGAAAACCCGTTTTTTCGAAGTTTTGCTCCAGTACGTTTGTAGATTACCTTCTTGCAATGCTATTTATATAGATGTCTGATAGATATCGAAGATATGATAAGATCTGTACTCGGACTGACGCAACACATATCACCTTTGCAAAGAACGAGACATAGTCTGTACCGAGGAATGAAAGTAACAAATAAAAAATGAACGTGCGACTCGGAGAGCTCCCACCGAACATTGTAGCCAGAGGATGAAAAGAACCTAAGCTAGCAGTCATACCAAGCAACAACTGAGACAGCACAAACTGTACTCAACACAATGGCTACAATCCCCGTTAATGTTGTCGTGACTCGCAAGTCGAGTCTAGACTCGACGAGTCGGCTTGAGTTGAAGAATCGACTCGACTCGACTCGACTTGCGGTTGATTGAGTCACTCCGAGTTCCTTGTGGTCTGCGAAGTCTATGGAGTCTGAGCACATAGTATAAGAGGGTAGCTATAGAACAATGGTAGAGGCATACGGGTACACGTTGCATAGGAGAGAACAAAGAGAAACACGTATAAAAGCATAGTGATCAGTATAACGGCAGCCATCAAATATCCTCGGGCATTCCCTCGCCCCAGCCGCTGTCGGCAAGCTCAAAACTGTCTCGGATCTCTCGACGAGCAGTGTCGGGTCGATAGAGGCAGCAAGTCTCGGAGCCAATCTTCGTTGTCATCCGGGGCTGCTTCCGCTGCCCAGCCTGAGGTGAAATTGAGGGCGGGATTTTTTGAAGTTAAATTTCAGCATTTGCAAAGCTTCATGAGTATCAAGACTAATACGATTGCGCCGTCTGGTGTCTGTCTGAGCCGATGATGAGAAAACTCTCTCGGATGGTACTGATGTGGCCTGAATTGGTGCATAGTCCAGAAAGAGTTGGTAAATCTTCGGCCATACAGTGCGTCCATGGTTCTAAAACAATATTAATTAATGTGCTAAAAGATAACTTCAGAAGCATACCGCCCAAAAACCAAGCATATCCGTCGTTGCACGAGCGGAGATTTCGCTGTTGACATAGTGCGTGAACTCTTGTTCGACAGAGCGAGTGGATGTCGCAGCAGCACGAGAACTGCCGGCAGCGGCAGAAAACTCCAGAGATTGTGTAGTGTTACGATATCGGCCTGCTACACGCGCTATTTTGGTGGTAGTAGGAGCTGCCGGTGTGTTTGATCGAGATCGCGATCGAGAGTGAGGCCGGGATGCTGGATGGGAGTCGGATCCGGAATCCGCTGGTGAACTTGAGCCGGAGTCCGCAGCGTCGTGATACAATTGAAGCTTTCAGAGCGGAGATAAATAAGATATTTGCCTGTCACCGAAAGCAATTGAGAATGACGAACGTTCGCAATAACAATTCGTTTTGCCTCATCCCGTTCCTCGGGAGTCCAGTTCTTCTTGATCCACTCAACCGAATACAGGGATTGATAACTGTCAAAAAGTGAGCAATTATTGAAAGAGGTATCGGCACGTACACATCGCAATTATATATGCATCAGTATCATCCATGCGCCCATAGTACTTATTAGCAATTGCTAGCCCAGGGTCGATGAATTTCTTAATGTTCTCGCTCTGTAAATCAACATCGTTTCGCATCGCCTTCCAATTCTCCATGAAAACCTCAAAAGCAGGGATAGCACCTGCCAAGATCGGCATATTCTCAGCAGACATCGCTGTTTGAACACTATGTGGCTGCTAAAACAGAAGTGAGTTTAACACGCCCAACTTACAAATGATCGGCCGAGTATCAACTCCATCAACTCAAGTCGTTCCCAGTGGTGTGCCTCCAACTTGTGGCGCATCCGGGACGCGTGCCAGTTTTTGCCGAAAAAACTGATTATCGGCTGCAAAAACATTTAGTTGAGCTTGAATGACATGAGATTGATCAACTCACATCTTGTAGATACCGAAGACGCCGCAGCATAAAGAAAACCGAGTCCCAACGAGTTCTCACATCAGGCAGTACAGTAATCAATGCCAGCTGGCGCGGCGGATCTCCATCCTGGGGCGACAGCCAGTGCCGATACCGGTTCCCATCAGAAATAATCTCTTGAAGCTCATCGCGCCGCTGGCCAGATTTACGAATGAACGCGACAGTTTTCCGCGCCCGACGAATTGGACCCGCCTTGCGAGTTGTGCAAGTGCGACGAGGATGAACTCGACCACGGGCCCGGGGGGCATCGGAGTCTTCTTCTTCGGTTTCCGTAGCTTCCGATGTAGCCGTGTCTGAGAAATAAGGATCGTTGTCGTCTTTCTCCATGGCTTTGATGGACGCTTGAGCACACAGGTTAATGACGTGTGCAAAGCAACGAATATAATTTTGCTTCGCATCGATCAGGACACCCGCGTCAAGAAGCAATTTAGCAAGTGCTGTCATTGTTGAAGCATTGTTTGACGCATTATCCAAAGTAAAGTGCCCAATCTTTATGCGGTCAGTACGCAGACATAATATAACAATCATGATTCACCTTCTCCAATATACCGGCATTGTCCAAGATATCAAATAAAATTCGCGCCATTCGATGCCCGCTGTGTGCACCACGAACCCGTCGAAATGCCAGCAATGCCTGGCGAAGAACAATCTGCTGATCAGGAGGTTTTTCCGCAAGCCAATGGGCAGTAACAGCAAGATATGGATGCAAGCCCTGACTGCTCCAAATGTCGGCGGTGAAACTAATTTTTCCGAGCGATGCCTAGAGAGTTGATTAAAATTAGACTTAAAGCCGAAAGCCTGACATTGCGCACCTGAAGAGCAGATTTGAGCTCGACATAATAGAGTTGCCATGTGTCGATAATGGTGTCCCTGAGAAGCGTGCGATGCTGGATGTCCTCATCATTGAGGGTCTCGCGCAACTGGAGTAAAAGGTCTCGAAAGTCCCGATTCTCTATAAGATTGATCGACTTGAAAGCTATTAATGAGGCGCCATAATCAGAGTGAATGACACGCACTACATAGATCATTCCCAACGATAACCTTTATCAGCTGCTGAGTGAACCCTGCTGGGGAGAAAGGAATTCTCTGCATTGCAACAGCACGCTCCTCGAGTCGCAGTCTCAGCCGTTCTGAGGGGAGTTTGTTGGTTAAGCCGTGCTTGGTGATAATCCCGAGATACTCAGGCGTGTGAGCTGCAATATTCAGAGTGAGTAAAAATGGAAGCAGTGATCCTGAGACAATACCTTCAAGATGTTTCCGCGTGTTGTGACACTAGAGCCACCCGCATACACCTTTCTACAATCGAGTCAGTTTCCCTGTTCAATATTGTTGAAAGCGGTGTGTACTCACGGGCAAATGCGACACTTCCAAGTCAAGTCTGTGGTACTTCGACCATAAAAGTACTTGCAATCAGCCGTATCGTCGGTCTTCATGTGCACAAGGCTATCTTCATTCAACCAAGTATACCCTTCGGCATCCACCGTTGAATGGTTGAGAGGGTTCTCTCGGCGGCGCCGCGTGGGAGGAGGAGCAGCAGTAGGGGGAACAGCAGTAGCCGTTATTCGTGGTATAGGTGCATAGCGCGAAGGGTGGGAGGCAGCCGGTGCAGGCCGATTCACAGGCCCAGGTTCATCAAAACCCGAAGACTCGTCGTCGTCGTCAGAATTGAGACTAAACTCGGGGCTCACCAAGCCAGAAGACACAGAAGCACGACCAGGGGCCCTAGCAAGTGGTCGGCGCACAGCAAGAACTGGAAATTTGGGGTCCGAGTCGTCAGAGTCCGAAGAATTGAAAACTGGTTGTCGAAGACCCGGGCTCGCAATTGCGGACCGATTTCCAAGCTCAGTCAGCAAACGATCGGCTACCCGTCGAGCCGGAGTCTGAGCAGGACGGCCTTGTGGCGGATGATATGACATTGGACTTGATTGAGTCCCTGCCACGGTTGGCTGTTGTGGGATAAGATACACTGACACATTCAATTCCAAAAAAACATACCGTCTCAGGAATGATCCCAAGCATTGAAGGCGGCCCTGGTGAAGATTAACTCGAAGTCAGCATTTAGAAGTAGCAATAATCTGTTTCAATATTCGTACCAGACGACGGTGCCCGTGTAGAATGAGGTGTTGGCCGTGGAGGACCCGTTGTCACTATTGGTTGGTGAGTTCGTGAGTGAGCGACAAGAGTTTGAACGATGGTAATGTTCGGCTCTGATTTTGTTGTCCAGAACTCCCAGCTCGAGTCGTCCTTGAGGCACCAGCAGCACCAGAATCTGCCCCTACAGGCTGGGAGGCAATGCGCCTGGACCGACTAGAGGCTGCAGGAGGATCATCAACTGGAGTGTTATTCGAGTCCTTGCAGGCAACGATTGGCTGGTATTTTCCTGTTCTCTATCCGAAGCCTAGTCAGTAAATGCGGAATAATTAGTAAGGCAGCTGTGTTTAATGTCGGTCGAGTCTTTATATAGTTCGCGAGAGCAGGTGAACAAAACAAGACAATTTACCCAAAGAAACTGCGAAATTACATGTTGGATGCGCAAAGGCTGAATTTATGAACACATTTCCGAACAGGCGCATCTCAGGGCACTCGGCAAGCTGCCAGAAATGAGTAATTACCCCAAGGAAAGCACGAAATTAAGTGTTTGACGTGCGGAATCTGACTTCGTCAGGATCTTCTGGAATCTGAGCAGCCGAAGTTCGGGGGAAAATGACAGAGTGAAAAAAAAAAAGGAATTTGGAAGCGGTAATGACTGGCTAGACTTCAATCCCGGAAACTTTAGAGTTGGTGAAGAGAGATGAATGCGGCGAAACCAAGGCAGAATCAGGCACTGAGAGATGAGACCAAGGGCGCCGAAGATAATGAAAAGATGCTTCCATTCGGCTTGTAAGTAGCATATAGACATACTGTGCAGGTTGCAACGCTACCAAGAGCCTTCCAATTGTAAACCGAGCGCACACAACCAGTTGCCGAGAACTTCGATGCGAGGACCGCCAGTACCATACATTGTGGTTGACAATGCGGTGAGTTCCGTTGAAGTACAGATTTGAAACCCAGTCTTATTCTTCTGTCGTAGTGTTCCTCCCGGAGATTTATGAGTACCATACCAAAGCTACCGCCCCTGAGCGTCTCATTCGAATGCTGGCTCCGTCGAAGATGTGTGGGGCGGAACCTACAGCCAAACATACAACGGCTCCTTAGTCTCGTATTGGCCGTCGATAAGCGCCTCCTAGATGAGATTGCTGTGGTCGAGGTCTCCACCGACCAGATTCAGTTGATGAGGGAGAGTGCGGAGCTCCAGATTGACGTAAGTTTCCCCTCAGCACTGATCGCAAACAATGACATCACTCACATCAAACACAGCAACTCTGCGACAGTCTACATCGTCTCCTCGTTCAGCGCGCCGCTTTTGAAGCAGCTTCCCGTGCTTCTACGACTTCTTGGACCACTCACCACCCGCCTTCAGCTTCAACAAATCTCTCTTGTGATATCTGGTCGCCTCCCTCTGGGAAGGCAATGTACTACGCCTACTGCATAACATATACCACAAACCATGGCCTCGAGGACTCCGATTCCGAGTCCGAGGACATCCCGGATCTCGTTGAAGCAGAATATTGGTAGAAAATCCCTTTGGTTCACCGTATTTCATCGTCCAATCAGTTTTCTTCCCGTCAATCCGGATTCAGTACCAGTAACCAATTTTAAACGTGTCTGAACACTTTCAATCGACCGCAAACAAAGTTCTTTACACTATTACAAGAAATTCATTATTTATCCCGGCGTGAGTCTACTCAAGTGACTTCAAGTCGACTCACGCTGAACTCGAGTCCGGTGAAGTCAGACTTAGTAAGCCGACTTGACTCGACTCCTGTCGACTTGAGTAAGTCGACTTGGGAGACTTGAGTCCAAGTCGCGGTAACATTAAGATTCCCCGTCACCAAAGGTCAAAAAAAAAAAAAAAAACAGATGCACAGCAACAGCGAAGCTGGCGAGAACAAGCTGAATACCTCCGCATGCGCAGCCCTGCTTTGATTGGTCCTCCAGATGCGCTGAAGCTAGTGGAAACTCCTAAGCCTTCATGACACTGTAATGGGTGCGAGGTTCATCCTCGCTATCGGTGCCAGAGCAATCTTATCCGCTAAATCCACCCAAAGCATAATGTGCGCCTTCACTGTCAGAGTCATCTGAAGCAAAGGCGGCGCTGGCACGGCTATTTTTGCCAGGCGGACCAGCTAGAACCAAATCCTTCACGTCGGAAGGCATATCAAGAACACATCGGTCGGCAACATGTCCAGATATACCACATCGACGGCATTGATCGTTGGAAGTGGCGGAGCACCCATGAAAACGACTGCTCCCACCGGATTTAAGAACCTTGGAAGGCTGCTTGCGCGAGGCCTTGGAAGAAGAGGTGCGCGCAGCGAGAGAGGAATGGGGAGCGAGAAGGGTCTCGTCTTCATCATTTTCCTCCTTCTTGACTGTAACAGAGGGAGCAGCCTTTAGAAGCCGGGATTTGATGGAGACAAGAGTAGGTTCTGTAGTGGAAGTAAGTTCAAACATACTTTTTGTGTCATGAATATGATGAATTTTTATTCTCACGGCGACAGAAATAACTTCCACTGTTTTCGCAGAGAAATGTTGGACGAAAAAAAGTAGAGGAGTAGATGTCAGCAGTTTTCAACAGGTCCGGCAGAATTGAGCCGATCGGAGCATAATCCAGCATGTCCGATTTTGACTGGGCTTCAGCACTCAGGTATCTTCCTCCAATGTATGTATTGTAGAAATTGGGTTGTGGGTCCTGTCGCAAATCATTACTGGGCCCGGTCGTGCCCGATCGTGTGTTATCGGGACATTATCGTGCCCGACCACCCGATAGTGTGTTATAGGGCACGATCGGGGAGGGCGTAGACTTTAATGAAAAATCGCCTTACCTTTTGAAGGCAAGTCAACGTGAGGTTGAATTGACTTGTCTCAAGTCGCTGTTCAATTGTAGACTTGGGGTAATTGAGCCTGAGATTGTGATGGAGGTAGATCGATGGCATCCTCCGAATTGAAACAGGCACTTAATTCATCGACAGGTTGCGAAAGACTACCCCTGCGGATTTTGCGGGAAGGAGATGTCGGAGAATGGATGCAGCATAAGTATAGCCAGCGGTAAAAAAGCCAGCTCATCGTGTTCGGAGTGATACCCGTTCCAGGTCAGCGCAGCATTGAAGAGCAGCACAACAAAACCAAGCACAAATGCGCCGTTGAAATGCAGTCTCTGCACGGAGACTCACTGGAAGTACAATATGCCAAAGCACCTCCAAGACCGGCACCCGTCTTGGAAGGTTTCTGTGCCCCTGCCCGACCGCGATATTCTCGCTTCCGCCATCTCAATCTCACAGGAAGAAGAGGCCCGGATGAAGATAACACATTCACAACAGGAAAACGTCGGCCAGAACTTGAAGCGAGGCTTAGAAGACCACACAGTCACTCCAAGCCGTACACGAGTGGCGAAATCGGCGCGTTCGGGAGCTGCAGCTGGTAGCAAACGGCAGGTGGTCGACAAAAGCGAGGTTGGAATGGCTGTGGACGTTTTTGTATAGTGTATATAGGCTTTGCGACACGAAGGAAGGAGAAAAGAAAGCTGCAGACTACGCGGTCCGGGCTCCGGGACGTGTTGTTCCGCGGATCCGGCATCGATCATTGATCTCGCGTATTTACAGATCAAATTGAACGATGCAGAGATCGGTCACCTCTTGCGGGAAAGTGGGAAATCTGCAGGAGGCCTGCGTCATAGGTGGCTGTGTAGTGCCAAAAGAGGGACTTCCCCTGACAGTCTATGTCAAAAACCGTAACCCACACAGCGCTCTCGACCTTCCAGCTATCTACAAAACACTGGAGCGCTCCGAAAAAAAGTTCCCATTGATGCGATGACGTCAATTACCATATGAGGTAGGCACTGCCGGATCCATTGCGTCGACGGCTGGCGCGTCAGGGCGGGGCGACCTCGTGTTGCAGCCTAGGCGGCCATGGTAATCAGGAGCCGCTTGTGTGCAAGAGGGATGTAGCGGAAGGTATTGTAGGGCATGGTAGGCCAGAGAGACGTTCCAGGAGCAGTGACGAAAGGGCGAGTGTCGTTGGAGAGAGTGGAGCGTGCTGGCCGAATTAGGCAGGAGCTGTGAAAACCGTTGTGTGAACTTTTTTTCGGAGCGCTCCAGTGTTTTGTAGATACAGCCGTTTTGGAAACAATATACGGGTTTTGATTGAGTGGTGCTCGTTCGTTTGTGCTTACGTTTGTTGACCATTCTGTCATCGGCAAAACCGGGAGCACCACTCTGTGGGGCGTTGCCGTACCGCATCAATTGCCGTTGGTCCCTTGTTTTTGCCCTTGCTCGCAAGTCATGGCCGTGTCGAGCTCTGGGCAAGTAGCAGCTGAGTCTTAATCCTCAGTTCTGTTAACCCCCTGTTTTTTCCGGTGTTCTCTGGGTGGCGGAAGCAAAGACTCAAATTCGGCTGAAGTGGAGCTGGTGATGGGAAGCAAAACAAAGATCCTATACTTGAAAAGAGGGCCAGGCCATCAGTCGCGTGACTTTACGGGTCCTACAACACAACCGGCTGTCGAGATGTTGAAACTCACACGCGGTCCCCGGCGCCGCGCGCCGGCGAGTGCAGCGAGCGGCAGTGCGGCGCCGCGGGCAAGGAATCCAGCAAAAAAAATCCAGGCGGGGTTTGGGGCGGAGCCCCGACAAGCTGTGTACCCCCCGTAGGTAGGGACGCGAGCGCAGCGAGCCGGCCCTGCCGAAGGCGGGGTGCTTAAGCTTGTAAGCACAAACGAACGAGCACCACTCAATCAAAACCCGTATATTGTTTCCAAAACGGCTGTAGCTGTCATACCCCTTTCTCCATCCGCTTCCCAAACCGCAAACAGCCGAAGTACAGGTCTTTTCTAGTCTCTCATAACACCGTTGATCTCGTACCTCGATGTGTTAAAGTCTGTTTTTAAGTTCATACAGTTGCGGCAAAATCAGATTACTTACCAAATATGGAAATTCTCATCAATCCCCTCCTTTTGCACCCAGATGAATGGTTGTTTCATGCGATAAGCGGACAGAAATACTGCTGAGAGGCTCCATCTTGTACGCCTGGTGTAGAAAAATTTGTGTCTTTGCATTGATGTTGGCTGGATAGCCGCCAAGTTTGTGTATCAAAGTGCGGCCAAAATCAGTTGGAAGTATGATGAATTTGGTTATTTTTTGTGCCTAGATGTATTCAATCAAAGGAGTCCAGGCCTTTTGTGCCATTCCAGCCTACGTATGGATGGTTTTTCTGTGCGGTCGGGCAGTTCTGATGAGAATTTCCTTATTTGGTAAGTAATTTGATCTTGCCGCAACTGTAGGTGTGTCAATGGTTAAACCTTATTATACAATCATTGTGGCTGTGTTTCTTACGTCAATTTCGCTTCGCGCCCTCCCTCTGGCACATATACACTCAATGTATAGAGCCATATCTAACTCCTTAGAAAAAAAATTGCAGTTGGATGCATCTTCTGGGTCTACCGAGCCCTTGCTCTGTCTTGTGACTGATGTGACAGAATGGTAACACATTTTTTCAACCACTGTCCGCAGCGCCCTGTCATAATTCTGGCTGGTTTCAAACGCCGGATAAACGCTCCAAAACAAATTTGAGCTCTAAATCCTATACTTTAAAAGACGACGGCACAGCCTCGGCTCCAGGAAAGGGAATTCACCCCGTGACTTTCTGTCAAACCGTGAGATCTCCGCGGCGACGCGCGCTGGCGAGTGCAGCGAGCGCAGTGCTGTCAGAATATGAATTATTCCGGGTAGCCGCCCCGCCGCTCCGGCCCTTGATAGATATCTGATACTTATCATACAGCCTTGTTCTTACATATAAACTGCGCTCGTCTGTCCACCACCCTCAGTCTTTCATCCCACATTGCGGGAGACTGAGGGTGAGTTCTCTATCTATCTACCTACTTGTATTTACTTACTCATTGTGTAGTTATTGCGCCTTCCGCGCATTTTCAGGTATTTAATATACAGTCTTTCATCCCACATTGCGGGAGACTGAGGTTATTGCGCCTTCCGCGCATTTTCAGATTCTGTTAGGTTATGGGCCACCGAGCGCTAGCTCTCTGAAGACGTACCTATTGGAAGACTCACCTGCTCGCTCATCAGAGCTCGAAGCATCACAAGCACAGACTTGTATCAATCAATCAATCCCACGACCTGTTGCCGAAATTCCCTCGGACTCTGGTTATCTCACCTCGGACTTCTCACATAATGTCAACTGCGGCAAACTCGGCTTCTTCTGAGCTTTCCGGAGCAGAAGACTGGCCAATTTTTCATGTTAATGCTACAGTGGAACTGCGCCTACAGGGAGTCTACACTCTGCTTGAATCTGTTATCCTCGCTGCAAATGCAGCTGATGCCACTGTTGCTGCTGCTGCTGTTACTCCTCTGCCTGCCGCAGCTCCTGTTGCTGGCGTATGTAAGGGGAGGAGGGCCCAGGAGCCAAGTCGATAACAAACCTGGGGATCTCTGGGAGAAGGGCCCAGGAGCCAAGTCGATAACAAACCTGGGGATCAGAGATCCCCAGTGAACTACTTATATACAAGAGGTGACGTAAGATATGACATAAGTGAGCACACAGCATGATGTCTTGGAGACAGAGAACTTCTGCCCAAGTCAGAAGATGTCATAGCTGTGGAATCCCCTGACATCACCCCCTCTTCAAGATTCGTCGCCTCGACGAAGACCAGAGCCCCGTAGAATGAACGATCCTTCAAAATCCTGGATCGCCACGGAAGAGTAGGTTGCCCTGGGAGTCAATCCGCGAATCAGACGCAGACACTGCACCGCCTCGCCGTGCCGTCTGTTGTCGACGTCCCCTTTCAGGTCGAATAGCATCAATGGCCATAGGCGAAGGAGCACCTGAACGTGGAGAGGGGGACGGGATGGCAGTGGGCATGGCCACCGAGGGGGCATAAGGAGTAGAGCTGGGGCGGGGAGTAGGAATAGGGGACGCCATTACCTGCGTAGGAATAGAGATGGCGGCAGGGTTATGGGGTAGGGAGTTAGAGGCGGGGTAGGAAGACTCCTGTGGTGCAAATCGCACCCCAGACTTCCTTGGCTGTGTAGCGGCACCTGGGTGCGGCTGAGCACTGGCCGCTGGAGGGGGTGGAACCGGAGCCGGTGGCTGAGACGGATGGACGGGGTGTGCGCGCTTCTTCAGCGGGCGAGCGCCCTCGCCAGAAGCGTTCGGCAAAACTGGCACCGGGCCAGGAGGGGGAGGGGCAGGGTCCCCGGAAAGGCGTGACGGACCTTTCTTCTTAGAGCGGATACGCTTACGCATGAAACGCTTCCCAAGCGCAATTAGCGCTTCACCGATTTGCTGGTCGGTACCACGGATAGATACACGGCGCTCCAAGGGGGAAGCCTTATCAGTATAGGCTCGAAGTTGGGCGCCGGAGATGTCGTGCGACTGATGAAGACCCTTACCACCACGGCCAACGATATGCCCGACGACCGAGTCAGGCACCACAAGCGTACACGAGTAGCGGGACGGTGCGTCCTGTGCAGTAGGGAGGGTTTCGGCGAGTGGTATGGCGGTGTGGCCGACAGCGATGATGGCAGGGGTAGGGGCTGGGGTTGATGGTTCAGAGCCCCAGCGAGCGCCATCCCAGGAGAAGCGCCAGGCATGCCCTCGGGGAGTAGAGGCTGCAGTGTCCCCAAACTCAAGACGATCAAGACGGTCGTGGACGCGCTGTAGTTCGCTTCGAAGGAGAGTGCAGTAGGAATAAAGGTCCTGAGGAACTGCGGGGGTTGCCATAGCAAGGGAGGTGTAAGGTCGATGGTAGGATGAGGGCAGAGTAGGAAGTAGGGTGGTCGGCTGGGGCTAGGAGAGTGCCAGAGTCGAATAGAAGGTTTGTTATGCTGTAAGGGGAGGAGGGCCCAGGAGCCAAGTCGATAACAAACCTGGGGATCAGAGATCCCCAGTGAACTACTTATATACAAGAGGTGACGTAAGATATGACATAAGTGAGCACACAGCATGATGTCTTGGAGACAGAGAACTTCTGCCCAAGTCAGAAGATGTCATAGCTGTGGAATCCCCTGACAGCGTAGCTTTCAAGGATACCCCTGGCGAACGTAATAGCCGTGCTTTAGGTGTCATTCAGAAGCTTCTTTCAGCAGAACTGCACACAGAGTATGTCAACGAATCTAATGCTGGAATTCTCTGGGCCAAACTGCGCCAGCGCTTTGAAGCAAAAAATCGTGCCGATTCCGCAATGGGTGTTCTAGCAGAACTTTTTAGCACCAAGCTCGTTATTGAAGGCGAACCAGAGCTCATGGATCGCAACAAGATTCTTTCTCATGTAGCTGCTATCAAGACCTGTTTTGATAGGCTTGCACGCCTGGAATTTCCATTTCCCCCCGAGCTTCAGCCTCTCATTCTTCTCAGCACTCTACCAGATGATAGCTACTGGACAGGCATTAAAGGGAACATTGTGTCCTCTCTTGGTACAGGCAACTAGGATTTGGCGGGTGCCGAGTCTCGCCGAATGATTTACCATCAACACAGCCCGCATCAAATTACCATATTGGGTGCGAATGCGCACAAGTTCTCCACGGCGGCTGCCCGATAACATATACAAACAACATAGCCACAAATGGGATCAAAGTGTAGAAAATATTCGTATGCATTGGTCCTCGTCTCAAAAAACCATTCTAGTGCCTGAGGAAATGTACTTCGCACTGGAGAGTATGTAGTAAAAATGCTAGGGCTAAAATTTGAGTCTACACCCCACAGCCGGTGAAATACTCCCAAAACAGCTGCTCTCAGGGTTTTTTGTCAGAAATACATTACAGAAACAGTAAATTAGCTGCTTCCGTGCCTCAGATTATTTATTCAGCCCTTGGACAAGAGTACGTACACTACCCTTTGTTGCCTCCTCCCGGCAACATCCGAGAATTGTGGCTATGTTGTTTGTATATGTTATCGGGCAGCCGCCGTGGAGTCACCCGGCTTTGTTGTGGGTTTGTCAGCACACAGCAGCACACGCACGTTTTCCGCGGTTTCGGAGAGTGCCGAGTCCGTGGAAATCTGTACACGTGATTTTCGGGGACTCTTCGATCTGTGAAAACCTTGCAGCAGCAGCGCTTGCTTGCTTGAACCTTATCTCTGATGGATGGATAGATAGTCCCTGCTATATACTGCAGGCTTCAAACTTACGAAACGACTGCAGAGGATCACGAGATGTATTCACTGTTTTTGGCAGAAATTGTCTCCTTTAAAGCAAGACGAATTTGAAGTCTTGCATTTACTTCCGACTTGCTTGCCACCAACGAAGCGGTTGATATGGTAAACAAAACATAGTTAGCAGCACTCAATAAGCCTGGGACTTGCTGCAGAGCTAAGCATCACCGTGTTAACGGAGCAAACTCTAGAATTTCTAGATAAGCATCAGCTGAGGATATGGAGGTTGTTGGACAATTGTAGGCAGAGATCTTTTTAGCAGAAGGTGCTCATATCATAATCACTTGCGACCTGTGGACATCAAAAGGGCTGGTCAATGGAACTCAGGGTTTTCCTATTCTTCCGAGAACAGTGGAATGGGAATCTAATGGACTGCCATTATCACGAACGTTCCCTCTGACTCTAGCCTGGGCAAATACCATTTACAAAAGTCAGCAGTGATTGATCTGGGTAAACAAGACTTTGCTCCTGCCCTGTCATTTGTTGCAATCTCAGGGGCAAAAACATTGAAGGGAATAAGTTTTCGTCAGTTTTCGTTCACCTTTTGTTGTGGAAAGATTGCAGCGACCAAATGAGACTGCGGTTCGTCAGATGCTTAGGGCTGATATGGACCGTAGAGTTGCCGTAGAGAGATTCTTGGTTTCGAAAACACCTATGGCTTTGCCACAATGTCATACAGGAGATACTGTATCTCCCTGTATGGAGGCAACCGTCACGGTAACGGTGGGGTCGGTTGCGTTGCCTCTTTTTGACGTGGTCACGGTCACGGTGAGGGTCATTTCCTTGAAAAAATCGTGACATCGAAAAATATGGTTTAAAGGCCCAAAAAAATCAGTAAGCGCCTTGGGCGCCTTGGACGCCCGTTGCCTCTTTTGGCAACGGTCACGGCTCACGGAGGGTCGGTTGCCTTGAAATAAGGCAACCGTTTTGTCACGGTCGCTTGGCGGTTGCGGAGATACAGTACTTACAGAATTCAGTTTTGTTGGGCCTTATATATGTCTCGGACTCGGAACAGCTGTATAATTGCTTAGAATAAGTAGACTGAATGTATATTTAATTTGTGCTTTGAATGGATTGTAGCGAGCTTCCCCTCCTATGTGGACCATTGTCCACATACTCCACATAAATCATATTCAATGTACGTGGTCTACTTGTCAACTTCGTGACAAGGCAGATACACTTGGAAATTGTTACTGTACATGTGCACTCACTTTTTACCCAGTGGGATTGAAACTGTGCAGAAATCACTATAAGAAGGAAGACTAGAGATTCCCCGGGTCAAAAGTCTCAAAATTTACAAAATATTTTTTTTCTCCCACGGATTTCGCGCTCTTGGTACGGGCCGAGACATAGCCGGTGGCTGTACGATTCCATCAGCGCATCAAATGTCTGCCGCACCATTGAACCTTGACCAAATCTCAATCAACACCAAGAAATTCTTGTTATGGATGTTTGCTAGGTCAGGGGTGAGCTATGTACTGGCTAACTTTAAGCCATAAACCGATGCCTTTCTCTATGGCTGGAGTTACTGGACAAAAGTAGCGTGAGCCTGCATGATCATGCATGACAGTGCGTGGTCATGCATGTGTGCCCATGGTCATGCATGAACTCGAATGTTCATGGGTGATGGATGCATGATGGCCGATTTTGCCTGATCTCGAGCATGCAATGACCATGGATGAGATGTTGAGATTTTATTACCTTGATATTCTAATAAGGTAGATCTCATTCATCAGCAACCTACCCCACGTGATCCAGCGTGACAGACCATAATTGGAATCATTACAGCAAAATCACGATCAAACGCGTCTTTACATCCAATCGGGGCCATCCACCCTCAATTTTTCTACGTAACTTCACTAATATAGACATGATCTTTTGATATACAAAAATTTGACCCGAAATCTGCACGCGCTGAATTATTGAAGCCCGATCAGTGACAGAAGACTGATTCTGCCACGACGCCCTACCCGTTGATTCATTCGCTCTGCTACTCCGTTTTGCTCTGGAGTGTAAGGTGCTGTTGTTTCATGGATGATGCCTAGACGTTTGAATTCTGTTTCCATTTGATGAGACGTGAATTCACCACCCCCATCTGTGCGAAAGAATCGAGTCCAGCCCTCACAGAATTCCCAATTAGCAATTTGAGCACGAAAATGAGCCTCAGTAGATTTTCGCCATTCTTTGAGTTTTGAATAGACTTGGGATTTCTTTTGGGCAAATAGAATCCACACCTCAGAGGAATGATGATCTATAAGGACCACCCAGTAGCGTATTCCACCGGGGCCTTCAGGTGTTACTGGACCACCAACATCAGATGATACAATATCTAAAGGACCACGAGCTTTGGTTTGACTTTTGGAAAATGGTAATTTCTTCATTTTCCCAAGAACACAGGGTTCACAGAATTTGGGGATTCCTGTCAAGGATGTAATTTCACCAAGTCGGCCTTTAGCAACAGATTTCTGTAATAGTTGGAAATTTGTATGACCAGATATTCGATGAAGATGATTGATATCCATAGCAAATAGTGCATGTGGATCTTCACTCAAAGGAGTATAGACAATGTGGTACAGTCCCTTTGTCAGGGGACTCCACAGCTATGACGTCCTTTGACTTGGGCAGAAGTTCTCTGTCTCCAAGACATCATGCTGTGTGCTCACTTATGTCATATCTTACGTCACCTCTTGTATATAAGTAGTTCACTGGGGATCTCTGATCCCCAGGTTTGTTATCGACTTGGCTCCTGGGCCCTCCTCCCCTTACAGCATAACAAACCTTCTATTCGACTCTGGCACTCTCCTAGCCCCAGCCGACCACCCTACTTCCTACTCTGCCCTCATCCTACCATCGACCTTACACCTCCCTTGCTATGGCAACCCCCGCAGTTCCTCAGGACCTTTATTCCTACTGCACTCTCCTTCGAAGCGAACTACAGCGCGTCCACGACCGTCTTGATCGTCTTGAGTTTGGGGACACTGCAGCCTCTACTCCCCGAGGGCATGCCTGGCGCTTCTCCTGGGATGGCGCTCGCTGGGGCTCTGAACCTTCAACCCCAGCCCCTACCCCTGCCATCATCGCTGTCGGCCACACCACCATACCACTCGCCGAAACCCTCCCTACTGCACAGGACGCACCGTCCCGCTACTCGTGTACGCTTGTGGTGCCTGACTCGGTCGTCGGGCATATCGTTGGCCGTGGTGGTAAGGGTCTTCATCAGTCGCACGACATCTCCGGCGCCCAACTTCGAGCCTATACTGATAAGGCTTCCCCCTTGGAGCGCCGTGTATCTATCCGTGGTACCGACCAGCAAATCGGTGAAGCGCTAATTGCGCTTGGGAAGCGTTTCATGCGTAAGCGTATCCGCTCTAAGAAGAAAGGTCCGTCACGCCTTTCCGGGGACCCTGCCCCTCCCCCTCCTGGCCCGGTGCCAGTTTTGCCGAACGCTTCTGGCGAGGGCGCTCGCCCGCTGAAGAAGCGCGCACACCCCGTCCATCCGTCTCAGCCACCGGCTCCGGTTCCACCCCCTCCAGCGGCCAGTGCTCAGCCGCACCCAGGTGCCGCTACACAGCCAAGGAAGTCTGGGGTGCGATTTGCACCACAGGAGTCTTCCTACCCCGCCTCTCACTCCCTACCCCATAACCCTGCCATCATCTCTATTCCTACGCAGGTAATGACGTCCCCAATTCCTACTCCCCGCCCCAGCTCTACTCCTTATGCCCCCTCGGTGGCCATGCCCACTGCCGTCCCGTCCCCCTCTCCACGTTCAGTAGCTCCTTCGCCTATGGCCATTGATGCTATTCGACCTGAAAGGGGGCGTCGACCACAGACGGCACGGCGAGGTGGTGCAGTGTCTGCGTCAGATTCGCGGATTGACTCCCAGGGCAACCTACTCTTCCGTGGCGATCCAGGATTTTGAAAGATCGTTCATTCTACTGGGCTTTGGTCTTCGTCGAGGCGACGAATCTTGCAGAGGGGGTGATGTCAGGGGACTCCACAGCTATGACGTCCTTTGACTTGGGCAGAAGTTCTCTGTCTCCAAGACATCATGCTGTGTGCTCACTTATGTCATATCTTACGTCACCTCTTGTATATAAGTAGTCCGCTGGGGATCTCTGATCCCCAGGTTTGTTATCGACTTGGCTCCTGGGCCCTTCTCCCCTTACACCCTTCCGATGCTTGGCTTCAATCATTCTTTGCCCTTTTGGGTTTCGAACAATGCAGACATCTGCTTCGAACATGCAATTGTATCCCTTTTTAGCCATTTGTTGCACTGAGACAAGTGTGATACCAAAGGATGGGACATGTAATGCACGTAGAGAGACATCAGACATCCCTCGCTTTGTTTTGCAAGATAGACGGATGGTTCCAGTTCCAACTGCATCACAATATGTATCATTACCAAGCCGCACCCTTTTTGGTGGAGTGAGTACTTTATAAGAACCTGTCTCAAACCATGCCTCATTTGGTGTCATGGTGGTAGAAGCTCCAGAGTCAATTACCACAGCTTTGGATGAAGGGTTTGCATCACTCAAAAGATAAGCAGACATAGCAGCATAAGATTTCTGGGAAACAACAGGTACAGCTAAATGTCCATGTTCAGAGTCATCGGAATCAGATTCAGAATCTGTAGTAGCAGAGGCATTTGCCTTGTCACGGCGCTTTCTAGGTCTCGCTTTCTCAGACTTCTGCTTGTCATTCTTCTTGGAGTCCTTTGATCCCTGCGCTAGATTCTTCAACTGATAGCAGTTATCGGAAGTATGGGATTTGTTTTGTCCATGTATAAGGCAATGTTTATCGCCCTTGGCAGATAGCTCGAGAGGGCCATGACTTGCGGGCAAGGGCCAAAACAAGGGACCAGCGGCACTTGATGTGGTACGGCAACGCCCCAAAAAGTGGTGCCCCCGGCTTTGCCGATGACAGAATCGTCAACAAACGTAAGCACAAACGAAAGAGCACCACTCAATCAAAACCCGTATACTGTAGCACTTTGTATGGGTGAAACAGACCCTCGAGCGTGACTGGAAACGCTACGCATGGAAACCAAAAACGGCCTCAGCGTTATGCGTGACATCATAGAATTTTGGAAACGGGCGGGCAAACAAGGGCCAATGATAATCCCCATAAAGGCCTGTTTTTTTGGGAGGCAAAAAGTCAGGAATTTTTTTGGCTCGAAAAGTCAGGATTTACACAGGCCTGAACCCAAAATTTTGTCGGACCGGTCAGGATTTTCCGATCACGCCTACTTTTCGGCCCAAATTCTGCCATTTCGGCGTCATTTTCCGAAAATTTTCTTCAGCTGCCGCCGTTTTCGTCAGGATTCAGACCAGCCCTTCCCACCAAAATGGGTCGAAAAGTCAGGATTTTGGACAGCCCAAATCGTCAAAATTTCCGATTCCCGTCAGGATTTTCATCAGGCCTTTGGGGGCATTATCATTGGCCCTGGCAAACACCGATAAAATCTATTTCCAAACGTTGAACGGATTCTGGGCAATTTTTAGCCCTCGTTTATGCTTTCTTTGTATCCATAGCCCTTTGTGATTGCATTTCTCCTGTTACGGACTCCGTAATACACCTACTTTCTTTTTCATGAACACTGCGCCGTGGCGCACGCTCAGTCAGACACCTAAACCAGCGACGGGTCCACCACAAGCCCTCTTCGAGCGACTAGTTAAACTACCTCGGCCAGCTTCTGGTACACCTTCCCAGCACCTCGCCCGTGGTCTCCGATGCACCGTAACGGTTCTATCTTGACGAAGATTGTAGAGACTGATTGAGTGCAGTGAGGAGGAGGAGGGTTATAGCAGTAGATTCAGCTAGATTTTACAGCCACAAACATGATAATTCGACATCTTTGTATGTCACGCAGTCCTCAGGGAAACCACCCGACCGTTATGCGTTACCGTTGAAACGAAACAGGGCGGGCGTTACGCGTTATGTTTCACCCATACAAAGTGCTACAGTAGTCAACGGATGATTAAAGCGATGACTTAACCGGCAGCAGCGGGCCGCGACAACTGTTTCCCTAGGCTTACGAAGCCTTCACAATGGGGCGTACCACAGCCCCGACGCGCATACGTGTCATGCCCCATTGGGGCGTGGGTGAAATGCACATGATGTTACAGCCGTGACAAAACTAAGGTTTGCCGGGTCGAACCCCGCCAACAATTTCAGACTATGTTCCACACTAACTTTCGCGGTGAATGTTGAGTCAAATACCCGAATCTACTTGGATTCTACAGGTTCACTTTCTACAGTAGGATATCTCATAATGCATGAGGTCATAACCTCATTATGCATCGACTTTTGGCAGAAGTCTGAGTCCGTTGGGAACAATTCTCTCTGAGAATCTCGCGTAGAATTCGGGTAGAATGAGGCCGCATATCAAATGTTTTCTCCCTTCTCTCGTATCACTCATCATTTTCGGTGCCAAAGCCTAAAGGCGAGGCGATGGCGCCTCTCCCGTCAGCCTGGAGGCCGACTCCCGAGTCTGCAAACTGCTCCAGGAGGTCCGAAATTTGCAGGCTCGAGCTCGCTGGGGTACATATCAACAACAGTTTTTTTTGGGCTTATTGGCTTGCCCTGCCCGGTTGCTACTACATAGCACTAAATCTCAAAGCTCCATGCAAATCAAAAAGCGCGTTCCACTGTTCCAGTGGGCGGTTGACTCGGAGTACACTCCGCAAATATTATCTGGAATTGAATACAGTATTATCGACTTGTGGCTTTGTGAGATTCAGAGCGACGAGTCTTACATGCTCCTTTTTCACGGGTCGTCGACGCTGGGCATGTACCGTGCACGATAAGTAGTGGTGGAACGCAGAGCAGTGACGCGTCAAATAGCGCGGGAATCGAGAGTCTAGCCGAATTCTCCCATCATTTGCTCGGTTGTAGCCTCGCATCAATTCTACCCGAATTCTACGCGAATTCTCAGAGAGAATTGTTCCCAACGGACTCAGTCTTCTCACTTTTGGTGTCCACCGACTTGGTAGGCTAGGATTTTAGAGTCACTCCGGCAGCGGATTTGGATTTTGGATTTGATGGGATTTGGAGCTGATGGGTGACGATCAGTCACCAATCAGTCACCGTTGCCAACTGATGACGGGACTGTTCCCGCCAAACTGCCAGCGCATTGTCTCGTCGGCATTTTCCCGCCATCCCGCTCCATTTCCGCCGTGCCTGCGCTGGCACTTAAGAGGTCTGCTATCGTTTTTGGACATATAGCCGCGCAGTGCAAACGACCTTCTGTTTGCGGCACCTGCGCTTCTGACCACCCCACTTCGAACTGCCGCTGCCCCCACAAGACTCCCTGTCGTGCCAATTCCTCTGGATGCACCCATATCGTGCTCAAATGCGCCCTCCGGGGATGCGGCGGGCAGCACCGATCCACCGATCCTGCATGTCCCGTCCGTCAGTCGATTCTTCGACGCATCGCGGCCGAGCACCATGCATCGGGGCCGTTTTCCCCACGGATTAATTCCCCCAATGCCAATCCCTGCCCCTTCCTCTTGCTCCCACACCCCTCACGTATTCACAAATTCCCTGCTCTCCCTCACCCCCGGGATTACTCCTACTGAACCCATGAAAACCACTCCCACCCATATAAATGCAATCAATAGTAGAATCTCATGTTTAGAGTAGCATCATACGCCGTAAACGGCGTCCAGTTACTATAAAATTGGAACTTTATTATTATTATTATTATAGGTCTGCTATAGCAATAAAATCGGGCAGGCAACATATAGTAATCAAAGCACACCGTTCTCAAAAAGCTTAAGTGCGCCGTTCTGGAGGCAAGCAATGGGCTCAATGAAGGAGCTCGTCGTCGTCGCCGACGAGCAGGCATGTCGCATCGGACATTCCGCGGACCACGTTACATACGGACATCAGTTCCACCATCAAATCCAAATCCCATCAAATCCAGATCCTGCTCCGCTGCCGGAGTAACCCTTATGCATTATCTTCATAATGCCTATTGCACAGGGTCAAGAGTGCATTTATGCATTTTGACATTGCCAATTGGTAACTTTTACCGCTCTCAGAGCATGTTCCGCACCCTGAATACACGGCTGTGCCATTTTAACCCAAAATCTAGCCAAGTTCCTTGAACCATTCGACGAATTCCGCCGCCAGGGGTTGTCCCAAAAAGGCGATTTTTGATGGCGGCCAGAACCTCGGCGATCATTTGTTCTGGTCGGGCAAAGGGTCTCTGTAGTATATCAAAGCAAAGTATGGTATGCAGGAAGCCTGGTTAGTGTAGTGGCTGTAATGAGTTTATATTCTTTTTTCGCGTTGTTTACCTGAGCTTTTTCAGTTCGATTCCGCCTGCCATCATTTTTTTTCAATGACTGCCGCAGACAAATTATCGAGACCAAATCGAGACTCGGGTGTTGCAATTGGATGATACGAAACACGCCGTAGTTCTGGCATTGAACATATATTTTACTTTGTTTCTGAGCACTTGGAGAATTGATGGTACTCCGTCTGGCCCTCTCTTCACTGTGATCATCTACTTATCCTGAGTTGTCAACACGCACATTTTGGCTTGGTATTCAATGTGTTGCAGTGGTAGAACTACATTTGATACAGGGACCCCCGGCAGACCCCGGACCCCCCATGTGGACCAATAGATGTGGACAGCATAATATCCAGAAGTTCGAGCCCGCTGGGATCAATTCTCTAGAGAGCTCTCCAGAGAATTGATAGAGAAATGATGGACCCATCATATTCTCCAGAGACGGACCACATCCGAATTGGGTACAGTATGTCGGCAGCGTCGGGCTTGTTGGTGCATCTGTGTGCGGAATAAAAAAAAAAATCATTATAGTCAACTGGAGTTTGGTGAAAGCCCAAACTTTGTCTTTCAAGTTGCATGGAGAGTTACCCTCGTCGAAAGCTTGCTTAGAGAGTTTTTTTTTTGGCTGAATCGCATGGTTCTACCAGTCAAGTCAAAGTCCTTGCCGCTCCTTGCCGGCATATTGCCATTGACAGGTGTACGGCATTGTCGGCAGCACCGTCAACCAGATCAACAATCAAAATTCGTGTTGAGGTCGGGATTCTTCAAATCTTTACCGTTTTTCTTCCGCTTTTTTTTCAAGTCAATCATAAAAAGGCTGCTTAAGCTTTAAGCCCCCTCCCCCGACGACGACTCTCTAGCGTTACTCATGAAAAGGCCTTGATTTAACGGCAAGCTGTCATCCGTCAAAAACAGCCGACACATCAATTTCTCTCACCGGCCGTAGCCGGCGCTATCATTTTCTCTAGAGATTCTCTGGAGACTCTCTGGAGAACTGATCCCAACGGACTGTTAGCTCTCATAATATCCGATCAAGGTATATTAACTGTGTCTCCAAAGCACTTGGGACTTGCTTCTTGGCGAGATAGTTGCAACAATTTCGCGCAAATTTCACGCCAAGTTGAGGCAATGCCGAGATTGCCGTGATGTTGGCCGAAACATTGCCGCCATCAAACATCGCCTTTCTGGGATAGCCCCTGGCGGCGGAAAGTTGGTAAATGATTTCGACAGGCTCCCGGCTACTTCCGCGTGATCCGGTGTTCGCCGGACTACCATATATAGTATGTCCGTGACAATGTCACACATGTCACCAAGCGTGACGGTATGCAGAAATGCATATCACTCATAATGCATAGGCCTTGGGGGTCCACGGGCCTTATGCATCATGAGCTATCCCTATCCGACTGTACATTTACAGGGAATCCTGAAAATAATGACAATCACGAATAAAAAAAATTGTGTTTCCCAAAAAGGAAATTTGGGTTCTTCCCTTTCCTTCTCCTCGTTTTTGAGCTCTCAACTCACGGCAATCCTTCTTCTGACGTCCTGCACCGTGCCTATGGTCATTCTGGAGGTCTTAGAGTTCAATCCGCCCTCACCTGTGCCTTTCTGTGCTCGCAATTTGATGCATCAACAGCAGAGTGATGTGAACTATCTAGTGCCCGTTACATCGAGTTGGATGGTCTTTCTCGCTATGAAGAAGAGTCGAAGAGGATTTAGAAGATAATACTACCACTGGGGGGCTGCAAATGTGTACTCTCTTCCAGTTCTTATTGCCCTTGTATTGCCTCAGTCAATGGGACTCGCAACAACTTCGTTTGAGCTCTGTTTTCAACCCAAGCTTTGGGGAAGAGTAGAGTATCATGTTCTCTTATTGTTATATTCCACCTTTTTCCGGTAGCTATCTATCTGGCGTTATTTTCCTGTGTAGTCGGTCCAACTAGTGGATGCATTGCTGGCTTAGCTTCCGTTGGTCTTGCCTCGAGTTTGTACCACCAAAATACATAGAATAGCATATTATAAGCATATTCACGACCTCCTGTAGTGCCTGAAAGCTTCTGTGGCCGGAAAAAGAGGAGAAGGAGCGCAGCGAGCACGAATTTCCTTTTCGGGAATCGCAAACATTTTTATTTGTGATTGTCATTATTTTCAGGATTCCCTGTAATATTTCACACACACACACACAGCGAGCCAGACCTCATTTCTTACACAAAAGAGACAAATTTCTCTGAATACACACACAAACACCAGATTTATTACTTCCACACACAATATCAATGTACGTGGTCTATTGTGTCATCGGCCGCTTGCCGAACGCGTCCGAGTGGCTGTACCAGGTCACGCACACGACGTGTTTTATAAATTAATTGAAGAGTGAAGATCACTCCACTTCAAAATCATAAAATAGAAATTTTTACGATACCCAAGTATGAGATTCGTGGCAAACGTGATATAGACGAACACTAAAAGTAAATAGGAAACAAGAATGGACTACATAAAGTAAACAAATATTATTATTTTATATTTATCTCTTAATTTGTGTTGGCTGCCGGCAGTAGCTAAGTTGCACGAGCACGGGAAAAAACCAAGAAAAAACGGCAAGTTCGGTTACTTTTAAGTAGTAGCCGAGCATCGGAACGGGACCAACGTAACTCGATCGATCAAGCATGTACGTGACCGTGACCCTTGGCGTCATAGAGCCGACCTTGACTTGTTCCGTGCCGACTGCTTCATTTTCGTTTCTGAACCTGCTGCCGACGGGCACCACCGGCCATCTATCGGATATTCTATATATAGTCGTTTTCTAGTATATACTCAATGTATTGCCAATGCGATCAGCAAACGAAAGGGCAGATTGGGTTTAGAGTCATTCGCGAGGAGCGGCACCAGCCTGGCAAAAGTGAGAAACAATGGTAAGTTATCAAGGAAGATATGTAAGCACCAAAGCCCAGATTCCGGCTGGTTGGGGGGACCTGAATTCCCTTGCCGGTCAAACAAGAGATGAGAATATCTTCGTAAGGATCGGCAACAGGTTCGAATGACACTACAGTCGAAGCTGTCATAATCCATAGCTCTCCTAACCCATAATCTGCTTTAACCCATACATATTTAAAGGATTTTTACTGACTTTTGGCTGGGATAACCCATAACTTTGTTATACCCCATACCTTTGGGGCTCCACCGAGACCTATGGGTTACGACAGCTTCGACTGTAATTCGGTCGGCCGATTGTCAGTTAAACCTCACCAACCTCATCATGAGTGCTGCCGTATTACCTGGACCGTTTGTCTCATGATAACCCATATAAGGATCGTACGACATTGGAAGTCCCCATGAGGAGACTGGGGATGAGCTTAAGGCTAGGGCTGAGTCTTCATTCGTATTGACTAATGAATGTGTCAAGAGCCAGTTAAACGCAGAGACGGGAAACGGTAGACGAACCATATCCGGTGCACCGGTAGTTTACATCAACTATGTGTTCGTTGGATTGAGGTATAAATTGAGAAACGAATCTAAACGTGCCGTCTGATTCAGTGTGGCCGGACAGTAGAATCTCGTCTCAGGAGTGATGGGATGGATCCCCTGCGATGAGAGGTGGTGCGCCGTAGTGGGGACGGTGGAGAAGGTCAACATCAGGGAAGCCCTGGACATCGTAGATAAGTTGGGGCGACCACAGTCCTGTCATGTCAATGACGAAGAGATCTTCATGGAGCAACCGCCGCATTTCACCAACGGCAATCTAAACGAAGTCATACGACTATGCCGAACAATCTACGGACTCAAGCAAGCCAGCAGAAAATGGTACGAGACCTTAACTGCTGCACTCGCTAAACTCGGCATCTATCCCCTGCGCTCCGACTACGCTGTCTTCCGCCTCATTCGAGGCAGCCAGGTCATCTTCATGGCCATCCATATCGACGACAGCACCATCACGGGAAATTCCCCCGCGCTGATTGATGAAATCCAGGAGGAGATTGGTCGCATCTTTAAAATCACGATGCTGGGACCGATTAGTTGGCTCCTTGGGATGGAGGTTACCCGCGACAGGGAGAAACGCACCTTGGCGTTGTCTCAGACGACCTACATCGACTCCCTGCTACGCAAATTCAACATGGAAAACTGTAAAGCAGTTTCAGTACCTCTGGATCCCACGGTTCAACTTACCCGCGAACAATGCCCTACGACACCAGAGGCAATTGCCGAGATGAAGAAATATCCTTACCGCGAGTTGATTGGCGGTCTCATCTGGCTTTGCTCCACCACCCGTCCCGACATCGCGTTTGCATCATGTACCCTTTCCCGTTTTGTCGACAATCCCGGACTACCACACTGGCATGCAGCCAAACATGTTCATGACAGCAGATGTGCTCACCAAATCTCTCGCGTCGTTCAAATTCAAGCCGATGGTTCAGGCGCTGGGATTGAGTTCGGCTTGAGGGGGAGTGTTGGAATAATTGGCTAACCAAGCCGAACCATGCCGAGGCGCATCACCGCCTTCGGTACGGATCTTTACTAAGCACGCCCGAACGCGAACTTTCCAGTTTACTCTCTAGATAGTTTCCTACTCCTACTTGACTCAGTTTGACTCATTATTCAGAACATTCTAGTATATTTTGTAGAGTATAAAAGCTGTAACAATTTACCTACCAAATTATCAATTCTCTTCTTCTTTCTCGCTCTCAAATTCGTTCTATCTGCTAAAATGTCATGCATCCTAGATTACAACCTCGACTTTCCCCACTTGCCGGTTACCCTGATATCTTTCCATCTCCATCCACCGACAGTACATTGCCATCTCCTTCCTTGAAATGAAAACCCGGGCAATTGATAGGTAAGACGGTAAATTTTTACTCTGCGAGCACAGACAGATGCTAAGATTAACAGGCATACCAGAGGAGAGTCAAGATCGGGAAGAGCACGTTAAATTTGAACGTCAAAACGGGTATGGGTTCACATTGGGTTCGGTCGAATATCAATGTCTTTGCTCACTACGAAAGCAAACCAAAGTTCTTGTGGCACGCAATTGGTGGGATTCCAATACTCCTCAAGCTCCCAAGTGAGAATCAAGCTCACGAACAACAGATGAAACAATGTTTGAGCTATCGCCTGGGCTGTAAGTAACTGTCATCTTAAGTTATCTTGGACTTTTGATTTTTGCGACAATGAATGGTGAGCCATGCTACCACACCTTTTGCCAAATCGACCTCGTACATCACGAATAAGGACCACTATCCCTGCCTGACCGCACTAATAAACAGCAGCCGATTAGCGATAAGTAGGGATGTCTCAAAGGCTTCGAAAATCAGAGGCCAACGCACCATTCTGTAAGGTGGGTGATGTTCTTTTCCTGGAACGGAGGACCTAATACCATTCTGCCGACGTCACTTGGACAGGTCATGGACTCCCGCATGGATTCAAATTTTGAGGCCAAGTCTCTGCTCACATCCGCTAGTCCGCGCCGTTTCCTAGGTGGCAGCTGCCTGTTCAGCGCGGGTGGTGACTGATTGGTATTGGTAAGAAGTCGCTTCAGTATTGCTTCAGTACATCGTAAAGAAAGTCACGTACCAAATTGCGGTGTGCGTCGGCACACGGGGTTTTCCATCGCTCTCGGCGCTTCTTACCCCCCTTTCTGTGGGTGCGAGCTGCATTGGCCATGTAGCCTTTCCCACTTCTTCAATATCTCCTTCTTATAACTTACTGTTCCCCGTCCCGGATTTCAATTTGGCCTTTTGTAAGATGGAAGGCGTGGGAAGTTTGCATCCTTATCTCAGCAGTCACAGTCACAATTGCCGCCGTCATGGACCAAGAGTGATTTCTGGATCTCGGAACACATACTAGAGCTTATTTGCAACCGGTGAGAAGCAGATTTTCAAGTACAAAGCTAAGCGAGAATTGTGAAAAGTGAGAGGCGCGTACTGGCACAAATTTCCGCTCCACATGTGAGAATTGATTGACATCTAGGTAGGGTAATTCCTATTTTTCACCGGTTGCAAATAAGCTCTACTGTAGAGCTACAACAACTACAACCCGTACCACCACCACCCCCGGTTTCCGGTTTCATGTTCCGTTCCTACTGAGCTCCAGGCACTCTGTAGGGACGACAGTCCATCGTCCTGACCACGCCCGCTACCCACGCCCCACGCTGTTGCCCACGTCCACCGCTCATTTGCGTTGATCATCGTCATCCGCACTTCACACTGCACATCCAGTTCATCCCGCCCATTCGAGGCTCATAACCAGCATCATAGCATTCCCATTCGTGCCCACGGCCATTTGGCTCCCCTACAGGACCGCAGGATACCCAACACGCCACTTATCCTCCGTCCTGCGCCAGGGTGCCCCTGCACAGTTTGGTATTACATAATGATCGGCTTCGCGGATCACCCGGATATCACCACGCCCCACAAGAAGTCGCCGCAACAATCCCGGCCGGTTTAGCTGTCCAATTATGCGCCTTGCCTAACTTTGTCTCAGCTGACGAGTTGAACGGATTATTCTTTCCCTCTAAATACCGCTTTTCATCTTTGGGTTCGTCGAGGTACATGTACCCAAGTGTTTAATCACGTAGACGAATATCACAAGTATATCACACTGTTAAACTGTTAAAGCTCTGAATGACTGAAACGTAACGTGTAACGGTCGACGCGTTTCGTTTCAGTCGTAACGGGTGGTCGGCAAACCCCCTGAAATTCCCATAGCCCATTCATGCCTTTTTGCTGTGAAAAGTCACAAGGTAATCATGTGGATTTCACGACAAAATTGTGAAATTCATCATAGAAAATTTCATGGGGTCCAATTATGTGAGTGGAACATTCCACGACATTGAGTCACTTGGTTTTGAAGTGAATTACACTTGGAGATACAGTTGAACATCTCATAATGCAAAGCGTCCGTGGACCTCCAAGCGCTATGCATTATGAGCAATATGCATTCCTGCATACTGTCACACCGGGTGACATATGTGACATTGTCACGAATTTACTATATATGGAAGTGCGGCAGATGCCGGATTGTCCACCAGTTGTCGTAAAAGCGGTCAAAATCTTGGATTTAGCTGTAACATGTTATAAACTGGTGTTTTTGACGTGAATAGTACCCATATGCGTTAGAAGAGCGCCACAAGCGGCCAAATTGTATCAATTTTGCGATCTCATAATGCATAACGCACTATTGTACTCGGTATTGACAAAAGTGTTGTAGGATTGATCCGTGAGCTTCCACTCCGTTCCGATTTCTTTTCGTCGTTTCATCATCCTTTGCACCCGTACCGTCGCATCGCCATCACCATCCCCTCACTACCTTATAAGATAGGCGTCACGCCAATCCGGCACCCTTATATAAGCATTACGTTTAGCACAGCCACCCGCCAAATCTTGGAAGTTCAAAAAAACTATGTATTGTAATGCCGGTGCCCGGCTTACAGAAAAGGGGGAGCTTGCGCTAATTCCGTCCAGCCTGAACAGAAAGGATCTTGTGAGAGGCAAAGCAAAGGCAAAGTTTCGTTAAATCAGCCTTACATACACAACTCAAGCCATACTTCTTGTCTTAGTGCCGCAGTCCCGGTAAAACCTGCTACCATAGAGCTGAATTCAGGAATTTGTGCAATTTTGACTGCTGCCCAGGCTAATGGTTCTGATTTTTGTTGGGGGGCAATGGAATTGATGGACTCGGAACCGTGTGAACTGAAGTTGATGGTATTCCTGCTTTTGTGGTTTCTTCGAAAGTCGGGAGTAATTCCCTATTGATGCGACCCCTAGGCTGAGAGTATTTCTTTATTGCACTTTCCCCTGATTGCGCCGCTGTACAGTAGGCCACTTGTCTCTATAAGGCTCTGTTTAACATCACGTACTGATGGCGTACCCGTGGGAGAGTAGGCACATTGCACAGCCATCCACTTTTCGGGAACCAGACAAAAGGGGGGAGCAAGCTCCCCCAATCAACTTGTTCTCTTTGCGATTTTGAGTCCTTCGGAACCTCAAAGAGTTTTTCTTTTTGCAGATCTACTGACTCAAGAGGCCTTTCAAGTACCAGGCTTGAGGCCCTGGAGCCACTTTGTTGTGCTCACCATTCAAATATATGTGAATGTCAATACACATCTGACCCTAAATTCCGTGTCTGAATTCTGTTTGTGTTAAGTTCCTGGATGTTTATGAACCAACAGAGCATAACGCTTTGCTAGCTCATTATGAGGCAATCACAAATGTTTCCGACTCCGAGTGCTCAACTTTGGTTCAACTCTTGCTCAGCTCAAGTTCAATTGGCCTGTTTGAACCTCATGTGCTGTGATCAATATATGTACAGTACCTTACCAACATTTATATACTCAATGGTTGCTTGCTCATTGAGAAAGAATTCAGTAAGCATCCAGTTTTGTAACACTGAGTCTCCTCAAGTTACAAGCACTTGAAGCACTTTGTCACAAGTGCCGGGGCTCAGGGAATGCTTTGAGCAACTTCAAAAAAATTACCAGACTTTGTGCTACTACCAGAGTCCCAGTGTCTTGGATATACTTACCACTATCCAGTGAGTATAAGCTTTAGCCAAGCTTTAGCTGTCAAAATCAATAATCCGGAAAAAAACAGGGCCGCTGAGTCACTGCAACCAGATTCATCAGGAGCAGAAGAGTTTTGAAGGTGAATATGAGGGCGGTTACTGAGGCGGTTTTGAGGTTCATCAACTGAATAAGTTGGTTACCCAAATCGGGCGAAAAACTGCTCGAGCCAGTAATGTTGCCCGAATTAATTCAGCAAGATTAGCTACTGTATATGGATGAATTGGACGTAAGTATTCAACTAGGATATTGAATTCCCATTCGCACTGAAGCAAGCTTACCCTCCTATGTGGACCATTGTCCACATACCCAACATGTTTCGGCGCCAATTCGGTGTGCAGTCCGAAGTCACATGACAATGACAGTGACGGTCATTCCCGAAGTCCGGACTCAGGACTCCAGGACAGTGCTTACAAAGCATCCGGACGGACATTTGTAAGCATCTGCATTCTGGAGCCCTATAAGTACCGATGGATGGGGAAGCAAGCTTCCCCATCACAGCGCCGTCCAGGGCAAAAAAAGCACGTCCAAGTCCAAATGCCGAGTTGCCGGACAGTGAGGTCAGAGCTCCACATCCGCAGCACATATGCTGCGGACGCTCTCACACTCTCTTGTCGCCCTACCACCACCACCACCATCTCGCCAACTCGTCGTCGGCATCGCCATCGCTGTCGTTGCCGTTGTCGCCGTCGCCGTCGCCGTCGCTGTCACCGCCCCCGCTCTATCCCTCTCTCTCTTGCTAGAGTCAACACTGACGTAGCAGATCCCGCCAGCAACAACGCCCGCACAAGTTGGTTAGACATGCGGAGAGGGGTGGGCTGTATTTGGGAACCGTGGTACGTCAACAAAGTGGATGGTCTTCAAACTTGCACTGACTGCTTGTCGTGATCTCAGGCACTTGTCGCGACAGCTACAACGATTCCAGCAACGAAGATCAACACGATGATAGGATAGTATGACGAGACGGATGGCCAGGAGCGGGCGTCATTGCTGTGTCGATGTGTATTGATTTATGTCTATATCTTCATTGACACCATCTAGTCGCAGGACGTTAGCTCTCTCTCTCTCCGGTCTGATAGGCGAAAAGTGTCGCCGTTGAGCGCCGAGCAAGGGTGTCGAGTGCAATCTGAATCGTAGCTGCCGTACTGTACCATTTGTATAGTCTCAATATCATATATTTTTCCTATAAATTTAATTCGCCCTCCCTCGATTTTAATGTACGATGCCCATGATTTGAGACGGTGCTCTGAACTTTTAAATGATTTTCATGTACTGAGCACATTAAAATGGCACATGAAAACGTCAAAAAAGAATATGATTTTATCTGAGCGCTAGGTACATGAAAATCCGGGGACGACTGATTTTCAGAGCGTGGGTACATGAAAATCGGGGTACCAAGGTACACGATTTTCATGTGCCCGCATCTTCACAGTGTGGAGCGTTCCGAAAAAAAATTCCCGCTGATGAAGTGACGTCAGTAGTACTTCAACTGCGCCTTCAGCCTCTCAATCTCATCGTCCCTCAACAACCTTTCCAACGTCATTAGTTCAGTCATACGTGCCTCATTCTCCTCGAGATACTGGATGTACTGAGCTGCCCGTGACACGATGGCCGCTAGGCTTCGTTCCTCAGAGCCGCCAGGAACAATCCGCGCGAGTTGGCCAATGCCTCCATTGACTCTTGCACGGCTGCGGCATTTCCTTTGGCTCTGCTGTGGGCTGTAATCTTTGCCCAAGGACTGCAGAGAAGACCATCTCACATGATACTTTTTGCCTTGGCGGATGGCACCCCCGCTCGACCTTTGGGTTGGCAGCGTCTCGAGCGAGTCTGCATGTTCCACAGCATTGCCCGCAACTGTAGTCCTGTTCGCTTTCTCCGCGAGCTTCTCTGTATAGAGTAGAGGTCAGTAAAATCACTAGCAAAGAGTTGCAAAGGGCAAATGAATGACTCTTCCCGTGTAACCAGGCGATAGAAAAGAATGAGGACAGCGGGACGAAATGGTACCTTTGCAAGCGCAGCTTACCAGTTGTGCGCAGTACTTGACTGAGCTGGAGTTGAACGGAAAATGTGATACCCGTCAAATACAAACACATACAAACAAACAAGCAAAAATTCGGACTATTTAACATGTGTTATTCATCTACGTAGCGAATCTACTTAGAGCCTGTTCGGATGCACAATGAATTAAATCCTATTGCTATTGTATTGCCTTTTACAGTAATTTTATTGTCCGCACTTGTCCGCGGAATTGTCTGGAATTGTCGTGACGGAACTCATCGCCTGTGACCCGACCTGTGATTTGATGCGTAGTTCCCGCCGACTTCAAGCGCGTTGGCCGAGTTCTGGGGCTGTCGGTGGCGCGTAAAATCTGGCAGACTTAATGATGCCTCTGTTTCTAAGACTCGTCCATGTAGCAAGAATGTCCACCCACGCGCCGAGCAGTTCGGCATCAAGTGACGAGTGACAGTATCCATCACGACAATTCTCAACAATTCGATTGCTGTAAAAGGAAGAATAATAGCAATAGGATTCCTATTGTGCATCCGAACAGGCTCTTAGGTACGAGTACCTCGATGAACCCAAAAGAAGGAAAGAGAAAATACTGTGACATTCTCAGCGGCCAAGTCACAGCATTATCAGAAAAGAGGGACTTAGCTGCGAGCAAAACAGATCCTTGTTCTTCATCGGAAAGTCCAGCCTCGTTCAGCCTCACAGCGGTTCGCGCGACAAGCTCGCTAGCCGTGTCGATGCGCCACTGAGAAAAATGGGTGCAGTCCACAAATATGTGCTGCATGCTCTCGACAGCATTGCACCCCAATCTACACAAGCTGGATGGGAGCTTTCCTCTTGATGCCAGGGCTTCCGCAGTGGGCAGTTGTCCGGACCGGGCATACAACTGAACAACCGCCGAATGAGCTGATACATAAAAAACCGGACAAAAACCGTAAAACAGCTTACGGGTTTTGATTGAGTGGTGCTCGTTCGTTTGTGCTTACCTTTGTCTTGCTTCCCATGACCAGCTCCACTTCGGCCGAATTTGAGTCTTTGCTTCCGCCACCCAGAGAACACCGGGAAAAAACAGGGGGTTAACAGAACTGAGGATCAAGACTCGGCTGCTACTTGCCCAGAGCTCGACACGGCCATGACTTGCGAGCAAGGGCCAAAACAAGGGACCAACGGCAATTGGTGCGGTACGGCAACGCCCCCACAGAGTGGTGCTCCCGGCTTTGCCGATGACAGAGTGGTCAACAAACGTAAGCACAAACGTTAACGAACGAGCACCACTCAATCAAAACCCGTATATTGTTTCCAAAACGGCTGTATCGTGCTTGCCGAACGTGTCCGAGTGGCTGTACCAGGTCACGCACACGGCGTGCTTTAGCACTCTAAATTATCAATTGATTTAAGAGTGAAGATCACTCAGTGCAAGACTCAGTGCGCTCTGCACTTCAGAATCATAAAATAGAAATTTTTTACGACACCCATTCGTGGCAAACATGATATAGACGAACACTAAAGGCAAACAGGAAACAAGAATGGACTACATAAAGTAAACAAATATTATTATTTTATATTTTGGTTAATTTGTGTTGGCTGCCGGCAGTAGCTAAGTTGCACGAGCATATCAATTTGCGGGGAAAAACGGCAATTTCGGGTACTTTTGGTAGCTGCGAGTACAAAAGCGGAGAATCGGAACCAACATACAGCCGTTTTGGAAACAATATACGGGTTTTGATTGAGTGGTGCTCAACGTTTCGATCGAGCAAGCATGTACGTGACCGTGACCCTTGGCGTGATGACATCATAGAGCCGACCTTGACTTGTTCCGTGCCGACTGTTTCATTTTCGTTTCTGAACCTGCTGCCGACGGGCACCGCCGGCCATCTATACGCTATTCTATATATAGTCGTTTTCGTTTTCGTTTCTAGTATATACTCGATGATCGGCTAACCGGAGACTTCAGACCTCAACCTCCATCAGTACCTGAAACCTCAAACCACGACAGCCCAAACTATGGACAAAGATTCAAGGAGCAGCACCAGAAAACAAACAACGAAAAATGCTTTTACAGTGTACACATTCCCGTGGTTAGAATGGATTCGTACCAGAGCTTCTTGTCTTGTCGAAAGTGCTCGAGTTATGAGTCAAGTGATTGGTTTCTGTAATGGCCGAATTTAACATGCCAGCGGTCGCAGGCCTCAGTGACAACCCTACCGTTCACCATTCGCAGATAGAGTATTAAATCGGATTTGTAAGATTGGGCCGGCCCACATCACCTTTACGAGCCTCAGGTCGTTATGTACAGCGTCGGGCCTGGAAGGTACTTGGGGCATACTCACGGCCCACGGGAAACTTGAAAGACGCTGGGGCCAGTATTCTCGTCAGCAGGGTCGTCAAAAAGGTCGTCGCGCGACCCATCACGCAAACGTGGTGCTCTGCGCGCGCGGCTTCAATCTCGTCCATCTCGACGTTCACAGCACCCTTGCGGTTGCGATTCCTTCAAGGTAAGACATTAGCGCTTCCGACAGTTGCGGCGAAATCAATTTACTTACCAAATATGGAACTTCCTATCAAACCCCTTGCGGCGGGGACCGGGCGCGGATGCGGGCGCGTACCCTCGCGTACAGTGTCAATTAGAAATGGTGTGCTTCAACTTCAAGTTGTTGACCACCGTGACACGACACATTGTGACATAATGTCACAAATGTGACGGTCTTGCTGGCAGCCGTCTTCACCAAGTCCCGCGTTTGCACTAGTGCCGCCTACCTCTGTCAGTGTCATATTTCGTCAATTCGGAAGCCTCCTCGCCGCATATTACTTCTGTCTTTGGCCCCGCCCAGCGCTGTACTTCTGTCTTCGAGACCCAGCGCGGTACTCAAGCCACTTATCTTTGTCACTACACATGAACAGCATTAGGCCCCATGTTCTCTTCATTTTTCTCGCCGACCCAGAAATGCTTCTAACACCGGCTTCTCAGTTGGCTACCTCAAACATCTCTCAATTCTGCCATATCATCGCGTTCCACCGTTTTTGAGACCGTCACCCTCTTCAGGACCGTAAACAATCGCGTTTTGGACGCTGTTGTTTACTGATAAGTAACACTATCTTTAATAGATTTGTTCTACTACCCAATCGGTGTACGTATCGCCACAGTCAACAACTCGAGCATGACGACAACGTAAAACCTGACGTCGTTCACCACTCGCCTTGATACCGCCCGTTGCATCGGTATGTATTTCGCATGTCTGCTATCTATACGTTCTGTTTTCGCTGTCTAAGAGGCGCAACAGGAATGACAACGGCGGCTTTCGGAAGCATCAGGACCGGTAAAATCATGGCGAGAGTTTTGCCGCTGCCGGTTCCTGAGCGCACTACAAGATCTTTGCCCTGACGGATGGCTATGGCACTCCGAATTTGAAGCTCTCGGGGGGGCAGAGCCGTCGTGTACCCTGCATCGCCGTAGACAAAGAATTTCTTTGTTCGTTCACGATTCCAAAAATTTGCAGCAAGGATATCCAGTGGCCTGCTCTGTCGGAGGACGGTGATATCATGGCGACGTCCTTCAACAGGGCCGTAGACATAGATTCTGAATTTTCTGCTATTTTGCGTAGAAATAGCCAACTTTGAGCCGCTGTTGTGAGCTCATATGAGGGTCAATTCCAGTCAGCTAAAGTGAGAACTAGCACTGTTTTTCAAGTACTATCATCCTATTATGACACCTTTTCGCTGAGGGTTCATTGTGTTTTTCCGAATATGGCAAAAATCGGAAATCATCCTATGATTGATGCATTCTCAGGGCATAATATATTGCTGACTGATCTAAGAGGTACAAAAGTATCACATACCCATCTCTACATCTTATTTGAGGTCATTCGGTGAAGTATACAGCCAGATTTTCACCAAACAGCCACGGCAATTTCTATTTGCCACCACTGTAAGGAGATGGTATTTGAGACAATGAAAGCGCTTCCAGCCATTGAATACGATCCGTTGATTTACTACCGGACGAGCGGTCTTCTTCAATGTTCCGTCAATTATAGCAGCAATCACATCCATCGGAAAGCCCTTCATGTGAAGAAAGGTCGCAAAACGATCGAGAGCCTCGGGCTTGAGCCGAACAGGATCATAACGGAGAAGGTGCTTCTTTAGATACTGTCATGGATTACAGATAAACGAGGAATCCACGATCGTAAGTCTCACCTTGTTCCTATTTCCATCTTGCTTTGTACATTACATTCCACTCTCCATTTCTCTTTCTCTCTCTCCATTCTCCTTGTTCCTAGACTTGACATCATTATCGACTTCATCCCGCTACGTCTCACGTACCTAAAATGTATAAAAAAGCCTTACTCGAAGCGCTTGAATATTATCTTTCATCTACATTCAACCCACTTGTGTGCTGCGCACTCCAAACTAAGCTATCTGCTTCCCTCTTCAAGCATCCAGTAAAGCTTCGCGCTACTGGATCGCTTCGGTACTCGCCGAATAAGTAAACCTTTGCGCTACTTACCTCGGCTCGGGATTTGCCGCCAACGGATTTCAAACGGACTCTTGAGGACTGGCCCAATCCTTAACATTGGTGGACACACAGGGAGATTCGTTAGGCGCCTATCCCATCTAGTTTATTAATACACTCACCTTTCTCTATTCTTCATCATGGCCAAGGACAAGAAAGGCAACAAGGGCGGAAAGAAATCTGCCACAGTTATGGGCAACAGTGACCTCAACTCCGTCAACACGGTGGAGCCGCCTTCGATCTAAATCGACTCGCAGGTCGCTCCCGATAATCCCCTCGACAATCCATTTATTATCCTTCATTCGGATGAAGGCCCAGGGCCACCTGTTGCACCCCCGCAGGAATTGATTCCTGACCCTGTCTCGCCTACACCGAATTCGAAGTCGCCTCCGAAATATCCTGTCCATTCAAAGACTTCCTCGCCGCCTCTATCGGTTGCCTCTTTCATGGGACTCGAAGGCGACGGCGTTATTCCTGCGCTAAGGAACTACGCAGGCAGTCATCCCATTCATTCTATCGACGACCAGGCGACGATTTATAGCTCGGACTTGGACTTCGTTACTTTCCTTCCATTCTCTACCATTCTACAGTGGTGGCAAATAGAAATTGCCGTGGCTTTTTGGTGAATATACTTCACCGAATGACCTGAAATAAGATATAGACATAACTATATGATACCTCTGTACCGCTTAGAACACTCAGCTATATATTTGAGAGTTTGCGGTGAGCCGCCAGAAGCCACCTGGCGGCTCTAACGGCATGCGGATTGGAGCGCTATGCTGTCTGGCGGCTCGTTCAGCGGCTCGTCGCGCGCAGTCCTTAGCACAATTTCGAGGTTGGGTACCTTCTATACCTTCAGCCAATGAGAGTTCGTTGTCCAAACGTGCATAATTGTTTTGAATTGAAGCAATTTCGGGTGTCAACCGAAGTCTTCGGCTCGAATGCGCGTTAGCGTCAGATTTTCGGGTCCAATTTTCTTTGTGTGTGTATGGCTCAAGATATAGATGACTAAGTACTAAGAATAGACTCGCAAAACCAAATTTGAACCAGTCTTACCAGCCGCCAAACGAGCCGCCAGACAGCATAGCCGCTCCAATCCGCATGCCATTAGAGCCGCCAGGTGGCTTCTGGCGGCTCACCGCAAACTCTCTATTATGCCCTGACAATGCATCAATAACAGGACAGTTTCCGATTTTTGCCATATCCGGAAAAACACAATGTACCCTCAGCGAAAAGGTGTCATAATAGGATGAAAGTACTTGAAAAACAGTGCTAGTTCTCACTTTAGCTGACTGGAATTGACCCTCATATGAGCTCACAACAGCGGCTCAAAGTTGGCTATTTCTACGCAAAATAGCAGAAAATTCAGAGAAAATAGTTGGAAAATAGCTAAAATGACCAACTTCGAGCGGCCGTTGTGAGCTGAAATGAGGGTCAATTCCAGTCAATCAAAGTGAGAACTAGCACTGTTTTTCAAGTACTTTCATCCTATTATGACACTTTTTTGCTGAGGATACATTGAACTTGGCAATAATCAGAAACTGTCCTGTTATGGATGCATGGTCAGGGCATAATATATAGCTGAGTGTTCCAAGAGGTACAGACGTATTATACATTTATCTCTACATCTTATTTCAGATCATTCGGTGAAGTATACAGCAAGATTTTGGCCAAAAAGCCACGGCAATTTCTATTTGCCACCACTGACGGAGACAGTGGCGCGACATTCTCAGGCACTCCAACTTGGTGCATTAGCATTTGCCAAACGAGTGCTTGATGAACCGCTAAAACTATCACGGAAATTTGGCATTAACACGTTTAGCAATGTCATGGATGATCTCCAGGAGGTCCTTAGTTCGGTTGAAGTAACGGAACTGCGATACAACGGGGGGCAGGTTTATCGTTTGCGGAGAGATCTCTACGGGGAACTCTTGAAAACACTCACCGCATATCGTCGCCGAGCCGCCGAATCCTTCGTGTCGTGGGGCCAGAATTTACCTCCAATGCCCACTTGGGTTCGAACCCTGGTCTTGTATTCTTTTTATCTAGTCCCGACATTAGCCAGGTTGGATGTGTTGCTTTTGTTTGAGAGAGTCATATTGACAATCTTTCCTTCTGTCTTCAAAATATTTTATGACAGCTGATTCTAAGGCTGATTTGCTGGTTTATGAATGCGAGCGGAAAATTTGTTTTCTACCCTCAACTCATACTGTACAATTACGATCAATTCGTTAATCACGCATTTTTTGTAGTATTCCTTGCAGCTATTGACAGCAGCTTCGATGTGGTTTCTTTGGTCTTATGCACATGTTTTCAGGACAAAGGGCTGGATTTGCAGTTCCTACTTTAGAGGCTCTGCAGTTTCAATAAATGCTGCGGTTGTCTCAGAAATATCCAATTGAACATCTACTCAATCGGGATTCGACCAACTGAACATGGTGATGGTGATTCAAGTGTAACATGTGTGACCGAGTAATGTTGATGGGCTTGAAAAGTCGAGAGGGTGGGGTGGCTAAGACTCATGGATAGGTAAATATCATTTCTATATCTAAACCAAAGCCCCTCCCATAGTTAGACCCTATCCACACATTGTACTTAAGAAAAGAACTCGTCTCCTCCCTGTTCTGTCACAATTGTCGCGGGATGTGACAAACTTGGCACAAAGAGCTACTAAGAGACCAAGAAAAGAATGGCCTAAGCACCTGTCTCTATTGTAGAAGTTAAGTATAATCTATCAACATAAGTTCCTTGAGTAAATATACACAGATTCCTCGCTGTATTCGTATCGAATTGATATACAGTTGCGGCAAAATCAATTTACTTACCAAATAAGGAAATTTGCATCAAAACCTCTCTACCGCACAGCAAAACCACCACAGGAACGCTAAAATGGCACAAAGGGCCTGTACTCCTGGAGCTGAGCCGGTCTACGCACAAAAAACAACCGGATTCGTCATGTTTCTCACTGCTTTTGGCTGCACTTTATGAGACAAAGTTGCTGCTTATCCCGGCGAAACCAATACAAAGACGCCAGTTTTTCTACATCAGGAATACAGGCCAGTAGTTCTTAGTATTCTTATCAACTTACCGCTCGAAAAAAACGAGCAAAAGGAGCGAATTGACGAGAATTTCCTTATTTAGTAAGTAAATTGATTTTGCCGCAACTGTACACTACCCAATTTGGATAGGGGGTGGCTTCTCAGGTCAACCCGCACTGCATTTTTGATGTCCCTCTGGAGTCTACATTCACGCCGGCCAAATAACTTATTGTTAGTCCCTTGTCAACAGACACCGCGCCAAGATATCTTCGTACCTGTCGCTCTTGTAAGTTGTTTTATGACTGCTTACTTGAATTCCCTCTCATTGTCGATTGCCGTTGGATTTGCGTTGGATTTCCGAGTCTTCTCCTTTGATTCTCGTCCAGCTCAATGCCGCTACTACTATGAGTACGTACTACGCTCAGGTACCCTATCAGTCCTATTCTCCGAGTCTGATATGGACACATCCAATGCCCTGTGTGACGTGAAATCTTGGATGTATTCAACCTCTGCGGCGTGGATGCGTCCAAAATATGGGAAGCACCCAACACGATGGACTCCTTCCATGGATCCGCACCTCTCAAGGTACAATACCTTATTGGTAGTATTATTCCTTATGAGGTCTAGGTTGAGGGTGACTGAGGTGGTACAAACAGAAGAAAAAACTTTGTTTCGCTAGCTACTGTATCTTTCTCTGTTTACACATACCGCCGTGGCTGCACCCTCGTTCCCCCAGCCCCGCCGCTTCGCCCTCTTGACACACTCCCAAATCTGTTGGATATCGACACCGGGGCGGCGACGCGCAGTGGCGGGATGAGAGCAAAAGACAAAAGAATCGATGATTTGTGTGACTAATTTACATGAGGCTATCGCGTGTTGAACGCGGATCTACGGACCGTCTCGGCTGGACGCCAACATACTTCAACAAAATCAACCATCAACCCCGCTCCCATGCACTAGTTAGTAGTTGCCACTGCTGCTCTCCTCAACACCGTAGACACTGTCAGTGTCGACACCAAATCACTCAAAATGTGCTAGAGTCCAAAGTTCTTCCAAGTTAAGTTTAACGTAGATCGACAAAACAGAACCACTTAACTATCTCGGCCTACCACTGCGCCACTGATTTGTGTTGATTCCAGGTTGCCAAGGAATTTGGGAACGCGGGAACACCGCGAGAGGAGGGGTGAGATTGACGTGTGTTTGTGGCAGGAGGCAGATGGAACAGCAAGGGTGGGGGCAGTGCAGCCCATTGTGAACTCCGAGCTCGAGGCTAAGCAAACACTTAGGATCAGAGTGCAGCTACTGGGAATGTATGTACGCAGTCGATTTGAATAAAATGAAATTTCGACTTCAAATTCAGCTAACATGTACGCGGTGAATGTTGTGTAAATAGATCATAAAAGGTGTGCGAGTTGAATTGAAATGATGTGGAGCGGAATGAATGAGAAGAAGAGAAAGAAAGGAAACCCTCACCTGAAGTCCCAAGGTCAAAAATCCAGAATCATTGAAAGAGCCACTGAGGAAGTAGAACCCCCTGAATTTCCCATAGCCGGACCATGAATTCCACAATTCATGGGAACATCTGGTGAATTCAAATTCAGGGGGTTGTAACTTCACGTAGCTCATTCACATAATTATGTTAGGCCAATACGAACTATGTGAATTTCGCTTGAAAATTGAATGAATGCAGTTGTGTGAAAACTGCTCAAAAAATTCATTCCTGGCTTCCAGGCGAGTCTTTGAAATTCACCCATGCACCTCGTGGAATTCATGGAGTTCAAGTTGCCCGGAACACGGTACATGGTTCTGGTCACCAGTACTGGTTGTGTTCCTAATGCAGTAACATAGTCAATTTGGATAGTTTAAGCAATGTAGCTTAATAGTTGTTAGTGAAGACTTGTAAATCTGCAGTATTAGTACCTCAGTACAGATGAAGTGCAACCAATACTTGTAGGTTTGATAGTGGGCAAAGCGAGGAGTGAGTATGATAGCAGACAGAACTTCATATCAAGCCGGAATTTTGGACAAAATTCTTTGAAACTTGAGATTTAGCAGGAACTTGGGGTGGGTTTATAGGCAAAAATTTTATTTCAGAGAAAACGGAGTAACCCTAGTCTAGGGTTAGAAAAGCGCGAAATTCTTGCGCAAATTTTTAAAAGTGTGTGTACCTAACTTCAGGTTTCCGAAAAAGGGCCATCGGATTATAGCCTGAAGTTGGTCAGTAGCTCACTTCAGACCCTAGCAAACACCTGTAGCAGAGATCTCCTGGTTTTGGCTGAGATTTGGACATTTGATGCGTTGATGGGATCGTACAGCCACCGGCTATGGCTCGGCCCGGACCGAAAGCGCGAAATCCGTGGAAGGAAAAAAGATTTTGTGGATTTTCAGATTTTTGACCCGGGGGATCTCTAGTCTTCCTTCCTATGGTGATTTCTGCACAGTTTCAATGCCACTGGGTAAAAAGTGAGTGCACAGTAACGATTTCCAAATTATGTATCTGACTTGTCACGAAGTTCGGTCCGCTACCATATTAGATTTTTCATGCAGTTTCCATTGTGTTTTCACATACTTTTCAAGTGAATTCCCGGAGCATTGGAAGGGAATCCAACACAGTGAAAAAAGTTTTCATTGGAATATGTGGTGGATATCATTCTAAAACCATGTGAATTAACACCATGGAATGTCCCATTCACATAGTTGGACCCAGTGAAAATATCTCCGTGAAATTCACAACTTCATAGTGAAATTCACAAAGTTGCTCAGTGAATTTCCCATTAAAACCTTGTGAACCGACTATGGGAAAGTCAGGGGGTTCGGAAACCACAGTGAGAGATCAATTAGGAAGTTTGCGCTGAGCGGGCGTTTCAGCACAGGTAAGCAATGAGAAGCATGAAAGCTTACCTCGAAGTTGAAAACCTTTGCGTGAATGCAAATTCAACGTGCGCAAGTCGAGCAAGTCGACTTGTTCGGGCCAACAAACCCGCAATTAAAGCGGCAATTTGGAAATTGAATCAAAAATCTAGAAAGCAGATTGAAAATGAGCTTGAGTCGCAACAAGAGGGCTGCATGTGGGTGTTGCAGCTCAAGATGCAAAGGTTCCCACCCTTTCAGTCTGCCATGGCTGACATTTGACTCGGCAGGCAACGGCGCGGAGATCGGACCGAAAATATCCGATACCCAATCCGAGATGTCCGAACGAGCGCTTAGCTGGCGCTTATTTCGCGGTACAGATAAACTCGGCGATAGCAAGCTGTGAAGGCTGACAGTTCAGGTTCGGGGATGAAGCAGATTCCAGACAGTGACCTAATTGACTTGGGACCAAAATTCTCAGGAATTTGTTTGCTGCACAAAAGTCAGCAAGACTGCAAGTGCCAAGAAGCTTTGATCCAGTGTAAGTTCAACTCTACGTTCACTCAACCGAGTTTTTTCCCCAGAATATTTGAAAGTCTGGCCCGTATTGGTCGGTAAGTTCCATAGAATTCATCTACATCTCTAAACCGGAAGAAACCTCGGAAATCACTGTTCTGAAACACCCCGGACCCGCTGCTGAGCTTGTTTCCAGAATCCGCATTTCCAATCCCTTTGGCCTCATTAAGTATTTGATTTCCAGACTCTCTCAGTCTAGTTCAGACCATGTCATGTATCTTATCCCTTGACTTGCCCTTGACTCACTAGTCTTTCTGGGATTTTCTATATTTATTCAGATCGTGTTTCTCGACATCGCTTGCCTAATTATTCCACTCGCAGAACAGGTAAATAATTCGTGTGGAAAACAAACATAAGTACGAGTTCTGCCGCGCACAGCGACGGCCCTCTACCCCCAAGTTGAACTGAAGTTGAACACTCGGAGCGAAGATCCTAATCATGGCGGATGCAAAAGCCGCACAGTCAAACAGCCTACACACTCACTGTGGCCAGTTTGGTAGCTTCGGCGAATCAAACTATGTTTTAAATGGCAAGAACCAACCGGAAAATAGCTCACCTTTCACCGGAAATCAGTTTTCTGGTGAAATACTGCAGGGGATCCCTTCGTATATTCAGTAGCAGCAATTTGTTCCAACAAAGTAGTGGGCTACAGGTTGCGAGCCAGCCGGAAACTCGAGGAACATGAATTGCTGATATTCACTGAGGGACAAACAATGGCAAATATGGGGTTCTGATCACCGGCGGTGCCGGTCCTCACTCGTACTGTATAGGATTCTATAGGATTGCGTGCGGAATGATTGCTTTTGATGGTAAATTCCTCATTTGGACGTTACGTATGTAATGCTTACGTGGTACAGTGCCGGACAACCAAAGTCGACAATGATGATTACCGAAGAACGCGAATTTTTGGCATAAATCTGACTTCAGAATCAGACTCAGCACCCTCGAAAACGTCCAAAAAACCGCCTCCGAAGTTTTTCCCACGACATTTTAGCTGCGGCCAAATTTTTGAGCCAAAAAAATCAAAATTGTGTGTACCTCTCCGAACAAAAATTAGCTAACTAGTATGCCTTCTGAAGCCCCATTTGTGCTCTAACCAACCATTTGCCGCTCATGATTATGGGCAAAGAATGTTTGATGCGGACGCCCAACTGTCGCTTCCGGTGCTTGATAAAACATCTCCGACTCCTTCTGAACCTCTCGGGAGGCGGATTTACACCATGCCTCATACTACTTCCATCAAGTCAGATTCTCAACTTTGAGTGACAGTATAATGAGAAGAATAATTGTCGAACACAAACAGAGTTGGGCAGCCGTTTCAAATTTGGGTAAGGCAGCTCTGAGCTGAAGAAAAGGATTTTGGCTCATGATAGAAAGGAAGGATTGGTTGAGTGCCATGTCGCAAGACTTTCATAGGTGTGCATTCCATGCTGCACACAATACCTCAACAACGTTGCAATGCTAAGTACAATCTTATCTTTGACAGTAACATGTAACGTGACTCGGAATTGCCAAATCCGGTGCGATTTCCCAGGCAAAGAAGAGGCAGATTTCTCGGAAACCGCTCGTGGAATTTTCTTTATTTTATCAGAATCATAACTTACTCAACGAAAGGAGTCGATTGCGCTATGTCCGAGGTTTTTCCCATCAATTTTGAGGTTACGGCCAAATTTTCGGCTATCATTTCATAATTTTTCGTTTTTTTGACAATCGGCTCGTGCAAAACTGTTCTTTGGATGCTTAGCGACTGTTTTACATAAAAATCTAGACATCTGGGGGTATGTGACACCTTCCATAAAGGGAAGATTAAAGTTGTCGACTTTGCGTGTCCGGCACTGTAGGGTGGGTCGCGCCGGGTCGAGGTTTTTTTTTTATGTCCCCTTGCGGAAAATAATGAGACACGTCACTTTTTTCCACGGTCTTCCGGATTAGGTGTTTCCCAATATGGGAACGCTTTCCCCGCCGCCAACATGTCGCGGTGGCCCTTGACTGACCCCACTATGGCTCAAAACCATTCAACAACGCTTTGTTCACTCACGGGGACAAGCAAGTACAAGGTAGATACTGAGCAACATTGAGGAACACGTATTATACAAGGACGTGACTGAACACGTAGCTCCCAGCCAATGGCCCTGGTCCCCAATTGTCAGCTGGCCTACGCCTCCCCCACCAGCTTTTGGACAAGAAACAGCGTGATGTGTTGATTTACGGATAATTCTATTTGGCAACCCGGTTGCCATTAGTTTGGGATTGCCAGATAGAACTTTTCTATTTGGCAATCCGAGCCGCCGCCGGCATATCAGCTCAAACTGATCTGAGCTGATGCCAGTGATGGCGGGCTTAGAGCCTCAATTCCAATGAAGTATGGACAGAGTGAAGAGGAACTTGAGAGCCCAAAAATGCGCATTGCAACTGTTGAGCTCATGAGCGGCCAGCAGAGACTGTGTGTGTGTTTTTGTCATGTTCGGTAAACTGTAAACCACTCTCTTTAGGGATGCCGGGGATATGCCGCTGGCATTCAATATTATACAAGGAACAATATTGAACGAGGTCAGTCCAGATATCATGCCAACCAGAGGCGGATATCCCTGAGTAACGGCTTTGAGTTCGTTCAATGAACGATGGCAGAGGTATGCAAGAACTTGAAGAGCTCCATGCCGCTTTCGGCAAGGAGCTGATGGCACAGCTGCCGAGGAGTGCTCACAGTGTCAAAATTCAGCTCTGCTCTTTCAGAGGTTCTATAGGCTTAAACATTAACTCTGATGCATGGTGGATTCAACTTCAAGGCACAAAAACCTACATCAACCAAGTTGAACCAACGCTGGAGGCTGGCAGCTAACAGAATCTGAAAATGCGCGGAAGGCGCAATAACCTCAGTCTCCCGCAATGTGGGATGAAAGACTATATATTAAATACCTGAAAATGCGCGGAAGGCGCAATAACTACACAATGAGTAAGTAAATACAAGTAGGTAGATAGATAGAGAACTCACCCTCAGTCTCCCGCAATGTGGGATGAAAGACCGAGGGTGGTGGACAGACGAGCACGGTTTATATGTAAGAACAAGGCTGTATGATAAGTATCAGATATCTATCAAGGGCCGGAGCGGCGGGGCGGCTACCCGAAATAATTCATATTCTGACAGCAGCGCCCGGCGCCTCGGCGACATCTGATGCGATCTTTCGTCTATCTGGCAACCCTTGGAAAAAGCTGGGGTTGCCAAACAAACCGGGTTGCCAAATAGAATTATCCTTGATTTACTTCCAAAGAAGCGATTTGGTAGCAGGCGGAGACAAGTCTGAAGAGGAAAAACGCCTCAGTACCTGAAGACAATATATGTATCAAACAAAATCACGGTTCAACTTCATGAGCCGATTTACTTGCTGCCACAAAAGGTAACCAAGATTTTCTAGTCTCTCCGCATTCGCCTTCGTCGCCAACTTGAGCTTGGCTTTTCGATAACCCACCTACTCCCATCGACGATATCATGGCCAATCAGCCCGCTCCTATCCCCATGCCCGCTCGCGGTGACCGTAACTTTCCCACGTTCGAGAAGGGGAGCGCGCGGCGCGTGCCGAGGATTGAGGAAAAATGAATGATTTATAAAATTTGTTGAATTCCTTCATCTTTTACCGTCAATACAAAATGCTAAGGGTTGAGTTCTCTGACCGGATTCCCCGAACGTGCCCATGAAACCCAATTTTCCGACCTCTGACCAGGTTATCGGGTCCCTGATGCGGCTGCTTTTGTGTGGTACCTCTCGTGTTCATGAAATTCAGATCAATGAAATGCTAGCATTGTTGGAATGGAGCCTTGAGGAGGATGATCGATGAAGCAGTTATTGGAGGAAAACGTGTCGAGTCCCCATTTGGCTGGATTCCGTGACTCCCTGTATGGTTTGTTGTCCCATACTAACGTGTCAGTCACATAATACGCTGGAAACAAACAATCACCACGTACCGTTCCGGCCGCCAGGCCGGAAAAAAAAACCTTTGACCCCCTAGTTTGTGGGTCAGAACGCAGTCCCGGAGGTGTTTAGAAGCCCAGTTATGGTATGAAGTGATGAAATGAGTCCTTGCTAGAAACATCAGTCCCGGACACAGTTTTGGTAACAATGTGTTGTGATTCGGCAGGTTCACAGTTGCTTGGGCACTCGACTGTTAGGTCTTGGGTTATAATCCACTGGAGCTTTAGGCTTCAGTGGTCCTGTATTTATACTACCGAATATTATCTAGAACTATCTACAGTCCGGGAGAATGATCCGTAAGCCGTGAGTAAGGGGCTCGGCTATACTTCGGGCTCACAAATCCAACACTCCCCCTTGAGCCTGAAAGTATACAGAAAATAATATCTAAACTAGTTCTCCAGATCCGCTGGTAACGAGCACTCAGCTTTGCCAAATCAAAATTCTGGCCGCTCCCCCTGGAGCCGTTCCGTTACCCAGCCCGGCGTGATCCTAAAATGCGTACCCGCTGCTTTCCGTCACCATGTGCGCCTTCCCAGCGTCACGGTCCTGTCCCGATGGACAATTCTTCGCAATATGCCCTTTCTGATGGCATTTAAAGCAGGTAACCGAGAACTTCTTCTTCCGATATGCTACCAACGCGGTTCCCCCATCATGCGGAGGTCCGCCACGCCTCTTTTCTTCATCCAACAGCGCGCCGGTTACATCCGCGACGGTTAGTTCGGCGGACGATGCTGTCAATGTCGAGGCTATGCTTCCCCATTCCGAGGACAAGTTGTAGATCATCACGTCCACCTCATCACGAGCGTCAATCTTGACACCGATTGCTCGTAATGCCGAGGCCAGCCGCCCGATGCCGGATATGTAATCTTGAACCGGTTTCAGGGCATTGTGATCAAATGTGTAGAAGTCGCGTTTAAGCGCGATACGGCTCGGTCGGGAGTCTTTCTCGTAGATCTCCGCCAACTTTGCCCACGCTTCAACGCCATCTGTGCAATCAGCAATGTGCTGGTATTGGGACGGATCAATCGTCAGTCCGATGACGGTGAGAATTTCTTCGGACTCCTTGGCCTTGTCTTCTGCCGCCTTAGCTCGCTGTCTACGGGTACTCGTTCCCGCAGATGCATCTCCTTCTGAGCTAACTGTGTCCGGGTCTGCCCGCTTGTCGATCCAATCCTGGATTATGCTCCAAAGGCCGGCACGGCGCAACACCATGCAAACAGCAAATTTCCAGTTGCCGTGATTGCCGCTGCCTGTGAGCTTCGGCACCGAGGATAGAAGATTGTTGACATTAACGGATGTCGACATGATGAATGATGCGGGTGATGGGAAGAGGACGCGGTGAAACCAAGTAGTACGCCAAGTAGTGGATTATGTTGTGATTCGGCAGGTTCACAGTTGCTTGGGCACTCGACTGTTAGGTCTTGGGTTATAATCCACTGGAGCTTTAGGCTTCAGTGGTCCTGTATTTATACTACCGAATATTATCTAGAACTATCTACAGTCCGGGAGAATGATCCGTAAGCCGTGAGTAAGGGGCTCGGCTATACTTCGGGCTCACAAATCCAACACAATGTGTTCATGTTTGGCTCTGCCTCTGGATTAGAAGTGTTGTCCGGCAGGTTCCTCCCTGAGTAGAAAGGACTTAATGGATGCTAAAACCATCCCATAGATAATTTGAAGTTGATATGAACACATTTTGGACGTCCAGTTGGTCCGTTGAAAGTTCAGCAGTGCACCGGTAACTAAAGCGTGAGAGTATATCACCGTATATGTTGCGTGGGAACGCTTACGTACTATGTTAGTATATCCGTGATGACTTGGCCCGCACAGGTGAATGTGTTGTACTCTGGCAGTGGTATCCTACAGAGGACATGGTTGCAGATATTTTTTACAAAACCTCTCCCTCATCACAAACATTCAAAATTCTGTCTTTGTATGGGACTACTGTACCATTTCGACCGTATGGTGCGCACGGCCTAAACACCACCAAATAGGTCCCATCATTGATGCCATCAGTGATTTCTCAAATCGACCGGCGGAAAAATTTCAAATTTAAATTGCATTTTCTGCTGCAGAATAAGGTTGGGGCAGACTCAAAACGTACTCCCTCGCTACAATTAGTGTAGTATGTAGCTCATGGACCTCTCTCAGAGCATATGAAGCCAGAGTCGGAACCTAAATCGGGCAGATTCCATAAGCTCACATGACTGATGGATTGATCGCATCACTGATGTCTCAAATCCGCCCCGAGAAAAAAGTATTTATTGTGAGTTTTGAGGGCATGGTAAATTCCTCTAGAGGAATTAGTCTACTACCTAATCGGAGTGTTTTCACCAGAGGATCAGTCGTGGGAAGGTTCTGATCAGGTGCAATAGATTTTGTTCCTGTTTGGTGGTGTTTAGGCCGTGCGCACCATAGATTCAGCCGGTGTGACCTGTGCGGCTTGGGACCTGTGACCGATTTTTGCCATCATTCAAACCACCAAAAATTCATTGGTACTGACCCAATGAATGCCCAAATTGACCAACGCATACATGAGACGGAGGAAAAATCGAACCAAAACTGCAAATTTCGTGGGTTTTGTACTTGTCTGAAGGCGGAGATAAAAATTCCTTCAAAATCACAAAATTGAGACCCCTCGGTGCCTTGTGACCGAATTAAAATAGCTTCAATGCAGGTCCCCTTGTGACCTGTTATCAGAAAATAAACCGAGGTGGCTGGAAGCCGGGAGAGCTCGCTAAGAACGAGGAGCTACCCGAGTGCGGTGCGGGAGCACAGAAAGGCACAAGAGAGATAGACTCAGAGGTCAAGATGGGGGATAAGAGTAAGAATATTGATTGTGGGACTACACAGGACTACACACGACTACGGGAATATAAAGATGTATGTACTGTAGATATCGGATAAGAGATGTATGATCTCGGAATGAAGCGAACATATCCTGACACCTGTGACCTGAATCTACGTACAGTACGGCCTGGGTCGAGTGGGGGTGTCAGGATATGAATTATTTCGGTCCGCCCGGGACTCCGTCCATGATACAAATCAGATATCTATCATACAGCCCTGTACGTTTCCAAACTGAATTATGCGTAATCACCATCCAATACATCGGCCTTGCCATTGAAAATACGCACATGCATTACATGTTTCCCGCGCACCTTGCCTATCTTTGCCCCATCCGCGCGCTTGCAAATTGGCTGTATGTCTCGGGTTTTGAAGACGGTTTTCTATTCAGAAAGATTATGTCGGGTGACGTATCGCAAGAACATATTCACATGGTAAGTCCCTTTTCGTGCCATTCACAATCACTTACAGCAGTTCCGGAAATTCTTGCCGTAGAGTAGAAGTGTGACATAAAACTAAATTAATTCGAAAAATTCTAAAAACTCTTGTCCCGTCTCTGCACCTCTCCCCCATGCTTAAGGATGGTCTACAAGAGCCATAGCGTCGAGGTAAAGCTGCTGGCATTGTCGGCGCTTGACGACGGACTTGATGTGGCCACCGTTGAGCGCCTCTTTGCTGTTTCGCGTCGTAGTCTTGAGCGCTGGGATCAGCAGCTTCGTGAACGCCTCAATCTCGCTCGAAAGAAGTCCTACCTCGTTGGCCGCCCTCACACAATCCCTCCCGAGCTTGTACTCCACCAGCTTCTGGCAGAATCACCGTCTCTCTTTCTCGATGAGATCGCCGAATACTTTGCTGTTGTCCACGGCGAAAGCTTTCCCATGTCCACCATCTACGATGCAATCAAAGACATGGGCTTTGAACGTATGGTGCTCCGTCGGATAGCGGCACAGCGGGACGACGACTTGCGAAGCCGATGGATGAATTTTGTTTTGTCCAACTTTGTAGCTCGACAAATGGTGTTCACAGATGAGTTGAGCAAGGATGGGCGGACTCTGGCGCGACGATATGGTCGTGCGCTATCTGGGCAACGGGCTGATAAAGAATCAATCATGATCGAGGAACCCGATACAGCATCTTGCCGGCTCTCTCGCAGGACGGTTATTTTGCTCTACGAGTTGTAGAGGGGTCTGTGAATGGTGAGTTCTTTGATTTCATCCTCAATGATGTGGTACGTGGTTGGTGGTCTCCGATACTGCTCTGAGATGTTTGAGCAGCTTCCGAAGATGAATCCATTCCCGCAGGACAACAGCGTCCTTGTCATGAATAACTGTCGCATTCACAAGAGCGAGGCCCTCCATCAAGCTTGTGACGATGCCGGTGAGTTTCTTTGCATCGCCAAATACCTCTTCTAACCATTACAAGGTGTCGTATTAATCTTCCTACCGCCCTATTCTCCGGATTTCAATCCTATCGAGGAAAGTTTCAGCTGTGGTCAGTGAAGATTTGCATAATTGGAATTTGGCTTGTGTTCTGACGCCTTCGCAGTGAAACCAATACCTTCGGCGGCATTGGCGCGAGTTTGAATATAGTTTGACACCGCTCGAAGATATTGTTGTAGCTTGCTTTGAATTAGTTCATGCGGGGAATGCACCAGGGTGGTATAGGCATTGCGGGTACAGTCGCAAACCCCGAAGCGAAACGTTTAGCATTTTCGCTTGATTGTGGGTGGACTAGGAAGCGGAAACGGGTGGTGTTTGTTATAGACTTATAGTATATTCTTCTGGCTATCACTTACAATCAAGAATCAAGTGAATCGACCATGTTTTCGTTGAGAACGAGGGCAATTTGTGGGGCGAGTCAAATATCGCCAAATAACGTGATAGCGAACACTACAAAACACAACAAATTGAGCCATTAGGGGTGCTCAATTCTTAGCTCGTCAGCTCGTCTCGTCCAGAAATTAATTACTTCCCTAATGAGCTGATGAGACGCTGATCTCACTCCGCCTGTCGCTCCACTTCGCGTCATATCCTGATCAATCCATCACCGAATTAATTATTTTGTGGACGAGACGAGCTGACGAGCTGAGAATTGAGCACCCCTATTCTCGCGCAAATCGACCAGTTTGTTCAGTACTTTCGATGCAATCTGCCTCAAAATGACTTTCTATATTACTAGTGTATGTCACCGGCCACAATTCCAGAGGAAGAAATAATATTTCGCATTGGTGCATCTGCCGGCGTAAAAACAAAGCTGAAACAAACAAGGCCATTGCCGGCGGCGAGAGGAGTTTCAACACAATTCCTTTTGTGGTTTGGGTGCTCAGATAGTGGGGTACCTACATGCAAAGATTCGACCCAGGGGGAAAGCGTTAACCTTGTGTTCGGCGAGTGTTTCGCTTCCTAGTGCCGTTTCGCTTCGGGGTTTGCGACTGTACCTCGTATGACAGAAGTATAGACTGGTTACTGTGTATGTGTAAAAAATAATCATAACGATGTACGGCAAAAATATATCAACTTTCAAGGATGTACGTGAAGCAAAAGGCATTAGGAATTATAAGAGAGCATCTTGAATTATTTAATCCGTGGTATCGAAAGAGTGTTTGCCGCTATCATCTGGGGAGCTTGAGTCAAATCCGCTGGCAGCCGGCGTGAGACGGGGATCTGCAGCAAAAGGTGGTGGACGGAGGGGAGTTGTAGGGTTTGCTTGAGCGGAAAATTGGTGCTGTTGGGTTGCTGAAGGCGGCCCCCAGCACTGAGAGATGGTCCCGCAGGGCTGAAGGTAATGCGGTGGTCGTTCATTTGGAAATGAAGATCGTTGTGCGGATGTTTCACGCATGGATCCTGATGGAGGGGGTCACCACAATGAGACGGTCCACCGGGCCTGAATGCTTCTATAATGGCCGGACGAACAGCATTGAGACGCTGGTCGACAGTTTTCTGGGCATTGCATTGAGATAAACCAATTGATACAATGAGAAAAGCATTACCATTTCTGCTAGAAGTGAGTCCAGTTTGGTGACCGGCTCCTCAGTGATCGCCTCAGCTTCTCCCAGCTGCGTCGGGAGGTTAGAACCTGGCCAATAAAGTCACGCAAAATTACGGACCGCATCAACCGCAGAGACACCTTCAGGTCGCTTCAAAGTGATCTGGAAATGCATTGAAGGACTTCCTTGACTGACAATGGAGAGGTTTTGACGCATGACTGCGAGGCCTTTGTCGTCGTAGAGGGGGAATCCTTGACCAGCCTTGTTACCCTTGACAATAGACCAGCGCAGGGAAGCGATGTCGACTGCTGCTGGCTGTATACGCATCGTCTCTGCGATACTTTCGACAACTGCACGATGGTCTATCGGTCGCACAGTGGTGAGGGAGAAAGGGCCTTGAAGCGGAGACATCTTGTGGTCCGTCTCAGTCCGCTTCTGGGAACCGCGTCCAACTTGACGCAGGACTGCCCAAGCGTAAGCGACAAAAGACATGTGCCGAAAGCTCAACCGGCGGTGGCGGCGGCTTCTCTTTGCGAGGCCGCCCGACTTTGCGCTTTACGACTTGTTCCGCGTTCTCGGAAACGTCGGGAGCAGCTGATTTACCAGCCCTACGTTGATTCTTTGCCTTCACGTCGGGGAGGGAGATGCTCGCGGGGAGATCGCTGTCGCTGTCGCTGTCGCTATCGTCATCAAGAACCTCGGGCTGCTCGACACGCTGCTTCTTTGCCGTTGCCTGGGATTTGGTTTGCCGCGCTTGGTCGCCTTCTTAGCTGGGCTGAACTCAATTTCCAGTGGCTGGGTAGAAGTTCTATGTACAGAACGTCAGCCTGAGATGAGTACAAGGAATGGTGACTTACGGGGTACCAGGACGCGCAGCCGGAATTTTGGATTTGAAAGACGAGGAATCGCGCGTGCTGACAATCTCAATGTCCACGGAAGCTTCGCTATGTCAGCGTTGTAGAATACAAGCAGAGGAAGTCTTACAGTTGTCCCCGTCGTCTTCGGAGCCGTCAGATGAATGCTCGACATCAGAAGAAGCCATTCTTGAAAAGGTCTCGCCGAGATCTTCGACGTCCGGGTCGGTGGAGTTGCCAGGAAGGAGAGTAGAACTCTCGGTCGGCGTCTCTGTAGTTGTCGGAGGCTGCTGGGTGGATTCCGTGTCGCTGTGGCCGACGTTGGCACCGTCAAAAGTGTCGAGAGTCTCGAGAGCTGACTGAGTTTTTGGGGTTGAATTGCGCCTCGTTGCGCGCTTTTTCCGTGTTCTATGGCCAGCCATAGATGGTAGAAGGAGTGAGAGACAATAAAAGGAGTGTCAGGATGGTCTATGGGTGTTTTAGAGAGCAGTATGGGGCCAGACGAGTTTTTCAGAATATTTTGAATTAATTTAATTTTATGTCACACTTCTACTCTACGGCAAGAATTTCCGGAACTGCTGTATCTACTATTAGAAATGTTTAGAAACAATCTCGTGGTACTCACTCGTTTCGGCGGGGTGGATGCCAATGGCTGTATACTTGTTGCCGGTGGGGTCTGATTCGCATTTGCGACTGGGTGGCTGGGGTGGCTGGAGCACCGATAACCTCACCATCGTCAAGTACAGTCGAACCTCTCGTAACCCATACTCCTATCAAGCCATACCCCCTCTTAACCCATAGAAATCCATGGTGGTTTGCAGGGAAATTCCATAATTTTCCGGTAACCCATAACCCATAGCCATTTGAGTCGAAAACCCATAGTGAACATGCCCTAAAATGGCAATTTTGGCTCCTCGGACCTCGGTTATTGACGGATTATGTCAGCGGATCCATCGAATATCATGGTCCGACGACGGTTATGAACCATCGGCTCGGTCGGGAATCTACATCAAGACACAAAAAGTAGTGCGCAAGCTGATCATGCGTAGATTTGGTTTTAAATATTATGTAATGCCCCCATCAACCCATACCCTCTCATAACCCATAGCCTTGGCCATCCACCGAGAGGTATGGGTTAAGAGAGGTTCGACTGTACCTCATTTCTTACGCCGATGAGCCCTCTGAACGTCGCGAGGACTATCTCAATCCTAATCGACCTCCAACAGTCAAGTGCTACGCATGTGGTAGAACATGTCATTGCATTTAGTTTTCTTATTGATCCTCGGTTCACGCGCAACCTGAATTCAATAGAATGTAAAGACTTATATTGAATATGAAATGTATCTAATCGTCATCCTCGCTGTCTCCCTCCTCCTCCGTGCCAATGCTCAATCCTTTGACTTCCCGATAGCGCGCAGGTATTTTACGATCTTGGGTCAATACATACAGATTTGAGCCTTTGCGATAAGTCAATTGTTCGGGGGTGAGTGCTTGAAGAGCAGTGGCGGCAACACGCCCTGCCGTTCTTGAACGAGTCTTTTGAGGAGCGGGGTATATTTCATTCGCTGCCGCTTGTCGTCCTTGGTTGTAACGGAGTAGTTGGCCCAGAATTCTTCGACGGTCGAATACGATTTGATAGCTGCAACAAGCATCCGTTAGAGGGATAAGTAAAGAAGACGCAGGTGATAAGCAAGAAACACACCTTCCATTCGCCCCAGATTTTCTTATATAGGAACCTTTCCAATATGCGTACACGCGTCGCCAGTACTTGATAGCAATGGGAATGCCCTTGATTACGAGTGGAGACGTCCCCTGCCAGCCGGGTGAGCTGTCATCCCATTCCAACACCAGGTAGTCAATGCCGCGATGGGCGTAGCTAACGGCGGGTGGATCTGGTATATCGGCCTCACGAAAGACAAGGACCTTCCCCCCGGCGAGAACGGAACAACATCGTTGGTCGCAGAGTCTGAGGCAGTGGAGGGAGCGGTAGAGATGGTGGATGGTAGCAAAGATGGAGGGGGAGAGAGCGACGGCGACGACATATGTTGGTCGATAACCTGATCTGCTGTGGTTGCGGAGGTCGGTGGTGTCGAAACGAGATGCAGAGGCAGAGATCCCTAGTTTGGATTAGTTGTCGAAGTGAATAACGAAAGTATCACTCACCAGAGGTATGGCATGGTCATCTAGGCTCGTGACCAGCCTACCTACGAGTTGCAACATTTGGGTGTGGTCGTTGTCGTAGGTAGGCTGGTACTTCTCGGGCGCCGCCAAAGGGCGGGGCCGGAGGTTGAAATATTTTGATGGGAGTCGTATTCCACTCCTGCTCTGGCAATAAATTCGCATTTAACTCATCTCGATGCCAGGGATGCGTTTCTATACTAATATTCTATATTCCTAGGTACACTTGTGAATATTCCTGGTGGCAAGCAAGATAGAAAATGTTGAGTGCAGTCTGCCTGAGTCACAAAAGGTCACAAGGTGCCGGTCACTCGGCACCACTCAAAAATTCAAACTCCGGCCCCGCCCTCTGGCGGCACCCGAGAAGTACAGTGGCCAATGCAACAAGGCGTTTCGAGTCATTGACGTGGTCTCTGGGCTCAAACAAAGTGCAGGACATGAAATCTGAGTGAAATGAAAATTTTTGAGCGAACGACCCAATTACCATATATGGTAATCGAGCCACAGTGAATTTTTTCATGTGTTTTTTTACAGCGCACTTTTCAGCGGTGAACCCTACAGGAAAACAAGCGTCATAGGATGAAAGTACTCTTAAAGACGATCTCAGTCATATCTCACTTTACTTAGTTTGCTGCCGATTTGAGCCCGTAATACTTGCTGTAAGATGGCCATTTTGGTCTATGGTGCCCTCCACTAAGTCACCACCAATTGCTGACAACAGCTACCACGCGGGCAGGAAAATCCGGATTTCTTATCCCTCTTGCCAAAATGCTCTATTCCATTGGTAGAAACTTTTGGCAAGAGGGATTTTTATTGGCGGCAAAATTGAGGGAGATATAAAAGTTCCACCCCCAAAAATTGGGACTGCAGCCTACAAACGTTCGCATCCCCCTCCATTTACGCTCACTCATACGTTCTCAATACCGCTATGTGTGCACATATGATATGCCGCTGCTGGTTGACGTGAAAGCATGAATTTCATTGGCGAAGCTCGAGTAAATTCCAAGCAAAAGCACCGATATCTGGCACTAAAAGAGGTAGGCAGATAAAAATCTCACCCTGCGGCAGATTTGGGACTAGTCAAGCAGTGGTGGTGACTTAGTGGAGGGCACCATAAAAATGCCAGATTTATTCAAAAATTGACCAAAATGACCATCTTCAAGCAGCCATTGCGGGTCCAAAACTGTAGGAATCTAGGTAAAGTAACATATGACTGAGGTCGTATTTGCGAGTACTTTCGACCTATGAAGACCTTTTCTCGGTGGGGTGTAGCACTGAAAAGTGCCCTGTTTATAAATCCCTTAAAAAATTCATTACACTCGAATTACTATATATGGTCATGGGGTAAGTTGCCTAAAAAAGTCATTTCACCCGTATTCCATGTCCAGAACTTTGTTTGCGTCAAAAGACACACTGAATGCCCCAGAACCGCTTGGTGCAGTTTTAATGGCGGCCACTGTACCAGCCTGCCTAAGGCTACGGCAATGACCACAACCAATTATAAAAATCGTTGCAAATCGTAGGCAGGCTGGTTACGAGCCTAATGGTCATCATGAAGGTGGACCTCGGCCGCAGGCTGCTCTGCTACGGCTGATGCAATTTTGCGCGCGTAGAGGGAATCACCGGAATTGAGAGCCTCGAGGTCGAAAGGATACGTTTCAACGATCTTCTTGGCCTTCGAACAACTTAGCTCTAGAAACATACGTATTAGACAGAGAAAAAACATACCCAGGGTAGGATTTTAGCCTTCTGATGTGCGGTCCGTAGGTCCTTTGAGCGCTCCGTGGCAGGGACTTGCGGCACACGTATGCTCTTGACACCACTGAAGAGCGCCTCGCGCCGTGTCGTTGAAGCTTTGGGCTTGCCTTTGCGTTCCTCGGGAGGCTTTCGAGCGCCTTTGCGAGCATTTGTAGCACCCGGAATGATTCTACAGTCGTCACTGCCTTAAGGCATACTTGCCAAAAGGCATACTCCCCAGTAGGGCATACTTTTTCGGCCGCACCAACTTCGTTTGCAGTGAATCAGGGGGCATAAGGCATAACTCTCCCATATGGCATAATGCATGCCACCTTTTTACCCTGAATATACATTTTTACGGAGTATGTCAGCATATCTCACGCCCGATATAGTAATTTCCCATGAAACACGTGATTTGGGCTGCCGTTATCTCTGTCCAGGGGCATACTCTGCGAAAAGGCATACCCTGAGGCCTCTCCCGAGACCTATGCCTTATATCGCCGCACGCAAATTGAATTGAATAATCCCAAGTTGCCTTCGGCATCAGAAAATCGCCTTACTCTGACTGTCACTCAGATCATACAGGAACCATTCGACCTCCACAGACAGCTTCGTCGCAGTCCGTCGCGGGCAGCAGACTTTGTGGATTAAAACATATATGGTACAATATTAATCTTCAGTTCTCTCTTACGACGAAATCCAGGTAGCCTCGTTGTAGAGCATTTCGTCCACTTCCGTTTCATTTCCATCGGAACCGAAGAGTTTCAGTGTCGTAGGGTTGTACCACCGTAAGAAAGAAAAAAAAAATGAGAATAAGAAACGGGGAAAGTACGTTAGCGCGCTCTGTAAGTTGACCAGTGGACTTGTTGTGGACTTGCCTGATAGATATACTTAGGGCTTCGTGCCAGACACGTAATTTACGGCGAGCTTGAGAACCCTCGGCACCTCAGCCATGAAATCCACCTTTTTCACAAGCCCTTTGGGTTGCGCGTGGTCGCCTACATCCACGTGTAGTTTCGCTGCGTATGTCCTGGGCGATTCAGGGACTACCAGTATCTCGGCCCCTGCCATATGATTGAGACTTGCGGCTCATCAAAATCAATGCTAGGAAGCTCCAAACGGCCCGGCCCTTGAGTATGAAGACCCATGATAAATCTTGGCCGGTTACTCATGGCGGTGGTCAGATACTGATACTGACACTGACCGGAGTTTGAATTGCGGTCCGATCAATCCGCTGTCAGATTTGACAGATGCTCGGCCATTCCCGGCCACCATCGTGAAGTTCAAGTTGAACTGTTTCTTTCGCGATTTTGAGGAAGACCGTGTGTTTGATTGAGTAGCCCTTGAGAGTTTGACTCACAAAGCCATTTATATGGAGGAAATAATGGGCTCTAAAGCTGCCAAGACCTCAGAATCCTTTCGGTGAGTTTACTTGCACAACAGGTTCAATAGTGAACACTGATTAAACAGAGGATCCGATTGCGGAATAATCCCGAGCTTTGAAGGCTTCATTGAAAAATTGTAACGGACAAAGAGCCAGAGTGCCGGTGATAAACGCTGCGTTGAGGAAGTCCTGAACTAAAATTGGTGCGCACTCGACAATCAACAGAAAAACAACAAGGCTCAGAGAGTATTGATTTGCAAACAATTACCAGTCTAGTGTGAAGATTGCTGTGGATTTGCGGCGTGATCCCAATAACTTGTGCAATATACCCGTGAAGTTGTCACTTGAAGAAGTCTTCGCCTCGGAGCTGCCAGCTATCTACAAAACACTGGAGCGCTCCGAAAAAAAGTTCCCATTGATGCAATGACGTCAATTACCATATGAGGTAGGTGCCGGATCCATTGCGTCGACGGCTGGCGCGTCAGGGCGGGGCGACCTCGTGTTGCAGCCTAGGCGGCCATGGTACAGTGGCGGCAAAATCTGATGTCACCCCCAAAAAAGGAAATTTTCATCAAACCGCCTCTAATCTGCCCTTGCCATCGCCGTCTGGGGGCGACAAGGGCACAGATCCATTGGCACGGCAAATACACTGCCTGTGGAAGGAAAGATAGGTACATTCATTGAGGAGGACTGGGCCAACGATGGTTGGAAAGTCTTGCCCAAAAAGTGTCAATTTTCGAGGTATCCTAAGATGGAAAAGGGTGCATGGGTTTTGAATCTATGTTTTAAATGCACTGTGAAAGGTCCGACCACAGAAAACAGGGCACAGAAAAGAAAACGAGTCGAATTGATGAGAATTTCCTTTTTTGGGGGTGACATCAGATTTTGCCGCCACTGTAATCAGGAGCCGCTTGTGTGCAGGAGGGATGTAGCGGAAGGTATTGTAGGGCATGGTAGGCGAGAGAGACGTTCCAGGAGCAGTGACGAAAGGGCGAGTGTCGTTGGAGAAAGTGGAGCGGGCTGGCCGAATTAGGCAGGAGCTGTCAAAACCGTTGTGTGAACTTTTTTTCGGAGCGCTCCAGTGTTTTGTAGATAGCTGGCATTGAAAACAGCTGAATGGACTGACGGATATTTTGGTATCAGACATGTAGAAGGTAAAACTAGATCTACTAATTTACACATGTTGGTATAGAGACACATTGATGCCGCACAGGTGGGACACAGAACAAGATACACGACGGAAGCCAACTTGACTTGGTTGCGATCATTTCTGGTTCCAGGTTGTTTTTGCCGCGCTGTGATTGTGAACCTTGGGGAGTGTCAGAACCAGGCATATTGAGTCAAGCCCTTTTCAGCAACCAGTTTGAATGGGAACCTTAACGAAAAATCCAGCCGCGAGCTTACATTGCCAATTTTGACATTCGGGTGAATTGAGGAAGTTGCGTCGAGTTTTGATGGGAACTTGAACAGAGTAGTGTCTATAGAGAATATCAAACACTTTGGTGCCCACAATCGACTAGAAAATGGCACGAGCCTGACAAAAAGAACGGAAAGTTGTCGAAAAGAAAGTTGAACCAACCAACACGTGAAGCTGTCGTGATTGATCTTATTTCAAACTCCGGTCAGTATCTGAACAGCTGATGTGAGTGGATTGGTGAACAACCAGAGCAGGTAAATGGCATTGGATATTTGGGAGGTCTTTTATACGATGAAAGACATTCCTCCCTTTATCTCAGACTTTTTGACCCTAAAACGAGTATCTTTGGGCTTTATTTCAGTATCTGGCCAAGAGACGGCAAGCCGTAACGTTGGGAGCCGAGCCGTGACAGTAGCGCAAAAAGCCGATGTCGGCCGAAAATGGATACCAAGAAATATCCCCGAGATCCCCGAATCTCCCTCAATCTCCCGCAATATTTTCGTTTCTTTATTTTCTTTATTTTTTTACTTTGTCCACCACCATCAGTATCGGGCCCAATTTCTTCAACTTTGGATTGGAAAAAAATTCGGGAATGCTTTGCATTACGTTTGAATGGGTGTTTGTAACTCAATTGCACAGAACGCGAGAGGAAGGCACTTGGATTAAATTGATCTGAAATTAGAACGTGTTCACATATTGAGGGTCAGATATCGACAACGGTGGTGATTCTGGATGCACACGAGCCAGAAGCGACTGGTAGTTATCCCTAAAATTTCTAGGGTGATCATTGGTCTATATCAACAACAATCAGCCCAGCAATATCTCCCGTGGTCTTCCGAGGCATTTGGCATAGATCCGACCAGTGTCGGGCATCTCGGATCAACCTTCCATACCGGCATCCTTGGTCTCCGAGCCGTCCAATGTTGGGATTCGACCTTGTATATGGTGCAGGTCATTCAGGACATCGAATAGACGGAATATGAGTGATAATCAACCATATGTATTGAACACCTATTTGACTTGGTCAATGTGCCAGCTAAAGTAAGTTTTAGGTGAGTGAATATATTCAAATATATTCATAATATATTCGTATTCAGCCCCTATGAATATGAATACGATACACTACAAATACGATACGCCGTTGGCGTATTCAAAATTTCAGAATATGTTTGAATATGAATACGATACGGAAAATTCTTATCGTATCGTATTTATAGCCAGCACTAAGCTCGTCATCGAAGTCTCGGAGCAGTCGAATGGTTTCCCTTCCAGAACTCCTCGAGAGAGCAACATAGAGGTTGAATAAGTTCAGTCCTCCGGATGGCGGCTTTGCGATGTCCACAAGTACATGCCGCAGTGTTTGGCCTTGAGATCGATAATCTGTAAACGCATATGCTCCAGTGAGGGGGAACTGACATCGTTTGACTGTTTTTTGCATGACTTTTCCTTCGCTGGATTGAACTTTCATGCGGTAGGTGGTCTTTGCTGGTTCAATGGGTATCACACCCTCCTCCAGGCCACTCAGCTGGCTTGCTCGTGTACGAGGTAGCCTCACGAGCACATACGCTGGCATCCTCTTCAACTGCACGATGGCTTCGTCTCCCACTGCCGGTTCGTCCGGGTCCAAGATTATATCAACGATCTCCCCTCTCGCGCCGTTGGTCAAGTCAAGATCTGTTTCAATGTTATTCGTGACCATGACCTTCATGCCGATGGCCAATTCGATTTCGTTCGGCAAATCTTTCTGCATATTCTTCTGTTTTCTCCTTGATTTCTTGCAGAGATGTGCAGCTAAGTCATGACGTTCTACCATGGTCAACGCACGGCCTTTGTATGTGTCTTGTGCTCGGCAAATATAAAGCTGTTTCCTCTCTGTCTTGCACATTTTTCGGCCGGCCACCTCATTCCATTGAGTTCGTACTGCATGCCGCGGGGTGACCAACGAGGCGGAGTTCCAGGGAGCCGAATCGAAGTCGATCTCCGTGTTGCCCTCGCGTCCGACTATCAGAGTCCGCAACATCGCGACATGGTGTTCCTGCACATTCCCAACGCGCAGATGCCGCAGAAAATCCAACCATACTGCATCTGTCACTCGCATTTGCTGCTTTAGAAGAACCACAGTGGTGAGTTCTTCATAAATCATCCTCCCCACTTTTGAATCAATGGAGTCGTTGATAGCGTCGATTGGATAATATAAGGCTTCCGATGGTCCTGTCGCAACGGGTGGGAACTGATGAAAATCTCCGCATACTATCAAATTAACCCCGCCAAAGGATTGGTCTGTGCCCCTTCCCTTGGCAATGCTGATGTTTCGCGACAGTAACGCAAGAAATTCTTTTGCGAGCATAGAGAGTTCGTCCAAAACAAGATATTCAATAGATCTCCAGAATCCCTAAAATAAATTGGTTTGTGATACCAGAATCTCGATGAATAGATGACTGACTTGCAACTTTTCTTTAGCTTCGTCACTCATAGATTGGCCATTCACAGAGATTCCGCCAATTACATGTGTAGTCTTGCCGTCGATCACAGATGCTGCTATTCCCGTGTATGCCGCTTTCAGCAGCATATGTGGGACACCGCGGTCAGCAAATGCCTTTGTCACAGTGGTTATGACCTTGGACTTCCCGGTACCACCTTCTCCATGCAACAGCATTCGCAATGGCGGAGGCTCATTTCCAGCCAGCTTATGATCCAAGTGCCACACAATGATATCGTATGCTCGTCGTTGATCTGGCTGCAATTGATCGAGATCGGCTGGCTGAAGAGTCTCCGAGTCAATTGTCGAAATCAATACCGGAAGCATGTCAACCGTGGGTTCTGACGCTGTCTCGGTCTGAAAGAGAGCATCCGACGCCACAACATCCCCTCTCTCCTCAGTGTCTGGGCCGTGAGTATATTGCGGCGGCACATTGAGCTGCTGTACATCGTGGTCCATTTGTTCTCTCCACTTAATCAGGTTGGACAAGTCAGCTCCAGTTGCGCACGCTACTGACAGTCCGGGCGTCACGTCCCAATGAGAACAGTCGTTGGGGAAAATTTTTGCCATCCGTGCGATCTCCACTGCCATTCGTCCGTGCTGGAATTCCCGCCGGGAAACTCGTGATGCCTCCAAAGCCGCGATACTTTCTTCTGTGATTCCTGCTACCAATTCCAAATCCACGTCTTCCTCCAGCTCATCGTCGGGCTCCCGATCGCCACTCCGGTGATCCAATTCATCATCATCCTTCTCCCGACTTGCGAGTGCGGCTGACTGACAGTTATGGAAGTACTGAATACCCGCCAAAATGTCATGAATTCGGGAGGTAGCGGAGCTCAGAAAAGCATTAAATGCCTCTGACCAGCTTTGATCAACACTTTTTAGATCCGTTCGGAGATTCCGCCAAGGTTTCAACAGAACCAGCATACACGCGAAATAAAATTCCTTGTTGTCTGGATCATCGCGCCGCGGAAAATATTTGCCGATGAAATTGGGGAGATTATTGTGACCGTGTGACCGCACCGCGCGCTGTTTGTGTTTGTGCGACGGATGATTTGCTTTATACCTGGATCGCACACCCTTGGGACGGCCGGGCCGTCTTTTTTCATCTCCGATTGGAGTTTCACTATGGTCTTCCGACTCTGTTGTAGCCGAGGCATCGCCAGATAAACGGTCTTTTTGGCTAAACTCAACTTCATACGTGTCGACAAAGAAATCAACGAGATTATATCCCGACAGCTCGTCTCCGCGAGCCAGGTAATCAGTTACTTGACACTTTGCAAAAAGTTGCCCTGTTGAATCAACACCAAGGGTAACAATGTCGTTTCCATCCTATGACAACTTGAGAAACAGATTGGTTGCACAAGATCTAAAGGGTTACCTCCGCCTGCTGAGCCTCGGTCTCGTCCGTATCCTCAGGCTGGCCATTTGTTTCTTGCACAGTTTCATCATTTGACTCCGAATCATTCTGATATGCAGGTACGCTACTCGCCGCTGATCTAAGAATACCTTTCATCAGACACAGTGGCTACTCAAAGTAGCTAGAAACTCACCGTGAACTCTGAAGCAGTGGAAATGCCTTGAGCAGAGCCTCAACAAATGAAGACCAATAAATAGCAGTGTAGTGGTGGGAGCAGTACGTGTCACCCCAACCCATCAGGTACGAGATCACCATTGGTGCTCCGAGTTCCTGCTCACGGTTGATAGCGTGGACCAACCGAAACAATAACAATCGTTGCTGATTGCGAAGGCCATCCACTTCTGCCTGAATTGTGTTGTTGCCTTGAGCCAGACGTGCCAGGTGAACGGCATAACCTTTTGCGAGGACAGCGGAAATATTGTGCTGAGGTTTGGCGGCATATCCAGCAACATAAAATGTCGTATTCATTGTATCCCGTCGGTTTGTGAGTAACTTCGCATCATTATTGCACCGGACATTGACCAGTATGCCTGGAATCCAGCCGTTCATATACTCGTACACTCTTCTCTGACCCCAATTTCCGCCTTCATCGATGAAATCCTTTTCGTGACAAGTAAAGGGTGCTCTTCGTTTGCATCGCAACCCACCTGTTCAGTTCGAGCAAGTCGTAGCTCAAAAGCCTTCAATTGTTGATCGTAATCTGGCGCCATGGGATGAGGGGGCCGGTTGTACGCTATATCTTTCTCCACGGGTATGCTTTTGACGGATTGAGCTGTTTCAAGACCCGGTAAATGAGCTCGTAAATTTGCCTGTATGTACGCTGCAATCCGCGCACGGAATGATTCTTGCTTTAATAGCTCAACCATTTGGTCGGGATTCGGTGCGTGTTTGAGCCCGACAAGAAGATGCAAATGCAGTGATGCCCGGTTTTGCGCTTCAACGAATCCGAAACTTCGAACTTGAAATGGGGTCACTTCAATCCCAAACAAGACTTCGAGGATTGTACGGATTGTAAAGTTGGGGGTTGGATGGCACAGCGGTAACCATCCCCTAAGGTTGACCACGCGCACATTGCCAAGGTCTCAGGTTCGAATCCTGCAGCCCCCACCCTCGGAGAAACAATTTAGACACTCCGAGATTTGCGGGAATCATTGCAGAGAGTTTGAAGGATCAAGGGCAGCCGAATGATTACCAATTAGTGATACAGTCAATGTACTGCTAGACTCCGACATGGGCCGATAAACGGCCCGCAGTGAGGATAATGGAATATTGATTGATTGAAAGTGAAAAAACTTTGCTGCTGCGTATGGATCAGCTGCAACATTTTGTGCCCGTTTCTCGCCGTCTGGGCCTAACGCAGCCATGAATCTATCGAGATCGATGTCTTCCCCGGCGAAGATCTGGGCAATTGGATCATGAATATCAACAGGATTAATAGTGATCCATAGGTTCCACCGTCGAAGGTAGACTGGTGTTGACCACAACTGACTGCGTAATGACGTGCGAGACTGGTTAGAGCCCTTGACTCGCCCAACTGTCGAGTGGACATGTTGCCGCAACAGCTTTACGGTTGGATCTGAAATAGGTAATCCCTGTTCTTCCTCGCGACAAGCTCGTTGAAGCTTTTCGGGGGTGACCATGGCCATAATCCGCGCGTCTTTCTCAAAATTCTTCCTCCGCATCTGAACTCGGGCAGACATCAGAGCTTGACGACGCTGGGATATTCCGAAGACGACGAATGGATATGTTTCGTGGCGCCTGAATCGACGGTCATGGTAGCAAAGAGTCCATTGAATGTGATCCGCAAATTTGGGAGTAACAGGTTGATCCGCCTCAAGGCCTCCTCGACCATACGGGAACAAGCACGGGAAAGCTTTTTCGAAAAAATTAGGCCGATCCGGATCGTCGTCGGAGTTGAGCGCGTCATTTGCACGTGGTCTCCCGAAGTCGCTCACTGGGTGACGGCCATGTCTTATCGCATACCCGCCTTCTTTGCCTTCTTTCCACGGATTCTGAAGCCCCCAAGCCATCATCTCGTTGGTTGTAAGTTTAGAAAGGTCTGTGTCAACTGTCCCGGTGACCTGCAGAGGGATAACATCCGGGGCTGGGCTCGATGAGTAAAATATCCAGCTCAAAAGCAAAATTAAAATTTACCATCTGAATCAGGCATGTCGGGTTCGACTTCGCTACGCTCTTGGCTCAGTACGCTCCCTGAAGGTCTGGTTAGCATTTATACATTCGAGATCTGGGCTGGCAACTCACCGTTTATCTGATTTGATAGGGTAGCGGCACCAGCTGCGAGGTCATGGTCAACAGTGTAACCGTCGCTTTCTTGGTCCACAATTCCGGTATCAGTCGACTGCCTCACTATGCTTGTGATCTCCAGTGGCACATCATCTTCTGGCAACGACGCGACTCGCCCCATATCGATTCGAATGTCGCCGTAATATTATTATTCTCCTTCAGCCAACAAAGGGCATCGAAGACCGCCTTCCGGCGCACTCGAAACGTGCTTCGCAGCCAGTTCTTCGGCAATTCACCGAGCCCAATGTATGTGACGGAAATGACTGAAGCCAAAACCGCTGGTGGTCGTGGCATCAGATCTCCAGCCAGCATCGAGGCAATCCCATCAGAGTCGAGATCGTATGTGCTGACCGTTCCTCTCATGCCTCGTTGTAGGGTTGAAGGGTCCTTTCGGCCAGGGCAGCGCGGATGGAGTTTGAAGACATAAACACGAGGATAAAGAAGCGCAATTAAGAGTTGTTCTGGAAAGGTGAGGATCTGGAGTTGCCACGGTGTTCTCCCAATCCACAAGTTGTTCGCTAGCGCATGTTTAGGAGGATGGTCGCCACTTTTTATCAGACTTTCGGAACACTCTCTGCAAACCCGGACTTTGGTCACATTGCCCTCGCGCACCACACCAGCTGGCTCCAATAATTTTCCGTCAAATAGATCATGGGCGGGATGTGCGAGTCGGGGGACCAAACACTGGGAGTTCGGGAGAGCTTCTAATCTTCTAGGTGTGGCGTCTTCATTTGTTCCTGTCCCAGCGTCTATTTCTCGTGCGCAGACTCCGCATACCATTATTGCAATGGCAGCATTGGAGGTCGCCTCATAGTAGGCACGGTAGATTCGTTTTGTCTCTTCCGTATTTGGTATCTGTAAAAACTTATCGCAAGTGTTTGGTTCTACCACATCCGAGTCGGTTTCGCGAGCAACTCTGCGAGAGCTTTGTGTGTCTCCACTTCTTTTACGCTTTTGACCTGCAACTGTACCCTTTTGAGCTTCTTTTTGCTCGGCTGCTGTTTTTAAGGCTTGCAACAATTCTTCCGAACCATTGTTGCGAATGTGCTGGAGAATTTCGGCCTTGCGTTTCCCTAATTCCCGTGGAAGAGTGATGTATGAGAGGGTGATAGCTCGAATTTCGTTTACAGTGAGCAAAGAGATTTCTATGTCGGTTCCAGTGGAAATGATGAACGAGGAATGAGCTTCAAGCTGCATTGCTAGCGGTAGACGTCAGAACAGCGGTGAATGCATTATCAAACGGGCTTTGCGGCTCGTAATGTTTTCCCTTTCACGGCTTGCCGATCATGCCTTTGTTTGACATCTTGAAATTTTCGTTGTCGTATCATTGTCGTTTCAAGCCACTCTCGCTATGTCTGACCTCGCATCCTTTCGTGCAGACCTCCTCGCGGGTCCCTACTACCTGGGAAACGAAGATGTCATCAGTAGTCTCGCTTGGAAAAAGGTCGGACGGGATGAAATGGTGGTTTCAGCGGAGGAAGCAGCCAAGCATGCCTCAAACATGGAGAAACAGTCTAACACTGACCACGACAACGAGGGAAGCGAAGGTGGCGAAGGAGTAGGAGCAGATGATTTGAATCCCGTCGGATTGACGGTGGTCGCGATGGTGTCGCCCGAAAATTGCTATCTCACGCCCTGCGCCAACTGGAACGGTCCCACCGAGTTTGACCCTAGCTTTGCGGACATAAAGCTGAACTGCCGGCTTGTTGCTCCCTTGAACTCGCTGTTTGCAGGCGACTTTCAATTTGCGATGAGGACGATCACCAAGTTGATGGCGCAGGTGGAGACAGACGGCTACAAGAAGAGTGGAATCTTCAATTTCAACGAAAATCCGAAGATTGGCTTCAAGATCCGCCACATTGTGTTTGAGGTATTTATTTTTCTATGACCTAGAATCTATACTTACAGTGCTACCAAGCCGAAAGAGGAAGACGACGACGGTGACGATGAGTTGAAACGTGGTGATAAGCAAAAGAAGAAAGCTGACGACCCGAGTATCATAGAGCTATTCGTCCTGCAGGACTGGCCCGTGAAGAATGCCGCTGTCAAGGAAGCACTTGAAGGCATGGAGAACAGCCATGTAGTGATTCCGATTAGAGCCTACGACGTCGACGGCGACCTCATTTCTCCCGCTCACTACATGTCGAAGCTATCCGGCGCAGTGGTCCGCGCCACGCTCACCTTGTCCCACTGGAAAATCGGCAGGGACAAGCGCGACACATACACAGCAGACATTGAATCCCTCCGGGTGCTGGTTCCGGCCTCAGTTGCTGGTAGTTCGAGCCCGCGCAAACGAAGAGTAGCGCCGATTGCCAAGAAGGATCCAGGTACCAGTCCCAGCCCTAAGAAGAAAGCCCGTCATGGTGGAGTTTGAGGTAATGCAAGTTATGTTGGGTCGGCCACGCTGAGACGTTGTCCCTATAGGTTCAGACTATGCGGAGAAGACGAGCGGTAAACGTTCAACACGTTGTCGTCGGTCGAAGGCGCTGGCTTAGTCGTCTATTCAGTTCTTGACATCTGTTTGTACATATATTGAATCAATGGCTTCATCAAGCAAGGTATCTTCCGACGCAGTCGGAGCTTCCTAGTAAGGAAATTTCTTATCTCGGAAGGCCGCTACGATTACACCGTCTTTGTCTTCTGAAGCTTCTGCTAGGTCGATTATTTGTTTGGTCAGCCATATCTGGTCATAGATGTGGCGGCCTTTTATGAATCCCTCTTGGTTCGGATGGATGAGGTCTCCGGCTACTTCGGCGAGCCTCTTGTGAAGATTTTATAGTCTGTTTTCAGTAACGAGATTGGCCTGTAATTTGAAATTTCGGCTTTGTTGTAGAGTGGGCACATCCAACTTTGAGCAAAGCCGGTTCCTGGCACAATTCCGTGTTCCTCAATATCATTGAAGACGATCAGCATACACCCTACTAGGTCGAATGCCGGTTTATTCAGCTTCTTGGCTGTCTTGAATCTGTCATTTAAAACTTTCCACAGCTCGTATGGAATACCATCTAGTCCCGGGGCTTTCAGATTCTTCGAGACTCTTAGGGACTCTTCGACTTCTTCCCTGCTCAATTTCTTCTTGAGCATTTCGGTTTGCTACTCCGTTGTTTTCCTGTTTACTCTACTCAAGACTTTTTCGGTTGTCACTGTCCTGACTTCCTGAGGGGTTTCTGTTCGGTCATATTGGATCTTGTTATGATAGTTCCTCGCCATTGTCGCCATTTTTTTTTGAGTCCGTTTCGTATGTGGGTTCGTCCTCCGGGTTTGGTTGTTCTTTCCGGAGGCGTTGAATGACTTCTTTCGGTTTGGTCGGTTTGTTGATCTTTGACCAATAACGTCCTATGACTTCACCTTCTATCCGGTTTCTAACTTGGGCGGTGAGTCGCGATGCCCGGTGTCGTTTTTTTTTTTTTTTTTTGGAATCCTTGTTTATTCTCCTGTGTGCCTAACCTTAGGCTCCATTCGGTTGCGTCACTTCGGAGCACTTGACGTCACTTAAGAGTATTTCTCACCAAAAGTTTGGCGTGGAATTTTTCCCAAGTGCTCCAAAGTGACGCTAAGTGACGCTAAGACACGACAGCCGAATGGAGCCTAAGGCATATGGTAGAGATACAAACTCATCTAATTTTTACTAAGCGCATATTACTTGTTGGGGAAATCTTTCTACTCGAACACATGACATGAGTGATTGAACCCAGTCCTGTGGCAATGCCACGGTTAAGTATGCGGGGCTGCAAATGCGGAAACCTCTGTAAATCATGCCCATTGATTAATGAATGCGGAGTCCGGCTTCCTGCCGGCCGACCACCGCAACTGCCTTCCATTCCCCATCACCTGATCCGTACCCAGACTGATGGAATGGCAACCCCGCCATTCCAAGGGTGATGGCAAATCGGTCGCCAGACCGATTAAAGCCGATGGCCACGGCCAGTAAAACCCTCGGCAATCTGAGGCTATTTCCGGCGAAATAAAGCCCTCGAAATGACCGATTTTTCGCGCCGCGCGCCGGCGAGTGCAGCGAGCGGCAGTCGCCGCGGGCAAGGAATCCAGCAAAAAAAATCCAGGCGGGGTTTGGGGCGGAGCCCCGACAAGCTGTGTACCCCCCGTATGTGAGAATCAAACGATTCATCTTATCGTTATCGCGTCAATGGCACGTTATCCACACGTGTTTTGCAGCCAATCAAATCTTCGAGTTTGTCCTTGCTGTCAACTTCGTTGAAGTTCGGGTCGCGCTGCCTTTCTCTTCCTCTACTTGTCACTCACTCACAGCATATTCTGCTGTTCATTCATCAGGAACTCTCCCTGCTTCAATCTCACCCTTTGTTGAAGCAGATATAAATTGAAGAAGATTGAACTTTTCAGTTGACCCATTATAAACCAATATCTTCCGCCTCTCGCGAGAATTAGCATGCTGTTTTTTCTCCGCTATCCCCGACCTCTGCTCACCTCCTTCTAAAAATCCTCATACTGTTTGGCTCTGGCTTTGCGCTCCATCACTATTTACAGATTTAATTACTCTTTCTTTTCAAATGGCACTAGCAGTTACCCGTGCTACGCTACGGCGTGATCGGAGTACAAAGAAAAGGACATCGCAGAGCAGAGTGCAGAGATTTTAAATGCTTGTGTTACAAATACAGTACATTAGAATTTGAGTATGGTTGATTTAATGTCTACCACCGGCGCGATGACCACTCGAAGTCCCTTCCCCCTTGTCTTCCTGCTCGTTGGTGCGGTGATCTAGCTTGCGCTTCTTCGAATTCGGCTCGGAAGACTCGGTGCTGGACTGCCCTCCGAAAAAGCCGGTGAACTTGAGGCGCGCTGGAGTACCATTGGTAACTAAAGATGTTTTGAGATTCAAGCTTCGGGAGATATAAAGCAGAGACATACCTATTTTGGTTGGACTCTCTTCTGCTTTTGGTGCCGTCGTCGAGGAAGCATTGCCGAGGAACGTCACTTTCTCAACATCAACGATGAAATACTTCACCGAACGATCATCGTTCAGCTCGAGACCGGTGAGAAAACCCTCGACGGAGACTCTCTTTCCCTTCCCCGGAATGGGTTTATACTCGGTATTGACAAAAGTAACCGTGAATCGACTCGTATGGTCCGAATATTGCAGTATGTAATAGGTTAAAATGCATCGGAATGTTCTCCTGCATGTTTTGAACGGCATCGGACAAAGGCCTGAACCAATCCATCAAGCACAACTGATTTCTCGGCGGATTCTAATTTGCAGCCGTTTTGCACTGTTTGTTGCAATAAATGACTGCATTTCCAATTTTCTTGAAGTTCAAGAACATGCCCTTGGACGGTAGGTCATACTTGAGGATCCATTTCAGTCCCTCACTGCTCGAAATCTCTGATTGCATCAATTTCTTGTCAACATTGGACTGGTTCAATTTCAACCGTCCCTACTGCACGGACCCAAATATTGCGTGGCCGTTCAAAGATGCTAAGAGCAAAGAATTTAGCTACAGTCTTGGTTAATTTCTAATCCATCACAGTGCTGAGCCCTATTATCTACACATTCAATATACTTTTATCCCAGAGTAGGCCTCCATGGCTTCCGTAATTCCCCATGTTTGGTGAAGTAAGGGGCCGAAGAGTTTTCAGATTGTAGGCTTGTTTACCACCCTTACTAGCCAAAGCAAGTGTGCAAAAACATTTGAATAGATCACATGTGCAAGCTAGAGGTAGTCGAAAGTGGCCTGGAAGGGCAGTTGCTAAGATTTCCGTTGAACAATGAGCAGAAGTTGAAAGACACAGGTGAATTTCAAGCTATTGCCAAAATTGCGCTGGCTCTGAAGAGCGTCAGGAACAGAGGTTGCCCACAACAACTTGTGTAGGTTTAAGGAATATCCTGACGTATTTTTCAAACTCGAAGTCTTGGAGAAATATCACGTGGTCGCGAAGCAATCGTCGCATTAACGGTTACTTTTGTCAATACCGAGTACTTCTCCCACCTCGGCGTTGCAGGGAATACACAGTAGGTGGGGAAAACATTGTTTGGTGTCCTAGTAGCGGAGAGGTATTGCTCTGCTTTGACGTCGAAAGTCGAATTTGCCTTGTCGATGTCACTCGGAACACCACAGCCGTGGACGGTAGCATGGGTTCGAAGGTTGATGTCGTCTGGAGATCCAAGAGGGATAATCTGAAAGTCAGGCTTAGTTGTAACAAACGTGAAAAAACAGATGGAAGATTATACATACTTACTGAGATTATGTCCCCAAAGACATGATAATCAGGAGGAGCGAGCTCCTGAGAGTACACTTCGATGGTTGGCGTGGTGCGCGCAGGCTGTCAAAATTAATGAGGGTGACAAATAATGCAAAGGAGGTTTTATACACACCTGGATGACCGTGCAGTAGCACCCAACGTCGGGAAACTCCATGTTGTCGGCATTGAAATAGCGAAGTGAGGCGATGGTTGCCTGGATTGATGATCCCAAGTAGATTTGACCGTCGAAGACAACCCGGTCACCGTCACAACAGTCTTCGTCTTCTCGATCACGCGAGGGTTTTCGAGGACGGCGAGAGCAAAGATAGAGGCAGAGGACATTGTGTGTGCTGTATGAGTGTTGTTTTGAAGTGGGGTCGTAGAGGTGAAAGCGCGCCGACTTTATAGAGTCCTGAAGAGATACGTCAGTGGAGACTGGTGTGGAGACACGGGGATACTCACGTACTGAAATTCATACGCGAGACCCTTGGCCATTCCAGAACTTGTCATGTTACCGTTACTTTTCCAAGGGTCACCTTACCGTGAAATGGAGTGGGTGGAGTGGTGGAGCGGAGCACAAAATGACGCAGAATTGACGTCCAGACCCAAACTTGACGTCAGAGTTGGAACGCGTTAAAGGAATACGCGCGAACAAAGCGCATATCCCAAAAAAAATGTACTTCGAAAAACAGCCTAACAATGAGAGTGCCGGGACCAGCGATGTAAATTTTGCGCTGACGAAATTCCAGACCAAAGTTGTCCAATTCGAAGAGCGCCAAAGAGTACCCCAAATGTCGCAACGTAGACTGGGCAGACGTATCCCTCCAATAAAGCTATGTCATGTTAACTTTCTATATTCACTGTCTCTCAAATCAGAGGGTTTCAGGAGTCGCAAAGTCGCGGGTCGCCATTTCTGAGTTGGACATGGACGGAGAAAGAAGATTAAATGTTGTAGACTTGTAAATGTAACAAAAGCAAATATGATTCCTTAACGTTGTCTGGAGTCAGGGATACTTGGAACCTCCATTTGAAACACTACAGAAGATAGCTCAAAGTGTAAATTACAGATTGAAATGTTTCGGAGTAAGGGCAGAGTTGAGGAGAATATCTTTCGAAAGGGTCAAACTAAGAAACAATCAGTGGCTATACGGAGTGGCGTTCATACTGGATTTGGACTGGTAGGCCATCGCACAGTCTCAATCTCTCAACATTCTCTGGCATATCAAGTTACTTTTGATTGCGAGGATTGAACAATGAGAACTATTAATATTACATGTCCTGTAGAATCTCAGGATACACTACATTCAAAGTCCGGTTTTGAGTAGTACGCTGTGGTAAAAGAACGGTCACCCGATGGCGAGAAGTTGCCCGAGAAAGAGCAACATAGAGTTGCCCATGACTGAAGACGGGTGTTCGCAGATCAATCCCAACGTACTTGACTGATTGACCTTGGGCTTTATTGATAGAGATTGCGAAAGCAAGGCGCAGCGGAAACTGGAGCCGCGAAAGGACGAATGAGAAGTCCGTAGTACTCCCCGAAGGAGTGAACGTGATTCTGGGGATGAAACCATCTCCCCGCTGTGCTGGCCACCTAAGATTTCAACATGTAGAGCTGAGAGTAAGAAGGAGCGGTGCTCTCAGGAGCTGTGAGAGCACCAGATAGGTGATAGAGGTTGCCGAGGATCCGGAAGACCCATGCACCTGGGCCGTAGGTGTTGACGCGTTTGTCGTCCTTGACCCCGAGCGAAGTGAAGGCCAAGGCCGCGTTGTACTGAGTGATGTGCTGTCAAAATTCAACAGCCTGTGCATCAGTACCGACGAACAGGCGATGAAGAGGCTCCGTCGGCTCTATGAGTTTTTGCAATGCAGCGACCTTGCCATGATTGCAACAGAGACCGTACGGCGATCGCGAGTCTTTGGGTGGCTTTACGACCTGTTCGGAGACCCAATGAAGCGCCCCGCAGGCCGGGCATCGGTCATCCATGCAACCGAGATCATGGCGAGCAGGTGGGTCTTGATATTCTCCGCGTGCGATCAGGAACAGATCGCGGGGCGCGCGACTGTTTCGGCGCTGATCTATACTCGGTGATTCAGTATTTTGGTGGTTAGAGAGGGAACGCGGCACTGACTGTCGGGACGCGGTGGCGGCGGATTATTTTGAGGGGCAAGATTTGCCTGTCTGACTGGCCGCGCGTGAAGGACATGAGTGGGACACAATTCAGACGAAATCTTCACTCACCGCTACGTGCTCCATTTTTCTAGGTTCGTAGAGGCGTAGGGAGACCATTTTGAATTGCCTGAAGATTGAGTCTAACGGAGGAAAACTGCGGTATCGCAACCTACCTGCAGTACACGTGAGTTGTGCGCATTCGGCGGAGGGTCTGCAAAATGAAACGGAAGGCATCAGAGGAGAGCAAGAGAGAGAGAGAAAAAACCCAACCACATACCGTCAACATCCATCATTGCGGCCTTCTCAGCACGTTCTCGCTCTCTCCGCGCTCTCTGCGCCCGTGCCCTATTGGAAAGCGGTTTCGTTGGAGGGTGTGGACGATTTTCTCGAGCTCTCTGATGTAGTCTGAGTTGACCGAGAGAACGGGCGTTGGGAGCGGCGGGGATAGAAGCATGGGGTGGGATATTCTCATCGTGTTGGGCAGGTACACGCCTACGGCGCGGGCTGGCTTCGTTACTTTCGCGAATAGCGCGTTGAATTTCTCGCTGCCGTTGTTGATGCCTTTGAGGTGTCGTTGGAGGTGTTAACAAATTCCTGTACACGCGCCGTGAGTCTAGCGGACTGTAATTACGGGTAGCTACATCGTTGGGTGTGGAGCGGTGTGGAGCAGAGGCCGGTCGACGGGAGAGGCAGCGGCGAAGTTGTCGTAAGCTGTTTGGCTGTGTGCTGGTGACGTGAGTGGGGCTTTCGGGCGTTCTCGGAACAGGTTTGTCTCAAATCAACTGGCAACCCCCGCCATTCCAAGGGTGATGGCAAATCGGTCGCCAGACCGATTAAAGCCGATGGCCACGGCCAGTAAAACCCTCGGCAATCTGAGGCTATTTCCGGCGAAATAAAGCCCTCGAAATGACCGATTTTTCTCAACTGGCAACCCCGCCATTCCAAGGGTGATGGCAAATCGGTCGCCAGACCGATTAAAGCCGATGGCCACGGCCAGTAAAACCCTCGGCAATCTGAGGCTATTTCCGGCGAAATAAAGCCCTCGAAATGACCGATTTTTCTAGGGTAGGTGTCAGGCCGATGGCCCGAAAGCTCCCGATAACAACCGATCGGGCACGATCGGGCCCGACAACAAAATAAATAAATTTGCGACATGGATTTGTTACACCCCCCGGCTGAGAAGGGTAAAACGACGAAAAAGAAAGCGAAAAGGGGAAGAAGAGAGAGAATTCAGGCTCATGACCCATGCCAGTTGAAAAATAGGGTTGATGACCCGATCAGCTGGGTGTTATCTGCCAGTCGCGGTGCTGGCAGATAACATTTTCGTAATTTCCTGCCTTTTTCGCAGTCGGTGAGTCTCAAGATTGTTCTAGTGTGCATAGGAGAGAGGATTCAATGCTTCTGGCTCGTTACTTTGAGAAAACAGGCATTTGAACTGGCAAATTTGGACATGAGTCACTCGACTCTCTTGTCCTCTCCCTCCTCGGTCTCTCTGCGATTCTGGCTCGGCGACTGACGGTGAAATGCTCTGGGACATTGAACAGTCACTCTCTACCCACAACTATGCCTCAAATCGTGTCTGGACTGTATAAAAACTTCGGCAATCCCTCGGTACATCTCTAGCAAGTTGCGACGATTTTGGGCTACTTGCTGGCTTTTTCGGGCTCAAAATCAGGATATCAATGCTTTTTCAACACGTATGCAACACCCTGGAAATGTCTCTTGTGGAATCAATGCTTTATATATCCACTCTTCCCATTTTGTTGTCACCATTCAAAGTAAGTATCCCTTTAGATGCATTCAAGAAGACTCAATTCTGTAAATTAACTGCAGGACGGTGTAGAAAGCTATTACACCGAGATAGTGGAGGTGCGTACCCTGTTAATTGTATATCGGGTGTATCTTGACCAATTGGAAAGTCAGCAAAGCAAGATGTGCAAATGCACATCAATTCAAGTCTCAGCAAACCGGTGCGTTGGTGTGCAGATACTCTCCCCCAAGTTGTAAGCCTGGTCATCTTCTTCTGAGCGGCCGTCAACACTCACGAGCAACGAGCGCCGTGAGAAGGTTTTGCTAGCACATTTCTCTCGAGTGTACCCAACTATCCTACAAACAGTCGGTAGCTAGCAATGTGAACTTGATTCATTTCCATTCAAAACATTACTTGTTTTACACAACCAATCAATATTAAGATACTTAAACCAAGCTCGCGCCTTCCCGCGCAGGGACTGCTCTCAATTTGATGCGGATTTACCATCAATTCGATACCTTTTAGTGTTTTCTGAGCAGTAACAAGCTTTCTTGGTTCTCCCGTAGTCTCTCCCTTTTCCTCTCTCTTTCCCTTTCTTTTTCACATTTCTCCATCACGGGACCCAGTACATTTGAAAAAAAAAACCAAAAATAGTGGTGGAACGAACTCCAACATGGGTTGGCTCCACAGCCAAGCATTGCCAAACAAATGACACTCGCCAAGTCACTTGGGTCGTTGATCGGATCAATGGATCAGATGTCGCGCAAAATACCGTGATTGCGCGAGCCCCGAGCCTCGGCAACATTTGGCAACGCGCCGGTTTGCTGCTCGTCTTTCAGCAACTTGGATGATATTTACTCGGAAGAAAAACTGCTCAATTGGTGCTGCTTGATTCAGAACAACACACTTTGAATTTGTCTGTCCTCAACTTGAAGAAGAAGAATCTCAGTTCTGAGCATGTGCAGAAAATTGTCGCAATACACACAGCTGGAATCCAGCTGCGGCTCAAAAAAAGGCAAAAGAATACATAATTCAGACACCTGGGTGGACAGGGTCCCAAGGAGGCGTAAAATGGGTTCTGGGATCTATATTACAATCGAGGGTTGACTCTGGACAGAACGCCCGAAAGCCCCACTCACGTCATCAGTCCGCAGCCAAACAACTTACGACAACAGTATATTAAGCCTCCCTAGGCGAGTTGATTGAAAAATCGGTCATTTCGAGGGCTTTATTTCGCCGGAAATAGCCTCAGATTGCCGAGGGTTTTACTGGCCGTGGCCATCGGCTTTAATCGGTCTGGCGACCGATTTGCCATCACCCTTGGAATGGCGGGGTTGCCTGTCGGTCACGGTCTAAACACTGGAGCGCAGCACGTGACTGACACGTTGTGGTGACTTGAGGAAATGTCAAAAAAGTCAGGATGCTAAGTTACGAAGTAAGTATGTAACATAAGCTCGTGGTTCTGAGGATGGGCAATATCAAAATGTCCTCCAGAACAAGACAATGTAAAGTCAGCAAAAATGGACAGAAATTGCGGATGATGAGTCTTGCAACTTTTCCCGTGTATGTACATTGTACTGCAACACGGGGTGGCTCAATAAACTTAAATGCCTATTATGTAGGGCCTGGGGGTGCTAGTACAGGTGGTGGATTGTGCATCCTTTAACTAAATTTGATATGGCTGCTGGATATCGATTGCTCAATGATTTTTCAAGTTTAATGAGTCTGACCTGAGCATGATACATTAAGTACCACATAAGTGATACTACCGACTGCTATAACTTCGTAGAAGCCCTTAGGAAGCGCTGGAATAAGCTTAATACTTATATATACTGCTAAAAACTTTTTTGTTGTCAATTGGACACTCAAATGTACGACGTGTCAGTCACGTGTTGCGCTCCAGTGTTGGGTCAATAGCGTTTAGTTACGGCACAAGAAAGCGACAGTATCACGATGGATTTCCGTTGATTGCAGCGGTGGTGACAATTTTGTGGGTATGTGTCGACCGATCTTCAGGCTATCTTGGCCATCGCTGTGTCTGTCTGCTCGTTGAGATGAACATCCTCTGAAGCGAGCACATACCACTCCCTGCCAACTTCCTGCTGGAGAATTGAGGAAGATGCAGGTGTTCGTTGAACACGCAGGCGCGGTCGGGGGCGGGGCTGCGGTGCAACATTGAAGTACGATACGGACACCGTGGTCAAGCGATGCTCGAGAGCCTCAGGTTCCACCTCATGCCGTCGGTCCCGGGTATTGGACCGTGCCCTTGCATCACGAAGAGCCTGTCTGAGGCGCAGAATAGCATCGGGAACGCTTGGAGGCTGCGCCGTCTGGACATGGTTGGCGGGACCCATAACTTTCAACTTCAAGTTGCAGAAGGGCTAGCACGTGACCAATACGTGGGCAACTTTGGTCCAAACATACTATAGGCTCGTGACCAACCGCTTCTTCACGTGGGCTGCGCTAATCCACGTTGCGAAGACTGATCGTTCTTGCCAAGTTCTTGCCCTTGTGATCAGTGCGTGGGAAACGAACTGGTCGCGAGTCTAGTCCACACATTGAAACAAGCGAAATAAAGCCCTCGCTTTGATTTGATTTGATTTGAAGTTCTAATATATGCTGTACCTGGCTACGGAAGAGCTATGCAGCAGTACGGTAAGGGTTGGCGGGGATTTCGTATAGTAGGTAGTTCGGAAACGGTAATATAGACTATAACAAAAGAAGAAATGACCGATTTAGCAAGGGGCTATGGAAAATCCGATATTTGAATCACCTCAAATTATGAAACTACCACTCATTCTGAGTAGGAATCCACTTTACTGACATTGAGACTTGCAGTGGTTCTTGAGTTAGAGGGGGGGGGGGTACATTATTCCCTTATCAGGGAATTTGATGTTGCATCAACTGAACCCGATATGGCAGTCGTACAATGAATAGCATTATTTGGCATGAAGGGCACTCAGTGGGAGTCCCAAAGTCTTTCTGAACACTTTTATGGGGTCACCGATTTCTCTGGGAAAAAAAATTCGAGGTATAGTATGGATTTCGCGGATTTGATCCCCCTTGCGATTTAGTACCGATTTTTCGGCAGGCGGCACACAGACCTCTTTGACAGCACCCCCAAAACAGGAAGCTGTCATTGATGTCCCGGCCAAAACATTGTGAAGACCGTGCTTCCTCCAGTGTTGGAATTTAAGGCCTTAATAAGGGTAAAATTTGAAGCTAAGGTCTTAACCTTAACTTGGCCCTTAATATTAAGGGCAAGTTAAGGGTGAAGTTAAGGCTACTGAAAAAAAATTCTGGCCATGTCAGGGCCATTGTGAGCGCCGAAAGAATGGCAATTCTGTCTCTTTCGGGCTTTCTTGCTGTTCATTAAGCACTTCACACATAAGACCAGGTAATTCCTCATACTTGAATTCCCACCGACCAAAAGCAAAACTGATTCAGAAAATTAGCCTGTAGTTTTCTATGAAAACCGCTGCTCACAACCTTTCCGCATATACATGGCCAAGGACCACTCGGTTCAACACGCAGATTGACGGGGAATGGGGTTACATAACCGATCATTAACCCTTAATTAAGGCTTAGAATCGTCCAAGTTCGAAGCTAAGGCCTGAACTTAAGGGCAAATTAACCCTGAACTTAACTTAAGGGTTAAGCCTTAAGTTCAACACTGGCTTCCTCCGGAATTTCTGAGAAAATTTGCCTACCCTCCCATTTTTGTATACTCGTGGTGCGATTAAGTCACGAGCCCTGGGTATTCAGCTCGATCCTAGGCCTGTCCGTGTGAGTAGATCCTGGGCCAATTTAGCGTGCTGCATGCATGTAATGTAATCCAATGGTCTGTTTCCGGCCCACAATTTCATCAAAAAGAATTGATTAAGTGAAATAAAAGGCAACACAATGAAACCCTAAATTTTCAACTCGGCAGGACATTTTTTCTGGGACTATCTGTATGTGTCATGTTATAGCGACTGTTGAAAAGATAGGATTCACAACTTGAATGGTGTAAAAAGGCTCAGCCGTTCGCGAGATATGGCGCCTTCAAGTAGCCTAAATTTCGCCGTTTTTCCCATTTTTGGCAGTTTTACGTCATTTTTGGCCAACTTGGCAGCGCGATATCTCGCGAACGGCTGCACCTTTTCAACCAATTCAAGTTGGGTAGACAGTCAGTTTTATCAGGCCTATGCGCCTGTGCCTTTGGTTTTGGCCTGAAAAATTATCCTGCCGCGTTGGAAATTTGGGATTTATAATGTTTCCACTAAGATAGGCGTCATCCATAGGCATCAAGCTCGCACAGCCACCTGATGGCAAACCTCAATTCGACCATCTCCTCAATATCTCAACAACGAAGACGAAATTAAAAAATCTGTTCCGTTCAGCGATGGAAAGGGACCTCTAGTCTTCTGTCCTAAATTTCCAGAACTTTCAACGCATTATTGAGGGACGAGATAGCTTTTTAGTGGAAATTGTCCTATAAATTGGCATCTGTGAACGGAATTTGGGGGATTAGCGTCAGCAAGGCCTGCGATGTGTCGCAGGGTCAGCCATCATGTATATTAATTAGCCCAGCATTTCAGTATTTGTGTGTTGTATGAACATGGAGGGAATTATTGTTTTTGGGCAATCAACTGTTGAACCAGCTCTTGACCTTATATTTATTGCTTGGGGGCCGGATAGCACTAACTGTAAATCAACAGAAGGAAATCAACAACCAATACTGGCTCATACAATGTATAATAGCCATTCTCAGCCCGAAAAACGAACATTGAACCTAATTTACACTGAACTTTCCGCCAAAAAGCTATCTCGTCCCTCAAAAATGCGCCGATTTCGCTGGAAACTCGGGAGGGCACAGTTTGACTGATTCTCCGTCGCTGAACGGAACATTTTTTCTGATTTCGCCCTCGTTGTTGAGATATTGAGGAGATGGTCAAATTCTGCAAGACGCGTAGGGGACGTGTTTGATCGAGCCAGCAGGCTGGCGCCCCATGGGAGAATTTACTGATAAACTTAGTTGGATTCTACTAATCTAGTCGGCAAAAAGGCTGAGGGAATAGAGTAGGATTATCATCACGCCATCAAAGAACCGATGCCGATATCGTTGGCACCCCTCAAATATTCGCGAAAAAGTATCTAGGCTTACGGGAAGTCACCCAGTCAATGGCAGTAGATTTATAATGAATGTATTTTCTAGGAGAAACATTGTACGTGATCCGCACTTGGCGTCGAAAACAGACTCAGTCCAGCCGCATGACGCTCACCCGGAGCGCGATCCAACGCAGCCTTCGATCCCACCCCTCCTGATGCAACCACTTTCTTGGCAGTCCGGAATTTGTACTGCACATACCGGAATAAACCGCCAGCCGCATATTGGGTTATCGAATAACGGGTCTCATGAGGTGCGAGAGGGGTATTTCCGTGGTGGACGACCGCGGACGGGATGAATGAGGTGGCGCCTGCGGGAAATTCTACTACCAGTTTCAACTCCCTCAGATACAGGAGCGCGCTCCGAGTGGCGTCGAAATTTCCTGCGTTTGTTATCGCACACCATCCGAGGGCACTATTTTGTCGTCGAGGTGATCGAAGCTAGCTGACTGCGGGCCCAGGTTGAATGTCACGGAGGGTAAGATCGAATTTGTAAAGTTCAGGCGTAGGGTAGGGTCGTGATCGAAAAGACTGCGAAGGTCGGTCACATAGTCCTTGGAGAGCTTGGGAGCCCAAGTCCGAAATGCACCTGGGTACTTTCAGCCATCTACTAATTTGATGTTACGTCGCGACATACTAGATTGAAAACCACAAATGCGTCGAATATTTTTGTTGTTCAACAAGCCATTGAGCAGCGGCTCTTCCGCGGGCGCAGCGGTACCGTTCTTTGGGCACTAACCGATATGTTAGAGTTGTTGTATGAGCTATAATCAAGACACACGCTTACCGGCTGCCCCCCTCCGTGTGATACACCGCTGCGGAGTGTATAAAATCGACCGCGCCGGTGCAATTCGTCTCCATCGGCGAACGCATTCGTCTGGATTCCTGCCTCACGTGTGTCATCTAAAGTCTTGGCTGCATCGGCGGCCACAGCAGCCCAACCCGGGTCGTCCGGTCCCCCTACAAAGACGACAATTATCCGTCCGAGACGGTCGAGGAGAAGTAAAGGTCGACTAAGCATACGTCAGACAATATTAATATTTAATCACACGAATTGAATGCTAACCGCGCATCCCAGTGTACGCGGACACAGTCTAGTTCTCCTACTAGCTGTTCTACTTCTAGAAGCCGAGACTTAGCCCATCGGGACGCGTCGGACTTCCGTTTGGATTTGGGAGGCGCTTTGTCTCAAACATCAAGCCAGTGACCGCCTCTGGTGGTTTTGAGTGAAGCCGCATCGTAGTTTACGGGGAGCACCTGCGCAGACGGCAGAAGATCGGACGGAAACGAGTTGTGGGTGCGAGTGAATGGGTTCGACGCGTTCGTTTGGCGTTTCTTTCGTCAACGGTTTTTGTGGTAGTCTAATTTCCGCTCGTGGGCGCGCGATTGGGCCCGTGATTGGTCGATGAAAGAAATGGAAGCGCTAGGCAAAGATTCGGTCGGAAGTATGATGGGGGCTGGAGTCACTGGGGTATCAGCCTGCAAATGGGCGCCTGAGGGCGACGAAGGGCATATACAGAAAGAAGATGAGATTGGTGGCACAAGATCAAACATTGAAAAAACGCACCAAACTCAGCTTCATCCAACGGGAACTCCTCTTCCAAATCACTACCCACGTATTCACAGCCATCGCCTTCACTTTCTAAAACATCTCGGGCAGCATCGGCAGCTTGAACCAATTCTTCAATGGTTGCTCCGACTTGGTGCACCGCATACCCACGAGACAAGAGATCGGCAGGTTTCCAAGCCACATAACTATCCCAGGGCATTCGTGCTTCGATTTTGGACGTTTGCATTATACGGTATCTGAGGACATAGGGGGTTGTTAGCATCTCATGCAAAAGTGCTAATTCCCAGTTGAAACGCAAAGAGACACGCGATTAATACGGCTAAGAGAAGTCACAGTGCCTATGGCAAGGCTCAACGACATCCACTATCGGCGTGCCAGACACAGGCACCAACGCGCAGGTGTAGCCCATAGCGCCTATGGCGAGGAGCAGCAGGCGACGAAAGAACGATGGAGAGCCGTAAAAGAATGCTAAGTTTTGAAACCTAGAGCAGCGACTAACCTAATTACTCGCTTGCCACCGGTTTGAAGCAGGGGAGAGAGGGAAAATGAAGTGGGTCACAAACGTGACACATACCGATTTTCTCAGGGTCATTGATGACAATAAACTGTTGGACTTAGCAACTATAACCACTTACCCAAGCGCTTGGGTAAGGGCCTGATCGGGCCCGCGGTCTAAATTACCGTACGGTATGGTAGGTAGGGAGGTCACATCAGTCACCATAACGCAACACCGTTGCTATCGTGAGCTGGCAACATCATAGTTGCTAAGTCCAACATAAACAAAACGTGACCGATAATTGTGTACATGTTTGCGCTCGCAGCGGTACGGCCCGCGACTTTCGACTTCGTCCCATCGGCCCCGACGCGTAATTTCCCACTACCTACAGGCTAAGCGGTTTTGATGTAGAATTCACATGTCTCGTCTACGTCTGTAAAGAGCTCATGTTTTGGCAAATAGCTCGTCTATTCACTTCGCTTCGACTTCAATCCTCTGACTTCACTCCTCTATACATGCCCTCGAACTGAACGACGCTAAGCACGTAAGGTAGGGGACATACAAATGCTGTGAACGTCCAAATATGGACAAGATCAGATCAATCCTTTCACCAGGTCAGTTCAAGCACGGTTGTGCTTTATTCCTTCCATGAATCTGTAGATAAACCTTCTATACATTCCCCACCCAGCCCGCTAAGGATTTGACCTCAAGTTGCGGGAGGAGATGTGCTCGCAAAATTCCCATCAATCAATCATGGGAAAAGTTGATGGCTTGTTCTGGCCGCAACTACAGTATCCACAGCTCGCCGAATGTTGTACAAAGTAGCTGGAGTTGTAGGCAAGAAGTATATCTACATAGTGTTGCGGATTTAAGAGATTTGGCGGGCGTTTTGAAGTGCTTAAATTTAACACTTCGCTTGTGTACCGTGTGATGGAAGCAGTTGAGTGAGGCGTGATTCTTTCACGGTTCTATTCAGATGTTGGATTTAAACAGCTCAATTCGGCGACCAACTGTTATAGCTATACACTTCGACTGTGGTTTTGAGTGTGTGTTGTAAACAGTTGCTCTTGTATCAGCCTTCCTGTAAAGCAATAAAAAACATCCAAATTATTATTTGAAAATTATCCTTAGAGCTGCGGGAACTGCAGGCAATATTTCAAGCATTGTCTCAGTCAGAGGAGTGGGTGCGTGGTGTTTTGAGTTTGTACTATCCTTAAATCAGTTCCTAAATTTTCCTTAAATTTTCACATAGTCACTACATATCTGCCACATAGTTGATGAAGATTTAAGCACTGTAGGAAGTGTAGTAATTTGACACTATAGCCAACGGTGTAGATTTTACACATCCCGCAGGTATTCACATTCAACGGTTGAAAGATCAGTGAAGTGTGAGAATCGCGCAGTCGATCTTAAAGTGTGTTGATAAGACGTCTCTGAACTGTGTAAATCAAGCAGGCTATAAGGAAAGCGAACTGTGAAATTTCAACAATTTCTTGCAACTGTGTAAGTTAAACAGTTGAGCTATGTTTAAATCTTGCAGCCTGTACGGCTCCTTCCCCATTGGGAACTGCTTAAATCTAACACTTTGCTTCGCTAAATTTCCCCCAACTATGACCTACATAATACAATCTTTACTTTGCAATCTACTCCGATGTGTGAAGACTAAGATATTCATGCTGCGAACCACAGCTCTCGGTTGGACCCCCTGCTTGCCTGAGTATGCGTCTAACTACTCCACGGCCCCGGTGTTGCAGGGGCTCCGATCGAGGGTAACACGGTCCCTCGTCGCTGGGATACAACGATGGAGCCCTCACAACGCGCTCGTCCCACAGCTCCCGACCTCTGTGCCTCAAGAGCACAGGTCACCCTCTTCCCTCTTTCCCAAGAAGCCGCCGAAACGACTCGCATCACAATGGAGCCCACCGCGAGGGCTTCCGGGAGGAGGGAAGAAAACATAAGTCTCACCCAGCGCTGAGTCGAGTTTCTCGACTCTTGTAGCTGCTTACGGGTGAGACTGGGGACGATGAAGACCTTTCAACACCCTGGGCTGGGCCGCTGGAGATGCGTTGGAAGGAATGGGGGGCGCGGGGCGCCCGACTCGATGAGCTGGCACATCAGGTTTATCGGATTTACTCGGAGCAGCGGTTGTCACTGGGTGACTCCCCCTCCTCCTCTCTATCTTTCGTCTACTGGCTGGGTGCTCGTACGCGCAAGCCGCGTACTCGGCATGACCAAAAGTAACCGGAATTGTAGAATTTATATAGCTTGCAGAGGGCATTGCACAGCCACAATCGAATCCTTTCCCGGCTGCGTCGGGACAAACCAATGTCTCTCTTGGTGATGAAGACGATATTCTCGACCCCAACCTCCCTATCCCAGAATCGGGAGAGTTTCCCCCCGAAATCAGCAATCTTGCCCAGCCGACAGTCTCTTTCACTGGTCCTGTCTCAGATATCACAGACGATGAGCTGGATATGCTTATCCTCCGACTACGCACTCACTATAAGAGAGCAGGGCTAAGTATGCTTGGTGGTATGCTCCGCCGACTTGGACATCGTGTGCCCACACAGCGTATACGGGAATCGCTTCTCCGCATTGATCCTGTGCGCAGAATCTTTGAGCGCATTCGGATACGTCGTCGCGACTATCGTGTTCTAGGACCAAATTCTCTGTGGCATCATGACGGACAGCACGGTGCGCAAAAATCATAAACTCTACTCATCTCAGATTCTGACAGATATCAGGGCTGATACGTTGGGGCATTGTTATCCACGGATTCATCGACGGTTATTCCCGTCTCATTACAGGTCTGCGTGCTAGTGACAATAACACGGCTGACACTGCTCTGGAGCTGTTCTTGGATGCAGCCCGGATATATGGTGTTCCATCTCGTTTGCGCGGGGATCATGGTACCGAGAATATTTATGTTGCAGCATGGATGGAGTCACGCCGGGGAGTTCGTCGCGGATCGTATATCTAGGGGCGGTATGGCAGTCCTATTTTCGCTTGATACATTGCTCAAGGATTTATAGAAGTGTTCATAATGTCCGTATTGAACGACTTTGGGTTGATGTGACTGCACAGGTTGGCGCTGCCTGGGGCGACTTCTTTGTCATGCTCGAGGTGCGCTTTGGCCTTGACATCAATAATGTCGCACACATTTGGCTCCTGCACTTCTTATTCCTCCCAATCATCAACAGTCAGCTTGCGTTTTTCGCCGAGTCCTGGAATCAGCACCGTATCCAGATTCGCAATGGCCCGAACCGTTCTCCTACTGACATGTTTGTTTTTGACATGTACATCAATGGGGTCCGGGGAGACCAGCTTCCACCAGAAGAGGAAGGCTTGGATCTTGATGAGCTCGAGGTGTACGGAATCGATTGGCAGGGTCTCCGCGACGACAATCTGCTCGAGTCACCGCGAGGAAACAACCCACTCGGTGAGGGTTCAAGTTCTTGAGTTGGACGTGTTGGACCGCCACCAGACCTTAGCGAGGTTATTGTTCAGCCCCCTCCAGGCCTTATTAGCGATGAAGAGGTGATTGCGCTGCATGAACTCGTTTCGGCTTTTTTGGGAAGTGGTGAAGGTGACATACAGTTGAACAACTCATAATGCATATGCTCACAATGCATAAACCTCATTCTGCATAGTGTTTCGGGGTCCACCAACTTGGTAGGCTGGTGTTTTATGCATTTCTCATATTGCATAATGCATAAGGTTTGGGGCAAGTTTTTAGTGCATCATGCATTATGAGATCGCAAAATTGATACAGTGTGTGTCACTCTTCTAACGCATATGGGTACTATTCACGTCAAAAACACCAGTTTATAACTTGTTACATGATTTTGACCGCTTTTACGACAACTGGTGGACAATCCGGCATCTGCCGCACTTCCGTATATAGTAAATTCGTGACAATGTCACACATGTCACACTGTGTGACAGTATGTAGGAATGCATATTGCTCATAATGCATAGCGCTTGTGGGTCCACGGACCCTATGCATTAAGATATGCCTCATCCATACGCAGCAAGCTGTGACCGTGACGGGTCACAAAAGCGTATTTTTCGACCATCTCCCTCATATTTCGACAACGGAGACGAATATAAGAAATTTGTTCCGTAAATCAACGGACAGGTAGCCTGGCTATGTCCTCCCAAAATTACAAGGTGATTGGGGAAGTATTGACGGAGGAGATAGAATTTTAGTCAGACCACTCACACAATTGCGATTTAACAAGATTCCCCATCAAAATTCTATCTCCTCTGTCAATATTGCCTCAGTCACCTTAAAAATTTGGGAGAATTCAGCCAGACCACCTCTCCGTTGATTTACGAAACAGATTTCTTATTTTCGTCCCCGTTCTCGAGATATGAGGGAGATGGTCGAAAATGTGACGTTGTGACAGGAGCTGGCTGTTTATGGATGCGGCATATCTTATGAGATGTTCAACTGTAATTTCTGCATGGAGCACTGCTCTCGCACATGTTCGTGTACTACACTCCGATGTATTCTAGAGAACTCGAAGGTGCATATGGATTCGAATATCTTGGAGAGATACATATCAGCTTAGTCTACATTCAACTAATCAAAGTTTCCATCCCCAGCTTTATCTCCTGCTTCAATGCTTCCCGTTTGCGGCAACTGAAAGGCCTTGTAGATGTGCGAGGAAAAGGTGATTGCTGCTAGATAGTTGGTCGCACCACAAAGTCGAGTCGTACCATGACCCATCGCCGGGTTGAAGGCAAAGAGCGTGCCAGCAGCCTGATGAACAACGATGTCGACAAAATTACCTCCACCGTTTGCGGGCCACTTGCTGAAGTCCTCAGAAGTAGAATCGATTTGACCAGGTGCGCTGCCCGCGCGGGTCTGCGATCGTGTTTGGCGTAGACCTGGCATTGCCAATGTCGGGGAAGGAGGAGGGGCCAACATTAAGGCTGATACCGCAGACACCAGACACGTAGCATGGGTCTTTGTGGTATGAGCTGTGATGATGTGAGGTGTGTCAACATGGAAAAGTCGATTCAAATGCTTACGCGGAGTAGCCATAAGTAAAGTAAGCTTTGGGCTGCCTCGGGAGGAGCTCGCTCGAATGTGGGAAACTTGTAAGTAAGCAAGGCCACGGAACTGGATCTGGTACCCATTTCCTGGGTCCAGCATTGTAACCAAGCTGGACCATGGTGCCGTCGCTTTTCGGCTTACATGAAATCAAATCAGCGACAGTTCAAACGATAACGAAGGAAGACTCACGCGGACATCGCGGCGTTCATTTACAGCAGTGTCAATGACGTCTTGAAACCACTGGCATATGGCTGTCGACTCGGGCGTACCCTGCTCGCCAAAAACATCGCGCAGAACGATGAGTTCAGCGAAGACGACACCAGCTGAAAATCCGTGAGAAGTCGCTCGCCAAAAAAAAAACTCATCGTCTTTATCGAAAAAGATGACAGACTCCTCGTCAGTCACGATGTAGAACCCAGCAGCCCCGTCGCATACAAAATCCTTAGCAAAAGGGCGAGAAGCAGTGTCAGCGAGGACAGTCCGGATAGGCGGGCCGAAAGATACAGCCGTTTTGGAAACAATATACGGGTTTTGATCGAGTGGTGCTCCTTCGTTTGTCCGTTCAAAGTTGAGAAGCAATACGGATTAATGCAACTCGGAATGATAAGTAGATCCCAACGAACGACCCATGCTATGTGATGCAGGCTTTAACTGACAAGACCGTGTTGAGAGCATGAGATAGGGTAGGGCCATTGATACTGATAGATATGCATGTCTCTGTCAAGGCTACTAGCAGAGTTATGAATGTGTCAAGCCTCCTAGGGAGCGTGAGCTCAGTATCCGCACACTTCAGTTGACACTTTCAACGGAAGTACTAACCAAAGAGTCAGAAAATTACACCAATTCCGCTGCTTTGATTCTTAAAAATCAAAGCAGCGGAATTGGTGAGACGTTGGCCAACCTGAGAATAAATCAGATACTAAGTTGAAGGGAGGGAGAGGACATAGGAAAGAACCTATAACCAGCAAAGGCGGATACATGATCAACAAACAACTTCTCAATGTTGTTCAGAAAGCGATCATGATGCCATCAAGCGGATCAAGGGAGTTGCAGCTGCCGGGCGGCGGCATGATGACTGATTGATTCAACGCTGCTCAAACTACGTGGAAGGATGATTCAAACCTCTGGCTATATCTGACCTCACAGCAGTCTAAGTGAGAATCAAGTAAATCTTCATATGATTGATGCCAAACTTCATTCAAGTTCAACTTCAACTACAAGTTCAACTTCCGCTTCAATTGCCATTTTTGGAAAACTTCGGGTCGGAAGTTGAACTGGGGTCAAAACTTCGAACCAAGCAGTAAACCACCCCGAAAACTACGAGTTCAGCTTCCTTTTTGGTTGAAACTAGAATATTTACTGAAAAATGAATTTATAGTGCCCTTCTCTTCGCCACGGTACTGTTTGATGTTAGACAACTGGACCGCGGTCTCTCCATACCGTAAGGTAGGGGACATACAAATGCTGTGAACGTCCAAATATGGACAAGATCAGATCAATTCGAATATCGCGCGACCTCTGACCACTTTGGGGCTTATCCGTCCCATGAATATGTAGGTCATAGTTGGGGGAAATTTAGCGAAGCGAAGTGTTAGATTTAAGCAGTTCCCAATGGGGAAGGAGCCGTACAGGCTGCAAGATTTAAACATAGCTCAACTGTTTAACTTACACAGTTGCAAGAAATTGTTGAAATTTCACAGTTCGCTTTCCTTATAGCCTGCTTGATTTACACAGTTCAGAGACGTCTTATCAACACACTTTAAGATCGACTGCGCGATTCTCACACTTCACTGATCTTTCAACCGTTGAATGTGAATACCTGCGGGATGTGTAAAATCTACACCGTTGGCTATAGTGTCAAATTACTACACTTCCTACAGTGCTTAAATCTTCATCAACTATGTGGCAGATATGTAGTGACTATGTGAAAATTTAAGGAAAATTTAGGAACTGATTTAAGGATAGTACAAACTCAAAACACCACGCACCCACTCCTCTGACTGAGACAATGCTTGAAATATTGCCTGCAGTTCCCGCAGCTCTAAGGATAATCTTCAAATAATAATTTGGATGTTTTTTATTGCTTTACAGGAAGGCTGATACAAGAGCAACTGTTTACAACACACACTCAAAACCACAGTCGAAGTGTATAGCTATAACAGTTGGTCGCCGAATTGAGCTGTTTAAATCCAACATCTGAATAGAACCGTGAAAGAATCACGCCTCACTCAACTGCTTCCATCACACGGTACACAAGCGAAGTGTTAAATTTAAGCACTTCAAAACGCCCGCCAAATCTCTTAAATCCGCAACACTATGTAGGTGTTGTACGAAGGAGGGATCAGGATAATCCTGAAGTAAGAAAGATAGCATAGCAGGATTAAGGGAGCTAGTAACACGAGGACCGGAGGTAGGGGCAACTGGGAATGTGATGTGTGTATTAGGACGGGCAGGGGGAGGAGGCATTAGATGGGCAGAGAGATGAGCAGTATGCAAGAGGGGTGATAGAGAGGGTGGGGTGCGAGGAGCCAGTGGACGAAGAGGAACCGAAGGGTAGGTCGGAGTGGGGCAGAGGCCGGACTCGGTTGGCGTGCCCCAAACATCCTACTTCCGCTTCTGAGGGCAAGCATGTGCGGGGTGGGCGCCCTGACACGCAATGCAGACGTGGAGGCGAGAGCACTTGTCGCCCATGCGACAACCAGCGGCATCCTGAAACTTGTAGCAGGTCTCATCAACCTTTGGACGGAATGCAGGGGCGCTGGGTTCGGAAAGGCGCTCAGCGAGGTCGCGTTTGCGCTTGGAGGAGAATGGTGGGGGCAGTGGGTAGCGAACCAACCTGGTGGAGACGAGGCCCTGATCGGGCGTCACCCAGCGCATGGGGAGAAAATTCTCAGCCATGCGCACACGAATAAATTCGTAGTGGTAACACAAGACTGTGGATCACTCATACTGTGTGGTGAAGTCCATGAGCTGGCTGGTGTAGATGGAAAGGGCGGCAGCAACACCGCCATTGGTGGTGTCAATGAGGGAGCGGATGCCGGTGTAGGTCGACCAGGCATCAAGGTGCGGGGGTAAGGAGGGGAATGCCTTGACCCCATGCGCGGGGAAGACCCGCATCGAGGGCTTCCTCTGGTTGTTCCGGGGCGGCAACACCAGAAGTCGGGTGGAAGAGGATGGGCACGGGGGCAGCGGGGGCAGCGGCGGCGATGGAGGAGAGCTTGGGGAGGTCGTCGGCTTCGAAGGTGCCATTCACATGTGCGCCAGCTTGACGCGGCGGTACCACATCGTGGGGGACCGAAAGGAGGCGGAAGCGAAATTGTCAAGCTCACCGGCGGCATTGGTAGTGGGGACCGTAACATTTCCGCTGCCGTTCGCTGCGTTCGACGAGGATGACGCGGCGGAGCCGCCCGAAGGGTTGGCGGAGCTATCGGCAATGGCCCGGGTCACAATGGCCGTAAGTGCGATCAGCTGAGCCTCACTGAAGGGCGAGGGGTCGTCGTTGGCCATTGGGGAAGAGAAAAGAACTAAAAAACGAGAGCACGGGCGAAGGAACGCGCCCGGTGGTGGTGGTGGAAGAAAAAGAGGCGATGAGTCACGGTGATGACTCCCACGTGCATTCCTCCGAGTGTATACACTCACTATGCTCATAATGCATAGCGCTTGGGGGTCCACGGACCCTATATTATGAGATGTTCAACTGTATGTGTGCCTCCCAATGTCTCCGCCCAATCCTTGCCGCCTTGCATCGTCCCGTAAATTGTCTTTCTCAACCGACACGCCCAGCCCTCTTTTCCTTCCACTTCATACCCCCTTGGCTGCTCCATATAGATCTTCTCCTTCGTCTCGCTATTCAGGTAAGCGGCTTCGAAATCAATCTGCCATAAATGAAGGTTCTGTTTCGCAGCAATCGCCGCCGTCATGCGAATCGATTCAAGGCGAGCAACAGCGGCCCACGTCTCCTCGTAATCGATTCCATGGACCTGCGTGAAACCCTTTCCAACGAGGCGAGCTTTATCCCGCAACCAATTGCCTTCCCCATCTTTCTTGACGTCGTACACCCACTTTGACGCCATAACGTTGGCTCCCGGAGGCGGTTGCTGCAGCTCCCATGTTCCCTTCTTCTCATGAAGCGCCATTTCAACGTCCATAGCCACAGTCTAGCGAGGAGCATCAAGCTTCATCGCTTCGGTGTAGTGTTTCGGCGCATACAAGCGGTCGGGATTGTAGGACATTAAGGTGTGCGAGACATGGTCATCGGGCTCTGCATTCAAACTGACGATTTCATCCCAGGCTGCATTCGCTCATGGCTTTGTAGATCTGGTCGCCCAGTCTTCACGATTAGCCCGTGCGGCGTCCTCTCGTGCCGCAGATTTGCGCATCTCGGTGATACGTGAAGTCGCCGTTGTGGTACGCGAGGAACGACGAGGAGGTTCGGCAGCGGGAGGTGTAGGTTGTGGGGCATTCGTGGGTTTTGCTAGCGCAGGTGCGGGCTCATGCAGTTCTACGACTGGCTCGGAGCGAGCCTCCTGATTGTTGCGCTGAGCACTGGCGGATGGAATCGGCTCCTCGGGTACGTCGTCTTCTCTCTTCCTCACATCCTCCTCCTCATCCGCAGTGCGGTTAGCGTTTCCCTCATCAAACTCCAGATTACGACTCTCAAATTGCTTCCCGTGCTCATCAATCAGAACATAATTGCCTGCGCCCGTGCCGTAGCCAATGAAGGTCGCTGGAATGGTACGGCTTTCCAACTTACTCACCCCATCCACACGCTGACCGTTTACGATATTGACCTTAGCGCTGCACCTCGAACCAAAAACCCGCATGTGAGAAACGTCAACGGGTCGACCATCAAAAACCTCCTGCGGGATGCGTTTGGGATGACGACGAGTCGGCATTCTGTTGCGGCTGTAGGTTGCACATGCCCCAGCTGCCGCCCATTAAGTTTCGGGCAAACCCGACTGGTGAAGGAGAGTGCGAATGTCCTCCGTAATGGTGCGTATTCCTCGTTCGGAGGAGGGTGCAGTTCCAGTCATTTGATCGCACAGTGAATTTTCTTTGACAGGACGTCCGAAATCGGCCGAAACGGGGAGAACGGCCAGGCGTGGGAACCCGCCTCCCGTGTGGCGCGTGAGTGTGCCATCAGCCGGAAGATGGACGAACTGTTTGTAGAATGAGCCGACTATGTAAGAGTATAAGGATGGAGTAGATGGATCTATTTTGGCGTCAAGCTTAAGCTCTACAAGGAAAAATGAATTGTGAAGGAAAACATGCCGATGAATTGTATCTGCGCTACGCTGAAAGCGCTCCTGGAGCAAACGACTACTGGAGCCAAGGGTTGGTTGATCTTTGGATCGGATACACGCATCAACATACGTAAGGGACCCTCCCCCCCCAAATGCGGAAGTATCATCAATTTTGAATCCTGTGGCCTTGCGCGCATGTCTGATACAGAGAGCGGGCAGTGGAGTACCTTGAGGTGCGCTTGAGTTGCAGGCCACCTTTCAGCTTGCGTGTGGATTCTAATGGGATGCACTTGTCTTGAAGATATTTGAGGATGACCATTGTCGCTGACGCAGTCGAACAAACGGCATGAAAACGTGACCTTTTACGTAGGTCGATCAATGTGGCCGATCCAAAGATCAACCAACCCTTGACTGGAGCCAGTCCTTGCAAAGTGTAGAAAGGTAGCAAGTTTCTCATTGCAAGTTACATATTTGGTTGTGGTCAAGCCGTGGCGTCTCGCATCGTGTTTTTGCTGTTTTCGAGCCTTCTCACGCGCCTCAGAGGTCTTCCGAGCAATTTTGCGCCTCAAGGCTGCGCTATTGGAAGCCATCGAGCGCGACGACAAAGAGGAAAAGAGCTTGTAAACTATTTACACGGTGTGACTAATGTGACTCTACGCCCCAAGCAGGTGGGAATCTGCTTCGGTGTTATGCCCGAGGCAGAGCCGAAGCGTCTGCCATCATTAGGCAGTGCACCCGAATTATTTATTACACCGCGATGACGCAATTGGGTTGGCGGCCAAAAAATGCGAAGTCTCGTCGAGGTCAGACAAGAGCCTGTCGAGGTCAGTAAAATTTGGCAAAACATGTGAAATCACCTTTGTTCTGGCCTCGATTTACCTCGTTCTTTCTCGATATCTCTTCCTACCTCTCTCTAGCTCGATTCATCTATGTAGCCGGGATTCTCACTGGGTTTCATCCACGAACCATCCGCGCTTCGTAAAGGGTCTTTTACTTCTTTTTTTAAGACCCTTCGTGCCTCTTTCGGCTCGCAATTCCCGCGCCTTGCCTGGATTGAACCCCCAACCGCCGGCTCCCACTAAAATTTCATCCACGAACCATCCGCGCTTCGTATGACGGGACTGTTCCCGCCAAACTGCCAGCGCATTGTCTTGTTGGCATTTTCCCGCCATCCCGCTCCATCTCCCGCCGTGCCTGCGCTGGCACTCAAGAGGTCTGCTATAGCAATAAAATTGGGCAGGCAACATATAGTAATCAAAGCACACCGTTTTCAAAAAGTGCGCCATTCTGGAGGCAAGCAATGGGCTCAATGAAGGAGCTTCGTCGTCGCCGACGAACAGGCATGTTGCAAACACAACGGCGGCCAATGTCGGACATTCCGCGGACTACTTACGTTACAAGTTCCACCATCAAATCCAAATCCCATCAAATCCAGATCCTGCTCCGCTGCCGGAGTAACCCTTGAAGGTGCACATTGACCGCCATAGTGTCGGTCGATGTACTTATGCTGTGTGCTTTTTTTTGATGTTCACAAGCAGGTACTGGGAAAAGAAAAAGAAAAAAAAAAAAAAAAAAAGGAAAAGAAAAAGAAAAAGAAAAGGTCTCGTGACACCCCTACGTGTTGTTGTTTGCCCGCATGAACAGCAAGGTATCTATCTATCGGGACGTTTTAAGAGCCTGCTGTTCTGGAGACTGGCGTCGCGACCCACCGGCCAGTAGACCCGATTTCGATCCCGGTGCGTACAGTGCACGCCGTTCCCGATCAGACTTCTCTCATTTAACCAGACAACAAACGGACATACGAGGACACTGGCCTCAAAAGATGCGGTGCAAGCATTGTGAGAGTTAAGAATCATATGATGGCTGCGAAATTGCTGGCGGAAGGGCCCAATCCCAAGCGAAATGTGTTGAGAGAACCGCACCGAAATGTCGTCATTTTATGGGGTCAGTCTCAACTTTGTCTTTCATCAATGCGCCCGCGTCAACCACAACCCTCAGACCTCACCATGATCTATCCTGGAGTGTTCATCCTGTTTACAGAGTATGTAGAGGGGGAAACGATTGCTGCGCTAGCCCGCTCCCTTGGCGGTGTCGAGGAAGATGGAGCACGTTCAATAACACGTCAAATCCTTTCCGGCGTGGAACATATCCACAGGCAGGGTCTGATACACCACGATATCAAGGGAGAGAATATTTTGATATCGTCCACGGGTTGTGTGAAAATAGCAGATGCTGGTATGACCCGCATAGACGGTGAGCTCAGAGTCATTACGTTCCTTTGGAGTGACTATATTTGGCGCAGTCAGCGACGCGCGTGTGCTGGCAAGTCCTTTTCTGGCTCCAGAGGTCTATATGACGGTGGACTTCGATTGCGCCATCGATATATGGAGCGTGGGTGCGGTTATCGTAGAACTGCTCACAGGCAGACATCCGTGGGCGGATGCGTCAGTTGCTTTTCTCCTGCTCAAGGTCATGCCCCTGTTATCGGCGCAAAACATTACCTGACATGTAACCAGGCCCCCAAATTTGAATCCCCTGATGTGAAGATGACCGGACCGCTGAAGACTCTGTGCTCTCAAGTCTTCTGTTCCCCACAAAATCGTGCTTCTGCGACAACGCTTCTGAGTCACCCGTGGATTTTGGGGTGTGACCATTCTTGATATGCTCGCTCACTTCACTTCGTTATGAGTAGAGCAGGTCGTATACTAATGCCATATAGTAGTGTATCATGTTTCATGTCATCTGACATTGTTTCCCCCGCGGCGCCAGCTCCAGATAAGCAGCATTTGGCTGCTTGAAATAACACACTCTGGAACGTGTTCAAACCTGCACATGTTTCTTCTCGCCGTCGGGAGAGTGTATGGCTCATAAGTATAAGTTAGGGGAAGCTCACTTGGCTTTAGACTCGAAACCAGTCGATATTGACAACACGTCAAAACGACTGTCTTCGATCTTTTCGCTGGGACTGGTTCGAGTCTAACTTTTGCTCGTCAACATGGATGCAGCAACGCATTGTACCGTCGACTCCGTTCTTGCTCTTTGGCTATCGGCTGATCATGAACTTCAACCACTGGTTTTCGACGATTTTCGGCGGTTTGAAGAAGCCGTTGAAAAGCGCAAAAATGATCCAGCACGTCAGACTCTTATAAAGAAGTGAGTGTCAGTGGAGACCAACGGCCTCCAAGCTAATCGTCTTGCAGTATACGCTCCAAGGTGAATGAGTTGGCCCATGAAGTTCCTGGCGGCAAGTATGTACAGGACCTAGACCTCAGCTTTCGATCTTTGTGTGTATATTTTTTTCCAGTACTGACTGTCACTGAATGTCTCCATAGTCCTGCTTTGGTTTTGGGGGGGCATATGCCGGCACCGTATGTTCTTGTTTACTGCTTGAGGCTTTCATCGACGCATGGTCCACACACAGTATTCAGCCGGATGACAGCACGCTACTGAAGATCATCCGCGGCGGACCACAGGTTACCATACCTGGCATGGTTGGCCCCACCCCCGACGAGCTGGGAATTGCGGGCTATGCACATATTGTCAATGCTTGTTGCCGTGGCGTCTGGTGTGCGGAGAGCCCCGTCGTTAGACCAAGTTTCGATCCAAGTGCGTATGCAAGCTAGTGAAGTGCGCGACGTTCAGCGTTCTACACAGACAATCCGGATACCTATCATGTTGAACAGTGGCTTGGTCAAGGTGCTTTTGGCACTGTGAGCATAGTTACAGCGGAGAATGGCACTCGAGTCATGGCCGTGAAGATGGCAAGTTCTGGCAAGGAGGCCGCTCTTCGCAACGAAGTCGATGTCTTGAACAAGCTGGGCATCCACCGTAATATTGTAACGCTGTTTGGTATGTCATGAGTATACTGAATCTTCTGAGTCTCAATATCCACAAGGCATGCTGGAGCCAACCTCCGCGTGGGAACCCGTCCGCTTTTTTATGGAATATGTGGGGGGTGGCACAATCGCTGCGCTAGCTCAATCTCTTGCGGGCGTGAGTGAGGAGGAAGCCCGCGCAATCATCCGACAGCTTCTCTATGGATTAGAACATATTCATGCTCAAAAAGTCATTCATAGGGATATCAAAGGGGCGAATATCTTGATATCGCCCACTGGCTGCGTGAAAATTGCCGACCTAGGCATTTCTCGTATCCATAGTAAGTAACTCCTCCCCACGTGTTCGCTGCCTCTGACCTCCATACTAGTTGGCGACGCCAAAAGCTTTGCAGGAAGTGGCCCTTACATAGCACCGGAGGTGTATACCGGGTCTCGCTACGATAGCAAGATCGATCTATGGAGTGTAGGGGGTGTGATCGTCGAGATACTTCATGGCACTCACCCATGGGCGGGTATACCCGCGATGTCTCTATGCCTCAAGGTGTCGAGATTTGAGTTCCCCAAGCCAGACAAAGTATCTCCGACGCTCGAAAATCTCTTTTCCAAAGTCTTCTGTGCCCCGAACGACCGTCATTCGGCTACAATGCTGCTGGGTCACCCGTGGCTCACCACTTCTGCAGCCTAATACACTGACTCCGCTGTACTTACGACTTACGACTACAGTATGTACTTCGTTACTTCGTAAGAGCCTGTTCGGATGCACAATGAATTAAATCCTATTGCTATTGTATTGCCTTTTACAGTAATTTTATTGTCCGCACTTGTCCGCGGAATTGTCTGGAATTGTCGTGACGGAACTCATTACCTGTGACCCGACCTGTGATTTGATGCGTAGTTCCCGCCGACTTCAAGCGCGTTGGCCGAGTTCTGGGGCTGTCGGTGGCGCGTAAAATCTGGCAGACTTTGTATTGTTCACTTTAATGATGCCTCTGTTTCTAAGACTCGTCCATGTAGCAAGAATGTCCACCCACGCGCCGAGCAGTTCGGCATCAAGTGACGAGTGACAGTATCCATCACGACAATTCTCAACAATTCGATTGCTGTAAGAACAATAGCAATAGGATTCCTATTGTGCATCCGAACAGGCTCTAAGATTATATAAGGATTAGGTTTACACAGCCACACGAGTCTTTCATCAGCATCGGGACTTCATCGGGACCGTACACCCCCAATTTGAACTGATGACACTCGGACGTCAGCTGTGGGATATCCGTGGACATCCCGGAAAATATTTGTAGGCGTTTGATGAGTGCTCGATGGGAGGGTTTGAACTTTGGGGACATTTTGTCAGCGACCCGTCTCTGACATTGGGCAGTTTCCCATGAACCACTTCTATAAGTACAGGACTACGTCGGGCACGGTTCAACTACTGTAATTTATTGCAGATGCATTTTACATACACCCAGCACCTGGAATCATACAAAAAGGTGCAAAGACGGCCGAGATCGGTCAAAGAACCGACCGTCCATGACTTTTTCTCACTACGAGTATGTTACCTAGCTGAATACTCGAGTCGTATTCCTCGGTTTCTCAGTTTTCGTCTTTTTGGCATTGGTTTTGGTTCATGTCCAAAGAAATGAACAAGGCTAGGGCAGTGAAAGGTAAGCCTAGCGCTCTATTCAATATGAGTTTCCCGGCTTACGCGCCTCAAAAGTAATGAAAAGCGCACAAACACGCCCCGTATTGATGCAAAAATGCGCATCAAACCACACATCAGGTCACGGCTCACAATTATCCCCTTGTGGAACTTTTTCCAACTGAATTTAGAGTTGTACGTTTCACCAACGTTTCACAACGACAGAGGAGTCATTCTCTACTCTGAGTGGAGGGCTGGAATCTCACTTCCATCTGCAAGGACATAGGATCGCTGATGCTACCATTGTGTCATTATCAGATTGAGAAACACAATCATCGTAGGTACTATTTTTCCTGTTGGTTTTGGCGCGTTTGTCCAATGTTTCAAGCCTAAATTTTGGTTTCTAAACTGCAAGTGTTTTTGGCACCCCAAACTCTGAAAAAGCGATGACTTGGTTTCGTTCAATTGAATCGTTGTGACTTACAAAAATTCTCGTAGGATTTGAGGTCTGTGACCCGTGATCATACGAATTGAACGTAATACTACAGTATGTGCTGAACTCAAAGCAGAATCTAGATTTCTCAAAGTCCCAACAACATCCCCAAATTCGTTGTGCAGCTCCCATTTTTTGACCCAGCCTCCCGATATTTTACATGCACATACTACACATAATGTACTCCATACTGAGCCCACAAAATCCCCAGTCTATCCCCTTGCTATCCCCGCGATCTTGCGCAACACGAGCATTTTTCTCACGTAAGTATGCCGTGATCCCATACTTTTTCCGAGTCAGTGTATACAGTATTTCACCGGTCAATGAGACAAACCGGTCAATGATACAAACGGTTTGTGCGGCATCAGTGTAAATTGGGAAGGCTTGATAGTTTATGGATATCTTCATTTGCATCTTATCTACGTACTAGCAAGTTTCAGAGCACACAGTCTGGCTTGCGCGTTGTGTAGGATTTTTTCTTTTGTCTCAATGGTGGGAAAGGCAAATTTGATCCACCTCTCGCGTCATTGAACGGTGTTCCCTTTGCCTTTTGAACATGTAGGTATACTCAGTTAGTGCCCAGTATGCTTTCAGTACCTTCAAATGGCCCGCAATGCGAGCAAATGAGAGTGTTAGCGATGTGAGGAACGAGCGTCGCTGACAAGAGGATTCGTGACGGGACAGCCAAAGCTTGACACACAGTTGATATCATTTTCCTCTCTTTCAAGTTCCTCGTACCGTCGCACTACACGCAAAACTACAGTCGGATAGCTCATAATGCATAAGGCCCGTGGACCCCCAAACCCTATGCATTATGAGCAATATGCATTTCTGCATAATGTCACACTAGGTGACATGCGTGACATTGTCACGAAAATACTATATATGGTAGTCCGGCGAACACCGAATCACTTGGAAGTTGCCGGGAGCCTGTCAAAATCAGCTGTAATAACCAGCAGATCAAGGAACTTGGCTAAATTTTGGGGTAAAAATGCACAGCTGTGTATGATAGCGGACCTAACTTCGTGACAAGTCGGTTACCCAATTTGGAAATCATTACTGTGACCTCACCTTTTACCTAGGTGAATTGAAAATTGTGTAGAAAGCACTCTAAGAAGGCCAGCTAAAGATCCCCCGGTGCAAAAGTTTGAAAAGTTGAAAAAATATTTTTGCTCCCCGGATTTCGCGCTTTTGGTCCGGGCCGACCGGTAACCGGTGGCCCTGTGATCCCATCAACACATCAAATAGCCGCCGAGCAGACGAAAAAAAAGCAAACAACGTTGAACTAAATGGTTCACAGTATCAGGGGAGTCTAATACCGTCACAGAGCAATCTGGTGCTGTTTGGAGGGCAAATTGCAAATTTTTCAGCGCAAAATCACAAGTTAGGTACACACAATTTTGAAAATTTCCGCAAAAATTTCGCGCTTTTCTAACCCTAGGTTAGGGTTACTCCGTTTTCTCTGAAATGAAAATTTTACTTATAAACCCACCCTATGTTCCTGCTAAATCTCAAATCTTGAAGAATTTCAACCAAAATTACGACTTGACATGAAGTTCTGTCCGCTATCATATTCAGGGTGCGGAACATGTCTAAATTGGTCCTGAGAGCGGTAAAATTGACCAAATTGTACGATTTTTGCGATTACAAAATGCATAAATGCACTCTTCACCCTATGCAATAGGCATTATGAGGATAATGCATAAAATCCCAGCCTACCAAGTCGGTGGACACCAAAAGTCGATGCATAATGAGGTTTATGCATTTTGACCTCATGCATTATGAGATATCCGACTGTAGTATCGTCACTATCTCCCTCGTCGCACTCGAGACAAAATGAGCACTTCACGAGTGAAATCTAGGTCCCAACCCACTGCAGAGGGCTCTATTCTGACGCGGGCTGCAACCAAGGCCGCAATGCCACTTCCAGCCGTGGAGGAACAAGATGACCCTGGTGACTCCAGCTCCTCTGACGCGTACGATGCCCCCAACGAGGCGGGCATTACCGACTTGCTAGGCGACCGAGGATCAGAATCCCCAGACGAACAAGACTTCTCAGCACCTGGTCCTGCGCGTGCGCGGAAGGCCACCTCTTCGCCAACGGCTTCTGCTCCCCATTCCCCTGACACCCCGACTGCCTCGGCAAAGCGCCGCCGCAGAGGAAAAGCGAGAGAAGTGCCCACAGTCGGCCCCTCGAACATAGCTCAAGTCGATGCGGCGGCCAGTAACAGGGTTGCACCACCTTTCAACTGGTCTTTCCCGCCGCGCTCTGCCCTGGATGCCGGAGCTTCAACGAACAGCGGAGCCCTTGCTCCCTCTCCCTTGCAGTCCTTCGCTCTCGCACGACCCCCGCCTGCTCACGCTCCCTCTCGCGGCTCCCCGCTTAGGACCGGGTTCACCCTACGCGTCCCTGGAGGCGCTAGCCCATCATATGCGGCGGCGACGGCCTCCGGCAACATTATCCCCAGGGAGGGTGGGAGCCTCTTGCCGCCTGCCCCTCTAGTGCCTCCCCGTAATCGGCCCACTCGACCTGACGCAGTCGCAGGCGCAGTCGGCGCTCGCGCTCCCCCGGTGTCGGCGCTCGCGGATTTGTGAGCAATATTGCTCTGACCTGTTCCCTTCTCGGTCCTTTCCCTTCTCGGTCCTTTCCTTCCACTGCTTCCTTCAAGGCATTCGCCTGTTCATATGAGAGCCACATCCTCAACCTCTGCCCTTCACGCTCCCTTCTCCTTTCAGCGAGGTTCCCTAAGTCGATTAGGCTGACTCCTATGCTGTAGCTCAGACTGATAGATTGCCGCTACAAGGCTCGGCGAGTTCGTTGCAAGGCTTCATTGCTCGTGGCCCCGTTCCGACTTCATTCGAGCGCCTAGACCCGAATGAGATGGTCTTTCCTCCCCGAGTTGTAAGGATTCTGGAGCTCGGCGGGTGCAAATACTTTCCGCTTACTGCCTTCACCTATCGCGCTTGTATCGCAGCTGCACAAAAGCCGGGAGGGAAAGAACACTCCTTCGCAGTATCGAACGAAGGAGAGCTTGAGCTGCGAGATGTTGAGTTTGATTCTGCCCAGGAGACAACCATTTCACCTGCCGACATGCACGAAGCATGCATCATGCTGCCTAGGATGATGCGGCGGCACCTACGTGTGGATGAGTCGACTATCGGCGGACCCTTGGCTGACCAATGGGCATCTGCTTGGGAGGCTCACTACACCGCCATTGCCACCAGAAGCGACTTCCGGTCCAACTTCAGGGCTTATGTTAACTACGACATAGATATGCGGCGCCGATTTTTCTCCCCATCTGTTTCCTCATCCTGGCAAAAAAAATGTCCGATTGATTTCTGGCCTGTATTTCGATGATTACTGCCCACTTTGACTTCAAACAACTTGTAGTTGTGTTCATAGGATCCAGATGCCTTATTCTTTGGGTTTGGTTTTGGGCAAATTTTTGATACGCCATCACGCCGAGCGCAAACATGGGAATTTTGATATCGGCCGACTTTACAAGTCAGTCAAATTCTTTTGGTGCGGGGAGCTGATCTGCTCATGTTATAGCCTGAGGTCCAGCGAGCTATGCGCCAATTTGAACTGTGGAAAAATATACAGGCAAACAGGCGCTATAGCCCTCGCAAAGTGACCATTTTCAACCGAGTTGACCGGAATTTGCCGAAATATGCTCAAAATGGCAGTTTTGTCGAGCCTATAGCGCTTCAACGGCTGAATATTTTCATAAGGTTTGACTTGTGAAAGTACTTGTATTTGGGTCTTCTTTCATCCTGCACACTCAGATATTGTCAGAAAAAATCCCTACTCAAATTGAAAATCTGGCTATTTGGGAATTCTGCTCATTTGATGGCGGATCAAGAGATTGCACGGCGGCGAGGTAGCATCACAATCGGTCTCAGTATTGTGTGCACGCTCAGAAGTTGTTTGCTCTCGAATACAGGTATTAACACCGCAATACGGACAAAAAACCCATCGGACATTCTTTTTGCCGAGTTAGTGTAACTTACAAAACTTGATGCTTACTGAATTTTTTCTTACAGTAAGGAGCAGGCAACCATTGAGTATATAGGTGCTGGTAGGGTATATATATTTATTTACAGCACATGAGATTCAAACAGGCCGATTGAACTTGGGTTGAACCAAAGTTGAACACTCGGAAACAACTCGGAAAACCCGAAGTCCGAGCTCAGAACTCCAGGACAGTGCTTACAAAGCATCCGGACGGAGATTTGTAAGCATCTGCATTCTGGAGCCCTATACCGATGAATGGGGAAGCAAGCTTCCCCATTATCTTCCCCATTATGTTAATGATGACAAGCGGAATATAAGGTATCAAACGTGTACTGTAGCACTTTGTATGGGTGAAACAGACCCTTGAGCGTGACTGAAAACGCTACGCATGGAAACCAGAAACGGCCTCAGCGTTATGCGTGACATCATAGAATTTTGGAAACGGGCGGGCAAACACCGATAAAGTCTATTTCCAAACGTTGAACGGATTCTGGGCAACCCTTAGCTCTCGTTTATGCTTTCTTCGCTCAGACACCTAAACCAGCGACGGGTCCACCACAAGCCCTCTTCGAGCGACTGGTTAAACTACCTCGGCCAGCTTCTGGTACACCTTCCCAGCACCTTGCCCGTGGTCTCCGATGCACCGTACCGGTTCTATCTTGACGAAGATTGTAGAGACTGATTGAGTGCAGTGAGGAGGAGGAGGGTTATAGCAGTAGATTCAGCTAGATTTTACAGCCACAAACATGATAATTCGACATCTTTGTATGTCACGCAGTCCTCAGGGAAACCACCCGACCGTTATGCGTTACCGTTGAAACGAAACAGGGCGGGCGTTACGCGTTACGTTTCACCCATACAAAGTGCTACAGTAAGTAAGTAATATAATAATATGTACCCGTCACATGACGGGTGACACTCCCAGTTTTCGTCCAAAAAAGGGCAAAAAACGTCAAAATTTTCGGGCCGGCAGTCGCCGGCCTACCATATGGGGTAATTTGCTGTGCTGTGAACTATTTGTTCAGTGAACAATGAAGGTGACGGGTGACACCCCGTGAACCTTTGGTCGAAAGTGTACAGTATGTTTAAACCTCTATACAGTCGAAGCTGTCATAACCCATAGCCTTCGGTAGGGCCAAAAAGCTATGGGATATGATAGATTTATGGGTTATCCCAGCCAAAAACCGGTCAAAAACTCCCAAAAATGTATGGGTTAAGGGAGATTATGGGTTATGGGAGCTATGGGTTATGACAGCTTCGACTGTACTAATCGGCACCTTGCTGCACAGTCTCCTACCCAGCCTCACTTTCGAGTGTTGGGGAGTCACTGAGGGCGTAGATTCACTGTAAATTCACTATGTGTAATATTGATTGACAAATCTGATCTTATTACTCCCGAACTTCAAATCTCCAGGGAGGCTGGCATAAAACAACTGTAAACAGCATAGCCACCTGCTTGAACAATATTTTGGTTTGTTGGCTTGTCATCTGCATCGACCATATAAAAAGGTGAGGGAGCACTCAAATGCCCTCTTTAGTAGCTTGGACCCCACCACCTATTTCTTTGGGCCGCAAGATTTCAATGTCGAATATTTTTCCGAAATGTGGCTATGTTGTTTACAATTGTTTTATGCCAGCCTCCCTGGAGAAATCACCGTCACCAACACCAACACCATCCTCCTTCACCTTGAATGACTCGAGTCTTGCGCTGTCAAAATATCTGGTCGACACCACCGCACGCCGACATGGATTCCGTCTCTCCATCATTCCCGCGACGCTCTCATTATCATTCGCAACGGCCTTGCGTGCCTTCTCACTTTCCTGACCGGAACGACAGATCGGCTTGTGCGAGGTTTAGGTTGGCTCGCAAACGACGTACATACGCCGCTTCCCCATCGTCCTGCCCTGCAGCGATTTCCAGCGAAGTAAAGCTCTGGCGTGAAGTGCTCTCACTACGACAGCAGTTCAATGAGCTGTCAGCTCTCATGCTCGAGCAGGCCCACAATATCGCTGCACTGCTGAAGTTACAGTGGCGGCGCCATCTGATGCCACCCCCCAAAAAATTGATGTGACCCAATCGCCTCCATTTGCATCCAGAAATAGGCTGTTCTATTTTTAGGGGTGGCACCAGATCCCGCCGCCACTGTACAGGACAATTCACCGCCAATGCTGCCCTCATTCCTCACCTAGCACAAACCTCCCTCGACTGCTGCGCACCCGATCCCCGAGTCAGGCGACGCCACCATTGACATCATCGGTGACGAGCCCGCTCCCGTGGCGCAGCCACTGCAGTCCACCGTGTCAGACGCACCCATTCCTCCCCTTCCAAGTGCAACAGAACCACCCTTGCCGATCATACAAGCATCGGAGATACCTTCCTCCACTGCCCATTCCCGTCCCCGACCACTCCGTGACGCAGATATCGCTCTGCCGAAACTTCGCAGGATGTTTAATCGGACTCGGAAGAAGGATTCACTGTCTTAGCCTTGCAGGACGGGAAAGAGCTTATCGGAATTTTTTAATGGAACCTTGTGTGCCAGATTTCTAATGAAGTTGCCGCACTTGCTCGGCTTCAGCATCACAACATCATCACTCCTGTCAAAAACCTCATGTCTTGCCATAACTCTGCCTTCTGATCCTGGCACCAGCATCTCCTGTATGAGATCCCTTTCCGCTGTTCCAGTTGTCTATTTATAGTCGGCAGCCCGCGGCATCTGTCTTTTAACTGATGTTGACTCTGATAGCCCCCGCGGCGCCTTCCACATCCTTGTAGACCTTTGGCTAAGTCCGTGGTACACAAGTACTCGACTCTTCGTCACTCTTCTGAGGGTTCTGTTATGGAACAGGTCCATAGTGCTGCAGTAGGCTATTATTATAATGCCTTTCTCCTGTGATAGTCTACAGAGAAATTTATTTTCGAAACCTGAGAACAATGTTCCGTTATCCTCTCGGCCAATCAGTGGTTGAACTTGAAATCTCGGCTGATACACTCTAATTCAGAGCTGGGCTGCTTAAAGTCCGTTGAGCATCCGATTTCCATCACCACCTCAAGCCCATCGGAACCCAGTGTGCGTGCATACAGCACTGGTGGGGTTACTGAGTCCAAAATTCAATTGCAAATTTGTGTAAAATTTCGCCGGTCTGTCGAGCTATTCATCAGATGAACACTGTCAGTCTTTTCGCACTACACAGCCACCTATGACGCAGGCCTCCTGCAGATTTCCCACTTTCCTGTCAAATCCCCAAAGCCCTATGTCATCGTGGAGTAAGGCATGTGACTTGGCCCGGGATCATTGCCGATTGCTCCGAGCTTGTGGGAACTAGTTACTATATGTTTACTGCACCTAGCGTGGGAATCCTCAGCCTTTCTTCTCTTCGGATTCTCCCTCGCTAGACCCTCGAGATATCTCGGGTCCTAAAGGTTGCCCTGAAAGGCTCCAAGGGATTAACTGGTCAAGATTGCGCGCTTTGGCGATTTTTCAGACGCTTCGTCGGACTCCTCCTCTGCTGTCTCTGACGCGCAAACCGCGAATCTTGCCCCCTCCTCCCCCTCTCTAGAGCCCACCATGACCGACTCTGCCGCCGCTGCTGCAGCCGCCGCTGAGCGGATGGATAGGCTCGAGAGGACTGTTGACCGTCTGGTCGAGCTTTTTCAAACCGCTGCCAATCCTCCCACTACTACTGCTTCGACCCCTGCCGCTCCTCCAGAGCCTCCGGCCGAGAGTCCAGGACTCTTTGCCAACCTCACGCCGGCAGCAAAAACGGTCCTTCGACCGAACCCCCCTTTCGTCTTTGACGGCGACCGCTCGGCTGGCCGGGCCTTCCTTCACTCAGCTCGGACTTACATCCGACTGGGTCCGGAGGTGTTTGTCGAAGGTGGCGAGATGTCTGAGGAACAGGCAGTGCGTTTCACCATCCCCCCCTTGAGGTTCAGGCAGTCCAGGACGCCACTAAGCTTTCCCTTGAAGGTCTCGTCGACTGCGGTGCCACCTCAGACTTCATTGACTCTGAGTTCGCAGCTAAGTCTGGCCTCCCCCTCCGCCGCCTTGCACAGCCCATTTCAGTTTTCAATGTGGATGGCTCCCCAAATGAGGCTGGTGCGATTCGCGAGGTGGCCGACGTTGTGCTGCAGTATTGTGGTCACTCTGACCGCATGCAGCTCGCTGTTACCCGTCTCGGGAAGCAGAAGCTCATCCTTGGCTGCTCCTGGCTCCGGAAGCATAACCCGGAGATCGACTGGGACACCCGAGAGGTCAAGATGAGCAATGAGCAGATGCCCCAGCGAGTGCTCTACGTGCCGCACCGAGGTTCGCCTGGAGGCTCGTGCTGCCCACAGAGAGTCCCGCCTGGCGGCTGAGATCCTCCGGCAGCTCCGACTTGGTCCCCTTCCATCCATCTGTGCCATAGACTTAGGCAAAGATGAATACGATGACCTGCCAGAGCTGTTCCTGGACTCCGAGGATGATGACGAGGATGATGTGGATGAAGTGGATGATGCGGATGATGTGGATGACCCCCCTTGAGCCAGGAGACCGGGTGTTCTACACCCAGTTCCTGCCTTCTGAGGATATCCGTGCTGGAAGCACCGTCTCCCAGCGCCTGGCTGAGGCTTACGCCAAAAACCAAGCCCCGGCGCGCTCGGACGTTCCTGGATGGGCCCGAGAGTTTGACGATGTTTTCAACAAGGAGTCCTTTGACTCGCTGCCTGAACACCGATACTGGGACCATGCCATTGAGCTCGTGCCGGACTCTAAACCCACGAACTGCAAGGTCTACCCAATCTCGCCTCTCAAACAGAAGGAGCTCGCTGCCTTCATCGAGGAGGGACTTGACACTGGCCGGATTCGACCGTCGAAATCACCTATGGCCTCACCCGTCTTCTTCGTCAAGAAGAAGGATGGCGGACTTCGGTTCGTACAGGACTATCGAGCTCTAAACGCCATGACTGTGAAGAATTGCTACCCGCTCCCCTTGATCAACAACCTCATCAACCGACTCAGGGGAGCTCGGTACTTCACGAAATGTCCGGTGGGGCTTTAACAATGTTCGAATCCGTGAAGGCGACGAGTGGAAGGCAGCATTCCGGACCAACCGGGGACTGTTTGAGCCGCTGGTCATGTACTTTGGTCTGACCAACTCCCCTGCAACCTTCCAGACCATGATGAACGACATCTTCCAGGATCTTATCCTTATGACGGTATTTATCACGCAAAATTAAAGTACTTGTTGGTCTGTACATTGTGGTTGCAAATCGTACCTTGATCCGTACTCCGTGGTCGGTAAAAGCACAATGATTCGTAGTACGTGGTGGGAGAGCTTGTTTGTTGTGGTTGTTACGAGAATATCTTGGTATGCGCCCAATATGGTCGTGGTTGGTACGTTCAATAGTCGTGGTCTATGTGCGTTGGTATCGTTGGTCTCGGCAAGGCTCCGGTGATCAAATCGGAATTCAATGCCCTCGATCAGTACATCACGGCCATCAACCTCTTCCAAACTTAACCGACTACTATTCTGTCCCGCTACGCCTACCAATGGTTTGACCGATGGTACGTGCTATACCAATGCCGAGATTGCTCCAACTATTTCTCAATAACTTATAGCTTGACTGAGTCTAGCGGAAATTCGCTTCTCACCCCCCTCCCTCGGACCCTCTTTTTTCTCGCTCAAAACTTTGCACACTCGTTTGTTTCTAATCCAAGAACTTATTCAACAGTGAGTTATAGTAAACTCTTTTATCTTGTCTCTGCTCAATGAGTATCTGTCAGCTCTCTTCGATCTTCCGTTGTAGGTGCGTTAATTTTTTTTTATCCCATTTCATTCGAGGTTTCTTACGCGCAAATATTTATGCTCCATAGGATGGCAGATTTCAGTGCGCTCCAAGGCACTTTGACTGCGATAGCTGCGACTCTTCAGCAGCTTGTTGGCGGTCAATCGGCTTCTGCTTCAGCCCCAGCATCAACTGCTGCCTCTGCTCCTACTCCACCGACTCCTGTTCCCGTCTTGCCCACCCCCTCTGTCGTACCCTACACCAGTGCTCGCGCTCAGGCGCTTCCTCCGTCATCGCAGGGACATCCTGTTTCAACAGCCTCGATTTCGTCTCATCAACCCATTCTTAGAATGGCCGGTCTTGGAATCAATCTCTCTGGACACTCCAACAACGCCCGGGTCTCTGGACGAGCTGCGTCGCAGCTGACGGCGTCCCAGATCTCTCAGACGAATGCCGGACGACAAAATGCGATTGCTGCACATTTCCCTCCTACTCAGACTCTCGCCCCCCGCCGCCGCCGTGGTGCTGCTCAACCAACCCCGACACTCCCGGCTCGTGGCCCGCCACCGACACTCCTTGAAACTATTTCGTTCGTTGACGCCGCGGGTCTTCGGAACTTGCGTGTACGTGTCAAGGTTCTACCTCATTCGGTACGTTCTTTTTCTCCGCAGTTTCAGCCCACCTAATCGGAATTAGACTCTCAACGGCGGAGAACACGTATTAGCTCGACGCCTGTCTGAATCAGAAGACCGTTTCCTTTCTGAACACAATCTCGTGCACACCTACGTTGTTTCTGAAACGACTTCTGTCACAGACCTGATTCGCATGGCAACCCGGTCATTGCAAGATGGCCCTTACAGATATCGGTTCGGCTCCGCAAACGGTCCTCGGGCTTCCCGGCATTTCCCCCACGAGAATCTTTCCCTGTATGTCCTCTCCCTGGTCAACAAAGGCACTCCGCGCGCGAACGGCGTCAGCTATCTTACCCGATACCCAACCCCGGTCAATATGTTGGTCAAGGATTTCACTGCGCCTAGAAACCGTTCGAAATTCGGACATCCTACTCTTTGTGTGGAGCACACGGATGAGGGAGACCATTTGATCGTACGTGCAGGTGAGTTTTTTTCGTTTGTAATTTGATGCTTTCAGCAATTCGTCACCCGGAAGTTCAGTTCACTGCTGAGGACGAAGGTGTTTGGCCTCGAACACATTCTTGCCTTTCTCTTCGCCATTCTCAATACATCGACGAGGCAACCGAAGGTGATTTTGCAGACAGCGACTCCACTGATGCTGTCACTTCGGGTGGGGAACCCGAAGCTGCTAGCGATGACGAGGATGAGAATATGCCCGATGTTCGGCCATCCATTTCTCAGCCTCATCCGATCGTAAGTGATTCATATATTCTCTTGAACTGCTCACTCACTGGCACTTGTTCGAACAGATCCTTCCCACCCAACGCGCTATTGCATCAGTTCAAGTGAGTTCAAATTTCAATGCTTGATTGGAGCTAATACATAGATGTAGGCTATTCCTCGCGAGGGATCACTTCAGGAATTCGGTGTGCCGAGCCGTTTGTTCGCGTCTCCGTTCACACCGCAACCTGGACCCCATCACAATGTTTTCGAGGCCGCCGACTTCCTACGCGCGGTGGGAGAGCGTGCTAACGACGGCACTCGAGGCACCCCCTTGGTTGTGGAGGGCACATATTTGGACTCAATGGTGGTTTCTCTCAAGAACGCCATCGGAGAAGCGGTGGGCCGTGACGACTTTACTGATATATTGTCTCCGCGCCGTAATTTTCGAAAGTAAGTTCGCTTCTGATTCTTACCGCTGCTTGCAGAAACTAACCGCTTTAAAGGCTACACGAGGACGGAACCTTGCTGTCTACAGGTATCGGGGTTGAGCGTGAAGTCGTCCATGCGCTGTATCGATCATTCGCACAACGACCCGAGAAGTATTTTGTTCCTCGCGAAGGGGGCTGGCACGGAATTGCCACCACTATCTCGATGTCGCAGCGCTTTCTGGTTTCCGATGTGCGACTCCGTGAGCTGAAAATTCTTAGCGCTGTTCTGATGCTCATGCTGCTCCACGGCATGGCCCCGGATATTGTTTCCCCGGCGTTGTTTCAATTCGCATTTCACGGCTGTGATTTGAACGCTCTCACCCATGTTTTTCTTGTCGAATGGTATCCTGTATTGAGTCTCCTCATTAATGACTGGCTTCGTACTGGACCTACCGGTGATCTGCGGCGTTTTCGCTCGCATTTTGCCACACATCATGATGTGCAGGTAACTTTTTTTTTGTTTGCTCGAGTCAGACAGTGAACTGATTAATTCAATACAGATTGCCAGCCTGGAGCAGCTTAACGAGGTTCAACACCAGGCTCTCGGTGCGGACATGCTTTATATTCCGATTTACGGCCCTCATCCTCCATCTCACCCGGAGAACAAGTCTGTGTTCAAGGGAATGGAGATGCGGTGTCGGAATGGATTCAATATGTTTGAGGCAAGTCTTTTCATACGCTTCGCGGTCTTGATTTCTGACTCAATTTTAATCAGCTATTTCGTTCTTTCCCTGGTGGAACCGAACGGTTCCTCAGCCAGATATGGGCTTCACGCGTTCAAGATTTCTCTTCGCTTGAGCCCAATCTCGACATCGTTTGCCCTTCTGCGCGGGATATCGCGCATGCGATGATCAACCTTCCGTCTATTGTCAATCTGCCTGCTGTCCTTCGCGGCTTCTTTTCGCGTACGGGAATACCCTGCCCCGGGCGATTCGAAATCGCCAAACCCGCTATTCATCCCATTGTTCCCTTATCTCGCATCGATTCTCCATCATTTCGCCCGCAGATGTTCGTATGGGCAGCCACGGGTGCGCCGTGTGTTGAGCTTACACAAGGTATTTCTGCCGTCTTTGCGCTTCCCAGCAACACCGACTACGATATCGATGAGCGGAAGCGCGCAGCAGGCATGGCAGAGGGCACAATTGCGTTCCGCAGCTGCCTTCGATCTGCATGGCTCCCCTTGTCTCATCTGGTGAAGCTCCATGCTGCCTCTTACCCTGCTCGAGACGAGCAGGGAAATGCCGTTGAACCGCTGACTCTCGAAGATGCCCTGGACGATTGGCTGTTAACGCAAATCGTGACCGCGATCGGTGATTTGACCGTGCTATAGACTGTGAGTTCGTTTTATCCTCCTATCCATTTTCTTTCTGACTTCTCCTCAGGTTCAGCTGGCATCTATACATTCGTGGAGCAAGATCTTCGCTCTCTCGTTTGACTACCCTTTCCGCTCCCATTCCTTTTGCTAATTTTCCGCCGAGACGTTCACTATGATCCTTTTAATATTCCTAATCTTGCAAGAACTTCTTATCACCACGTTGTACATTCGCTTTCTATCCGTACCCTTGAATCGGTAAAGCCATCGACTTTCTATACTCTATCTACCATCCATTCGTTTAATCCTCCCTCCTTGCATTCACATTCGGTTCTTACGCTCATTTCGACTTCATTGCCTGGAATGATATTTAGAACGTTACTGCATGTATTCTGCTTCAAATGCGAGACGCCACACTCCTAGACTGCTAACCAAGTATAGTTTATGCTACCTGTTTGATTGAAATTCCTCGCGCGAGGATCTGAGCCAACCACTCATCGGTTTACCTGATCACAAGTTGAAATCACCGGAATATCATATACCAACCTCCCTCTTTCACTCCTCAAATCTCATTTATATACCCTTCGCTTCTTACTCCCGAGCTCTTGTCTTTTTTGCTTCAACAACACAATCGGCGCAAACGGGTTGAACCGTGGGAGTGTTATCTGATTGCATCAATTCACTCGAACTCGACTTTCGGTGATTCATTCCTTGCTCCCAATTGCTGGAGAAAGTCGACCTATTCATATGCTTACAAGTTATCTGTTTTGCAGATTCAGCTAACCCTAGAGGACTGCTGCCCGGCAGATCTTCGTGCAGACTCTATGTCAAGTTGATCTGTTGCAGTGCAGTTGACGAGTTGTATTTTATATCAGTTGTTTCTCAGTCATGTTTGAACCATTCAAATATAAGGTCTGAGTGAGTACTAAGACCTACCTGCTTGTTGTACGTTCCTCGGGTGTCCGAAAAAGTCCGACTTTGTGTATATTTGGCTGAGTTCAAACAAAACCCTCGTTGGGGTGATGAATTTCGGAGCTCATGCTGGTTCCGAATTTTTTTGGATGCATGTGTGTATCATATATAGTGCAAAATACCAAGGAGCCGCAGAGGATCAAATTTCGCGAGTGTAGAACTGTTTTTCGGGCGGGGTGATGATCGGCAATCTGCAAGCATTTGACATGGAGTATCTCAACATTTGACGATGAAAACTGGCTAGAATCATTTTTCATGCACTCTTCTATGCATTCTTTGTCCCTCTTGATGCATCTGACTTGAGGTTACCTCACATATTCAAACCTAATAACCCGAAAGTTGTTTCGCTCAACGATCTCACGGTCTAGCCACGAAGTCAAACACATTCAACCGTTGCGAACAAATTTTCAATCTTTATTTCTGTAAAGATGGCATAGAATCAAATGGTTCCCTACATAGGATGAAGCTATCTATATCGCTTCCGTGTAGGTATTCCGAAACTTCGCACTCTTGATTTTCTCCCATGACTTCTCGTGTCGAAGAGAAGATGCCGCCTTTTCAGACTCATTGGATGAAGCAGGGTTGGGTTCCGTCTCGATATTGAGGGCCTCGACAGACCAAAAGTATTTGGCGCTGAGCCAGATCTGATATACGTCGAAGTCTGTGTCATTTTGCCCTAGCCAAACGTCACGGTAAGTTATGGAGTAAATTCATCAGTGAAGAGACGGTTCAGGTGGGTTGCCTTTCCAGGACCGCTCAGTGGATAGTTTTACCGCTGAATACAGTCCGGTTTTGTTAATGAACGTCTGACCGCTCCAGTTGCAAGCCCTGAGAACGACGTCGTAGCTGAGTTTAGTGTAAATAGAGGCCTGTAGTTCCTGCGGCACTTTGGGATTCGTATTGCTGAGACCCAATGTCTCCAGCAGACAATTCATGGAGCGGTACTGCACCAGCTTTTGCTTCGGAGTGGTATTCATCCGGAATTGGGCTTTGGATAGCAGCTCGGTATGTCCATCAGCAATGGCGACACGTTGTAAAGAGTCATAGACTGCACACAGGGAAGCGGAACGACGCCTCGTTGAACCTCGCTGTATCCCCGCTGATCCAGACGATTCAACAACCGCTGTGGGCGGATCACCAAGCTGTTCTGGTAGCGATGCGAATGGGTTTTGAGGCAACGAGAATTCGCGGAGAAGTGATTCCGGATCCCCGTTGTAGACCACAACATCGCTGTGAGATGAGTCCGCTGAAAGGGATGGATGGGGGGATGTACGCAAGGATCCAGTGCCCTGACTAGACGAGATCTCGTCAAGAAATGAAGTGAGGGGATCATCGTGGATTGTGGCAATTACGATGAAGCAGGATTCCGGATGCACACCAGCAGGTTCCCAGAGATCGAAAAATTCCGTAGCGGCGGTGTTCGACGAGCGAGAGGCTATCTGCATACAAAGAATCTGTTGAGGGGAATGTTTCGCCGCGAAGTATTCGCTCTTCTATTTCGTCCATAGTGATCAACTGGCGATAGACTGCGCAAGGCTCCCGATATCCCATGCTTGGACCGAAGTCTAGCACACGGGTGGTATGGAGGGTGATTTGGGACCCCGTATTACCAATAATCACGTCCCGAATAAGGGGATGATTCGTGTCGAGACCTGGATAGTCGCGCAAGTCGCAAAGAAGTCCCGCCGCAGAGATAGAGAAAGTATTCCCGCGAGCAGCCAACCTTCCCGGATGAACAGACATCCCGTAGAAGGTCTGGAATGCGGGGGGGAGACCTAGCTGCTCCGCATAGAAATGGCAGCTGATATTTTGAGGCAGAAGTAAAGGGTCCGGACTGCCTGTTGAGCGGTCAGACGATGATAAGTAAAGGAAACAGTACCCCCCCTTGATCCCCGTCTGCGGCATGCACCATTCTGAGGCCTTCTATTCGTCGAATAGGGTGGTAGCAATGTGGCGACGCGCGTTCCGTTTGATGGCTGATCAGGATTTGTGACGCTATCGGCAATCAAGTGTTACACTTTGTCTTTTCTTCTCTATGGCCACGCACTCGAATGCTCCTCAAGAGCTGCTCGAAGCTTTCCGGTCTCACTACGAAAGATTCCGAACTAATGTTGCGGACATAGTTTACAGCTCAACTGATGCTGTGGTAATTGCTCGGCTCGGAGACGACTTGGATGAATTCGCACAAATGGTGCAGGAGGTGCGCAGAGATTTGCCATCTGTGCGCTGACTCAATTACACAAAATAGCACCGCGGAATATTTGATCCATCAGAGCTCGACATTCTGCAAGTCAGTATTGCTGCCATGCAGACTGACATTCAGCTACAATATCGTGACGCAATCAACGCATCCCATCATGGACGTCCCACCATCATCCAAGAAGTCCCTACAGGCGGTCGGGGACGCCCAAGAATTGTGATTGACCCGGATTTCCTTCGCTGGGCATATACACAACGAACGACTGCAAGCATCCACCGATTTCTTGGGGTGAGTCGGGATACTGTGGGCCGAGCTCTCCTCGAATACGGCATTGTTACACCGCAAGCGGACCCATTTCCTGATGCCATGCCTCTTCCTGAACCACCTATTGAAATTGATCCCGAAGCCGATCCAAACTCTGACGAAATTCTGGAGCCCGAGATGGACATTCCCGCTGTGCTTCCAGCCGACCTCGAGCAACTTGCTCAGCCTTCCGTTGTGTCCTTTACTGGGCCTCTTTCTACGATTTCTGACGACGAACTGGACCTCCTTGTGAGCCGGTTACGATCGCATTTTCGGCGTGCTGGTCTTGCCATGCTTGATGGTATGCTGAGACGACTTGGTCATCGGGTTCCGCGCCAGCGAATCCGAGAATGCCTCCTCCGGATAGATCCAGTTCGCCGCATATTTGAACGGATTCGGATCCGACGTCGTAATTACTCCGTTCCTGGACCGAATTCCCTTTGGCATCATGACGGCCAGCATGGTAAGTTTTTGCTTTCTATGTGACACCTTTCCTAAAATTTTTTTCAGGTCTTATCCGGTGGGGAATAGTCATTCATGGCTTCATCGACGGCTATTCCCGCTTGATCACCGGCCTGCGAGCCAGTAATAATAATCGCGCCGAAACTGTGCTCGATCTTCTTCTCGCAGCGTGTCGAGAATATGGGATACCATCTCGGTTGCGAGGCGACCATGGTACAGAAAATTTGTATGTTGCCGCGTGGATGGAACTGCATCGCGGGCTACGACGCGGATCATATATTTGGGGGCGGTAAATAATTCATGTTTTTCGTTCTCAATGACTTTCTGCGCTAACAGTAAATTAATAGGAGTGTTCACAATGTTCGCATTGAACGGTTATGGGTTGATGTTACAGCGCAAGTCGGCGCGACCTGGTCCGAGCGATTCACTGTCTTTGAAATACGCCACGGTCTCGACATCAACAACCGGAATCATATTTGGTTGCTGCACTTTCTATTCCTCTCGACAATCAACAGCCAGCTCGCTTTTTTTGCGCAGTCCTGGAACCAACACCGCATTCAAATTCGCCGTGGCCCAAATCGCTCCCCCGCCGACATGCTTGTTTTCGACATGCTAGTCAACGGCGTTCGAGGAAATCAGCTTCCGGAGGACGAAATCAGTGAGGAGGAGTTGGAGGTTTATGGGATTGACTGGGAGGCGCTTCGCGACGAGGCACTACTCGACTCGCAGCGGTTGAACAACCCCTCCGCAGAGGGAGCAACGTCCTGGGTTGGTCGGGTCGGTCCTCCTGCTTTTGCGGATCTCAGCAGCGTTGTCGTTGAACCGCCCCCGGGAACACTGACAGAGGAACAGGTGGAAAATCTTTTCCAGAATATCAGCCACTTGATTGGAAGCGCTGAAGACGAGGACTGTATTGTACTCTGGACCTTAGCACTGTCTCATGTACGCGCCATTCACCCGAATTTGTTTTGATTTCAGTCAATGGTTGAATTTTTCCTTCATTCTCAATAAATTACACACAGAGAGATAGGATAGGCTGCGAGACATCATCGAAGTGGGCAACCATTTCGTTCAAATTAAACAGTTCTTCGAATTCAAGATTCCCTTTCGTCCCATGAAATCAATACCTGACTAGGGAAAGATAATAATGTTGAGCTTTAGAAAGCCTCTTGAGGCAGATATCCCTGTGCTCATGATAGTCCTGCGCTACAATCGACGATGGTCGACTGAAGTGGGTCGACCGTTCGCTATCGTTGGTTTGATTCGGTCAAACCATTGATCTGATCAAGATCAAGCCGTGGTCTGATCCCTACTGATTCAACTGATGGTTGACTTTCTTTTTCAGGCGCAAGACCGAATGAACGCCGGAAGTACAAACCTTGTCTATAAAGTACATCTTGTACTACAGGATGTGGCCTACCTATCGTATAAACGGAGCACGAGCCCAAAGTACGAAAATGGGCACAAACTCGGAGCACGGAGTTCAAAACCACGTACAAACCTCGACCACGGCACGAGCCGGGCACGTCCTTGCCGCTATGTACCACGTTCTTGGACCAAGAAGTACGCTATTTTTCGTCGAAAAAAGATTTTATATATCCTCTCTGGCGACGTCATGGTCTACCTCGACGATATTCTCATTGCCCACTCAGACATCCGTCGGCATCGAGAGATCGTCCGAGAGGTCCTGCGGAGGCTTCGCGCAAACAAACTTTACCTTCGAGCCGAGAAGTGTGAGTTTGAGCGGACCTCCATCGAGTACCTTGGCGTGATTGTTTCCCACAACCACGTGGAGATGGACCCTGTAAAGGTTGCAGGAGTGGCAGCTTGGCCAGCGCCCGAGAATAAGAAGGATGTGCAGCAGTTCCTTGGCTTCACAAACTTCTACCGCCGGTTCATTGCGGGCTTCTCAGACGTTGCTCAAGCCCTCTTCAGACTCACCAAGAAGGGCGTCGCCTGGACCTGGGGGCCTGAAGAGCAAGCTGCCTTTGATGAGCTCAAGCGGCGGGTGACTCGGGACCCCGTTCTGGTTCTCCCAAACCCCGAGCGCCTGTACCGGCTCGAGGCTGACAGCTCTGACTATGCCACCGGTGCAGTCCTCTCCCAGCAGGGTGACGATGGCAAGTGGCATCCGGTTGCGTTCTACTCCAAGAGCCTGAACGAGGTGCAGAGGAATTACGAGATTCATGACAAAGAGATGCTTGCGATTGTGCGAGCCCTTGAGGAGTGGCGCCACTTTCTTGAGGGCGCGCAGCACCCGGTTGAGATCTGGACGGACCACAAAAATCTGGAATATTTTCGGAAGGCCCAGAAGCTCAACCGTCGCCAAGCTCGGTGGTCTCTCTACCTCTCCCGTTTCAACTTCTCTCTGCACCACCAACCGGGTCGCCTCATGGGTCGCTCTGACGCGCTTTCTCGGAGACCGGACCATGGAGTGCAGGACGATAACCAGGACGTTACCCTGCTTCGACCCGAGCTGTTCCATGTTCGGGCCACCGAAGCCCTGGTTATTACTGGCCCTGAGGCTCCCCTCTTGCGCGACATTCATGATTCACTTGCCGGGGAACCCGACCTTGAAGAGCCCATTGCCCTGACTGCCAAGGAACTCCTCAAGGCCCGAGGTGTGCGGTCTGCCCGGTCTTCGGAATGGCGTATTGAAGGTGGACTCCTTTACTTACGGGGGAAGGTTGTCGTCTCCCGAGACAAGGGCCTCCGCCGACGCATCCTGGAGCAACACCATGACACGCGTGTTGCAGGCCATGCCGGTCGTTTCAAGACTCTGGAGCTCGTGTCTCGGAACTACTGGTGGCCCCAACTGTCGCGCCATGTCGGCCGGTATGTTGCGACTTGTGACTTGTGCTGCCGCACCAAGGCGCTTCGTAGACTGCCGATTGGTGAGCTCCACCCCACAGAGATCCCCGAGGAGCGCTGGCACACCGTCTCAGTCGACTTCATTGTCGAGCTTCCCGAGGCCCATGGATACGATGCAGTCATGGTCGTTGTCTGTGCCCTTGGGAAGAGAGCGCACTTCATGGAGTGTCACACCACCATTGACGCAGTTGGCGCTGCTCGGCTGTACTACCGGAACGTCTGGCGCCACCATGGCCTGCCGGAGAAGTACATTTCGGATCGTGGCACCCAGTTCATCGCAGAGTTCACGCGCGAACTTTGGCGCCTCGTTGGGGTCACCCCAGCCACCTCTACGGCCTACCATCCGCAGACCGATGGCCAAACAGAGCGCGTTAACCAGGAACTCGAGCAGTACGTCCGGCTCTTCACCAATTACAAGCAGGACGACTGGGATGAGCTACTACCTGCAGCGGAGTTTGCGTACAACAACCACATGCACTCCTCCACGCAGCAGGTACCGTTCGTGACGGACACTGGTCGGCTTCCACCACGTATGGGCTTTGAGCCCCACGCTGCACGCTCTAGGTTGGAGGCTGTAAACGAGTTCCACGATCGGATCGCGTCAGGGGTTTCCGAGGCAAAGGCGGCACTCGTCAAGGCCAAGGCAGAGTAGAAGCAGTACTATGACCGCCGGCCGACACCAGCTCCAGACATCAAGGTCGGTGACCGGGTGTGGGTTGATGCCTCAGACATCCGCACCACCCGCCCTTCGCAGGCCTGCGCGAATGAGTATCAGATGAGAGGCCGATACAGGGCCTCGCAGGACACCTACTTATAACCAACTACAGACCAACTACATATAACCGCTATAAATGCTTATAAGTAGCTGTAAAATTTACAACACTTAATGTTATCTTACCTTTATAGCCCCCCACCCGGTTTATAGACTTACACCGGGTTATAACCCAGTATAGCCGAGTTTTGATTTTTGCGACAACCAAGTGCAGTAAAGTAACGGGGCTGCCTGGCTCTACAACCCGTCAAGTGTTTCAAGCTCAGAAAAGTGCTATAATATTGTATCAAGGTCGACCAAGCAAATTCGGTTTTTCCGACACTGCTATGGTGCCCTCCACTTAGTCACCACCAATTTGTGACAACCGTTACTACTCGGCCAGGAAAACACCGATTTTTTATTCCTCTTGGGAAAACACTCAGTTTCACGCAAGGAATCTTTTGGCAAGACAGAATTTTTATAGCGACAAAATTGAACGAGTTATAAAACTTCTGACCCCCCAAATTGGGACTGTCCCTCCGAATATGTCCCTACTGGTCAAAACTCTCTGCGACACGTTGTGGGATACGTCTGCGAGACTTGTATACCTTAGAACTAAACTTGCGGACGTGTAACTGAGCATCCTGAGTCGCCATGCCGGATGACGGTGACGATGATTCGGCACGAGGATGTCGACCAGCACGCGCTCTGGCTGCCGCACTCAACAAGTATTTTCGTTTGCGGACCATGGAAGACGGGCAGACGTATTATAGACAGTGTAGATGTAGAAAAGTGTCTTTCTGCAGGCGAAAAGAGGTATATACAAAAAAAATTTCGGCCTTCGGCCGATTTGGGACTAGTACATTTTTGGCGGTGACTAAGCGGAGGGGACCATAGTTAATATATGAGGTATAGGACATAGGCAAACGATTGTCAAGCCACTGGAGCAGGGACTTGAAACGGTTTTACACACCTTGAGAGCTTGCAGTGCCGTCACCGTCGATTGCGTTGATGAGAGCCTGGATCGCCTTGATTTGGCTTCCGGGAGATGGTCGGGTGGCTAGATGGACTATTTCATTATACTGCACAAATTCGCACATATTCGCAATGATCCCACTGAGTTGCTGCACATTGTTCACAAGCTTTTCTTGCCCTCAGTATTTCATCCCACTTACTGCGGGAGAGTGCTTCCCGGGCGGACCGCTGATCTGGACCCTCCTTACATCAAAACTTGAGGTTGATCATCTTGATGTAAGTTGATGGAACTTTTCTTGTCGCCTGGCCACGTGAGAAGAAGTTCGTCACTGACTGAGTGACTCACCTCGCGCTTTCGCTTGGTCACTCTCACTCTCCAGTTTCTTCCTTCCTCTGCGATACCCCGCCGCGATACCCTCTCCTCCACGCTCGACTCGATTGCTTTGAATGTCAGGCCCATCTAATAAGAGACGTTGTGTAGAGCTCAGCTACGATAGGTCGTGTAAGAAGGTTAGATCCGCGTAGGTGTCTTTTCCTCTGTGATCTCATGGTATCCGCTCAACCAGTTAAACACAGCTCAGGCTCTCCAGCACCGACAGAGGACTCTCCCTGCTTCCCACTATCGTTATTACGGCTTGAAGCCGTCTATACAGAGCTTAACCGTGCGCTTTGTCATGCGCTTGCAACCTCCCCAGTGTCGCCGGATCCTAATACAGGGACCGTCTTGAATATTCTGGACCACATGTCTCTGGAGCGCCACTATCTTTCATGTCTCCGAATCGATGATTTACGGCGGCTTTGCTGGATATGTGAGTGGGATACGGAAGATCCATCTCTAGAAGCTACCGCGTCTGTGGAAGAGGTTGATAATGATGACCCATTCCTACCAATTCCAAATGACTGGATTCGTGGTGCAATGGGTATCACAATCAGTCCTACGACTCATCGACTAGAAAACGGCAAACGACTTCCTGCGTATGGTGTTGGGATACGGGTACGGACTTTATGCAGGAGGGAGGAAGTGAAGAAGAAAGTGCTGGTTGGCATGACTGCTGTTGCTCAATGGGTGGCCGCTTCTGAGAATAGGCGAGAAGCATTCCACGCAAAGTTAAGAAAATGGATGGAGGTCAGCTGAACGTAAATATTTGACTGTTGCTGACACAACGCAGTTTCACGCAAGCGTGACCCCCTTTCCTGCCGTCCCTCTTGCTCGGCTTCCTCGATTGGCTTCCACACGTGGACCTACGAGCTTTGCTCAAAGACTTCTGTCATCGTCGCCATCCGCTGTAACGATGGTCGAATCTTGTTCAATTGCCTCTCTTGGCTTAACTCCCGATCGACAAAGGGTCTCAGGAGCATCTCGAAGTGGAGGAACACCAAGTACACCCCGGCGGGAGGCTCTCTATAGTCGTTTGCGGCAGCGTTCAGTTTCGGTATCACCCACCAAAACCGTCATTGATGGACGCGGATGCCAAGGCGTGCAGGTGTCTTCTGACCAGCCTGCAAAAGCTAGACGAGCAAAACTGAGGAGACGGGTATTGCTCAGCCGGCTTGAGCGGGTGGCAGAAGTTGTGTGGATGTTTGTGTGTTTCGCATCAAAGCCTAAACCTGCACTAATGTGCTGGGAACTTGTACAGGACCTTCTCGACAGCTTCAACTGGATCTGCCTTGTCTAATACCAACCACACGCGACGCGCTCTTCCCCTTTCCGTCGTTGCTACTGCAGTTCACAAATCTTCCTCAGCTCCCATCTCTGCCACAGAAGTTCTCGACTCTCTGACGATGCTTGCAGACCTTTGTCCTTGGTTTTTAAAGCATCTCGAGATCGGCGCGGAAAAGTGGCTGGAAATGCCTGGCCGCTCTGGTGACGCTTCACAAGCTCCAGCCGAACCTAAAGGAGCACATGAACACGGCCTACGCAGGGCGCGAGGCATAATTCGCCGAAACCTATTGGATGTGGACTTTTAAGAGGCTTCAAACCAACCTTCAAACCTGTTTTCTACGTAGTCTTTGTCATCCTCTTGTTGTGTATGACCGCCTTGTGACACCTGAAATGTTGAACCCCATCTCATGCAAAGGCATAAGTTACAGTTGCGGTAAAATTAAATGTCCCTCTAGCTACCATAAAAAGAAATTCAAATCAAACCCGACCTTTTGCCCATTCACACATACAGTACTTCGGGGAGGAGGCCGTCGCCATGGGCGGCAGAAACTTCGTACTTTTTGTATGCCTCTTTGGTGTCCATATCGGGCTATGTGGCAGCCCAAGGCAGCCCATAGCAATTTCAGTTCTTCCTGATGTTCAACATCGACTCTTTTGATTGCCTACGAGAAATTAGTGGTCTTGACACTGGTACTCCTGGAGTCTGTACCGAAACCCACAGATACGGCCGTACCGTATGGCCTCCGTGGCGTTTCACGTTAAAAATTGACATGGGTAACGGCGGTAGTGACCACTGTTTTGATGGCAAACGAAATCTGTTCTGGGCTGTACTTGAGTTGCAAAATCTTGAAAAAATATCACGTGACTATGAAGCAGCAACCAAATTACCGGTTACTTTCTGTCACCGAGTAGAGCAAGAGATCCGGTTTTCCGACCATACCACTGGGTGTCCAAAAGGGGAAAAGAACGCAAAAAAGGCGGAAAAAGAAAGAAAAAGAAAGAGACAAGTGAGCTTTTGGGGTGAGCATGGGGAGGCTCTTGGGAGGCTCAGAAAGATCTAAGGCGGGCTATTATTGTGGACTGGGTTGAAGCTTTTTCAATTACTCAATACAATCATTGCACAAAATTAATATAAAGCAGCAAGGCACACAGGTAACTGCCAAGGCCGGCAAGGGGTAACAAAGTTCAACAGTAGATATGAAAGGGGAGGAGAGGAGGATAAACTCTGCCTCCTCAACAGGCTATTGCATCGAAAATAAAAAATAAAAATGCAGTATCAAGTGCGTACATTTGTATGGTTGACTTGACTGAATTATGGACTCACACTAGAGTAAGTAGAAGCCCATTCACTGGCCAAAAGCTGCAGCATGAAGATACTTCAAAGGAACTGTAATCCTAGGCTTACAGAAGGTGATAGAAAATTCGAAAGTGGCCCAGTAAACAGACCTAGAATGGATTTCCGAGTACAACAGAGACTGAATGAAACAATATTGAGATCTCCTCACCTATTTTTTGCCTCACCACCTGCTGCATCACTGGAAAGCCCAGAAGCAACGAGGAAAAAAAGTTTGATTGTGACTAGAGCGAGAGAATCTCGTGAGTTTGAGCTCAGAACAAATTGAGTGTTGCTAATATTTTCTTGGAGCATCCGGCGGAGCGGGAGATGCCCATTTCGCGGCAACAGAGGGGGGATGATAAAAATGCAGAATTTATTCAAATCGCGAGCATTCTGGCCGTCCCAGCATGAGAAAACACGCAATTAAATAACTTAGATATCGCATCTGTACAGCCCAAGCAAAATCAGACGTCTGCAAGCCCGTAGGGTCGAGAAATCGTGGACGAAAGACAGAAGGTTGTTAAGTGTTACGGTTGTGACCCTGTCACACTCAGCCTCGGTACGTACCGGGATGTCTCGCGGTGTGTGAAACGTGGCTGTGCACTCAACATGTTGAGTGGACCCAGCTGATCGGTCGGTTACAGCCGTTTTGGAAACAATATACGGGTTTTGATCAATCTGTCTGTTTCATGTGGATTGAGTACTAATGGCTGCTCTTCCAGTGCTGTGTGGTATTAGGTATGATTTTTATGGTACGTTTGTTTTGCGCCAAGTCACAACTTCAACATTCGCTCATGAATGTCGACCAGGCTTGATTTGAAACTTCGAATTTGGCGGCAATTCCTTTGTGGGGCGCTGGTGACGCCAGATAAGGCGTTGAGTAGGGCTCAGCCTTTGTCATTGTCCACGAATATATATCTTTTGCCACAATACGCAAGCCCTAAGTATCCAAATGTAATCTAAATGCGCTGTAATGCACAGTAATGGCTCATATGAGCTTCATTCGATTTTAAGATACAAACCATCTCAGACTATTCCGGTGCATCTCAAACTATCACCATGGAACTCGAACCATTTCAAAAAGTGTGCCATTTTTCTATATGGTTTGAGATTGAGTGAAATAAGTTGAACGATATGACTTTTCATCTCATTCTATTTCACTCCATCCCCCCGACTTTTGACTGGGCGCTTAATCCCTCATGATCCCAAGGGTGGATTAGGGTGGATTATACGCGCGTGAATGGTCTACACCTATGCGCTATAATCCCCTTATTGATTATGGGCTTATGACGGCTTGTACTGGCTTACGAGCCAGTATAAGCAGTTCAGGATTTTTTCGACATAAGGCTGAGAGCTGGTTTATGCATTATGAGATAGGGAAATTTGCGAAGCTCCCGACGAGAAATAGCAAGAATGAGGTTTGATTGAGGCTAAATCAATCGGTCTTGCATAGCAGTGATGTTGGCAGGCGGTGTGCTTGTTAGCTGCTTCTAAAACAACCAATCACACAGTTTCCTTAGGACTAGTTGCCCTTCAGCCAAGTGCGGGGAGCCGTTAAACCTATGTACGAAGAAACAATCAAGTAATCGAAGGACACTCCTAAACCTTCAGCAAAGGTCCAAGCGACACAGAAGGCCCGGCTCACTCTTTGAGTAATTGGCTGAATGTCCTCGCTTTATTTGACAGTCAAACTTGAAAGGTGATTCTGCGTACCGAAGCATTGAACTCGCTTCGGCCCGCGAAGTTGAGTCCCATGCCATGGCCAGATGGAAGAGCTGCTTCATGGAAAGGAAATAGGTAACCCTCAGGGGGGCATGGGGTAGCAAAATGTAATGTGTATATTGCACTCTCGCATTCAAAACGACTTTTTTTTTTTTTTTTTTTTTTCATTTTACGATTTTGTGATGATGTCACAGAATGTCACATTGTGTCCACTCGCGGGTTTGTACCCGAGGGTCGGCCGGGTCCGGGTACGGGTCAGCTCTTTGTCGACCCGCGCAATACCGCGTACCCGTTCGGGTAGACCCGTCAGACCCGCGGGCACTCGGCAACGTCGGCCGAGGCGGAGCCGAGCCTATTTTGATGCCATGATACAAGCTGCCGAGCCCTCCCAGACGACATTTTTGCTCCGAGGAGACTCTGTGGGTTGTCGGCATAGATACAATCTTTGATCTTGTCCTGATTTTCGTTGTTTTAGGTGAGTTGCCGAAGGCACCCGCGGTATATATGCGGAACCGCGGGTAAGATGCCGACCCGCGGGTGACCCGTACGGGTTTGCGGGTCGGGTCTCCTGCGGGTACGGTATTCGCGGGTGCGGGTACGGGTTGGTGTTTGGGTACCCGCGGGTGGACCCGTGTTGAACCCTAGCACTGGAGGAGGATGAGTTGGCGCTCTGACAATGGGTCCGAAATGACCTCAAACTAGGAGAAGAAGAACTGCAACCCTCAAGACTGTGTAGTTGACGGGGACGAGTTGGATAACTGTTACCCTCGTACTTCTGCACAAGTGGAGAGGACGAGTTCGACTTCTGACAAGGGGTCCGGAATGACGTTAAACTATGGAACGGGTCCGAAATGACCTTAAACTAGAAGAACATGAACTGCAACCCTCAAAACTGTGTAGTTGACGAGGACGAGTTGGATGACTGTTACCGAGTTCGACTTCTGACAAGGGGTCCGGAATGACGTTAAACTATGGAACGGGTCCGAAATGACCTTAAACTAGAAGAACATGAACTGCAACCCTCAAAACTGTGTAGTTGACGAGGACGAGTTGGATGACTGTTACCCTCGTACTCCTGCACAAGTGGAAGAGGATGAGTTCGACCTTTGACAAGGGAGTCTGGAATGACCCTAAACTAGGTTTTGTGGAGGGCGGGACCACGTTAAAAAATGCTGCAAAGTCAGAACTGTGACCCTCCTGTGTTTATCCGCCGCAAGAGGATGAGTTTGACGTCTGGCCGTTTCTCAGTGCCAGATCAGGATACAAGATGTCCGCAATGACGATAAAACTACAAGAGGGTCCGAAATGACGTTAAACTAGAACAGAACTGTTACCCTCCTTTGTCTATCCCGCAGAAGAGGATGAGTTCAATCTCTGGCCATTCCTGGAACACAGCAGCTTTACCTTTGTAACTGGTTCAACTCTCGGAGGAAGTGTATTTGTGCACCATTTCTAATTGATGGAGGAAGCCTTACACACCATTGTTAGAGCCAATTTCTCAAAGACCTGTTGTCGATACCGGATTGGATATAGGCCCAGTCCAAAATGACCATAAACTATTCCTACCCCCAATTGTCCGAAATGACATCAAACTACCCCTCTCAGCAGCATTAATGCTGAGATCCTTCAACTCTGTTTCACTGGAAAGTTGTGAATTTCACCCAGTTCAATTCACGTAGTTGGACTAAGTGAATGGAACGTTTCATGGGGCTCATTCACTTAGTTTTGGAGTGAATTTCATGTGAAGTTCTCATGAAAAAGGATTCACTTGGTTCCTATTCATGTACAATACTCTTATATTTCACTTGTCAAGTCCATGAAAATCAAGTCAAAAGGGGTGAAAATGCTAATTTGCCGCTTGGGCCAACCAGTCCTCTCTGTTGCCTTCCTTCTACAGATTGTTTCAAGTTGTTGTTGCGCTAATACTCTGACATTCTATTTACTCTACTATTTTGATCCTAAGTCACAAAGTTCCCTAAGTACAGTCGCATTGACTGTCTTTACCTTATGTGGAAATAACCAGTACTGATGACCAGAACCATGTACCTTGCTCGGGCCACCTTTGACCCCATGAATTTCACGGGGTTGTTGAGTGAATTTCAAGGAATGGTCCCGGAGCTTGGAATGTCATTTTTTGGGCCAATTTGAGGGTATATTACTTCACTTGATTCTTGAGGGAATTTCACGGAGTTCGGATACCAGTCCAGTAGCTCGGATTCACACATTTCATTCACGATATGTTCAGGGGAAATTCACGTACTTGACAGGACCCATACAAGCTACGTGAATCAGGTAAGTGAATGTTCAACTACGTGAATTCGAATTCCCTTGAAAATGCAGTGAATCATCAAATTCACACAACGGCTAAGGGAAATTCACGGGGTTTTACGTCCTCAGTGCCTGAGGACTGCGTGACATACAAAGATGTCGAATTATCATGTTTGTGGCTGTAAAATCTAGCTGAATCTACTGCTATAACCCTCTTCCTCCTCACTGCACTCAATCACTCTCTACAATCTTCGTCAAGATAGAACCGGTACGGTGCCACGGGCAAGGTGCTGGGAAGGTGTACCAGAAGCTGGCCGACGTAGTCGCTCGAAGAATGCTTGTGGTGGACCCATCGCTGGTTTAAGTGTCTGAGCGTGCGCCACGGCGCAGTGTTCATGAAAAAAAAAAATAGGTGTATTACGGAGCCCGTAACAGGAGAAATAAGGGCTATGGATACAGAGAAAGCATGAGAGCTAAAAATTGCCCAGAATCCGTTCAACGTTTGGAAATAGATTTTATCGGTGTTTTCCCCCCCCCGTTTCCAAAATTCTATGATGTCACGCATAACGCTGAGGCCGTTTCTGGTTTCCATGCGTAGCGTTTCCAGTCACGCTCGAGGGTCTGTTTCACCCATACAAAGTGCTACAGTATTTCCTCGTAAGTATAACGCCAGCCCGATTGGCCAGCGTCTCGGAAAGCTTGACCTGCGAATGATCTGTCGCATACAGCTCCGGACAATCAAACTCGACAAATTTATCGACCTTTTCCCACGACCCCGATATGTGTCGGAATCGAAAGGAAACGAGTTCAGGAGCCTGCTGAATTTTTTTGGTGAGAATTCATCGAGCCGTTCCGGAGATATCCGCTATTCTTAGTAGAGGGTAGCCAAAATTTTGACCGGACCCCCAAATCACAAGGGAAAATCACGAAAATATTGATTTGAGCTCTTTACGACTGTCTGAGTCTGTTTCTGGACTCAGAATAAAAATTCAACGAGCCGTTATGTCACAAAATAGGAGGGAGCCTGTGGGAACATTGTGACATTCGTAACAACATGTCACAAATATGTCACCTCCTGTCACCTTGGCATTGCCAATTTCGGGTGTTTATGGGTTCCTCAAAGCAAAAAGGGCTGAGGGACAAGAGTAGTTGCATATAGTATTCTCTGGATGCTCAGAATCCATGAAGGTTGGGTCAACATTCGTCTGGAGGGGCCAGAAAGGTACACACAATTTCGTTCAGACCGCCCAAAAATTTGGCCAAACCCATTTTGTCGTGGGAAAATTCAGGAAAAATCGTTTTTAGACGTATTCTGGGGTGCTGAATCCGTTTCTGGACTCAGCTAAGCAAAGAAAATAGCGGTTCGACCGAAAATAAAATTGTTGACTTTGATTGTCCGGAGCTGTACTTCGCGGCATGTGCGGTAGTGTTGCCGCGGCTCGGCTCAGCAGCCGATAGAGCCGAGCTATTTTAAGCCGAGCTGAGCTAGCCGTTGTCAAGACGGCTCCACGTGGCTCGGCTCCAGCTCAAGCCGGCTTGAGCCCGGCTCAGCCGTGGCTTGACAGCCAATTGACAGCTTGCTCCGTTCCACCACTTCCACCGCTGTGGTGCGTGTCTCCACGCTTCAAGAGCGTTCTTTACCTCTTGCTACCAACTGCTTTGTGATCTGGCATAGCCGGGACCCTGTCTATCATCCTCGTACTCCACGTGTCCGCGTCGTGCTCGAAAATAAGCTTGTACAAGGAAATCATCAATTCATTTATGATTCATCTTCGTTCGAATCGTTTTGAGGGACTCTCTCGACACAGCGGATTTGGTATAAGTAGGGACCCATTGCTAGGTGCGCTCTGCTCCTCAGGGTCATATTCTGGAAGTATGGCCCGCAAAACTCGTCTAGGAAGTACGATTTCCAGCTGTACGCTTGCTTTGCCTTTTCCATCGACATGAGTGGGCGGATTCAGTCGCGGCACTACTTCATTCGCAATAGGCCCTGCATTCAAGTTGTCTCCATATCTTGGCTTCCAACCCTGAATGCTTTTCGTACTATTGAGACCCTGACAGCGACGAAAGTATAAGTATCCCCAAGTGTTCGCTTAACGATTTCCATCCGATTACAATGCCTCTTCCCCTTGGTGCAGACGGTGCGTTAATTTTGCTACCCATTTACTGCCTGCCTTCATTCAATGCAAACTACAGAGCAACCTCCGCGCCCAACTCGGCATTCTCAACGTGCTCGTCGCGCTCCCGCTGCCCCCGACAAGACACCACCTCCGCCTGCCGCTCCGCCGCCTAAAGCGCCGCGCCGACGCCGACAACCTGCTCCTCCATCGCAACCCTCCGTAGATCCAGATCCAGAGGAAGAGCGCGCACGTGTTCCAAAGGTACGTTAACACACTCCACTCGTCACTCTTCCTCTCAAAATCTTTTTAAGCCCGCGCTCGCGATGTTTTCGACGCCGACGAGCCCGATGCCTCTTTGGGCGATGGTGCTCGTCCGTCAGAAGATTCTGCTGGGGAGGATCGCAACGATGGTGAGTATTTTCCGGAACCACCGAGATCACCTTCCCCAAGCTCTTCACCGAGTCTTAGCTCTCGTTCGCGTGGTCGACAACGCCACTCACCGCGTGCTGGTCCTCATGCCTCCCCGTCTCCTCCTCGTCGTGGCAGAACAACGGGTCGAGCTGGGTCAACGAAGGCGAAGGATGTTTGGACTTTCCTCCAGGTTGCACCAGATGGCGTAAAACGGGAGTGCGCCTTTTGCAAGTGCGTGCCCATTACTAATTAGCTCTATTCTATTTCTTCTTTTAATTTTTCTAATTCATTTTCCGCACAGCATCATTCCGCCAATCCGCGGGACAAGGAACCAAAACCGTTCGCCCCCAGCACCAGTACCGGCATTTTGCGCCGACACCTCTATGAACGCCATTTGGAAGCATGGGTTCAAGGCTGCGACCAGCTCAAAATCGACATCACTGCAAGAGAAGCTTTGCCGCACGTCGAAGCCTATCGCGGAAAGCAGAATGGATCAAACAGCAGCTCGACCGCAGATTCCGCCAAGAAACAGCCTCCATTTTCCAATGAAGCATTTGTCGATGCCATCGTTGAATGGATCGTCAGCGACGATCAGGTATGCGTTCTTACATTGTTTCTTCGCTTTGGAATTTGAATATTTTCAGTCAATCAATGTCATCGAGAACGAGAAGCTTCGCAACATCTTCTTGATGTTGCGGTTCGATCTCAAGGACTCCGACATTCCGCATCGTACGAAAATCCGCAAGCGAGTCATGGAAATCTGGGACGATCACCTCGATCATCTACAAGATGAGATGGCGGTGAGTTTCTTGGTTTCACTGACGCGCTCAGCTTACAGAAGCCACATAGGCCTCTATCGGCAAGATTTCCACGACCATGGATTTGTGGAGCGACAAGCAGAAACAGCCGTTCATGGCCGTTACTGCACATTGGACCGAGTCGAAAATCATAGAGACTGCGGCTGGGCCGCAGTACGAACTAACTCTGCGAACAGATCTCATTGGATTTCTGCGTGTACCTGGCCATCACACAGGGGAACACCTTGCGACTGCCTTTCTCTACATCATCGATCGTATCAAGATTGCTTCCAAGGTGTGTTTAATCTATTGCTTCGTGAGGCTTTCTTACTCACATTCATTATTACGAACAGCTCGGGTGGATCACGTTGGACAACGCGTCCAACAATGACACCTTCGTGGAGCATTTGGAATCCGAGTTGCGCAAGCGCAGGATACCGTTTAACCATTTGCATCGGCGCATTCGGTAATTCTCAAGTCCTGTTTCCGCATTCCTAAGCTAAATGCTTGCAGATGCTTTCCTCATATCGTCAACCGTGCAAAGCGGTTTTAAGTGCAATCACCAACATGGACTTCGCCGCCCCAGGGGCCGATGACTTCGTCCCTGGGGGCGCCGAACCGCGTACGTTCTTAGATGCAATTGCTCGGGATCCTATCGCCACAGTTCGCACGAGTGTTCGAGTAGTAAGTAATCTCTACCTCACTTAATCTTCTCTGATTTTCTGGCAGATCCGCGCGTCTTCTTTCCGGCGTCAATATTTCTCCGAAGTCTTGAAAGCTTTGCACATGAAGGACCTTCAATTATTACGCGATGTTGATACACGGTGGTCATCAACACTCATCATGATTGACCGTGCAGTCCTTCTTCAAGAGGTGAGTTCGTGCATGGCATCTGTTTCATTTTCTCGAAATTCTCACATGGCGTCTAGGCGATCGACAAGTTTCTCACCGAAACACAAGATTTGAAAAAATACAAGCTCAGCAAGCCCGAATGGGAGGCCTTGAAGGCATTCCAGCGTATACTCTCAGTACGTTTTCTGCTAGTTGTAATGTTAAGATGTACATGTTGCCAACATGAACTGCTCTAGGTGCCTCACGCATTTCAACAACGGCTTTCAGCAGAAACTACGCTGACCCTCGGGCACGCACTCCCTGCGTTCGAGGCCATGATTTCGCAATGGGAAAAACAACAGACTCGCCATCCTGAGACAGCCGACATTGTCCAGCAAGGGATCGATAAGTTGGACGATTACCGCGAACGGGTTGAAGATGTCCCGGCTTATATTTTATCCATGCGTAGATTTCCCTACTTGTTCTCTGGCATATTATCTCTGCTGATCGAATTTCTAGTCGTCAATCCAGCTATCAAGTTGAACTGGTTTGAACGATACCGGCCTGAAAAGACCCAATCAATCAAGACCTTATTCTTGCATGAGGTATATTTCAATCTTTTACGCGTGGCGCTTTTATTGATTCATAACAAGCTCGAAGCCTACCGAAGCGACCTCAACACTTCCCCAGCTCGCCCATTAGCAACCAGCTGGGCCGATGAAATCCTTGGCATGGCTTCGCCGACCCGCCCTATACATCGCCAGAGCTTGCAAGACGAGGTCCGTGCCTATTTCACGGAGGCACCATACTCGTTAGGCTCAGTGCGTTACTGGGAGGTATGTTCAGTTTGTACGAGTCGGGAATTGAGCCTCTCATCGATATTTCAGACAAATCAATTGCGATACCCAACTATATTCGCACTCGCCATCGACATCTTGCCCATTCAGGGGTCCGCAGTGCCATGCGAGCGGGTTTTTTCTTCCAGCGCCGAAACCGACACCCTCCGGCGCGGCCGTATCGCGCCAGATCTGATGGAGGCGCTCCAAATGCTCAAGTTCTCCTTCAAGAAAGGGCGCGGGCTCAGTTTTACGGCGGGTACTTCGAGAGACGACGAGATAGCAGTGATGGAAGCTGATACAGAGGACCGAGGATTGGTTCCAGAGGATGCCACGGGTTTCAGCTCATTTATTCAGTCCTTACTCGAGACTCAATACGATTCAGAGTAGATTCAACTATATTTTCCATTGCGTAGCCCGAGAATGAATAGACAGAACAATCGTACAGTTGGAACATCTCATAATGCATAGCGTCCGTGGACCTCCAAGCGCTATGCATTATGAGCAATATGCATTCCTGCATACTGTCACACCGGGTGACATATGTGACATTGTCACGAATTTACTATATATGGAAGTGCGGCAGATGCCGGATTGTCCACCAGTTGTCGTAAAAGCGGTCAAAATCTTGGATTTAGCTGTAACATGTTATAAACTGGTGTTTTTGACGTGAATAGTACCCATATGCGTTAGAAGAGCGCCACAAGCGGCCAAATTGCCACCAAATTGTATCAACTTTGCGATCTCATAATGCATAATGCACTAAAAACTTGCCCCAAACCTTATGCATTAGGCAATATGAGAAAATGCATAAAACACCAGCCCACCAAGTTGGTGGACCCCAAAACACTATGCAGAATGAGGTTTATGCATTGTGAGCATATGCATTATGAGATGTTCAACTGTATCTACTTATCGGATAGACGGTACGAAACATGAAGTCCTATTCTTGACAGGAACGGTCACCAATGGGCGAGATCGAGAAGTGCTGAGACGACGCTCACGAACAGTTACAAGTCTATATGAATTCAACTAGACTTAGCGCGAGAGAGCAAAAGAAAAGACGAGACACACCGGCCGCCGATGACTTCAGCTTCATCCCACCGCACAACTCAACATAACTCGCGGCGTTGGAGCTTGCTTTGTACTTTTTCAACCAAGCGTTCGGTTCTCGGGGGGCGACCGGCCCAAGGGGTCGAGCGTGGAGGTTATGGTCGAAAAGATATCGATACTGACGGAGAGAGGTAGCCGAGCAAGTAGACCAGTTTCGAACTCATTGCAGAGGACAAGGTTGTAGCCAGGAAGTCGCGGGAGGGAGATAGTTTGAGGTATAAGGTCATGATCTGCAGATACGAGGTGATTGGAGAGCCCTGGAGAGCCGTTAGGGCCACTGGCCATTTTCGACAGTGTCCGCGGTATTTTCGTCCAGAAAGGAAGAGCTGAGAGGTGGAGAGGGAGCGTAGAGTGTCGTTGGGTCTGCCTAGAGGCCAAGAACGACAGAAGTAGAACGAGCTGCAGCTGAGCCGCAAGCCACGCAAGCCAGCCGTCAAAAATAGCTCCGCTCGGCTTTAGTCGGTGATGGCTCGCGAGCCATCAAAAGCCGAGCCGAGCTAGCCGAAGCCGAGCCGCGGCAACACTAACATTGTGCGGTGACCACGCTAATAACGAGAAGGCGCGTGGCGGCAGATGAAACACGACTTACTGCTGGAAGAGCTTGGGGAGCAGCGTTTGAAGGAGCTGGAAGGGCAGATTGAGGAGCTCCAATCGCTGCAGCGAAAATGGGTGCAGCGTAAAATTGATGACGCAGGCGGGCTTAAAGCATACATGAAGCTGCCTGCAGCGGAGCGTGCTGCGCGCGACATAGCCGGTGTTAATGCGATGACGCGAGAGTTCGGGGAAGCGGCACTGGGCACACTCGAAGATGCTGATCGCCGTTTGCTGACCACCTGGATCTGGACCGGTTGCTGCATGCATAAAGACCAGAACAGCTTCAAGGGAGGTAACACGGCGATGACTCCGTACTGGAAAGAGCTTGGATTGGACGGGCCAATTCCGCTGGCAAACAAAGAGTCAGCGGCGGCAGTTCGTCGGGTCCTGCATCCGGAAGTCGGTGACAAGCCTCCATCAAGACGATCTTGAACCCGTCGAAAATGCGTCATTCGGCGGCGCAAAGACAGTCGCGCTGGCCGGAGCCACCTTCGAGAATGCTATCCAGAAACGCGGGCAAGGTGACCAACTTGATATCTTCCTGCGTTCGAAGTTGGACGATGCCAAGCCTGTTCGCCGCTTCCCTAAAACAAATCAGACGCGTTTTGGAAGCCACGGAGCTGCCGCCTGCGAGCTCATTGCACGCCGCGACATTTATCGCGAGTTTCTCGAGGCAATCAGAGACCTGAAAGCGCGTCCGGGGTGGACGAATATCGAGAAGAACGTGTACGACGCGCTCGATGATGGTCCCACACTCACCGAATTGGCTGTTTTGGCCATCTATGTACCACCTCTTCATCGCCCTTCCTTACAACACCCGTGTTCGCAAGCCAAAAGAGGTGGCTCTCAATGCCATTTCCCTCGGTCCACTGCACGAAGAAATGCGAGATCACTGCGCGATGCTCATTGAAACTCCCAAACTGATCTTGAATTCAAGGAGCTGGAAGGCAGTGGGAAACTGCCACACCTGCGTGAGATGCTTGTGCGATTTCTGGAAGGTGCCAAAGCGACATGGATTCGATTCTTCTCGGAATTCGCGCCTGGAGGCTTGATTGACCGCCTACACGATGCCGAGAGGGGAAGGATATGGCTACCCGCCACCAACGATCACAACGAGGGCACACTTGGATCGTTTATAGGCTATCTGATCGACACACCAACAGCAGCACTTGCAACTCACAATGGTCTTTCAGTGTTCAGACGAAATGAGACCCAACCCTTCATAGATATGTGGTTCGAGGCGGGGGATCATCGTTATGTGATGCAGGCGGCACGAAAGCTTGATGCGGCGGGGCTGGAGCGGGAGAAAGAAACTTCAGATGGAATACAACCAACAGGTTCTCGCAGAGAAGGCACAGAAAGCCGCGGATGCAGCAGCAAAGGCGGCTGAATTTCAACGCCGTTTGGACGCGACGGTCTTGATTTCACGCGTTGAGGACATCTATGAGCGCAAGTTGACGAGAGAGAAACTCCAAGACCAGCTGGATAAACTGCGCGAGCGGTGGAACACAAAAAACTGAAGAACGGATAGTGATCCCCAAGAAGTCTCACATCCCGAAGCTTGGAGACAAGCAAACCGCTCTTGTTCATGCATTCCAGGCCCACCTGAAGCTTCTTGAACAATTCCCCGAGCACCTCAGCCCTCAGTTGCCGCCGCAGACAGACAAAGATTTGGTTCGGGACTTCTACCACGGTGTTGACGCAGATTTCGGCATGTTTTTGGCAGTATTTTAAATATATTCCATTAGAATGTTTTCCGGATGTGTCTGAGGCTGGAATCTTGGAAGAAAGGTCGACGAGAGGTGATGACCATACATTAACCAGTTACATTAAGTCACCGGATTAGTAAGCGAGCCATCAAATTCCCTAGCTCGCGGTGCTTGCTTTGAGCACACACTGTCATTTCTAAAGGCTTGTACATATTCCCTCGGTACATGCCCAGTAGTATTACTGTAAGATATGCCTCATTCATACGCAGCAAGCTGTGACCGTGACGGGTCACAAAAGCGCATTTTTCGACCATCTCCCTCATATCTCGACAACGGGGACGAAAAACATGTCGAGTATGTGGACAATGGTCCACATAGGAGGGTAAGCTTGCTTCAGTGCTTGGAATGCATACCGTGAACTTTTCAATAGCCTGTTTGCGATGCAGCCATTGAATGGCTAATGGCTACGCAAGTGCCCGAATTCCGGCGTATTGACGAAAGCTACCCCCGGTCTGAGCATCCAATTTTCATTCCAAATAGCTCTTCTTGACTTCGACATAAAAGTCAAACTTTCCTAATACGGAAATCGGTAGCCATTCAATGGCTCCAATGGCTCTTCGCAAACCCTCTAATATCCTGGTTGAATACGTCCAGACAAATTTGTCGCAAAAATGATTTCAATTATAACCGATTATCACGGGTTATAGGTCTAATCAGGCTTTATAAGCCAAGATCGAAGCATTCGGAGATGGGGTCATAAATTTCTATGTCGGTTTATATGTAACCCGCCTATAAACCTTGATTCAACCTTGATTAGACTTATAACCAGTTATAATCGGAATCCGATTTTTTGCGACCTACTCGTCATCACAGAAAGTACTCGGTATTGACAAAAGTAACCGTGAATCGACTCGTATGGTCCGAATATTGCAGTATGTAATAAGTTAAAGTGCATCAGAATGTTCTCCTGCATGTTTTAAACGGCATCGGACAAAGGCCTGAACCAATCCATCAAGCACAACTTATTTCTCGGCAGATTCTAATTTGCAGCTGTTTTGCACTGTTTGTTGCAATAAATGACTGCATTTCCAATTTTCTTGAAGTTCAAGAACATGCCCTCGGACGGTAGGTTATACTTGAGGATCCATTTTAGCTCCTCACTGCTCAAAATTTCTGATTGCATCAATTTCTTGTCAACATTGGACTGGTTCAATTTCAACCATCCCTCCTGCACGGACCCAAATATTGCGTGGCCGTTCAAAGATGCTAAGAGCAAAGAATTTAGCTACAGTCTTGGTTAATTTCTAGTCCATCACAGTGCTGAACCCTATCACCTACACATTCAATATACTTTTATCCCAGAGTAGGCCTCCATGGCTTCCGTAATTCCACAGTAAGGGGCCGAAGAGTTTTCAGATTGTAGGCTTGTTTACCACCCTTACTAGCCAAAGCAAGTGTGCAAAAACATTTGAATAGATCACATGTGCAAACTAGAGGTAGTCGAAAGTGGTCTGGAAGGGCAGTTGCTAAGATTTCCGTTGAACAGTGACCAGAAGTTGAAAGACGCACGTGAATTTCAAGCTATTGCCAAACTTGCGCTGGCTCTAAAGAGCGTCAGGAACAGAGGTTGCCCACAACAACTTGTGTAGGTTTAAGGAATATCCCGACGTATTTTTCAAACTCGAAGTCTTGGAGAAATATCACGTGGTCGCGAAGCAATCGTCGGATTAACGGTTACTTTTGTCAATACCGAGTAACCGGAAATTTGATCGGTTTGGGCCAAATTTGTAGTTTTTTGTGGTGAATTTTTTATGAACATAATGTTTGGCATCTACTGACATCTCATGCACTGGTCATCTCAGCCAGGAAGATTCAGTACAGCTCGTAGACTGAGAATAACTTTGGCACTTGTGATTTTGCGCAATTCGACAAAAGCGCAGCATTGGACAATGATTTTGGCACATAGTTATGAGTTTGATACTCTTGGGTAGTAGATATGTATGGAATGATTCCACAGCACAAGAATTGGACCGGAAAGATAAGTGCAAATGCAAAGTCTAGGCAAGTTTTGTCCGAGGGCACACAACAAACATAAACAGATTTGCGTGCTGCAACATTTTCTGTCTGCTGATTCTCACTCAAAAACATCAAAACTATCTTCTATTAACCATCCAAAACAAGAAAAGGTTCAACCCAGTTTCGGAGTTCTGGAGCACAGTCCGAGGTCACATGATACTGACTCCGAAGTCCGAGGAAAGGCCTGCACAGTGCTTACAGCTGTGCTTACAAAGCACCCAGTCATTTCGTAAGCATCTGCATTTTGGAGCCCTATACCGCCCAACATGTTGGGTATGTGGACAATGGTCCACATAGGAGGGTAAGCTTGCTTCAGTGCGAATGGGAATTCAACATCCTGGTCTAATACGTCCAATTCACCCATTTACAGTAGCTAATCTTGCTAAATTCGGGCAACATTATTGGCTCGAACAATTTTTCGCCCGATTTGGGTAACCAACTTATTCAGTTGACGAACCTCAGAACCGTCTCAGTAACCGCCCTCATATCCACCTTCAAACCCCTTTTGCTCCTCATGAATCTGGTTGCACACTGAGTGGCCCTTTTTTGTTGAATCATTAATTTTGACAGCTATAGCCTATACTCACTGGGTAGTAGTAAGTATATCCAAGACACTGGTAGTAGCCCAAAGTCTGGTAATTTTTTTTGAAGTTGCTCAAGGCATTCCCTGAGCCCCGGCATTAGTGGCAAAGTGCTTGTAACTTGAGGAGGCTTGTAATTTACAAAATTTGATGTTTACTGAATTCTTTCTTAATGAGCAAGCAACCATTGAGTATATAGGTGTTGGTAGGGTACTGTATATATGCTTATTCACAGCACATGAGGTTCAAATGAGCCAATTGAATCTGAGTTGAACCAAAGTTGAACACTCAGAAAAGTTCATTCGGCGCGCAGTCCGAAGTCACATGACAATGACAGTGACGGCCGTTCCCGAAGTCCGAGGCCACGGACGCAGGACTCCTGGACAGTGCTTACAAAGCATCCGGACGGACATTTGTAAGCATCTGCATTCTGGAGCCCTATACCGATGAATGGGGAAGCAAGCTTCCCCATAAAAAATTTGTTCCGTGAATCGACGGAGAGGTAGCCTGACTATGTTCTACCAAAATTACAAGGTGATTGGGGAAGTATTGACGGAGGAGATAGAATTTTAGTCAGACCACTCACAAAATTGCGATTTAACAAGATTCCCCATCAAAATTCTATCTCCTCTATCAATATTGCCTCAGTCGCCTTGTAATTTTGGCTCGATACTGATGTCTGTGGGTGAAATTACGAAATTAAAGAAAAAAGAAACTAAAATACTGCAGGTGAAAAGAGAGTGTTTGTCCTTGACTGGCGGCACCCTCTACACTCCGTTCCGAGCTCAAACGAGCCCCGATCAGTCACACAATTTACACTGACGTACTTCCTCGATACTGAACACACCTGAGTAAAATATTGGTTTACAAGACATAAATATTGTGCTGAGTGCAGCAGGGACTTTCTCATGCCTTCAACTGTGTCCCTGATTATTTCTGTATTTGTTGGAGTCGTAGGTGTCTTAGAATAAATAAAGCTGAGTATCTTTCGATACTGAGCGGAGTTTCAAATCTTCATCAATTTCGGCCTTTATCGGTCCTTCGGACTTCTCCTTCGTCCGCTGGCAAATGCGCACAACTCGTCTTCCTCAGCCGCTCACCAACCTCTCTCCGAGCCCTCACTCTTCTTTCCTGGCGGCAAAATTCAATGTCAATCTCGTGCCACTCTAGTGCCTGCCCGCCCTCCGAGTTTCCCCGGTCTGCACTGAGCTGTCCACTCTGAACTCGCCATTACTCGTAACTTGAACTCCTGCTTTGGTCACAAAATCCCGGTCTGCGGCCACCTCTATTTAATGAGAGAATGTACCCTACTATACCATGAGTGTCAGCAAAAGTAATGCAGCGGGAACACCAGGTGCGTTACACAATATAAGGTACTTGCGATGATCTTACTGACATTTGCTTCACAATACCTTTATACATGTAGTCCGCTCCCCCCGTCGTTATCATCCTCCGCGTCCGCCATTCTGTGAAGTCTTCTATCTGACTATGTAGCTCTATCTGGCTTATGCTAATTGTGCACGCGGCACCGCTGTCGCGCTCAAGTCGCGCTACTTCGAATTCTAGATCCACAGTTGTATGTATACTTAGTCGGCATGTTTGCCGCTGTGGCTTGCTCTATAAATCCAATCCAAATCCAATCTGTATATTGTTCGGTTCAAGTTGCATTGAATCAAATAGGAATCTTTCTGGACTTACTTACGCGCCTGTGGTTTCGTGTTTTGTATTCGTATATTCACAGGGTGGGAGATCAGGGTGACTTGAATTTCACTGGGCAAAAGAAATCTAGGCTCTGTCGGTCCCCAGCAGCAGAATGCGGCAAACTCGAACATAGCGAGTGGGTTTGGACGCCGGTAATACTTCGGGCCGGTTTGCACGTGTTTTCAAACTCCGCTCAGTATCAGTATCAGTATCGACCACGGACATCAGTATCGAGCCGTAATTTTGGGAGAATCGAGCCAGACTACCTCTACGTCGATTTACGGAACAGACTTCTTATTTTCGTCCTCGTTGTCGAGATATGAGAGAGATGGTCGAAAGTGTGACATTGTGACAGGAGCTTGCTGCTTATGGATGAGGCATATCTTAAGTTACCATTTCGGTCAATTCACCCGGCCTGTGACCTGTGACACCTCGAAACGAGATTTGAGGTTCGTGTGTCCGTATTTGTGACATCCCCAGCACTGGGATATGCGAAGATGCGGGAAACCACGAGCGACGGTGGGACTAGTGGAACACAAAATGATGCGGCCGCGTGAGAGCGCAAGATCGACCTTTTCGCGTGACTGGAGAAGGAAATATACAGAACCGGCACGTTTTGGCTTACGCCCGCTGGCCACGATGGCGGCTGTCTGCGATTCGGAAGGCGGGCGATTGACCCAAGTTGGGAGACCGGTGACTGGGCACAAATCTGGATTCCGGATCTCAAACTCGCGCTTCAACTCTCCCATGTCTGCAACCTCATCAAACGGCACTCTGTTCACCTGAAGGTGGCCATGTAATGCTACCGGCGCTACGCGGCCGCCAGGCAAGATCGCAGGACCCCAGCGAGACCACTCCTTACTGAGTACGTCAGTAGGCGACGCAGATCCAGGTACAAGAAAGATGCTGGCTCTGCTTTGCTTCTTCGCGAAGAGTAGGCTAGGGAGGGACAAGGAAGCGAGGTGTTTATTGACAGTGGCGATGATCTCCGGGTAAGGCACATTGACCGGGTTTAAATATTGATTTACTCGAGTCTAATCGTTGAGGCAAGTCTCAGCGGACTCACCTTGCTCCCTCGGCTTACCCAGTATCCCCACCTCCTAGGTCGCAAGTGGGATACACGACTTGACTCACCCCTCGGGTCGGAAGTAGTCAATGTCGCTCGGGTAAGCAAAATCTCTTCACGCTGCGAGACACAGCACTAACCCTCGCCTCTGTGGCCGAAAGCAGGGATTTGCCATCAAAACTCAGCTGTTGTCTCTGAGACATTCACCGAATACAAGAGCCTGGCGAGACGAGATGGAGATCAGTTCTCCCTTCGTCTCGCCAGGTCAGTACTGTATCTTTTCCATATTCTTACTTGGACTTAATTCTCTCTTCGTCTTAATAGTTCCAACTCTTCACATCGATTAACTCTTGAATATACATTCCATCTAACTATCATATTGACGATGACCGATGGTGTCCCACCACCTCCCGAATTCCAAGCGGAAGACGTCGCCGCGCTCCAAGAGATGGTTAAGAAGTATGTTGATGGTGAACTCTCCCGTGTGCATGTCATCGCGTCCCTCTCCGCCCATCTCGTTAACGCCTGTGGAAAACTCGAGACGCCTTACAAACCGGAGCTCCTCATCCCGTACTTGGAGCAGCTCGACGCTCATGACGCCACACACAAGCCCAATGACGGTGCCGGTGGCGCCAATGAAGGCAGCGGTGGAAATGGCGGAAGCGGCGATCCCCCCGGTTGTGAGTTCCCGGGTCCTGCACAGCCACCCTGAGAATTTTTTACGTTTTCCGCATAGAATCTAAAAGCGCTGTAATGCAGATAAAACAAGTGGCGACCTCCAACTCACCCACCAAAGCCGAGGTTCGTGCTGGGACGACCAGCGGTCCTGTTCAGCGTAACGTTGACTGGTGCTGCACGTTTGGAAATTGCGGTTCGCCACGCATCTGGGCGTCGTTGATGGGTTTGGTTGTTTGGATTGCTTTGTTTGTCAAGTACCTCGAAGACATCTTCGCATACGTTGACGACAATTTCGGTTGGGAATTGGAATCGAATCTGTTGCTCTACCGTCCGTACAACAAGATGATGCCAGCCAAGCAAGTCAAGCTACTCCACCTTTGGGACTTCCTTGGTATTCCGCACAAAGAGAAGAAACAGCTCTACGGCTCATCTCTCCCTATCATTGGTTTTGAGATCGATCCCAACGCGATGACCGCTACCCTACCTCCAGACTCCAAGGCTGACCTCGAGAATTGGGTCCAGCAGTTCATCAATACCCAGTCTCGGCGTCGTACATTACACGAGTTTCAATGCCTTACAGGTTGGATGAATTGGTCGTTCAATATGTTTTTCCTCCTTCGCCCCGCGCTCTCCAACGTCTACGACAAAATGTCTGGCAAAACACAGCAGCATGCTCCGATCTACATCAACACCGCTATCAAGTCCGACTTGTCGTGGTTTTTGAGACATTTGAGAGAGTCCGAGGGTGTGCTCCTTTTCGAGGCGCTGGATTGGAATCCTCGTACAGAGGCCCACTCGACCCTGTTCTGCGACGCTTCACTTGGTGGTATGGGGTTTTGGGATCCCGAGCGTCTGCTGGGATTCTTTGCTCCTGTTCCCCTCGAACCGCCGAGTGACACAATTTTCTTCTTCGAGGCATTGTGTGTCGTCTCCGCCTTGCGATGGTTCTGTACGTTCCTTGCACCTGCATCGAATCGTCAGAAACATCGCCTAACAATATTCACGGACAACCTGAATACAGTCAACATCTTTGATTCCCTGAGTGCGATGCCGGCCTACAACATGTTACTCCGCACGGCCGTTGACGACCTCCTTGCACACCGTGTTGATCTCCGTGTGTTGCACCTTCCCGGAGTTGAGAATGTCGTTGCGGACGCTATTTCTCGTGCTAACTTCGAAGGTGCTATGGCGGCTGCCCCTGGACTCCATATCCAACCTTTCCAACCCCCTCGAGAAGCGCTGGGGGCGGCGCAATTATGATTCACTCACGCGTTAGGTCCAGACAACCTCAGCGGCAGGCCTGGACCTTGGAGCAATTAGTGCACAAACGTACTATTGCTCTCGGCGCTGCTATCGACACTTCCTCTGCTCAAACATATGGCTTCGCGCTCAACTCCTACATTGAATTCTGTCGTCTCCACAACTTCTCCGTGGAACCCACTCCCGATACACTCAGTTTCTTCGTGGTTTTCATGTCCCATCACATCAACCCCCGCTCCGTCGACTCGTACCTCTCTGGAATCTGCAACGAGTTAGAGCCTCATTTCCCAGAGGTCCGCAATGTCCGGAAATCTATGCTTGTTGCACGCACTTTGCAAGGCTGCAAGAGATTGAGAGGCACTGCCGTTCGACGGAAATTACCCTTATCTCGCGACAACCTGCGAGAAGCCATCACCGCATTACCTCCCTCTCCCTCCCACGATGATCTTCTCTTCCTCTGCCAACTCCTCACTGGTTTCCGCGCCCTACTACGTCTTGGAGAGCTTACCATGCCAGACAATCCCAAGCTCCGCAATCCTCGAAAATTCAGCCTTCGCAGTTCTGCTACTCTACTGTACTAATCCGACCGGTTGTTCACGTTATGCGTGACGCCGATTCCTGAACTGAACAATTTTGAACAGGGTGACGGGTGACGAGGAGTTTTTCGGCCCAAAAAGCGTCACGAAATCGCGGCCGGCCCTTGCCGAGCAGTGCCGGCCTTCCATATATGGCAATTTTGCCCTGATTGCCGTGATGTGAACGACTTGTCTGGTGAACGATTTGGGTGACGCGTGACACCCAGTGAACGACCGGTCGGATTAGTACAGTATCTCCCACCATCTACGAGTTCTGGCTTCCTGCCCACAAGGCCGACTCCACTTTTGAAGGGAATCGTGTCATCATCACTGATACCGATGCCCGCAATTTTTTCCAGCGTTATCTTGCCTCTCGCGACCATCTACAACCCCTCAACCCGTTTCTGTGGCTTCGCAGCGATGGAAAGGTTCCTACGAGGGCTTGGCTCATGAGAAGACTTCGACACATCTTCCCTGACACTCAAATCGCCGGCCAATCGATGCGCGCAGGGGGTGCAACGGCTCTCGCTGAGGATGGAGCAGCCCCTCATATCATTCAAGCCGCCGGTCGTTGGGCCTCAAACACCTTCCAGATCTACATCCGGAAACATCCCGCGCTTCTACAAGCAATGCTCCATGCTCGCAATTGACGACACGAGCTCCTACCATCTAAATATCATTTTCCTTTCCTCCTATTACCATTCTTAGCCATTACGGCGCCTCGCGTCGTCCACCTATCTCATTTCAAGCCGATCGCGGCTGTTTTTGGCTACCTCACGGTCCCACATCAACGCGACGAAGACGATTAGAGAGGGGTGGGACGTCACCATCAAAGCGAACGAGAATACGCTTATCGCTTGGCGCGGGTAGCGGAGGTGGCTTTGGTTTGGGAACAGGGGGAGTGGCGGGCTTCACGGCAGCAGCGGCCACCGCGGCGTACGAAAGAGCTTTCTCCGCTTTGAACGAAGCGACTTCCTTCGACAGCGATGCAATGGCTTTGTTCTGAGCCTCGCGTTTCGCGGAGAGCTCCTTGAGGGATGGCGTAACTGCCTGGAGGAGGAGAGCGCTAAAGGAGGAGGTGGATTCCGACTCGCGCACAATGGTCACGTGGTTGGCGAGTCGTTCCTGTATCGCGCACTAAACGCTATTCTCCCAACACTCGGTCCGGAATCAAAGTCGTGGAAATTCGGTACGATATTTTATCGACTTGCTCGTTCGGTTGCTGAAGTATCCTCGAAAGGTAACTTGGCGGACCTTCTACTTCCGCCATCCTACGGCCAGTATGAGTTCGCATGGGCTAAGTTGTTTGGGGCCGTCTACCGCATCAAAGGATGTTTTGGGGTGCGCCTGGTTCTTCCTTATTTTGCAGCCTACAATTCACTGACGCTGTATCTCAGCAAAACCGTCTTGTCGTTTCCGACCCGTTGGCGTTACAATACATTACAAATAGCCCGAGCTTTCAACTAGGGCCAGTTCTGGCTGTCATGCGCGGCTGGCTATACGATCGCGGTGCTGTCATCACAATTCGAGGTGCGCTACTCTCTGATTTTTTCTCTTGTTAAATTTAATGAGTTGAACTCTCCAAAAGGCGAGGAACATCGACGACTTCGTGCTGCCCTAAATGTCGGATTCACTGCTGCTGCCGTTCGCAAGTATCGCCCTACGTTTGAACACGTCGCTCATTGGGTCAGTACCGCCTTGAGATCGGAGTGAAATACATCCTGACTGTAGATCTCGGAACAAGTCGACAATGCTGTCAGATTGAACCGACTGGTGCGAGAGATTCGCGGCGTCGTTTCTCACAAACTGCCATCCAAATGGGTACAGATCATCCCAATGAACATTCCTATGTGCTTGACTCAACGAAATACTACACGATTCGGCCTAAAATGGCACATTGTCGGTCACTTTTTGTAACACCGAGTATGCACGCCGACGAATCTTTTATAACCCTTGACATAGCGCTGGTAGCCGAACCTGTAATACATGGCAGGCGCCCAGTTCAACATTACTCTGCCTCTCCTCTGCTGTATCGACCTTAATTCCAACAATGCCGGATCGTGATATGCTTCCTGCCGCCATCTCGCCGCTGATTATTTCACGTCCTGGCTTTTTGATCCCGATGAACCACGCCGTTAATGTTCTACCGTCTAACTAAGAGAAGATGAATTTCTCGAGGCCTACATATTCTTTTTCTTCCGAGTTGCAGAAGTCCTGAGTCAGGCTTCCAGCAACAGCTTCCGATTCCTATCGTCAATTATCCTCGTCACTGAACTCTCGTTCGCCTCGATATTTGAAAATTTGGACTTGGGGGGGGTGATTTCTATGCAAGAACTACTAGTACAACTCAATCTTCTCGGCGTTCACACCGCGATCTCAGGACTCTTGTGCTCCGGGACTCTTGTGCTCCGTTATCAAGCTGTCTCCAGAGTTGGGCAGCTAGCCTTGAAACTGTGAGTATCTCTGCCACCCAACGCTGCGCCTGAAGCTTCAACACATGGCGCGCTCTTTTATTTGCGGCCGGTATTTATATTCAATTTTTCTTGATGATATTTCGCTTTTCATTCTGATACTCAGCCTCATTTCATTCAGGATCACACTTCGTTTACTAGGCCTCGGGCTACAGAGCCACTCTTCGCATCATAGCTGAATCAATGAGCACATTATATCGCCAAATATGCAAGACAATTGTTGATACACTTGCAATTAAGAAGACTCGAACAAGATTATTACCGAAGCCTGCTTTGCATCGCTTACTTCCCTTCTACATACTCCTTATCCAAATCGTTTCTCTGATCTTCCGCTACCGCAACTTGCAATTCGAGCTCAATATTTGCGTACTTCTGCTTGTCTATGCGGTCTTTGAGCAACCATAACTCCATCCGTTCAAAGCTGCAAACAGAATGGAAGGCAATTTCTTAGTCCCATGTAGGTTGCAATGCATCCTGTGATTTTCTCGGGATGTCCATTTGTCCAACGTGATGTACAGACGCAAAAGTGGGCAATGACGTGTTTCGACAGATTACTTTCAAGCTGTGCAACATTGTTAAATTCACTGGAGCCATTATCTTTAAAGGTGTAGGACCAACCTTAAATGCCATATAATAGTCATTGCCGACCAATTCCAGTAAGCGGCTGTAAGCCATCTTGTCTTCAGTATTTGCGAGTCTATTCCTCTTCAGTGCCGCTTCTAGACTGGTGACGCCATTGAAAACACACCTGAATCTCACGGTGAGACCATGATAATCTCGTTCCGTTAAATTCTGCGCGCCAGGTGGCTACTCCGTCTTTATATTCCGCTGATATTGTTATGTGCGTCGCTGGAGCAGCCGTCTTATGTGTTGGACACCCGTCGGGGAAAAACATCGTGGTAGAATTGAAATTTGAGGCATACTGAACTCGTTCGGACAGTGGACACTGAGGTCTTTATAGTGTGTTGAACAATAATCACGTTGCACAGTCAATATCTCCGTAATGACAATAAACACGAAAACCAACTCCTTCTGACAATAAACCTGCGATGGCCCAAATCGCCATCTCCGATGTTGGAGTTGTGTTGCAGACAAAATATTTAGCCATCACTTGCCATCAATCCCATCAATTTCACCGAGACAGTAAAAACGGGACATGATCCCATCAGAGCAAAATGGCTCATAGCGGAATCCTAAAAGAACGACTACTTGAAAGTACTCGTAACCGTGATGATATCAAAACCGCTCGAACAAGCAAAGGCACAGCTTTCGAGTTTCAACCTTCTAAAACCACCATCTCCTGCGGCAAAATAGCGATCTTGTGGGACTCAGGGGCTTAAAAAAAATAAGGTTTATTCCGCGGCCCGAAGCAAGTTTTCACCCGCATCAACCAAAGAACGCGACACAGCCGCGTGACATAACGCGTCAATCTCCAGTCGCGTCGCCGAAACAACGCGACAAATTCTCGCTTTTCTTGTTCCAACCACAGCTGCTCGCCTAAAACTTCTTCCAGAAGCCCTGGGCGACATGTTTCTTTCCTCGTGCTCGTAGCTCTTTCATAAATTCCCCACTCTCTGCGGCTGTCCTTGACTCTTTTCTCACTGGCACCTCAGGGCTCAGGCTACGGCCGTGTCTCGAGGCCGGCAGTACCGTATAATTTCGTTCAATTCGGATGTCCCGCGTCACGCAACCCCGTGTCGATCCGAACTTTGGGTTTTGGTCTCGCGTCACAATGGTCGTTGTCGAACGTCTTGGGCGTCACGGTGAGCAAAAAAATGTCCAAATCGTGCAAAAAAGCGAAGATTTTGCGGTTTTGATTTTTTTTTTCTTCGAAATTTTGCGCCTGGTCACGCAAAATTTTCCGTTTGTCGAGTTGTCGAATCGGTTCCACGGGGTCACGCGTCACACCCCCTGTCGAATTGAACGTAATTATACGGTACTGCCAACTCTATAGGCATAATTCTTTCTACCAATGTTGTAACCTGCAGTATGTGCTGCCTTCAATATTCTCATCCCGGATTCCCGGGGTCCATTCCATTTGATCGGATTTGACATCTTACTTCTTGTCCTCCTCGATTGCTGGTCTATATGGTGGGGGACGTGACTTCATGTCCCATTGCCTCGCTGCCGACTCGCCGTCCGCCCGTTACGGTAATGACGGTAGACACTGATGACTCGGACGACGACTACGAACCATATGCCACCTTTTCCCCTCCGACACAGCTGCCCGCTCATGCGGCTGAGTTCATCTACCGCCCCCGTACTTCCGCCGAGATCATTGCCGACACCATTCCTCCCGATCCCACTGACCCCGTCGTAATCGCGACTGTGGTTATCCGTCCAGATCCATCGAGGACTACCACTCCCACGGCGCGCGACTGGACGGTTCTGCGGCTCGAGTGCTCAAACCCTTGGCGTACGATTCGGCAGCAGAAACGGCGGCTTCAGCCTCGCTATGCGGACACTTATCCTCGGGCCCCACGAATTGCTGGGGCAGCTGTGGTTTCCCCATCATATCCACCAAAACCAGTGCCGGTGATGAGTCTGTTGGAAGGCCGCTCTCAAAACCTACCCCTCCAGCCTGCGCAAGTCTTTGCTCTTGTACCCCTTCATCCGGATGACCCCATCCACCCCGAAGATGCCCCAACAAACGACCTCCCTCTTCCCCTTGCCTGCCCTTGCCCAGACGACCATCTTACTGGGCCTCGACTTCTCTCCGCAGATACACCATTCGGATGGGTGGGATCTTCCCTTGCATCAGCTTGCGCTTGGGAGCTTCCTGAACCTGATAAGGTGCTTGATGCTCTAGCCTTCCTTGCATGGGGCTCATCGGAGGATATTCGCCGCGATTGTTTGGCTGACCTTCCGCCCAACTTGTTTGTCTTCCTTGGCGTACTGTCGATGGTCAGTGTTTTGGAGTGCGACTTTGGGCAGTTTCTTTTGCCTGCTGGGTCTGCCTTCATCAAGCATTGGGTTGATGGTTTGGGACTCGGATGAGGGCGCGAGGCCGCGCCCGCGTGCCTTGCTTCGCTCGGACGCTTCTTGGTGGGGGGTGCCCGGCGAATTCTCTGTTTGGCTATGTAGATTACACATGTCGTAGCTTAGTCATATCCATATTGGGTCTTTCCTGCCTTCACCCACCTGCTCGCTGGCTCATCTCCGGCTCATACACTCCCCCGGGGGTATCCAACACTTAGAGATATCACAGAGGGAGAAATACAGGATCCTGCAGGTTGTCGCATGGGTGACAAGTGCTCTCGTCGCCACATCTGCATTGCGTGTCAGGGTGCCCACCCCTCACATGCGTGCCCACAGAAGGGGAAGTAGGATGTTTGGGGCAAGCCGACCGAGTCCGGCCTCTGCCCCACTCAGACCAACCCTCCGGTTCCTCTTCGTCCACTGGCTCCTCGCACCCTCTCTATCATCCCTTTTACATACTGCCCATCGTTCAGCCCATCTAATACCCCCTCCCCCTCCCCGTCCCAATACACACATCTCCTTCCCCGTTGCCCCCAGCTCTGGTCCTCGTGTTGTTAGCTCACTTAATCCCGCTATGCTATCTTTCTTACTTCAGGATTACCCAGATCCCTCCTTCGTACAACACCTACAGCATCTATTGGATACACCGGCCCCCCCATTGTGCAACCCCCGTCCACATACCGAAATTTGTGAAGGGTATATCGGACTCTTGCATCATTCTATGGGCTCCAATTTTTGTCCAGGGCTTCTCTACGGCCTGAAAAACCCCAGACTTCGGTTTCTCGGCGGTCATACGGCTAGGAGCGCCTTGCCGGCGTTTGACAGGCGCTTAAGATCGGCCAATGATCGGCCCATGTCGCCTGAAATCCGCAGATTTTGATCGATCCCACGTCTACAGGCCTGCCGACGGGGATCTGCCATGAGCGGACAAAGTCGGCCAAGTGCGTACTGCAGCTGGCTAAACGCGGTGAGTGTGGGTAACCCCTGATCTACTTCATGTCTTTATATGCTCTTGGAGAGCTCTGTGAGCTACATACTACACCAACTGAAGCTTCCTGGCATGTTTTGGATCTTGTTGACCCCAGCTGTGCAGCAGAAATCACAATTTAAATTGAAACTTTTTCCGCCGGTCAATTTGAGACATCAGTGATGGCATCAATGATGGGACATATTTGGTGGTGTTTAGGCCGAGCGCACCATACAGTAAGTACGTCTAAAGGTAGTGCTGCCGGAAGCTGGAGTTAGCTCCGAGCTGAGTTCAGCTCCAACTCGGCACGTTACCATAAACGGCACCTCGAGGCGATGCCAGCTCGCCTCGCCTCGGCCCCCAAAACAGGCACTGTGACACTCTTGACAGCGTCACTGAGTGACTGGCGCGTCAAGCACAATCCTCGTCCTCCCGCTCACCGGTTAGCGCGTTTCAGGTTCATGCCGTGCCTCTCCCGCCTCAAGCTTTCATCCCCGGATCGCCGTATCCTCCACCACCTCCCGTCACTTTCGGCCAGACTTACGGCTTTCAAAATACATACCCCGCCTTATTTAACACCGTGATTCCTCCCCCTTCCTCTGCGGCAACCCATGCACCATTTGTCGACGCGACTAACACGATTAATGCCGGCCTCGCTCCGCCACAGCGCAAGAAGAAACGTAAAGCGAATCCCAACGCTAACTCGGCAGCTACATCGCGTACCCGTCGCCGCATCGACCCCAACTCCACCTCCGAACCGGCTGTGTTCGGGGTCGGTCCGTCTGACCCAAATGTTGCAGCGGCAGCAGCTGCCTCTGAATCAGTTTCCCATCCTTCAATCCCTCACCCCAACTTCGGCTTTTTGGTCAATCAATCTTCGGCATCCGGAGACGATGCAACAGATGTTTGGTATTTTGTTCGAGGCGTTCACGGCGCTTCTGCGCCAACCGTCGCACCAGAACCAACGGAAATGAAGGAAGATCGACCGGATAAAAAGGTGTTTTCCCATTTGTCGTGCCGCCTCTGTCCGTGAGTGTTCAAGTGTGTTCTGTTTTTGTTTTCGCTATCTGAACCCTTCCATCGTTAGATTTCCGAAATGGAAGGCATGGAAGAATGGTCCTGGACAAACCAAGACCATCCGAAATCATCTTGAGGGAGAACATGGCAAAGTTTGGAAGGATATGGTCATCCTGAAGGGGCTCAAGAATTGGGATATTCTCGCAAAGGCGCCGAAGACTCCGGGAGAGCGAGAGGAATTTTCTATTCCCGGATTCTACGAACGATTGGTTAAGTGGATCGCTGTTGATGATCAGGTTGGTGCTATCTCATCATTGTTTCTTGCGATTCTAATATATTTGTTTAGTCTCTGGACGTGGTGGACTGTCCCGAGCTCAATGGGCACCTTGTACTTAAAACTCAGCTCGTTGCTTTTCGTCGATTGGACGGGAGACACACCGGTCAAAATATCGCCAAAATCTTTGTACAAGTTTTGAAGGAGATTGGTTGTTTGCACAAAGTAAGTCACATAGAGTTGTGAATTGAACGGCTTGCTGATGATAACTCAGCTCGGAATGATTACATGCGACAATGCTAGCAACAATAACACATGCATGGTGTATATTGCGCAAGAGCTCGCCGTGCTCGGAATTCCTTTCGATGCGGAAGGGAACAGAATTCGGTGAGTTTTAATGATTTATTCCCGAGTCTGAGGGCTAACCGTGTTCAGCTGTTTTCCGCATGTCGTCAATATTGCTGTCAAAGCCGCTCTCGCAACACTTCCCGAATTACCTGCTCCTCAAGATGGTGTCGATTCGGACAACTACGGCACGCCGATTCCCGAGGCACTGAAGCAGGATGTCGGGTATTGGGAGGCGCTAAGAAAAAATCCAGTCAAACAAACTCGTACACTCGTTACATCGTGCCTTGAATTTGACTTGGAATTTCGTTTAGGCTGTTGAGGCATTTCTCGATGACCCAATGCAAGTCAAAATTTCGGATGATCGGCTCGATCCAGTCACCAAGACTGTTCTCATCGACATTCGGCGGTTTTTACAGGTTCCGCATCTTGTCCAGGAGATAGTCTCTGCGGAGAAAGCACCTACCCTGTCCTATGTGCTTCCACTCTACGAGCAGCTCATTGCCGCCCTCAAGCTTCTTGCACGAGAGCTCCCGAAAATCAGTCTCGGTATCAACGCCGCTGTCGACAAATTCACAGAATATCTTGGGATGTCTCGGCGCACTCGAATGTATGCGCTAGCGATGGGTAATTACTTCCTTGTTTGTCTCTTAATTCGCTTCAATCACTCATATTTAACTTTCAGTTCTAAATCCGACGACAAAACTCCAGTGGCTAAGGGACAACTGGTCTTCATCAGATGCTGAAGAAGCCAGAACCTGGATTCGTGCAGCGGTGCGTCCCAACTTTCACATTATACTGCGCTACTGACAAACTCCCAAGATGCTGGAGTACCGCCGGGAGTTCCGCGCTCACCACAACTCTCCGAGCACTGTGCACATAGCTTCGACCGCCAGCCGCCGCGCTGTTCACACGCCGTCTGCATCCCATGCCGCTCGTGCCCAGAAATCTGGGTTTGCGAAGCTTGGTGCTCTTGTAAAAGAGCTGTCTGCTTCCGACATCGAATCCCCACCGAGTACTCAAAGTCCGCAGCCGCTTTCGGAGGAAGAGCAAGTAGAGGCAGAGCGCCTATGAGAAGGAGGGTTTGCTGGGAGGCTCGGACCCAGAGTATGAGGACCTTGACTTGCTCCGCTACTGGGAGGTGAGTTTAAGTATGTTCTTATACAATGTTGGTCTGAAAAATGTTGCAGGCTCGTCAATATCGGTTCCGTTACCTATTTCGCGTGGCGCTTGATGTATTGCCTGTTCAGGCTTCTGCGGTACCATGCGAGCGTGTTTTCTCTTCCAGCAAGGACACAGATGCCTCCCTACGCAACAGTCTCTCCCCCGAGATGATGGAAATGCTCCAGATTCTCAAATTTATTTATCGACAGGATCGCATCAAATTTTGCGAGGACTTCGTCGTAACTGAGGAAGATCTGTCTGTTGTTGATATTGACCCTGATGTAGCAGAAAGGTTGATTGCGTCAGGGCGTACTCAAGAGCTTGAGGATCTTATAGAATCTTCCTGGGCTTCGCCCGTTTGATTTTTGCGTTGTATTCACTTATATAATCATTGTGCTTTGTATTGTTCCATAATTTACTCATAAACTGTATAGTCTTTTATTGTGCATATGTTTATTGTACTTATTGGAGAATTGTAGCACATTTTAGAGGTGCATACGAGGTCAAAACAGTGCAATGCAGCTCAAAACGAGGAGACGGGGAACCGTGGGACGGAAACTTCCATTTATGGATGTCAGCTCCGAGCTGCCTCGGCCCAACTCCGAGCTCGAGCGAGCTGATGGGCAATCACCTCGAGCTCAGCTCCAACTCAGCTCCCGGCAGCACTATCTAAAGGTTTTCCGATCATACTACTGGATTTGAGACATCACTGATACAATCAATCAATCACTCACGTGTGCTTACGACACATATCCTTATTGGGTAGCCATAAGTCCGGACGCCGAGTTACCTGCTCCCCAAGTCGTTGGAAAGCTATTGTATCAACTTATGTCCTTCCCCTAGCATTTTGAAGAAGCCCTCCATGAGATTTCAGTACAGGAAATGCAATATAGAATTTGGTTTTTTGTTCTTGGGCGATTTGAGACATCAATGATGGCATCAGTGATGGGACCTATTTAGTGGTGTTTATGCGATGTGCACCATAGGCGTGTATGGTTGCGGCCAAAACTTCCCAATTTTGCTCAAAATCCTTCGGATTCGAAAATTAGCAGGAACTAGGGTATGGTTTATGGGTGAAATTTTTATTTCAGAGAATCAGAGGTACTCCTAACTTAGGGTTACAAAACGCGAAATTTGAACAGCGAAAAAATCAAAATTGTGTGTACTAAACTCGCGAGTTTGAGGCAGGTAATCAATCTTTCTCTGCCATTCTGCCTCTGCAACCTCGGACTCCTTCTTCCAGACCCCACAGTGAAAGTGAAATCTCCTAACCAAGAAATTGGCAATGACCAGGCGACATTGATGCTGCTGCACAGCCACCGGTCCGAGTGATCCGCATTCAAAAGCGCGAAATTGCCGTGCAAAACACGGAAAACCGATTTTTCGAAGTTTTGCTCGAGTACGTTTGTAGATTACCTTCTTGCAATGCTATTCATACAATCCAAGGATGTCTCAATGAAAACTGACGTGACAGTATCAATTACCAAATTGGGACTGCGACTTGTCACGAAGTTCGGTCCGCAACCATATAGTCTGTGTCGTTGGTTTCGACTTTATCATGCAGATGGTTGGGCGTTCGATTCCGGCTGTTGCAGTTATTATTTTGCCATTTCTGCCTATTGCTAAAACTTCACGATGTCTTGTCATGAGTTCATGACAAAACGTCATGAAAAAATAATGTCGTGAATATTCCCATAACCCTAAGAATTTTGAAGATGCAAATTCATGATGTTTCGTCATGAATTTCAAGAGTGCATCGTGAAAACCATGATCATTTGTCATGGATTCTCTAGTGAAACATTTTGAAAAAGGTGAGGTATTTCACGACCCTTTGGCTGCACAGTGTCCAAAGTATCTCACTGTTTCACGAATGATTCGGAAAAATGACCGACTTTTTGATATAACCTGGGATGCTTTGTGAAAGTTTGAATATTTACACCTGCCATCTCAATTCATTACGACCTCTAGCAAGGGGGAATCGGGATTGAAATTTCGTACCGCGGGTGGGGGGGGAGGGGGGGTCTGGGGAGGCTCTTAAAAGATTTCCGGTGTCTAGTACTGATGTCCCAGGTCACAGCCGGACCTGAATTGAAGTTATTTGAAGGTGGTCACAGGTCACAGGGCAGTTTTCGTCGAAACCAACGGGAAGCGAGCGAGCCAAACCTAAAATCTATCTTTAGGCAACTATGACGCAAGTGGATTTCAGGCTCCGCTGCTCTGAATCCAACCGCGTCATCGCTAGCGGTGACATGTCACGTCACGTCACGCGCCAAGCTTTTCCTCAGCTGTTGTTGTTAACTAACACGATGAGGTGAGGCTTCTATTATTCTGTACCCAAGAATACATTACTTACAGTATTCCCAGCTAATCGTGTATTCTGTCTAGGTGCATAATAGAGCTGTTGTTGTTAACTAACACGACGCAGAGCTAATCGTGTATTCTGTCTAGGACGGACGTCCGGTTTTGAGAGGTTACGGGCCCTCGTAGGACGCCAGTTTCACTGCGCAACGCTAGCCGGATGCTACACAGCTCAACAGCAAAACCAACCAGCCGCAGGAGTCTGCAAACACTCGCAACTCCAGGCCACGTCATCCGCCAGACATGGCGACTACATCCGAACCTACCACTCCGGTGCTGGTCGAGGCAGAAAACTATCCAATTTGGAAGATTCGAATGGAGGGAGAGTTTGCCCGAGAGAAGGTTGGCCTTATCATCTCTGGGGAGGACAACGCGGCGACTCAGGCGGCCGCAGAAACTGCGGCTGCATCTGCCAGCACTGTCTCTGCCATCTATGGTGTCGTAACCACTTCCACCAGCGCCATCCGCGATCCTTTCCGCGTACGCGATGCCCGAGCTCGTGGTATCATCCACAAGTTCATCTCCAACCCCATTCTCATATCCGTCGCTCATCTCACTGGCGCAAAGGAAACCTGGGACGCCATTGTCAAGGAGTACGAGAAGGTCAACGTTGGTGCCACTGCTTTTTTCACCCTGGTCCAAATGCTACGACCACCTCACCAAACTTCGATCGGGCAGCCTGACTCTGACAAGTTTGTCCCGGCCGGTTGACGATGAGTTCATGGCATGGATCCTGCTCAAATCACTGCCGGACACAACCGGGTGGAGACTGTTCGTCTCCCAGACCGTCAACAGTGTTCCCCAGGGCAGAAAGCTCAAGTTCTCCGAAGCTGAGCAGCGCATCAGAGCCGAGTTGGGAAACCCCATCATCACTGGCCCGCAGGAGTCTGCGTTTGCAGCTGCAGCTGCAGCTCCGTCTCCGTCGACGAACTACAAAGGGAAGAAAACCGGTGGCCCGACGAAGAAGTGCCAAGTCCACGGCCTTTGCTATCATGACACCAAGGACTGCCGCGACCTCAAAAAGAAGGCGGAGGAGGATGGGGCGAAGGCATTGAATGCAGGAGGCGAAGAGAGCGGACATTATGTTACTGCGTTTGGAAACTCTGTATCGAAGGACCTTGCAAAACGCATTGGAGCTTATGCTGCGAGTGAAACGACACCTGCCCTCGTCTACGCGAGAGTCCTTGACACCGGTGCGTCAACACACATGGTACCAGTCCTGGAGTGGTTCATAGCTAAGAGCTTCCAGCAGCTTGACCCCCCAAGAAAAGTACGTTTTGGGGATGACTCATTCGCTGATGCCACGGGAATTGGGGAAATCCAGCTCCTCAGCACTGTCAGAGGCAAACAGACACTCCTCACACTCTCAAACGTCCTATACATTCCCTCATTCCAGATCTCCCTCATCTCCGTCCAGAAGCTAGCTCAACAGGGTAACCTGACTTCGATCTTTGGGCGGACAGGCGGTCACGTCCTCGACCGCAATGGTGATGTCGTTCTTGAGGTCAACCATGACCAAGGGCATATCATTTGACTGCGGAGCCGGTAGTCCAGGAGGAATGTGCGCTTGCTGCCGTCGACATTAACCTCCTCCACCGTCGCATGGCACATGTGGGGATAGACAGCCTCGAGCGTATGGTCAGGAAGGGACACCTAAAGGGTGTAGAGCGCACCACTGGTACCCCTAAATTCTGCCATGCCTGTGCTCAGGGAAAGATGCGCAAGCAGCCGTTCCCAACTGAGGGACGTCAGCGGGACACCCACTACAAATCATACATAGCGACGTCGGTGGACCGGTCAGCCCACAGTCTCGAGACGGGTATCGTTACTGGATTACATTCCTTGACGATCACAGTGGCTTTGATTGGGTACTCTACCTCAAGAAGAAGAGCGACGTGCACGCTGCCTTCAAACAGTGGAAGGCGGATGTGCAAGCCTTCTTTGAGGAGGAGATCGAGGAGATCACATTCTCCGAAAACTTCATTGACTTCTGGCGCACTGACAACGGGGGGAGTTCACCTCCAACGAACTGGAGGCAGAATTGAAAGCCAGCGGAATCATCCATCACACAACGGCCGCAGACACACCCGAGCAGAATGGTGTAGCTGAACGAGCAAATCAGACGCTCGTTTCCACCGCTCTCACCATGCTCATCGATTCAGGCCTCCCACAAAACTTCTGGAAGGAAGCCATGAGCTGTGCCTCCTACATTCTCGGACCCCGGCCATACTCCTCCAACAACGGTGTACCACACTCTGTTCAAGCGAAAGGTTGACCCCATTCAGTTCCGACCGTTTGGCTGCACGGGATACGCATTGATACCAAAGGACAAGCGCGTCGGGAAGTTCTCAAACCGTGGCCGCCGGTGCATCATGCTCGGCTATGGTAATGGTGATGTGGGGGATGGGAAAAAGGCGTATGTCGCAAATTTCTTTTTTTCACGACCGGGCCCGATAGTGCCCGATTGCGCCCGAGCCCCTTCGATAGTGCCCGACAATATTTCAGGATGATCTACATCCAACTTATTTCTGGTCTCCATCTTACCATCGGGCACTATAAGGGGGCGTAATGTGTTATCGAAGGGACTCGGGCGCAATCGGGCACTATCGGGCCCGATCGTGAAAAAAAGAAATTTGCGACATATCGCCTCCTGGATGTAGAGACCAAGGCTATCTTTCACAGCCGACATGTCCGCTTCGATGAGACAGGGGAAACAGACACCTCTATCCTTCAGGACCCTGCGCCCCAAACTCAGTGGGAGTTCTTGTTCCGTCCTGAACGGGAGAGGGAGCCTTCAGACAGTGGGAGCGTGATTGACGATGTCGAGCCAGTGGGAGCACCAGAGACTTTTTCCATTCGGCAAGGGGGGGAGACAGACACAGAGACTATCAGCACAGTAAAACGCTAGATCCCCTTGCGCGTTTGCAAGGGATTTCCCCGCTCCTTTCGTTTGGCCGCCCGTTCTGCGGCAGCTATTTCGACACAAACGCGCAAAGCACCGACCTTGGACCGCCACTCAGCTGCCTGCTAACTGTCTGGGGCGCTGTTTCACCGTCGTATACCGTCGTTGTCGCTGGTTGGCTACGCTAGGCTCCCTCGTCTGCTAGCGGTAGTCATTACCCCACTACTCGACGCTCTACCCACTGTCATCTACTCCCTTTGCCATCATGGCTGACGACTCTGTCTCTCGCGCTCTGATCACCAAAATCAATGACTCCAACCACGGCACCTGGAACGTCATGATGGAAGCTCTCTTGACTACGAAGGACTTGTTCTTCGACATCGTTGAGATCAGTGTTGATGCGGCGGACGAGGATGGAGAGCCGCGCAAGCAGGAAGATATCAATTCGGAGATTGAGATGAAGAGGGCGAGGAGGTCGAAGACGAAGATGGCGCAGGCACGCGCGGAGATGATTTTTCGTGTTGAGCCTGGCCAGTTGGCGCACATGCGCTCGAAGGATCCCTTGGACGTTTGGCAGGATTTGAAGATCGTGCATCGTGCTCGGGGATTTGCCGCTTCGCTTGCGCAGCGCAAGAAGTTTCTGGCGATGAAGATGTCGAAAAATCAGTCGATGACGAGTTGGATTGGTGCGGTGAAGGAGCAGGCCTTCAACATGACGGAGGCGGGAATGGAAGTGACGGACCAGGATCAGATTTTGGCCATGACCGGTGGGCTTCCCTCGTCTTACAGCGCTACAATCACTTCTTTCGACACCACTGCTCCCTCCGACCTTACCCTCGACTACGTTATTACTCAGTTGCTTTCCGCCGAAACCCAAAACACCTCGAAGACTGTTCTGCCCGCTCACACGTCGTCTTCCGCGTCCGATCGCGATGAAGCCATGGCCGCCGACTCCGTTACCCGGTGCTATGTTTGCGATGAGACTGGACATCTCAAGCGCGACTGCCCGTACCGCGCAGCTCTGTCCGATTTCATCAAGAAGAAGAAGATCGGGGCTGCTAATTTGGCGATTGGGTTGGATTCGGATGGCGAGGAATGCCCGTCATGAAGGTCCGCAGTTCATCACTGGGCTTTATCTAGATAAGCAGGGATGGTTTTGATGCAGTTGTGAACAGAATGCCCAAGATCAGCAGCCATTGGAGCCATCGGCTGCGCACACGTCAGAAGCCACCAGATGGCTCCTATGGCTTTTGCGCAACCTCTCTAATGGGGAAGCTTGCTGGGGAAGCTTGCTTCCCCATTCATCGGTATAGGGCTCCGGAATGCAGATGCTGACAAATGTCCGTCCAGGTGCTTTGTAAGCATGTCCTGGAGTCCTCGGACTTCGGGAACGGCCATGCAACTGTCAGTGTCACGTGACCTCGGAACTCGCGCCGAAACAAAATTGAACCTCTCTGCGCGCTTCAACCTTGCTTCAACCTCATGGCCGATGGATGGATAGATATGCCCTACCTATATAGCATGTGTAGTTGCTCAATGGATGTGCTCCCTCTTTCCCTTTCCCTCCTCTATGACATGTATTTTGGTATTTCTTACACTTCTAGCCATTTGCTGCTTGCAGCTTATTTTTTTCTTGGTTAGCATTAGCACTCAAGATAAGCTTCATCCTCCACATTAGCTTCTGTTACTGCATGTATGAGCCAGATCAATCAGTCAATGCTTTCTCTCAAGCAAAATTAAATTAAATAGGTCTACTCCTCCAAATACTCCACAGCGCATACGAAATGCAGCTCAGGAGCAAGAGCGTGTCAATCGCACTCTGGATAGCCCTGTACACCGGAGATTGCCTTTACAGCAACCAAACTTTGTTCAGGTTAACTGGAATGGCCAGCAACTTCAACTTACACCTCGCACAGCTGGCCGAATTGCTGAGATACAGAACCCTGGGAATGCTGGTGCTTTGGCAGGACAGAATGAAGACCAGGATATGCAAAGTCCACCTCCGTCACCAACACCTAGACCTCAAGGTCCAGATCCACCTCCGGTGCAGCAGAATCCTGTACAGCCAGTACAAAGACAGGGAAATGCTCGACCCAATGCTCAAGCTCGAAGAAGACCAGTTGCTAGAGAGCCACATTGTCAGGGGAACCCCCCGCTTTCCCGACCCGCTCCGCTATTCCTTGCATCACTCCGGCCTTCTTGGGAACGCTACTCCCTCCAGACTTCCCCCTTCGTCACATCTTTCCTCCTTCCGACCCCCGTTCCCTGTGCATGGCCTATTGCCGTAGAGGCCCATGCCACATGCTGTCCTTACGTACAGTATGCCCCTGTTCCCCCCTCGACAGACTCCTGTCGACCCTGCGCTCCTACAGCTAGTGCTCAGCGCAACCCGGTTCCCTACTGGTCTTCCGGTCAGACTTCTAGCCCTCCGAGAGCTCTGGTACCCCAAGCTCTGGTCGTCCAGACCTCCGGCCTTCCGGCTCCGGTCTCCCGGCCCCCGGCTCGGCTTCCCACGCTCCCCCGGACCTGGGCCAAGCCCCAGCGGTTTTGTCACCCAAGCCTCGATGCTCCGCTGTCTCGCCCTGCCCCTAGCGCCCTTCCCAGGTTCCCTGGGCTCTATTCCTTCGACCCTCCGCACCCCGAGCTTTGGCCCTCCGGACTCCGGCTCCGGCTTCCCACGCTCCCCGAACCACAGGGTATCTCCGGGCCTTCGTTGGTCTACGATCTCTGGACCAGTATTGTGATCCTCCCCCTTCTGGGCATATCCCCTGCTACTGTTGGATCATCTGATCATTGATATCACATCATAGATGCTGTGCTACTACATAGCTCCCACGCCCCGTGAGAAGTCACGCGTCACGCGCCCTTTTACTGTGACGCCTGGGCATGGAGACTCCTTACTCTGTTCTCTAAGGATTCTCCCTCTGCCCAGGTGAGTAGACACTCTTCCTCTTGTTGTAGCTAGTCTCCTAAGGATTCTCCCTCTGCCCAGTGCTTGTTGGACTCTTGAGTACCTCGGGCCTCAGGCCCTGGCAGCTGTTGCCCTTACACACATCCTGAGAATCCTGACCTGCTATATTGCACAAGTGGCAGCCATCACATACCTTCTGCTGACTTTGAGGGAGGGAGGAAGACCTGTAAACACTGTCTTCTTACACGGCGATTGAACAAAAACAACCGGAATGCAGCACGTGCGGCACATGCTATAAATCATACCGTGGACACATTTGACATTTTCCCCGTGACTCTGCAGTCTTGCACAATCGACTACAATCGAGTTCCCTTACTCCCCGAGGAGTGTGAAATCATAATCTTTCGACGGTCTGGAACAGCAGGTGGTCAGCAAGTCAACGAGGACTTTCGAGTTAGACGAGCAGCACTGTCATCATGGCTGAGATACTTGGAAGAAGTTCATCCAACTTTCAGATCTCGACGGGTGACTATTGACTGGGACAGAGTTAATGCTTTTGGTCAGAATGAAAACGTTCAAAGCGGCATACAAAATATTTCAGTAGATGAAATGCATGGAGGCTTAGAAGAAGGTCCTCCACAGTTTGGGAATGAAGATCCTCCAGAGCAAACATTCTCAGCAGGTTTCGCACCAAATATACAACCCCCAGAGACTGAGTTTGAACAACTTCAAAGACAGGCAGCAGCAGCAAATCTTCCACCAGAGTTAAATCCTCAAGTCCCGCCAGCACGAGAACAAATTTTGACTATGCCACGTGTGCGTGGGACACCCATTTCAGAGCACGAAAACCACAAAATTGCTATAGATGCATTTCCTACTCTATTCCCCACAGGACAAGCTGACTTCAATGAATTGAGAAATCAGAAAGTATCTATGGAGGACTGGGAGCTGGCGTAAAGCCACTTCGAATCAATATAGATGGAACAGCAGGAACAGGGAAATCTGTAATTATTAGGGCAATCACTTCAGCTCTCAGAGAACTATATGCGGATGAGCTAGAAAATCAAGATCCAGTGATTCGAATAGCACCAACAGGAATTGCAGCCTTTGGTATCCGTGGTTGGACTATAAATTTTGCAGTTTCAATCCCAGTCTCTGCAAAGGATCCAAACTTTGTTCCTCTCGCTCCAACTTCTCTTCAGCGAATGCAGAACAGATGGAAACCAGCCAGAGTTGTTGTCATGGATGAAAAGTCAATGATAGGCAGAACTCAATTTGGGAAGTTTGACCGACGTCTTCGCCAGATATATCCAGCAATGTCACACCAAACACTTGGAGCAATGGCCACAATTATCTTTGGAGATTTTCTACAGCTCCCTCCAGTTGGTGATAGTGCCCTCTTCTCTACCAAGGAAAGCCCAAGAGCACGGGGACAACTTGCAACAGAAGGTCGCAAGGCTTATGAGAGTTTCAACCAATCTCTGACTTCGACTGAAATCTTCCGCCAGCAAGGAGATACACCAGAGCAAATTGCATTCAGAGATGCACTCATGCGGCTGCGGACTTATGAAACGACTGCGACAGATCATACAATGTACTCCACTCGCTTTTGGCACAATCTGTCTCCTGCAGAGCAAGATGAATTTCGAGAAGTATTGCATTTACTTCCAACCAAGGAAGCAGTTGATATGATGAACAAAACTAAACTGGCTGCCCTCAATAAGCCTGTTGTATGCTGTAGAGCCAAACACCACCGTATCAATGGAGCAAAATCTAGAAAGGCATCTGCTGAAGATGCTGAAGGATTGGATGCTGAAATTTATCTCGCTGAGGGGGCTCACATCATGATTACTCGAAACCTGTGGACATCCAAAGGACTGGTTAATGGAACTCAAGGCATTGTTAAAAAAATCTGGTATCTGCCATGCAGCAATCCAAAAAAAGATTTACCAGCTGTAGTATTTGTACAGTGTCCTGAATACACAGATATGTATGTGGATTACGGCTATTTAGATATTCTAATCCTGTAAATTAGGACCACCAACTCAGGGTTGGGAAGGTGTACAACCAGATTGGATTCCAATTGTTCCTAGGACAGCAGAATGGGAATCTAACGGAGTACCATATGCATTATCACGATCACAATTTCCCCTAACATTGGCATGGGCTATCACGATTCACAAAAGTCAAGGTCTGACTCTCACCAAAGCAGTGATTGATCTTGGCAAACAAGATTTTGCTCCTGGGTTGTCATTTGTTGCAATTTCAAGAGTGAAAACATTGAACGGAATAGCATTTCGTTCACCTTTCCTGTTGCAAAGATTAGGGGTGCTCAATTCTTAGTTCAGTTCGTTCAGTTCACTTTTTAAAAGAAAAATAATTTGTCAATCAGTTGATGGAAACTTGATGGAAACAATCGTTATCAACCACCCGCACTGCCGCCCTCCGCCCGCCGTGTTCATGCATTCATAGAACATTAATTTGCAGCATCGAAATGTTGTCGAAATGCCTGGGTGAACTAGAAGCATGGGTATGGGCAAGGTGTCGCATCGGTCGAGAAAAAAAGGCAACAGCAGTAGCTGGCGCGCAGGAGGGCGGGCATTACGACACCGATAAAGATCGTTCGCATCGACTGATTGACAAATTATTTTCTTTTAAAAAGTGAACTGAACGAACTGAACTAAGAATTGAGCACCCCTATTGCAGAAGCCAAATGAAACCACAGTGCGTCAGATGCTCAGAGTTGATTTGGAGCGGAGAGAGGCTTTGGGCTTCAAACTCAATACTTATGGATTCAATATACAGGATATTCTTAATGAATTTCAATTTCTTGAGCCTTTTCAACAGTTGCACGAGTACTTAGAATAGACCGGCGGCGAGTAATACCGAGTATACTTACTCTGTACTATGTAATTCAGTAAATTGCATGTACGGACTGAAGCAAGCCTCCCCTCCTATGTGGACCATTGTCCACATACCCAACATGTTGTCTTCTTTCACTTTCTTCGACGACCGTCGACTATCTGCGAAGAACTTGGGCTTCCTAAAAGTTCTCACGACTGTTTCACAGACGTGAGAATACAAAGTGAATACAATTGTACAACTACTCCCTGGATCTTCCGAGGATCTCTTTGTGTGTCTGTAGCTGTTCATTTCATCAAGACTCTGGCTGGAATTGCATTTAGAACGAGTTTTCACTGGGGACGATTGAAAAGAGCTAATGTAACAGATTCAATGCGGATGCTTGAAACTGATACACAACGGAGAGCTCAACTTCACTGTGGTCGCATAACCCCCTGGCTTTCCCATAGTTGGTTCACAAGGTTTCAATGGGAAATTCACCGGAAAAATCTGTGAATTCCACTATGGAGTTGTGAATTTCACGGAGATATTTTCACTGGGTCCAACTATGTGAGTGGGACATTCCATGGTGTTAATTCACATGGTTTGGGAATGATATCCACCTCATATTCCAATGAAAACTCTTTCACTGTGTTGGATTCCCTTCCAATACTCCGGGAAGTCACTTGAAAAATACGTGAAAACACAGTGGAAACTGCATGAAAAATCTACTACGCACCCCTCGCTTTGACCAGTGTCAACATACAAGTATTAGTCTTATCTCTTTTGTACGGAAGTACTTACCGAACAATTACATTACAACAAGTCTTTGCTAACGATTACTAAGTTACGGTACTCAAAGTATGTAAATTGACTATATTACTGTATTAGGAACACAACCAGTACTGGTGACCAGAACCATGTACCGTGTTCGAGGCAACTTGAACTCCATGAATTTCACGAGGTTTACGGGTGAATTTCCAAGAGTTGCCAGGAAGCGAGGAATGAACTTTCTGAGCAGTTTTCACACATATGCATTCATTCGATTTTCGAGTGAAATTCACGCACTTCATATTGCGGACTCTAATTATGTGAATCGGGTACGTGAAGTCACAACCCCATGAATCTGAATTCACTAGATAAACCCGTGAATTGTGGAATTCATGGTCCGGCTATGGGAAATTCATGGGGTTCTGCGACCACAGTGACTTACATTTACTCTAGACAGCCAAGGAATGGACCTTAGTGAATACTTATGTATTGTTCTGAAACCTAATCTACTTGGACATAGTTTATATTTCTTGTTCAACTTCAATGTACATTGTAATATTGATACGGATTCGCGCAAGCTCCCCCTTCTGTAGGCCGGAACTCCGGCATACAAATCATATTTTAGGTTACCCTCAACAGGGCACATTGAGACCCATAGGGAAGCTGTAGTTAAATGCCTCTGGAATTCTCAATCTACAGCACCTTACCACAAGAAACGGGCACTGTGGTCGTAAAACCCCGTGAATTTCACTTAGCCGTTGCATGAATTTCGCGATTCAACCAATTTTCAGGTGAATTTAGACTCACGTGGTTGGAAATTCAGGTACCTGATTCACGTACTTCCTGTATGCCATGCTGAGCTACGTGAATATCACCTTGTTATTGGGTGAATGAAAGTGCATGAATTTGGCTTGGGATACCTATATTCCAACTACGTGTTATTCACTTGAAAATTGGTTGAATCAAGTCACCTGGAATCGTTGAAAGATTGCAATTTTAGCCAAGGTGGGACTCTCTGAAATTCACTCTCAAACTGGGTGAAATTCATTGGGTCAGAGTTGGTCCGAGCAAGGTACATGGTTCCGGTCATCAGTACTGGTTGCGCTCACCCTATATCAAGAAATTCAATCTATATAGTGTTCGGTGATTTGTATTGCAACTAAGTAAAGTCATATATTGAATTATTATTATTAGTCTTAGCAATGTAGTATGTAGTAGGATTCCAGCGATGTCTGGTCAAAGCAAGATTGGCCCAATTGATTTTACACGGACTTTCAATCGAATTTTCACGTAGTTTATGAATGAGGTGAATTGGAGCTACAGTATTTTGACGCTCCTTTACACACCAAAAATGATTTTGAGATTTGAGTTTCATGTTTTGTTCTTATGCCACATCTGAGTACACAGACCTTTTCTAAGTACCCCACTGAGTGTCCAACAATATTTCGAGGATTTAGATGAAGAGAGGGTGTCTATGTTCACAGATTTGTAGTGTGTAAACGACCGATTGATGAAAGTTGCCAAAATTGATGGCACTGATGTCTCACTTTTCGCCAGCTCCCGACCATCTATGGCCAAAACTCGTGCTCAGACATCTAAATGGGGCCTAAATAACTCATATTGAGTATACAGTTACATGATTTGCCCAATTTTCCCCGAATGCGGCCAATAATCAAAGTGTGTAAAGGAATGTCGCTGTGTAAAGCAGCGTCAAAATACTGTAGTGAAAGGGGATTCCACTCTATAATTCCGTGAAATTCACTGGAAAACTACGTGAATGAACCCCATGAAACGTTCCATTCACTTAGTCCAACTACTAGGTGAATTGAACCCCGTGAAATTCACAAGCTCTGCGTGAAATTCATGGGCTTTTCTGGTGAACTTCAGGTGAAGATTGGGTGAATCAACTGCGTGAAATTCATGGGGTTTGCGGGCCACAGTGGGGCGAAACTCAGGGCAAGTACAAATTGATGGCACTTCCGCATTTGGGGGGGGAGGGTGGGTTTACGTATGTTGATGGGTGTGTCCAGACACCTCTGGACCGAACATGATCTGTAACAGTCGTAAACTAGGAAGCGCAGTTGCGGCAAAATCAAATGTCCCTACCAGGGGAACCCCTGTTCTGCGTAGTCACGGATTTGTTAAGGGGTCTCGTGGAGAAGCGACAAGATCACTGGCGGAGTCTGAAATTCACTCCATTTGGAAACTCTTCCAAATTGGGAAACTCTGCTAAATCAGGCAACTGCTCCTACTTTCGATACCTCTGAGCATCCTTGCAATCCTCTGAGCCTCAGAAATATGTTTTCGGGGTACTGTACTCTATGCATACTGTGAGGTAAACAATCTCGTTTCAGCAGCGGTTTGAGGTCAAATCTTCAGTGAAAGCATGTTTTTACGCGATTTACAAGCTGTCGGCGGACAGATAGCAAGATATTGTGCGGGTCTACTTCAGAAATAAAATCTACCCTGATACAGCTCAGTTTCAGCGGTGAACTTTGCCATCGAGCTCAACGCGAGCGCGCAAGGCGTTCACTGTGTGATGGCCGTCGTAGCGACTTTCCTAGAATGGATGCCGTGATCAAGCCGAGCCATCAATTGACGCTTCTCCACGGACCCCCCTCATAGATCCAAGACTTTATATACGTTTGAACGACTGTCTTCAAACAAAAAAGTTTATAAAGTCTTGTTTACGAGACTATGTTCTGCGCAGCATGACGCAAAGGGACTTGGGCACTTCTGCCTAAGTCCCATTACATCATTGCTGTTGCAGGCGTAGGGTTCGCATAGCTACCGGACAAAAGGAGCAAATAAATAGAGAGTTTGCGGTGAGCCGCCAGAAGCCACCTGGCGGCTCTAATGGCATGCGGATTGGAGCGGCTATGCTGTCTGGCGGCTCGTTTGGCGGCTGGTAAGACTAATTCAAATTTGGTTTTGCAAGTCTATTCTTAGTACTTAGTCATCTATATCTTGAGCCATACTCGGTGTGACCAAAAGTAACCGGAGTTTGGCTTTGTAGAGAGAAATTTCGAAACTCAAACAACTTTAAGGGATACAGAGGTCTTCTAAATCATCCTTTCTACGACTTTCACGGTATAGGCATGGCATGTAATATTTTCTTTTGAGTTGGCGAATCAATCTTTGAAATTGGACCAATTTAGAAATGTTTGCGCTCTCTGAAGGAGAGATACTGGAATATCAGGCCATTAAGTACCCCAAAAGAGTGCCTACTATCTCAATAGTCTACAAATTTGATATTCAAGGTTGCCAAGTGTTTCCCGCTGTTCAGTGAGGGAGACAACTGGGCACACTAATATCCCGCCTCAAAGCATACATAAAAGAATGTGTAATAATAATACAAAGAGACCATGCAGCCTTGTGCCTGCTTCGTATGCAATGGTATATGTTCATACACTGCTAATAGCGTCAATTTACCCAGCAATCACCCACAAAATCTGGTTGAAAACACGCAATTTCCGATTCCGGTTACTTTTGGTCACACCGAGTACACACACGAAGAAAATTGGACCCGAAAATCTGACGCTATCGCACATTTGAGCCGAAGACTTCGGTTGACGCTGGAAATTGCTTCAATTCAAAACAATTATGCACGTTTGGACAACGAACTCTCATTGGCTGAAGGTATAGTCAAGTATACAAGGTACCCAACCTCTAAATTGTGCTAAGGACTGCGCGCGACGAGCCGCTGAACGAGCCGCCAGACAGCATAGCCGCTCCAATCCGCATGCCGTTAGAGCCGCCAGGTGGCTTCTGGCGGCTCACCGCAAACTCTCTAATTAAGCCAAAGCATAGGGCAAACCCTCAGTAGGAAGAGGTGTAATAGTTGTATACGGCAAAAGGGGTCGGATGTGCAGACTTCACAGAACCTGGTGCTGTAGCCATAGAGTCGTGTCCGAGGAAGAGAGAAGTCGCAGCCGGAACAGCCGCGCGTGCGCTGGCTCGTTCGGCCGTGGCATGGGGCCAGCCTGACCGCGCGACCGCGGTCGGCATGACTGTGCCCGCACGGCCATCTCAGCTGCGTTATGGCCAATTTCGCGGTCAACCTGGCTGCGCTACCACAGCCAGCGCGACCGTGGCCCACAGTCAGTGCAGCCGCGCCTTCACAGTCAGCCTAGCAGTACCCTCACAGTCATTGTACTCTTTGGTTGCGCTCGATCCAATTCGTGATAAAATCTTGTATTACTATTCAATCTACATACTACTACTACCCCCAAGCTGTACTATAGACCATTATACCCCTGCAATTGATAATCCTCACAATCCTAGCAAAGGGAATCAGTTAAGGAACTTCCATGAGCTACCCACTCACTGGCCGAGCAAATATCCTCTCAGACCACGCCCGACGCGCCGTCTCCTATCCAACTCCATATCAGAATCGTAAAAGTATTCACCATTGCACAGCACTCACCTAGACACGTTTTTGGTGAATCTATGACATATCTCAGAATCATATTCGTCGCTCGATGTGACGGCACTTTGCTGTAACCAAACCACATATTGTTCACGAAATCTGAGGTCAGCGAGATTCTCCTCTAGGTAATGATGCACCTTTTTGAATGGTGCGCGTCGTCCCGTTGTTTCGCAATATGAGTGGGGGCGGAATCAGCGAGGTTCTCTTACAGACGGCAATGTACCTTTTATTACTGGCGTGCATAATGAGCTGGTGCTGTCCACCATATGTTAGCTATTGTATATACTATATCTTATAAAAATTAGAGCCAAAAGCATGATTTTATTTTTTCCAGACGCGAAAAAAGTGAAACACCGTGGGAAAAAGTGAGTTCTCGACGCCAAACGCATTCTTTTGGTCGGTTTCCTTCCTTAGAAAATCAGAAATAAATCACAAAAATTTATGTTCGGCCGAAAAAGCAGTGTTGGAGAAGTGATGCTTGGCACTGTATGAGCGCGGGTTTTCCTCTACCCGCCACTGCTTGCGCGACCGCTATCTCTGTTTCAACGCACTCGAGCTTCCCTCAATGAGCGGATAATGGCGATCAACTATTCTCCATGAATCCGTTTACTGTGCTTCTGTTACGCTTAGGGCATGAAATCTTACTTATGTCAAATCTATTCGAAAACTTGCTACTTTTGCTACTTGCGCTACAATTTGAATCAATTCCGATTCCGATTACCATCACTTCTATATTAGAGCCTTTGCGGTGAGCCGCCACAGGAACTGGCGGCTCGTGCCACACAACGACTGCTGATGCTACTGGGCCAAGCTAGCTACCTTGAGATGTCCTTCATAACAGCTGCTCAGGGTGGCTTACTTGAGACCCGGTGCTTAGTGGGTCGTGAGAAAAATTAGCCGCCAGCAGCTACCGCAAAGGCTCTATTATCTCTGGGCTTCTCGCTCGCACTATGAGCCGGCCGTACTCTGACACACTCAATTGAGTTTCGTTGCTCTCGATTTGTGACCCTACGCGGATGCGGATGCTCTGAGGCTCAACCTCGCGCTTGTCTATGTCTATGAACGGCTCGCTGGCTCGGTTTATAGGCCCATTCAACGAACTTGCGCTATGCGCTTTGTGCACATCGACTCACTATCCATTAATTCAAACGCATCGTGTTCTCTTAATGCCATCTCTTTCCGGCGGAGCTCACTCCGAGGCTACTTCCCCCCTCGGATTCGGAGATCTGAGCCTACATTCTTGAGCTCATGCCGTATTCGAGGCATCGTTCCAGCTTATCTGCTTCAAAGCTCAGAAGACGACCTCAGTCCAGTGTTCCTGGTCCTTGGACTTCCATACGCGCTGCCGTCTCCACAACCCGGTGACATTCAAGTTTGTTTCCCGGCGACTGTATTACGAGTTCGTCCTGGTTCTGGTGGACCTGCTTGTTTTGCGATGAGCCACGCGAGCCGTGGATCCCACGGTTGATTCAACTTATTGTGATTCCGCTACTATCGAATTCGGAGTTCTCTGAGTTCCAACTACTGAACTAGTGACCCTTTACAGCTGTGCTCCCCGTTGCTTCACTGAGCTTCCTTCGCCGATCCAGTACGCATGAAATTAACTGCCAAAATTTACGCTGCCTGCACTTACTATGACACCGGGGCTCTGATGGGGGCTGCTTTTTGAACTTGATCCTGGTCTCGCTTTCAACATACACGGATACTTTTACCCAAACGGCCGCGAAAAGTGCTAATATACAGCTTGACTGACGCCGAGTCAAGTAATCTCCTGTGCCGCTCCGAGCTCGAACATTGGCCGCCACTCAGTTTGTATATTCATCATTCTGAATCCCGCTCATAAATCATGATTTCGGGTCGGACATCTCCTCTCAAGTTCTTTCCATGTGTTTCCGTGCGCTCCTAGAATCTAGATACTTGTGTTCACATCTAGAGTGGATGTCCACCTGTTCATTTCATCCAGCCGCCTTCTTTTGGGCTAGTCGCGGTCTCTCAGATGCCCTCGCCTGGCGTCTTGCTCTCTGGGTGCCTTCTCGCGCATCTGGTCGCCCCACGGCCAGGAGATCAGCCGGCTACGATTCCCGGCTGTCTTCTCCTCACCCACACCAGTCTACTACTGCCCTGTCTGGAATACAGATGCACAGTGAATGAAGCGGCAATCACAAGACACACCCCCTCGCGCGAAGACTGGGCAAACGCGCTAGACCGCGACAGAGGGAGTAGTTTTCACCTTGCGACGGTTCCCCCGTCGAACCTTTCTCTTCCCAACCTGCACCCCCTCAAGCTCGACAGCGGCAGCGGCAGGCGAGACCACGATAGAATCCTCATTGAGGAGGCAGCGCCAGGGAGGACGATGTCGACGTCGGGAGCATGCGCGACTACGGCGACATCATATTCGTCGTCTGAGTCGACTGACCAAGCGGCGGTCGCGTTCAAGAACTTATTCTTTACGTCGGCGGGCATGTCAGCAACACAGCATCGGGCGATGTGACCGGCGCGTCCGCAACGGTGGCAGACACCGTTCGCGTCCTTGGGGTTGCCCCAATCGAAGGCATCCTTGTTGCGCTTACGATCGCGAGCGGCAGCCATAGCTACTGGCTCGGGAGCGAGGGGATCATACTCATCCTCCGCCTTGAGGTTCTTGTTGACGGTTTCCTCCATCTCAAAAGCTTTGATCCGCGCTATAATGTCGTGGAGCTTGGGAGTCGGGACGGTGGTGGAGAGGGAGGAACGGATGACAGCGAAGGAAGGATGAAGGCGTAGGAGCAAGAAGTCGGTGACCTCGCTGCTGCTCATCTCATGGCCGATGGCCTTGAGCTGTCGCACGATGGAGAGGACAGCGTTGATGTAGACGGCAACGCGTTTGGCGGGGTCGTGACGAAGGTTGTAGAGCTCGCTGCGGAGTGCGAGGCGGAGACCGGGGGTATCGCTCTGATACTCTCGTTTGAGCAGAGCCCAAGCAGCAGAGCCGGTGGAGACGTCGGCAATGGTGCCACGATAGTCGGCCTCGAGGAGGAAGTAGAGCAGGGGATACGCACGGTTGTTTGCCTTATCCCATGCGGCGGCCTCGGTCGCATCCGTCGGCCGGGGCTTCGTCCCACTGACTATCTCCCAACTCTCCTCCAGCCTGAAGTAGTTCTGGACGTCCTTGGCGAACGACGTCCAGTTAGAGCCCGAAAAGTGGGCGACACGAGAGAAAACAGCGTTGTTGGTGGTGGACATGGTGAAGAAGAATGGGGAGGAAAGGAGTGAGGGGAGTGGTGGTGTAAAGACAGTGGTAGGGGAGACACGCGGGGCTCGACTTCAAAGAAGGAGCAGTGGCGGCTACAAAACCCGTGTGAAAAGTCTGCTCAGAGGCGCTCAAGCAGATCCTGCGGGCGAGACGGCGCGATCCCGGAGACAAGGTGGGTGAGGAACACGAAAGAGGACACAGAAGACGCAGACAACAAAGATTAGGCGCAGTGGGCGGGGCCCATAACCTCTTGAAGGTGGGCGCAAAAACGAGACAACAGAATGATTAGATCACCCCTACTGTACATGGATGTGACCGAGAGTACATAAGGTCAGTGTCCGGCAACTAGAAATACCCGGGTGCACACTAGAGCGCGCACACCTAAATATTTTAACAAAAAGAAGTTCTAGTGCTCACAAATTGCGTGCACCCGGACACACATCAAAGCCTCTGCAGTGCACATGGCAAAATACAGCACGACAACATGCCAGTATCTGCAAAGCTTAGTATTCTCAGTGAAAGGCTAATTCAGCTTCATACGTAGGACTTACAGACCCGGAACTTAACCATAGACCACTACAATGCCAATAACTACATCATTGAGTGCGTTAGATAGTCAACTCACAGTTCGGTGGCGGGAAGCAAATATCGACTAAGAAAGAACACCACCTTCGGTAGGCCCAGGCGATGGTTCCATACAAAGTCGACCTCATCCGATACGGTCAACAAATAGTCGTAGGTCACAACGGAGGCCGCAGCGCCTGTATGAGCCGTGAACTACCTCCCCCTTTTCCAGAATTCCTAATGACGCACAATTCAGATATTGACTGAGACTATTTGCTGTGAAGGCGGGAGGTGAAGACATGAAGAGCAACAGAGCATTTGCGGGAGTGGCCAAAGAAACAATGCGCTCTGAGTCCTATTTATTGTGGGACTCACGTAAACAATATATAGTTGAGTATGTAATAAGTTGGGAATCCTGTCACTGCTGCCAATCGTCTACCAATCAAAAAAACCCCTCAGAAGGGTATGTGGAGCAGCCCGAAATGGTAGATTTGGCCTAGACGAGAAGTGCCAAAACATCGTCTCCTTCATGGCAAAGGGAAGCGGAGTCTCAGCTCTCTACTAATTTGTTAGACAGAAGAAAATCCTTGAAAATCGCGATAAATACCGAGCTTCTGTGGACTCAATTCGCAGCGGAAACTGCTTCCGTGTTTGCGCTAAGACACGCTAGAATCGCTTTTCAATAACCGGAGAAATCAGAACTGAGGGTCGTTGAAAACCAGGCATCTCGTGGTCTGTGTGTAAGTAATATCACCCATAATGTCAGGGGACTCCACAGCTATGACGTCTTCTGACTTGGGCAGAAGTTCTCTGTCTCCAAGACATCATGCGGTGCTCACTTATGTCATATCTTACGTCACCTCTTGTATATAAGTAGTCCGCTGGGGATCTCTGATCTCCAGGTTTGTTATCGACTTGGCTCCTGGGCCCTTCTCCCCTTACACATAACCCTACTATAATTGATGGCTTTTGGCCTGGGCCAAATCCTCAGGGTCGTGGTTGTTCGATGCAAGTCTCCATCTCGCGTCTTTGCATCGATTTGGGCTGGATAGCCACCAAGTTTGTTTGAAAAATTTAGTGGAAAGCAGTCATAAAGTTGATTCGGGTAGTCTCGTTCCCGACGTTATATGTAGCACTTTCACCCGCACAGCGGAATCACTCTAAAAGAGAAATGTTATAGAGAATGATGGCAAAATATCCCCGATGCGACACCCTTATAAGTGTCTTTATTTGACGTAATTTACAGAACATATTGTAAACTCATAAATCCCAGCGATAGCCGATCGCCCTCGAAGCGAAAATCACCGGTGATCGAGATGGATCTGACAGCTCGCGTAAATGAGGTAAGGCCGGCACGAATATCCGACGCGCTGTTGCATGATACTCGAGGTGCCGGGAGGACGCTGGTGCAGGGAAACAACTCCTGCCTCAAGGAAGCAGAACTGCCTCAAATCTTGCTTGAATCTAAACTTGTTTTCTCCACCCAAAAAAAAATATACTGTGATCTTCCACGAAGAAACCGCCGGTTGAACCGGTTCTGGCAAGTACTCTTCCCGATTTTGGCGTCCCAATCTAATGCAAAGCCCAAGGAACGGGAGTCTGGTAAATGACGTAGAGGGAGGCAAAAAACGACATGTTGATCCTTGACTCTGCGTCATAGAAGTTCAGCCCGTCAAAATCAGATATTCACATTTTCGAACAGGGATGCCGTCGTCGCCCTCTGCTGACAGCACTCGAAGCTCAATCATCAATGTACACAGAAAGAAAGCAAGCCATAAGTTTGGCTTGACAGAGCTCCTCAATTTAGGTTCCCGATTTATCTAGAAGAAAAAGAAGAAAACAAGAATCAAAGTCCGAGAACCGAGCATACCTGTCCTGTTGTTTTGCAACATGCCGCGGCATGCAAGATCGTCGTGTATTAGTATGCTTGACGACACTGCTCTTAGAATATATCGTGTAGAATGAGGTTTGCCCTGAAATGCACATTTGGGCCGGAGTTAAGTGATGTACGTGGCTTCGGGTGAGCGTTAAAAGGAAACCTCCACAATTTGGCCGATTAATGGCGCGTATTGGCACGTTTCGACGCGTTAAAACACGGGAATCGCGTCGAGAATCTGACTCGAGATTGAGGATAAGAGACCGATCCGGTTTAGACAACAGCTGAACGTCGACAGTTAGCTTCAGTACCTGTTAAAATGCAATGTATACCTTGTATTGGACACATAGTGCCTCTTGGATACCACATATAAGGCGTGATTGGCCCGCTCGAATGAGTTTACCCCATAATAAGCGTGTTGGGGCATGCGTGTTAACTGAACTTGTACGTGTTTTTCACGGCAATCCAGAGCTATAGACAGTTGTAGAACGCATGGGTATAGCTGTTCACGGTCACTGGCAGCTGAGTGTGAGCCAAAAACGCGTAAATCAGCGGAAAGAGCAGAGCAAACAGGTCTGGATTCCAGCATCGGCGGCGTGCGCCGGGGTCACGGGGCTGTAAATCCTGTAAATTGATATCAGTTTACAGTAAATTGATGGGGCATAAGCCTTTATCGCGACTTTATGGCACTTATTGCAGGGGAAACACCCAGATTGCCTCTTCTTGCTTTTCCCCAGCACTCCCGCCCACTCTGGAGCTTCTAGCCTACTCTGACTGACTCAAAACACAAACTCTGCGCTATCTGCATGTTAATCCGGGACTTTGGGACTCAAGAGCAAGAGATTCCGTCGCAAACGACGACGCGTATACGCGTTGTTGATGTATGTTTGACAACCGTGTTGTGATTCCCACGCGCCTTTCCTCCCGAATACCACCATTGTCTACCCTCAAACCATGCCCAGGGCTTCTCTGTAAGTTGATTTCATGCTCAATTTATTCATTTCTTGTCGTCCGTGCTGCACAGGACTCAAACCCGGGACCCAGCGGCCAAGCAGCGGACACGACCAGTTTATGAATGCCACAACAGACGCTGATTCCTTGTGTAGATCTCGTGTTGGTATGGGTTCCCTTCTAACGAAGACCAAGGAGAAGTTATTGGGGTGCTTGGAGGTGTGTACTTGATGATTGTTTCGATTTAATCACCTTCCTCTTGCTTTCGTCTCCAACCTTTTTCATGAAGCTACCTTTGTGACCTGGCATTTCATGGTAATCTAACAAACACTTTTCTCATCAACAGTTGTGCTGCACCTCAAAACTGCCTTCTCCTCGTCGTCATGTACGCCGTCAAGATAGCTTCCCGCTGCTTTGCTGGCGCCTTCGTTGCGCACCTAAATGCGGCTCCGTGGCACGGTGAATCCATCTATCGCCACGAACTTTTCCCATCTCCCCAGTATGTCCGGGTCAACCATGAATGATGCGTGTAAGTGCAAAGCAGCAGCGTCAAATCCTTGCCGAATCCTTGTCGGGAGGATTTGTTCTTCCAGCAATGTTTGTTACTCACTTGTCCAGCAGGCCTTACATAGTGTCGGACGACTCTACCTCTTGACCTTTGCGCTGAACGCGCTCTGAGCTCTCGGATCAAGCTGGATACAACCCGCTGCCCAACCGATCACATCGGACCATCCCAAATCCCAGACAGGGGACCACGCACTCTTTGCCCGCAACCATGGGCATACCTGGCTATTGGAAGGTATGCAGCCTCTCTTGTTCTTCTCCCTTTCTTGAACGAACAGTAACGTTTTTCACCAACAGATTGTCGACCACGCTTCAGAGATGCAGTCGCTGAAGCTACTTGCGTCCCAAGAGGGGCGACGGGGGCTCAGCGGAATGCGAGTTGGAATTGACGCATGGTGAGTCTCTGGTAGTCAATTACAGTCCTTGTTGCTGATGCTTCATAGCTCGTGGATCACCCAATGCCAGGCGGTGTTCCACAAGCCTATTCATGCTCAGTCCGGCCGAAACCCAGAGCTTCGTGCATTGTTCTTCAAGGCTGCGGCAATCAGTAACGCCGGACTCGACGCCAAATTCGTGTTCGACGGTAAGAACCGTCCTTCGGTGAAACGCGGCAAGCGAGTGAGGGCCAAGCCTCACTGGTTAGTGGAAGAATTCCAGCAAATGTTAACTCTGTTCGGTTTCGATTATTATACGGTCCGTTTTTTCTCCTTTTCCGTTTCCAGTGATCCTCAAAAGTCTGACAGGCGCCCGGCGAGGCAGAAGCAGAACTTGCACACCTGAATCGCCGGGGTGAAATAGATGCTGTGCTCACAGATGACGGCGACGCTCTATAATATGGGTTCTGATATAATTGCTGCGGGGTCGCATTTTTTATCATTGCGTCGGGCTTGGTGAGAGTCAGTCTTGTATATGAGCCAAATAGTAAAATAACACGGACTTGGAATGCATAAGGCTGATTTTGCATTATAGAACGGTCGGAAAAAAGCATTGAGTTGTCGAAGTCGCGGGAGTCAGTAAAGCCATTGCCATCGAAGGAGTTCAGTGGGGTGAATGGGGTTGAGGGTGTGTTGCTAGAAAAGCGAGAGAGACTCTCTTCCGGCGGCACAGAGCTGCTAGAGGAACATCTGAGCGAAGGGTGCGTGGTGGTCGAGGAAGAAGAGAATGACGCGTGCGGTCACAGTGTGACTTGTCGCGACTTTGTCACCGTCCTTCGTCTTTCACTTCGATAAAGGCAAGGGACAAGAAATTATCAGATGATTAATTGCAACAGGATGTAAGTACAATCATCACAACGAACTGAGTGAACAAATTACTCTTCGTTGTCATCCTCCCGATACCCAGTCAAAATCATCATGTCTAAGCCGGGTTTCTCCACTAAAAACCATGCGTCTCTGCCATCGGGCTTGAAGGGAATCATTGCTACGACCGTTTGTATTGCCTTGACTTTAGTGACGGCGAGTTTGTGTTCGTCTGCATGATTGCAAGACCAAACGGTGTAATGAGAGCGGATCAGAAGCGCCTGGTTTGGTCGAGGATACAGCAAGGGGAGGGCCATCGCTATCACGGTTTTGGTGCGAAAGTAGTATTGGGCCTCAGCGATTTCGACCTGGCCATTGACCCAAACCTGTCTATGTGTGAGTGCGTGAATAAAGTTTGAGTTAAATTGGGACATCACCATGACATTGCGAGACATTCGCAAGGCATGTAAAGGCTTTTGCTTTTCCTTCCAGGCAGAGAGAGCAATCTGACCATTAGGAAGCGGTGCACGCGCCCACCGTTTCAGCTTAACTTCTGTCTCCGTATTCTCTACACCGAAATATTCTCGAATAGCCTCCGCTTCCTCCCCGTCTACAACATATGACCATTCATCGCGAGCTCGGAGGAGCTCGTATCCATGACCAAGGTCTTCCGCATCGCGTGGAGGTTTCTGTGCCTTCTCTTCTCCAACATCGAGCTCAGGCAACATGGCTTTCAACGCATTTACCTGTGAACGCAAGACACCGCGCTCCGACAGATTTGCGTAGGGATTCGATGGATGTTTTATTTCTTCTCCTAGATTGCCAATTGTACATTCGATGGTCCATTGAGCGAATTAGGGTAGCGGGCCGAGGCACGCAGTTTCCGGCATTAAATGGGTCATAGCATGAACGGACTGTCGAACAAAGTGAATGCGTTCTTTCTTGCGCTGATAGTATAACGTTTCGAATTGGGATACGTAGCTTATCGCGTTCTTGTGTGTTTCCTGCATTTCGTTGACGGGAATCTTGCGTAGGTGTGCTTTGCGAATAATGGAAGCGCCTAGACAAAAATGTTCCCAGTACATACTTGTCGGGCAGAACACCGTACAAGAGGGCAGGAGCCAAGCCGACCATATACAGAAGCCATTCCCAGGCTTTGTATCCGCTGGAAATTTTTTCAGCCGGGTTTCGAGGAGGGCGATCAAATGAACCAGGAAGATAGGGTATCGTCGCCTCTACTGTCTGCCCATGAACTTTCCAAATCTCGCCAGTCAACACCGCCCAGTCCCAGATATCCTTCGTGTCCGGTTTCTCGCACTCCATCTTTCCGGACAGCAAAAGGTGCATGAGCTCTGTCCAGTCAAGACTAGCCCAGTGCATTAAATCGGGTCCGAAGCAGTACGGAATTCCCAGGTATTGTTTGCAATCGAGGCCACTGATAATACTCGGTTTTGAGATGCCCGTTTGTTTCCTGCGTTCGCGATATTCGGTGGGACTCCGAGACGAGAGTAGAAATTTCAGATTTGCTTTGTATTCCGCTTCCGATGGGGGAGCGATTAGCCGCGCGTCAATATCATTTGGCTTGGATGCGCAATTGTTTGCATCGGGTTCCAGCAGGACAGGATAATAAGTCGAACCGCCTTCCTTGTTCCGACCTTTCAACGGACAATATAACCGACAGCCGTAGACGCCGTGGTGACCGACGAGTCCGTTCAGATATGTCAATCCAGGACCGTCAGCTGTTTCAAGCAGGAGAAATGGGCGTGACAGGAAGAGGCGATTGGTTCTGCAGTCCCAGAGATGAAGGCCTTCCTTTTGGAGAGCGGATATGTGGTGAATGGTAGGGAAGTAAAACGAGTCGAAATCTTTGGGTTTATTTGGTCCGCCAATGAAGAAACGAGGCAAGACTTTAGCTTTCTTATAGCGCTTGTGAGGGCCAATATCACCGATGATCCATATCCCGATCCGGCAATCGGAAGCTTTATTGCGGTATAGTTGCGCGCCGTCAGTCGAGCCAACGATCATAACATCGTCGTCTTGAATGTCGCCGCGTCTCACCGCATCCAAATAGTCCTTGCCGTGATAAAAGTCTTCGTATACCTAGCCGTAGTCACAACACAGTCGTGAGATAGCGTATGTCGATGTGGAGTCGTATTTCTTACCTGAATACTGCCATTATGGATGAGAAGATCCTTTTCTATTCCACGCATTTCTCGTGACCGATATTCCATGTCCTCTGCACTTTGTGGGCTCTGGAACAATGCTTGCAGCTGCGGACCGAGCGGAATCGTGTAGAACGATCGGACGGGGTTGGATTTATCATCCCGGCGAGTATGGCATATCTTGCAAGCTTCTAGATCTTTGTGGGGGCCGGTGAATGCCATGCAGGAGTTAGCGCACATGTCATGAACGATGGGCAATTGAACCAGAACTTGAACTTGAAGTTGAGGTTCAACTTTGACGAAGTTTGGCATAAGCAACCTGTAGTCTTACTGATTCCCATTTACGTTTTTGCGAGTCCTGAGGCACCCGAAGTTCAAATGATCTATTCAAAGAGATCCAAACGGGAACTCATCATTCGGCCGTGACCGGCAACTACAACATCCTGATCCTGTTGATGCTGCCCGCTCACACACAATCGGCAAACTGTCCCTTCTTCGCCATTGCTCTCTCACTTGCTTGTACTCCTTCCTATTGTCCTCTCCCTCCCCTTTCCTTCATTTTATTTTCATAAGACTCTCACCAATTTTACTGCTTGATGCTCCACCTCCAAGATTTCCCATCTCAGGCTCCCGGGCAGTGGGCACGGCTTCAACTTACCTTGTTTTCTTGGTACTCGTATCCAGGATCCTGTGTAGTAATGCACTATAAAGAGTTAGACTCGACACAGCCACATCGCCAGGTTGGTTGGTGATCAATCACGGGGGACAACCGGCGATAGCGACTGGAAGATAATCCGGACATTTTGGCAGGAGGCGGAAGTTGCCGAGGTTGTTTTGACTTAGTCGTGAAAACGCGAATGCCCAAAATTCAAACTTGTCGCACAGACATGATTCTTATATGTACTTGACCGGAATTTTAGTCGCTACAATCCTATGTTTTTAGATTTTCGAATTTCCTTTGCGTTCGACTACAATACACGGCATCATTCCTGCCATCAAAACCCTCCCAATGCAGACATTTGTCGCGTCTTTTCGTTTTCCTGTGGATGTGAGGGTGAAAACAACGGTTTTAGAGACCAAGGCGAATCCTTTATGCTTGCTAACTCTACCTGTTGATACAGGGATTTTTTCTAAAGCTTGATTACAGCCAAAATATGAAATAGGGGTAATGATGCACATGAAAGATGATCGAGCCCATTCCTTGTCACAAACGCACTATGGGCTTTACCTCTCGAAAGCGAAGGGCGTCCGACGCCGACTACAAAGCTCCTAACTCAGTTGTGAAGCGACTGAAATTGTCTCATGCAGTCCAGTCAACTCCAATCCAGCAGAACCGCAGAACCACTCCAGAGGAAGAATCCGACGATCTCCTTCCTCCCAGTAGTGCTCCAAGCTCGCCAGTTTTTTGGGGGGAGGACAACGAGCCCGAGGCTTTCGAAGAGATTCCAGGTCGTGCTGTGTCACCATTTGAACTTGACTTGGCTCCTCTTCCGACAACTCCCCCTCCTGGTGACTCACCTGCCGGTCCTTTGACTTCACCGTTCCTTCCGAGCCCAATCAAACAATATGGTGGACGTCCTCGTGTAGCTGCTCCCCATCGTAACCCCCGCGGAACTCGATCTTTGCGACAACAACCGGAATGGCAAGCAGCTGAGCTCGAGAAAGCAAGACGAGAGGCAGAACGAGTTGGTAGAAAAATGGAAGAGATTGAAAGGGACCAGGAACGCAAACGAATGCAAGGACTGCAGGACAATGTCCACGCCTTTGTCAAACGGACGATGCAAGACGGCATCCAACTCCAGGACATTATGGACGCCTTATTTTCTGCCAATCCCAACGACTCACAAATCACCGGAGTCTTCTCTCGATTTTTTCGGACTCACGGCGCGGCTCTGATGGAGAAAGTGGCAGAGCGCGCCCCGCAGGAGGCTGATGTATTTGCCAGCAGGCACATTGCGGACTTGGTCGAGCGGGAGGGGAAGGCCATACAGAATCTCTTGACGCGAGACACCAGCACAAAGGTGTCGAACCTCTTGTCCTCCTTCAACATGCAAGGGCTATCCGACAAGCTCAAGGAAGTCGCGCCAACAATGTGGGGTATTCTTGCTGCAGTATCGACAGTGGAGGAAGAGAGACACGAGACGACGCGACGAGATCGCAGTTTGGTAAGACATCAACGTTTGCCGAAAGAAGTTACTGAATATCCATATTCGGCACCTCAGGTGTTCACTACAGTTTGCGCGATGATGAGTCTGCTGCGCTCTCAAAAAGCGAATAACTTCCAGGCAGTAATTGCGCTTTTTCTGCTGGGTTCCGGTGCTGCCAAACGCGAGATTGAGGTCTTTGCCCATGCTGGCATCTCGCTCTCGTACAAATCTGTCATGAACTACATTAAAACTCTTTCGAAGGAGGGTATCCGGCAATTTCAAGAAGTGTTCCGGTCGTGCATGTGTTCCATTGTATGGGACAATTTGAACATTGCCTTCCGAGTCGAGTCTCAGCGACTGAACAGCAAAAATCATTTTGACAACGGGACCACTGCGACTCTAATTCCCATCTATAATCCTTTCACCGGCTCAAATCGTACTCCCCGCGGCACGCTCCCACTTGATATGAAGCCCGAGCGAGCCTCCACCAATTCCACTTTCTCTTGGACTGCAGCTGACACGCTGCCCTCCGCAGATGCCGCAAAATTGGAGCAATGTCTGAAATGGCAAATCAAGGACATTGCATTGCAGTACATTCCTGAATTCGCTCACCTGCGCACCGCATTGGGTAGCTGCCCAGAGGTTGAGCAGATAGAAGTCCACCAGACCGAGCAATATCCGCTTCCCGCCATGCATGAAGACGAATCCAGCATCGACGGGACCCTTGCTGTATATGAAACCATTTTCCGCCATCTCGACACATCTAGCGAGGATATCCGGGCCCACGGTCTTGTAATTTCTCATGGGGACCTGTTAACCGACAATCTTGTGAACACGGTGCGATAAACCTACGGTTTTATATGCGTCAACTTCTAAACTCGTTTCTTACTAGATCGAAGCATCACGCCGTAACAGCGATGATATTCTCGAAAGTACCCGCGCCCTCACCCGACTAATGGGTATTTTCCACGCAAATATGGCCGGGAACCGTCTCCTTGTCAATGAGCATTGGGGCAAACCCAATGCTACGATCCCAGGTGGCCTGTGCTGGGAACATACTCAGCTGTTAGGACGCAAGCCGATTTCGGCTGGTTGGAAGTCTAAAAAAGCAGCGCCGTGGAAACCATGCCACGAATTGTTGCAGATTTCCTCGGCCGGTCATATTCGAGACGCCTTCAGAGTTTGTTGCGGCAAGGCCTCTCTTGCCGAATGGGCTCCGCGGGCTACATTCGCTGAATTTGAGGAAGTTGCGCAGAAGGTTTACAGCTCGCTCTACACCACAGCAGCTTATGATCGTGCTTGCGATCTACAAGAAGCTCAACGGGACCCTGCTTTTGAGAATACAGTGCTCTACAATCGTGATTCTCTCTTATACCTGCTTCTAGTCTCCTCCATCAAGGCCGGTGACATTGGTCGCGTCGTTTTGGTATTCCGTATCTGGGCGGTAATGATGCGGACACCGAAGACAATGCCTAAATATGCCGACGCATTTTTTGAGACCTTACGACGCCTCAAATCATACAACCCAGTGCTGCGGTAAGTACTGCCGCTTGACTAGACAGTGAGCTTATCTTGGGTTAGCAAATTCCTTCTTCACAACTGGCTAGTCAATCTCCGCGGTGTGATCAACGGATTCAAAGAAGTAGATCTTCTACAAGAGCACCAGAACTTCTGGGCGAAGATCATTTACAATGCTAAAGGCGTCAATCGAAGCTGGGAGTGGTTATCACGAATCACCGTGTGTATCTTCGTAATACGTGATGCCATGAAGACTGTGCACGCAACATTCAAGATCCCAGACTACGGCACAAAGCACACTGTCCCAGACATGAAGATCGAGATCCTACGCGTTGCTGATGCACTACAGAAGGATCGGCTGCAGGAGCAGTGGCCCGAGCGTCCATGGAAGGAGCAGGTTGAGCGTGTCCGGGACTTGCTGGAGGAAGGCTCCAATTACATCAACACCCGCAGCGCATTCTCCCGTTTCACTGAGCCGAAGATGACTTATGAGGTGGTTCCAGCCGGGCCAGACTCATTGGACAAGGGTGCCGGAAGCCACTCAGCAGATGATGAAGAAGACAACAACCACGAAGAGTATAATGTGACTCAGGAGGACTTGGAGATGGACGAGGAGGAACCGTACGGCTTGCTCAACTCAATTCTTGACTCAGCGGCGGATATGGTGGACGAGATGTAAAAGTAGTTATGCCTTTGTTCCTGCCGGCCAGTTCTTGGTGTGCACAAAGGGTAGGCACCATTAAGAGTTAACAAAGGAGTCTATTCGGATTTTGGACGCGTATGGGTCCAGCTGAAGCACTGGGCGGCATCGGTGAAAGCAAGAGCAAGGAAGAGGCGGTGTCACTGTCAATTGAGGCCGTAAAAGGCAAATTGATGGCATACTTCTTGTGGCTCCTGCAGTCGAACGCAAGAGAAATTCGAAAATATAAGAACATAGGATTGTAGCGACTACAATTCCGGTCAAGTACATATACGAATCATGTCCGTACGACAAGTTTGAATTTTGGGCATTCGCGTTTTCACGACTATGGTGCAGATCGCATAAACACCACCAAACAGGAACGAAATTTATTGCACTACATCAGAGCCTTCCCACGCCTGATCCTCTGGCCAAAACACTCCGATTAGATAGTAGACTAAACCCTCTAGAGGGATTTCTCATCCGCTCAAAACTCACAATAAATATATTTTTCACGGCATGGATTTGAGACATCACTGATACAATCAATCAATCACTCACGTGTGCTTACGACACATATCCTTATTGGGTAGCCATAAGTCCGGACGCCGAGTTACATGCTCCCAAAGTCGTTGGAAAGCTATTGGCTGCAACTTTTTTCCCCTAGCGTTTTGAAGAAGCCCAGTAGAAGCCCTCCATGAGATTTCAGTACAGAAAATGCAATATAAAATTTGGTTTTTTGTTCTTGGGCGATTTGAGACATCAATGATGGCATCCGTGATGGGACCTATTTGGTGGTGTTTATGCGATGTGCACCATAAGTCAAAACAACCTCGGCAACTTCCGCCTCCTGCCAAAATCCTCGGATTATCCACCAGTCGCTCCGCCGCATCGGTTTGATCGACTGTCATCAAATCCCTGCTGTGGCGGACCTGGGTTCGAGTCTAATAAAGAGTTCTTTTTCTTCCTATGTAAGTAATCCTTTGCCTTCTCTGTATAAAGTCATCTGATATTTTCCCCCGGAATTTGTAGAAAAAGCGGGTGGTTTGAGCTTGGAATAGAAGTACTGTATATTCAGGTATTTACTTCAGTATTTTCACCACAATAGGTAGAGGAAATGACAGTCGAGAAATGGCTGGGTCACATACTGTCACGTACTTTGATGTGTTCGCATCAATCGGCTAATGACCGGCACCACTCACGATTTTCAAACTCCGCGACAGCCCTTTGCAGTGTTCCTTCTTAAGGCCTTATTAAGGGCACCTCCGAAGGCTAAGGCCTTAATGGCCTTAATAAGGTTATTAAGGGCTCCATATTAAGGGGCCTTAGGATGAAAAATGCAAATTTTTCCGGGCTTTTTTAGAAGCATTTTTCGGGGAGTTCCAAGCGGTTTTGCTTCTTATGGCTGGCTCCAGCTGAGTTTTGGCTGAACTTGAGGCTCCATTCGGTTGCGTCACTTAGGAGCACTTGACGTCACTTAAGAGTATTTCTCACCAAAAGTTTGGCGTGGAATTTTTCCCAAGTGCTCCAAAGTGACGCTAAGTGACGCTAAGACACGACAGCCGAATGGAGCCTCATGCATTCCCTCTGATGCAAAAGTCGACTCTCCCTCGCACACTTTGGCCAAGCACTGCAGTACGGCCCCTCGGCAAATGATGCGGGCCCGTACTTTCTCCAGCTCCTCCCCCACAGATCCAGAGGTCTTTGGTTTCTTGTCTTGTACTTTTTTCCGAGCTGCGCGACGCTGCGGGGTCATCCAGCTATCATCCCGTGGGGCCATGTGAACAATCACGAGCTCTCTCGAGAGTACATTCAGCAAGCACTCTACTGCGGCAGTGTACAGTGCCTGCGGTTTCTGTGCAACCTTCCTGATTGCTGGAAGCTTGAAAGCACCTGGCTTCTTTGGTTTTATGAGCCCATAGAGGTCTGTCGGCACCTGCTGAAATTCTGAGGTAGACGGAGCAATTGCTGAGGTGTTAGGTTGATCGTCGGTGGCTGTCTTCTGCTTTTTGCGAGTTGTCTGCTTTCCTTTCTGAACCTCCTGACATAGGCGACTACGCGCTTGACCAGCGTTGCGAACCTGGGAAACAGTCTTTCTAGCTCGGAGAGAGAACGGTTGTGAACGTTCACCAAGTCCTGCGCCATACCCCGACCTGTGACCAGAAACCATTCATAGAGCAGCAGATGTGCTCGACAAATGTCCCACTGCACCATACTTTTAACAATGTCCAGCTGTTCGTGTACGCGCAGCAGCTTCGGGACCGATTCGACCACGCTTGTGAGTCGTTATACTTGGACGAGGAAGGAACGCTCATCCGACAAGGGTGCAAACGACAAGAAACTGCTGTCAATATTATTCCGTTCGTTCCTTTCTACCAGCTGGCGGAGGACGTCAGAAAGCGCGATTTTGCGCCCCTTGAGCGGAGCGACAATGTCACGTTCCGATCTCAGAGTGTCAAGTTCCGCTGTAAGGCTTTTGGAGTTCAACAAGCGGTCTAACGCCGCTATCGGCTGGTCACTTAGATCTTCCGATGTAAGGGCAGTTAAGGGTGTGCTTGCAGGCACCTTTCTTTTCCCTTTCTTCACACCATAGTCTTCATCGGATGGATGATCTGAGTTACCATCGTAATCAGACCCAGCGACTGACGTGTTATTTGACTTTGAACGCGAGTCTAAATCCGAATCATCCGATTCCTGTTGAATCCAATGAACAAACTTAATCCGTACGACTACATAAGACTGCCAAACTCGCCTGTCTCCTTCGTTTACCTAACGATTGTCCGCTTGTCCTGCGCAACATGTTGGGGTCGATCCTGTAATTCAACCAAAAAACCAGCATTCAGCTTGTGAAGGGCAGTGAAAGACGACTAATCTTTGCACTTCCTCATACGCTAGCCATTGAGCTGGCTCGAAACCATGTCCATGTACAAGGTATTCCCAGACTGCCTACGATAGCGATATCAACGACTGGCAAGCGTTTCACAAGTTAAAACTCGTACCTCACCAATCTTTCGCACCTTGAGAACTCTTGGATGCCTGAATGTCTCCTCCTCCGACTCAAACTCTTCCGCTGCAGGCAAACTCTCTGTTTCGTGCTCATCCAGGCTGGCTTGGTCCACACCGAGTAAATCGTCGCAGTGGTTCGCATCTGGCTTTTCCACTGCGTCGGGTGAGTTGCTGGAGTCGGAGGCACCAGTACTGTTCAGCACCCCAGCTGTAGGGTCTTCATCCACTTCCATGAGATCTACATTTATCTGCCCTTCATTACCGCCATCGCCACCCACTGTCTCGGAGTCATTGGCTGAAGCTGCCGCTGTATCCTGCTTGCTAGATGCACTCTGCTCCTCCTCAGCTTGGCTCTGCGAAGGCTCCTCCTCGATAGATGTAACTGTGTTTTCGAGCATGCGTTGATAGAACTGCCGTAGATATTGTGAAGTCAAAGAAACGTTAGCACCGAGAAAATGTGCAACACCTTATAAGGCTTTTTTCGTAATACCTGCTTGCTCGTCATTGCTACTATAACGGCTGGTTTCGAGCCTATTTTCCGACAGGGGAATCGGCATTAAAATTTCGTACCCGGGGTGGGGGAGGGGGAGGGGGAGGCCAAGGGGTTTTACACGACTTGCAGCGCGAGCAAGACGAGCTTTTCTACTCCACCTTTCCCAATGCGCGGCAGCCTGTGCCCAGTGAGGTTGTTGAGGAGCATACAAGGAGGTTTGCACCGCCAGAGTGGAAGTGCCAGTTGGGACAGTGGGGCGCGCCGGTGTTGGAATCTTTGGGACCGGCGGTGACTGCGCCGCCGCCGCCTATAATCGTTCCCGGCCAAGCTCCGTCGACGTTTAGCAGTGGCCCGCCTTCAGCCACTTCCCCTTTCCTCTTCAACAACGCAGATGGAGGCTCCCCAACCCGGCCCCCACCTCCGCCCACCTCCACCTGGGCATCAGTGTCCGTTGGCGACTTTCGGGAGTGGGTGTTCTTTTCTGGACCTTCCGCAGCAACCACAATCAACAAGGACCAGTGGCACTGTCCAGCTTTGGCTTTGCCCCACGGGCCACCAGTCATCCTCCCTCACCGACATCGGAGAGGTGTGTTCGAGCTTTCCTAACTTCATGCTTCCTAGTGCTTGTTCTGATGATGACTAAAATGGGTCTCTGTTATAAGCATGGAGGATCCCATCACACTGTTCCCGTTGCAGACCCTCAGCACCTGCCCCTCTACCAGCTCTCCAGCGATACCTGGACGAGACTCCCCCAATCCCAACCCATCAGACAAAGCGGAGCCAACTCCTGCACTGAGCATCCTCACCGCCAGCAAAATGGGCATCGTGCTCCTTTGTCTGCTGCTTCGTCGCATTCTCCCACTCCTCCTCACCTCGATTTCCCCCTCTCGCACTCTCATCCAAATCCTATACTTGAAAAGAGGGCCAGGCCATCAGTCGCGTGACTTTTGACAGAAAATCACGGGGTTTTGTCAACATCCTACAACACAACCGGCTGTCGAGATGTTGAAACTCACACGCGGTCCCCGGCGCCGCGCGCCGGCGAGTGCAGCGAGCGGCAGTGCGGCGCCGCGGGCAAGGAATCCAGCAAAAAAAATCCAGGCGGGGTTTGGGGCGGAGCCCCGACAAGCTGTGTACCCCCCGTAGGTAGGGACGCGAGCGCAGCGAGCCGGCCCTGCCGAAGACGGGGTGCTTAAGCTTGTTCGCAAGAAGATACAGATACACAGCAGCAAATGCTAGCAGAAAAAAAAAGAAAAAAAAAAACTCCTCGGCGTGTTTTTCTTGTCGGGTGAAGAAGATTGCATGGAGGCAATTGTGGAGAGAAAGGAGAAGGGAGGGAGAGTTTTTCCTCCCCCCGTTTCCCACGCCATTTGAAGGGTGCTTGTTGTGAAACGGCGGATCAGGTAAGAATCAGAGATGCCGGATAATTTGTGTTTGCGATATGCTCTAACTTGAATTTACATTGGGCTTATACTATCTACAATAGTAGCTAGAATATTCTACAGTGAACAAGTAAGCTGAGTAACAAAGCTTTTGGAAAGTTCTGGATGTTTCCGGTGGCTGCACCTTCAATCTCCAACAGTGCTTCCCCACTTCCAATCATTCCAGTCACAGTAAGCACTTCTGCCACGATTCTGGGACGGATATTTATCCCAATCCACAATCGCATAATCTCCTCTGGAGGAGATTCGACGATTCTCAAAGGCTTTAATTCTGATCATCGTTTCCGCTTTCTATATCGGCTATGTATTGGGACGCCAAGTTCAGGGATCCAAGTCAGAATCCGAATCCCCCACTCTGACTGCCCCTGCGTTGAATCGTTTATTCTCTATGCTTCTGTCTCACTCTTGTTCTTTCCACATTTAAATTGGCTCTCTGGTAATGACCGAATACTGATTTTTATTTCTGTTTTTATTACAAGCCCATCCTATTGTGACACTTTTTTGCTGAGGATACATTGAGTCTTTCCAGATATGGCAATAATAAGAAACTGTCCTGTTATTGATGCATTGTCAGGGCGTAATATATAACTGAGTGCTCTAAGCAGTACAGAGGTATCATATATTTATTTCTACATTTTATTTCAGGTCATTCGGTGAAGTATACAGCAAGAATTTGGCCAAAAAGCCACGGCAATTTCTATTTGCCACCACTGTAGTACATGCACGCCTTTTTCTCGTTTTACCAGTTTGCTTACGCACATCCAATTCCTTGGCGAGTTCCAGATTATTAGCCTCAGAAAATCAGATTTCCGGCCACTTTCCGCCGATTACCTATTCCCGCAAACCACTGACCTCCACAAGCCTCCACACGCCACAGCAAGCTCCCTGCCGCGTTTACGCGTTTCTGGGACCCGGGACAGTCGCAATAAATGAAACAAAAGCACAACCGTAAGTTCGTGACTGCAGCTGTGCGCCAAAAAATGTGGAGCGAATTCTGACAATACGACATAGAAGTGCAAGGCGTCGATCCTCGGCCAAACGAACTGGTTCGTCTTGTCGGTTGGTCGGTCATCTTTTTGTTTGCCAGTTGCTTCGAATTGCGAGAAGCTGACCCCGGGCGGGTCAGCCCGTAGCGTCGTGGCGCAGCGCCGTGGGGCGCGGCGCCTGGCCAGTGTGAGTATACAGCTGTTTTACGGATTTTGTCCGGTTTTTGATCGAGTGGGGTATCCCGAGATTTGTTTACCTCTAATTGTAACTGTTGCTGTTACGTACTACATTCGCTCCACTGCCGTCGTCGCGCACAATGGCCTCTGCTCAGTACAAACCACCATGGGCACCAATCCACGCGTCTCAGACGAGAAAAAGTTTCTCATACTCAACCTCTTCTTCAACCGCCGCCGGAAGCAACGGGATATTGCTCTCGACTTCGGCATTTCTCTCAGCACCGTCGAAAAAATAGTCGCGCGACACAAGAAAACCCTGAACGGACAAGATCAAGGGCCCCCGAGACCGGGACCGCGGAAACTACTGTCAGCAACAGATCTTCAGGTGAGCAGAATGACCCTGTATTACTCCCTTTCATTGACTTTTTGTTATTGTCGGTTTACTTGAGCGTACACCCGACGCGTTTCTGTCCGAGATCCAGTTCGAGCTTGAGGATGTTTGCGGTGTCCGAGCATCCCTCTCAACAATATGGAAGGCTTTGAGGTTCATGGGATACACTCGGAAGCGGGTACGTCACGAGAATCTTTCTACTCATTAGTGCCATTGCTTATTCTCTCCGTAGGTTGCTCGTGTCGCTGCACAGAGAGACGAGGATGCACGCTACAACTACCAGGTATACATGAACCGAACCTACCGACCCGACCAACTGGTATTTGTCGACGAGGCAGCATGCAATCGAAACACCTCGAAACGTGGTTGGGCATGGGCACACAGCGGGGAACGTGCGCGCAGGCACGACATATACATCAGAGGAGTCAAGTGTGTGCCATGATCTCTCTCCTTCTATATTGTGCTGATCTGCCTAGGTTTTCTGTTCTCCCTGCTATCTCTCTCAGCGGGGTCCTTCACATCGACGTTTTGCAAGGCTCCTACACCTCCGCTACGTTCAACATGTTCATCGACGGTCTTCTCGACTCAATGAATCCCTACCCTGGTCCGAATTCAGTGGTCGTCATGGACAACGCCAAGATCCACAAGTCCGCAGCACTGCGTCCAATGATTGAGCAACGGTGAGCTCAATTTCACTTTCCAGACTGTTTATTAATTGTCCCAGCGGTATGCGCTTGGAGTATCTCCCTCCGTACTCCCCCGACTTCGATCCGATTGAGGAAGGCTTCTCGGCCATGAAAGCCTGGCTTCGCGCCAACCGGAACTATGCCGACGCTGCCCTTGCAAACGCACCCGGCGCACCTTCTCCTTATCAGGTTCTTTTTCGGGCGGTTTATGAGTCGATGACGCCGGACAAGGCACAGGGTTGGTACACTCATTCAGGTTATTCGTAGTATTACAGTATTTACAAGTATTCTACATATTTGACATTTGTATCGTACATTACTTCTCAGAAAAACTACTTTTTGCGCTCCCTTCTTCTACTTCAAAAGGCCCGTTGTTTGCCTTTTCCTTTGCAAGCAGCGACGGCATCAAAACACTCCTCCACAAATGCTCGTGCTAGCTTGGCCGGCATATTGAGTTCCTCCTCGTAAATCTCAGCGTCGAGAACAACTGCGTGCTCTACATTGGTGATTCCCATATTGTTTAGATCCTCCGCGAACACGACAGCCGGGATGCGTGAATTATCCTCGGGAAATAGACCCGAATCATCAATGTGTTGTAAAATATCGACGACGGCGGGAACAATGATTACGTCGTGGCTGGTGGATGCAAGAGGGGAGGATGAGGGTGCTGAGTGGGAGGCATTGACAACTGAGGAGGTGATAGATGCCAACGGGGGACGGCTCATGGATGTCGATCCACTCGATGTGTCACTGGGTCCCGCAGTGTTGACAGTGACATTCAGGATTGTCGAGCCGGCAGCGTTTTCAGTCGAGCTATGCGTCAATTTTGCCTTTTTGGACGGCGGGGGATTGAAGCATGGTGCCAGCGGCGTAATGGGAGGCGGTGCGGTGGGATTACCATCCTCGTCGCGAGCGGGATGACGACCAACCGACTATCAAATCAAGTGAATACAGATCACCGACAGAAGACAACTTCAAGACAACTTCGACATACAATTTCTTTAGCCCATGCTTTCAGCTCAAACTCATTGATGGAGACATGGATTCCTTATAGCAGAGCTGCCCCTGGTGCGTCGTGCAATTAAGACGCGCCTTCAGATCACGGAGATCCTGGAGGTACTCTTGCGAGCCTTCGGTCGGGTAACTGGGCTGCCACGGCACCTTCCGCTTGTTACCCGCGGTTTTAGGTGCGGCGGTGGCGGCGGTTTGCTGTGGGCGGCGCTATGTACAGGTAGGATCAGGATATAATATAGAATTGAGCAGCTAATGCGACATACCAAGTTGTGAATGATGCACATCACATGTCTTTTGCGCGCGCGCTGCATCTGGCCGAATCCGCTCTTCATGCAATTGTCCCAATCCACCGCGGTAGCCAGTTCAAGGACAGGTGCGGATTTAGCGTCGTTGTCCCACTTATATCCCAGCCATGCCGTGGCGGGGTCAAGGCTCGCAACTTGACAAATGGCCGGGAACACCCTTTCGAAGGGGGTACCCTGCTTGAATTGCTTCGTTCGCATGACGAGCGGTGCTCCGATGACATCAGAGTTGGTCGGAATCTCGACAGTGAGCGACGGTGCTTCGGCAGCTGGTCAAGAAAGGCCTGGTCTAAAAACTAGAGAACAGACATACCGGATGATGGTGGCTCAGCAGGTGCTTGCACCTCAGCAATCCGAGGCCCTACATTGGCAGGAGGAGGTTCGGCGGAATAAGGAGGAGGAGGGTCGGAGTTGGAGGGCCGTTGGGGGGCGTCTGCGAGTACTGTCCACCCATCTTGTTGCCGAGTATGCTCACGATAGTGGGAATGGGCCCCCGCAGTTGGAGGCAGGGTTAGAATTTTCTTTAGACATAGAGGGAGGGGAAAAACATTCTTTGCTATTCTACGCGCAGTTCACTCGAATATAAGAGGTTTGGTTGTGGAGTCACACCACCGCGGTGGAGACAAATGACGCTTCGGTTAAAGACGCTGAGACAATCAGAGGTAAACAAATCTCGGGATACCCCACTCGATCAAAAACCGGACAAAATCCGTAAAACAGCTGTACATAGAGTGTACATGCGATCACCGCCCGCAGAGCGCCTCTGTGGACGCACATGCGCGCCACAACCCTCAATTAATTTACTAGTACTGAGTTGGAGAACGATCTCTTGGATTCATTTTTCAGCCACTATTTCTCCGCATTATACTTCCCAAGTTTACGCTTGTCTACCAAATTTTGGTTCGTAGTCTCTCTCTCCAGGTTTTTTTTTTCGATGTTTTTTTGGAATGTTTTTGCTTCATTCATCGACTCATTCAATCTTTCCATTTCGAGCCATAGTCTCCATCCACAAGGTCACCCGCCGTCCCACCTGAGCCGGCAATATTCAGTTCGCGACCTCGCAGAGGCGCCCCACCTGACACCCCGCCCGTTGGCATACCATGTCCTCGGGATGAACGGACACCCGCGATTATCGATGAATCACTCAATGCCAAGCAAAGCGGCTTTTCTTTGAAGTTTGAACGTAACTTACTTCAGTCGGGACAGAGAACCTCCGTCAATGTCGGTCGGTTAGGCTGTCGGGCTGTCTTGCGGGGTCCGCATTTAAGGTTCAGAAGATGGTTACCAGCGAGCGTTTGTGGTGCGGGGAAGTAGAACGACATTTTAGGACAAGCAGAACAAGTACAAGGAATTGCGCATTGAGAAAATTGTTACAGTACAAAGCGGGCTGCGCACAAATATAATAATGGCCCACAATCATTGAAATCTACGACGGGCTGGGTCTAATCCCTACAGTATGTACTGCACGTACGTATTGTATAGTTGGGTGTGTCCGTACCAGAATATCGATACCATATGCATAGATAAATACACTTTTTGGAGTTAGAAGAGGTAGCGATGGAAAGAGAAAAGGCAAGGTAGTAATATAAAGTAGGAGTAGTATTGCACGGAACGAAGACTGTAATTGTGTAAAGAGAGAGAGAGAGACGACGAGGTAGAGTGACAGGAAAGGGAGAGCAAGAAGGCAAGCATGTCGAGCAACATCAAAACAGAAAACAATGAGAAAGAAGCAAGAAGAGTGAGTAGTGATGGACGGACGACAAGAGGACAAGAGTCGGAAGAAAGGAAGAATAGCGCTACAATTGGTGGTGGGTATGAATGGTGGTGGCGGATTTTGCGTTGTGGAGGTCGTATCCCAGTCAATCAAAAGAAATCCTCAGTCTCCAATCCTCCGCCCTCAATCCTCATCACTCGTCCTCCCCCTCCCAGCCACATGCACCCCGTGTCCATGTCCATGCCCATTCGCATGCACATGCGTATTATGCGTACTGTGATGCACGGTCGCCTTCTCCGCCGCATCCACCGCCTCCAACAAATCGGCTTCGGGATCCCCGTCCCCTTCGCCACCACCCCCCGCCGCACCCGAAACATCCTCATCCACCTCCGCCTCAGCATCCGCGTCCAAGCTGTCCCCCTCGCCCTCGCCATCCTCGTCCACCTCCATCGGGCTATGCGTCCGCAGAGGCGGCAACAGCCCCGGTGCGCCTGCATGCCCGCCAGCAGACGTCCCCGTTGATGTCGACGCAGACGGCGCAGGCGTCAACCGGCTCTTGATGACCCGCCCGGGCGTCGCACTCCCGGGCGTGTGTCTCTTCACGGCAGAAGAGGACGCGAGACTCGAGCGGATACTGCTCTCCGGCGCCGCAGCCGAAACAGGTAGAGTATCCGTCCTCTGCACAGTATTGTTCCGCGAGGGAGTTGCGTTGTGTGTCGCAGGCGCAGGTGAGTTCGAGGCACCCGCATTCGCTCCGCCAGCAGCGGCAGCGGCAGCAGCTGCCTGCGCCTGTGCAAGCTGCTGCTCGAGCGTCCCCCGCCTCTCAACACGCTTCATCTTCTTGCGGCATCTACAAACGAACAGAGAGAAAAAAGGAATCAGCAATCCGCTCCACTTAACCTAAGATCGAAGAAACGGCCACTCACCGATCACACACCGTCCCAGGCCCCAACGGCCCCGGCCCCCACTTCTCCACACACTTCCCCTCCTTATACCTCCCCGGCAACCCACACTGCCGACAAATCCTCTGATTCGCAGCATTCGTCGGCGGGAACGGCGCCCCAGGCACACCCCCCGCGCCTTGTACAGCAGCACCCGCACCAATCGACCCCGCAGGCGTCAAAGTCCCCTTCTTCGCCGGCAACGACACCGGTATAAGTACACCGCCACTCGCGCCGAATTCCCTCGTATTGTTTCGAGACACTCCCGCGCCGGCGGTACCAGGCGCGCCGGGGCCGGTGAACCCGTCTACGCTCGCCGCCCGCGCGTGCCCGTCCCGATCGCCTCCGCTGCGTTGTTGTGGATGTGGCAGCACTGAGTTGCCTAGATGCGATGAGGGATGCGCGCCTACGGCACCGACGCCGCGTGGGCTGCCATTGGCGCTGTCTAGTAGCATGGTTTCGAGGTCTTCGGACGCAGCTGTGCTCGCGGGCGAGCGGTCTCGGTCTCGGTGTTCTCGATCGCGCGAGGAGCGGTTGACAGCATGACCGTGAATGTGTGAGTGGCGGGAAGAGGATGAGGAGGGTAAGGCGCCGGCTGCGTATCGCGAGTTTGCGTTGGCGTTGTAGTAAGCGGGCGAGTGGTGCGAGTACTGTAGTACAGGATATGTGAATCAGTAATTTGGCAGCATGAGTCAAGAAGAGAAATGAAACATCGCGAGAGGCTGCAACGAACGAGGAAGGCACGGGATGAATTTCCAAAACCGAAATTTCGGCCTATTCATGCTTCTCCTTTCAGCTCTCCTTTCTCGCAAAACGGCTAAGAAAAAAGAAAACCTCTGCCCAGCGCAAGACCGAGCGTTCTGTCTGCGCGCACGTTCGCCCCAAGACATTCGTCCCAAAAAACCGAAACCGAAACCTAAAAGAACAAAAACTCACCTCCCCCCCCCTCCCCCCTCATCCTCTTATTCGGATGCCCTCCCCCTCCATCCCTCCCCGCCACCCCACTCCCATACTCCCCACCTCCACCCGCACCACCAACCCCCAAACTCTCCGTCCTCGGCCTCCTCATCCCAACGCCCACCCCACTTCCCCCTGCCCCTCCACCCAGAGCAGCATTTGGCAAAGGCGGCAACGCCAGCCCGCCAAACCCGTCTCTCCCTGTATCTCTCCCACCATCCATTCCTCCATCTCTCTCCCTTCCATCTCGATCCCTATCTCGTTCTCGATCCCTCCCATCGCGATCCCGCGTCCCCCGCCTCCCATACCGCTCGCCCTTCTCCCGCTCGCTATACGTATAATGCAGTCCGCCCAGCGCCCCGAGACCCGCGAGGCCGGAAGAAGAGGCTGAGGATGAGAGGGGGAGGGTGTGTGTTTGGCCTGCACCGAGGTGTGATGTGCCTGCTGTCGAGGTCGAGCCTGGGAGGTTACAGTCAGCATCAGCATAAAATAAAATAAATGGACATTGGTTGAGCAGTGGAGAAGGCGAAGGTCGAAAGAATAGAGAATGGTCGATAACCAGAAGAACAAAAGTAAGAGCCCGCCAAAACACAAAGACACTCACCCAACTGCGGCACAGGAGGCAACCCCAAGCCCGTATACACCCCTCCCCCACCTCCTACACCCTCATGTCCATGATTCTGCAACTGCTGATACCCCGCATATCCCGAAGAGGACGATGATGCGAGCGCGGCAAGCGACGCCGACGACGACGACCCGACAATCCTGGCGAAGCCCGCGCGCGCGTCGGCGGCGCGGGATTCGATGGAGGTGAGGTAGGTTGTTAGGTGGGTCCAGTTTGTCTGTGGGAGAAGGAAAAAAGAGGGGGTTAGTGAGATGGAAGAGGAAAAGGAAGGTGGTAAGGGAAGACGGAAGACGAAACATCGCGCAAGCTCGAAACAATTCGGAGAAAAAGAGGGCACAATGCGATACGCCAAAAAGAATTAATCAAAGCAAACGAGACGAAAAACTCTTAAAATCGCCAACTTTCGCCGCGACCGACCGACCGATCGACCCGACAGAGAAGTAAATCCACACCAGCAAGCAATCGAGCGAGCGAGCGAGTCAGTTGGGTACGACACGAAACGCCACGAATTCTGGGAAACAAGACCGAACGAACGCTCGCGACGCCGCCGGGCCATGACCAAGACCAACTAACTCTCCATCCCAGCCCGTCGTAAAGCACAAAGAGTAAGATCTCTGCAGCACAGTCGAGGCAATCCAGAAGAGATTACAAAGAAAGAAAGAAATAAAGCGAAAAGGCGAAGCCCGTCCGGCCGGGTTTTCGAAATGAATGCATAATCGATAATCTAGGTCAACGACCTCGAACGAGAGGGGGCAAAAAACGTGCCCCGAGGGCAGCAGCAACACCGACAACGGAAAAAGAAATATGACGACGCTGAATCCACCGCCCTGCCCTCGCCTCCCCTCGCTTTCGGTGCAACGCGAAAGAAACAACGAAAAACGAAACCCCCGAAAAGCGAAAAACCAGAACCGTGAAAAAAACAAAACACACACCTGAAACAGCCCCAACCGCGCCACTGCCTCGTCTCTTGCGCTCTCCGCACGCGCCGCACGGTCGTCGAGGGACATGATCAATTGCAGCGTTGCTGCGGGGAGCGGTGTCGGTGTTAATGTCGGGGTGGAGGGTTTTCGTGTTTGTTGTTGGTCCGTAGCCGTGGTTCTGGTTTGTTCTGTTGTCCTTGTTTGTTCTGTGGAGGAAGCGGGAGGAGGGGGAGCTGCTGGGGTGGCAGAATTGGAGGGAACTGCGGGAGGAGGTGGGGGAGGGAGGGCAGAGGTGGGCGAATCGGTGAGCTGCGTCGCGGGTTGGGTTTGCTGGTCTTCGATTTCCATCTTGTCTTCTCCTGTTGGTGCCTCCTGCGACTTGTCCTCCGTGGTGGTGGTGGATTCCTGTGATACACCCGCAACAGCAGTGCCACTCTCCCCGTCCTTCGTCTTCTCGCCCACAGCGGCACCTCTATCCTTCTCCTCCTGCACAGGCACACTCGCCACCGCAACCCCCGCGCTAAAACTCGCACTCGCAGCACTAAACAGCCCAACAAGCCGCTCCGCCCTCTCCGCCCTTTTCTTACTCGTGCTGAGCTCCTCGCGGAGGACGTCGAGCTCGGCGAGCGCGGAGGCGAGAAGGGCGGCGAGCGTGCTGGCGTTGGTGGTGGGGGGTGTTGGGGTGGGGTGTGTTGTGGGGTGTGCGGGTGGGGGGAGGGAGGAGGTTGTGGGTGGAGGCGCAGGAGCGGCGACGGCGGGGACGGCGGATGGCACACCGTCGTCGGGATTCTTCTCGGCGGTGGCAGGGACAGGGGCGGTCATGAGGACGTCTTCGCCCGCCGTCGCCGCCGTCTTCGTCGGCATCGATATCAATGGATTGTGATTGTTTTGATTTGTCGTAGGATTCGAATTCGTATTCGCCGCAGCCTCGACGGCGGCGGGCTGAGTGTCCGTCATTTATAGCGGCGTTCTCTCGGCGGTTGAGTCTAAAAGTGTTGTAGCGGGCAAGCAAGCGGATGGTTGGTGGAGCAAAGCAAGGAGACAAGGAGGAGGCAAGAGGCAAAGAGCAAGCAAGAGTGGCGCGCCGCGTGGCGTCAGTGCGTTCGTGCGGTCGTCGGCCCGTCGGCAGTCGGCAAGTATGCGGCGTCAAACGGGGGATCGGCGGCAGCGCGCTGCGGGGTTTAAAATCAAGTCTGAGCGCAAAAAAGCGGAGGCAGGAAAGGGAGAAAAGGGAGTGGTGGGCACAGCCGGGTTTTGTTTTCCCGACGTGAAAAGAAGCGCGCAAAGTCGCTCCACTCCGCCCCCAACCACCCAACGAACCAACCTCCCGCGTAGTCATGGCCGTGTTACACCCCCACTCTGAGGAGCGACAGCAATCATGTACACAACTCGCTCTATGGACTGTCTCTTGATTCTACTATCTTAATCCACATAAATCTCAATATGGAATTAACATTACTTGTTCAAACGACCTCATACCCTCACAATTCAGTGCCAGTGCTGGGTGGATGGAGTATACTCTGTGCTCAACTGCAAATCCCAACTGCGGCGAAGATGTGTTAGACTTGATCGTTGATTCCTCTCAGATATGGTAATAACGAAAACGCGAGGGGACGCGAGTTAGTTGCAAAGTGAGCGGCGGAAAAATCGGTCATTCCGAGGCTTTTCTGGGTGCCGAAAACGCGTTCTCCCGGCCGAGGGATTTCTCCTTGGAGGAGGAAAAACAATGACCCACCGTGGGAACCTCGACCGTTTTGCCATCACCCTCGGAATGGAGAAGTTCCCGACGTCGGGTTCCTCCGACACCCCCAGAATATTCGTTTTGTTGCCGAGGACGGTAGAAGAATGTACAACAGTCAAGAATTTCATTTATTGAACGCCTGCGTGCCGTTTTTGGACCCAAATCCTCGCGGATTGTGAGCTTTGTGTGAGAGGGCAGTGACGTGTCAATCACGAGTGCTCACGAAATGGTCACGTTTTCCCTTGTCCACTGTGGCACCTGTCACTTAGGTCAGACTACGATTTTTTCGTTTATGACGGACTCAGCAACCCAGAACCGCACTACATCGACCTCGATGGGCGCGACCAGGGGCCCGGGTAACTTTATAGCCCTCCTCTAGGGCTTCGGATTTTCCGGCAAACGCTAAAGCCCTCAATTAAGGCCTGCTATAGGGCTATAGTGCTATAGCCCTTAAACCCTTGGGCGGTCACTGAGAAGAAAAGGTGAGCGTGAGACCACATCGTGACATCCATCAACTTATCAACTTACTGTACCAATCTGTATGACTGAAACGCAAAATGGACCGTTACAGGCTGAAACGCTTGAAACGGCTTACAAATCACCCTTTTATGGAAGGTGACCTGCCTTATATGGGTGATTTGTAAGCGAAAAAAGGCCGCCGTTACGCGTTACGTTTCAGTCATACAGATTGGTACAGTACACCTTCAAAGTCAAGTCGCCGTTCATCCTTGGGTTTGGACCGCCCCAGCTCGTGAATCCAACCCAACCCATCGCGTGGAAGATAGCCTTGTGTACTGCGGTGAACAATGTCTCCAGCGCGTCAATCCCCCTGCAAATTAAATTGGCTCTGAGTCGAAAAATCGCAAGAACTTGAAGGAACTTACTCTTGTCGCTGGGCTGGCGTCTGGTACGACTTCTGGGCTTCTTCATGTGCCAGTGCCTCCTCTACCAGTCTCAACTTCTCCTCCTGAAGCTCCTTCGCCACCGCCTCCCGCTCCTCTGCCGACGCCTCGTTCCACAGACCTCGAACAACACGAGTGCGTTGAGACTTCGCACGTTTCGCGCGCGCAGCGGGTGAGTCTTCAGACTCGTCCGTCCAATCGCCATCGTCGTCGTCGTCGTTCTTGCGGTTCAAGAAGTCGTAACCAGCAGCGTCCAACGTAGCTTTTATCAACTCGGGATTGCGTTTCTGGAAAATCTCCACAGGTTGATGAGGGCGTTGTCGTCTAGCTGGTCCGAGCTTGAGAATGCGAGCGAGAAGGGAAGCAATAGCAGTGTCGGCCGCGGCGTTTTTGGATGAGTTGAGCTTGTGGTGGTTGTTTCGAAACCAGGTGACGAGTTGCTGGCGCGATTAAAAAAATTAATACGCGTCGAACACGGCAGAATAGGAAGTCCAAGACGCGCGTGCTGGGAAAATTTCGCCAGATACGCCTTGAAGAACAGCGGCCAGAAGATGCTGAGCTTCTTCTCGGCCTTGCGTTGGATGAAGTCCGGCATATACACGAGCATTAGCTCTTTTTCTTCAAGCGAGAATTTGGAAGGGGGAGCCATGGCGCGCGTAGAATGAGACCGATGGAGGATAGAATAGGTGAGCAAAGCAAAGAGACCAGCAGGACGCGTCAATACGGGGGGGTGAAGCAACTTTAGACGCGATTTTCTCGTGTTTCTGTATAAGTATATGAGCGTGTTTAACTCCAAACTTATGGCAAACTTGCTAATTCCGTCTGTTTCTATGTACGATTCTAGACTCAAATCCGCTGATCTCCTTCTGTATCGCGTCAGGTTTGTTTCTTTGACTCTAAATCTTGTTCAGATACCACATGCGGCCGGTTTGGAAGTTGCGGAACTTGCGGTGTCCTAAAAAAGTAAGTAACGCGGAAGTCAGATCGTTGCGAGACCTCTTGATCGTTCACATCGGACTGCACGCATGATATCACTCACGTTCCTTTTCTGTTTCTTGGCTTATCTTCTGTAGCCTTGACGTTTTGAGCTGTTTTCAAACTCAAATAATTTACCGCCGTCTCCGACTCCCGTCTCCGTCTCCGTCTCCAGCTGCCGAGGCTGTTGTCGCGGGACCTACCGTCAATGTCGGCGGCTGGAACTTCCCCGCTACTACAAACGAATCCCCTACCTCAGCACCCACATCTTCCCCTGCCTCTGCGGCACCCTCTATCCCGGTCAACAACCCCTTCCGCCGCTCGGAGCTTTTTTCCGCATTTACGCGTCGTCCATCACTCCCTGCGGGCTCGGCGCCGGTGGGTGAGATGTTCTCGTACCCACCGCCTAAACGTTCTCCTTCCGTCAATCAACGCAATACCTGGGCTGCCCGGGCAGCGCTTTCGAGCATCGTCGACACCGAAAAACAAAAAAAAACACACACCAATGCTCCCTCCCAGCCCGGCTCCATCATACCCGCAACTCCAACGTCATCTGTCCCAGCCCCGTCGCCATCCCCCAACCCATCGCCTTCCCCTCCTCCATCGCCTTCCCCCAACTTACCGCCGGTCATTCCGGCGTCTCGACCGGCAGCGCGGGCGCCCAAGACGTCAAATGTGTCGGCATCGGCAAAGGAGGCAGCGGGAGCGCTCGGTTGTTTTTCTTTTCTTTTGACTGTCTTTCCCGCATACAGCCCACTGAAGCCTGCGCACCTTGCAATACGGTGTAATAATCCCGAGAAAAATTAAAATCCAATTGTTTTGGCCTCTGGACAAGCAAATACCGCCTTTCGTCCACATTTTCAGGCGTAGTGCTTGATTAGCTTGACTGCTGGCTCTTCAATCAAGGCCTTGAAGCTCGTATATCAGGTTGCAGTAAATAAAAGGGCTCCTCACCAAAAAAATTCCTTTTTTGGAAGTGCCTTGACAATTTCAACACGGGAAACACCGTGTAGGTATATTCGCCAGTCCGCCGCCCGGGGCCAGATCACGTGCACGTGAACTGTCACTGGGTGAATAGCGCCAAGTCAAGCTACTCGGTCTCACAGAAAGTGATGGCGTCGCTCTTTTTTGGGATTTCGGGAGGCTGGATGGATGCTTTTACACGAAACAAAGTGCTAGGCAGTGTAGAATGACTACGCGCATATTCCTAGTACGATGATTTGATTGATAAATTGTGATGCGCGATCAAATGTCCGAAAAAGGCAAAACACCCCAAATTCAGCTTGCCGTGGGATGTTTTCCATCAAAATTCAAATCGGCCAAATTGTAGTCCTGAAGAACTGAACAAGACTAGCACTTCGAACTATGCGAAAATATGCATGCAATACCGAGTTATATGGACTTCGAAGTCGGAAAAATGGGCGAAAAATGGCAAAAATGACGAAAATCACAATATTGCACGGGTTATAGCGACAGAACCAATGCACATTTTTGCCCAATTCAAAATGCCACATCTATCTGCTCATTGAGACCTACAATCTGGTTTGTCCAGATTGTGATGATAAACATCCTGGGTCAAGCTAGATTTTGGTGGTTTTGGCTTTTTCGGCTATTTGATGGCATATCATAATTTTTTGATCAGATCATTCTGCTAGAAATATGCAGATAGTCATTTTAGCCCAGCTAGCACTTTGTTTCATGCAAAACCCTGCATTTAGCATTCAGAAATCCGAAAACGAAGCGACGCCATCACTTTCCGTGACTCCGAGTAGTCAAGCTGAAAATGGGTTGAAGGGTGAACGACGCTGGATTGCCGTAGTCTCCCTAGTCAGACCCTATATCCCGAGGTTATTTTTTTTTTCAAAATTTTGGGACGGGAAAAATAACCTGATATAGGGTCTGATTCTACATGTCACCCATTAGCCGTAGGTCAGCGTTCCGGATTAGGAAAGACCCAAAATGGAAGTCCCCTACTTGAATTTGCGCAACGTCTGGGGAAGCTACGACAACCAAAACTACTAGGATTGCCGCACTGCTCAGGTTAATTGGTTGATTTCTTCATCCAGAAAATCACACATGCCTGGATTGAATATTGAACTTGATGCTGATCCTGTTCTTGGAGCGGCCCGTATGTGGCAGAGCCTCCTCTCTTCCACGATGCGCATTTGACAGAATTTAGTATCAGTACAGTCGCAAACAAGCGAAACGGCACTAGGAAGCGAAACACTCGCCGAACACAAGGTTAACGCTTTCCCCCTGGGTCGAATCTTTGCATGTAGGTACCCCACTATCTGAGCACCCAAACCACAAAAGGAATTGTGTTGAAAGTCCTCTCGCCGCCAGCAATGGCCTTGTTTGTTTCAGCTTTGTTTATGCCGGCTGATGCACCAATGCGAAATATTATTTCTTCCTCTGGAATTGTGGCCGGTGACATACAGTAGTAATATAGACAGTCATTTTGAGGCGCATTGCATCGAAAGTACTGAACAAACTGGTCGATTTGCGCGAGAATGGCTCAATTTGTTTGTTGTGTTTTGTAGTGTTTCGCTATCACGTTATTTGGCGATATTTGACTCGCCCCACAAATTGTCCTCGTTCTCAACGAGAACATAGTCGATTCACTTAATTCTTGATTGTAAGCGGTAGCCAGGAGAATGAACTATAAGTCTATAACAAGCGCCACCCGTTTCCGCTTCCTAGTCCACCCAAAATCAAGCGAAAATGCTAAACGTTTCGCTTCGGGGTTTGCGACTGTACTCAATACCATATCCTTCAACTCAGTATCTATTATACAAAGGGTGGTTGTTCTGTCTCCTGTAGACAAGACAAGACATACAAAGGGATAACCTGATTGGCTGCTCACCTGGTCAGCTGCTGATCTGTTCCGTCATCTTCTCCGGAGTCCGAGGAATTCAATCAACGGGTCCCGTGATCGCGTGCCCGTCGTCGCGTCCTGTACGCTCATGTCTTCTGCGTCGTTCCCTCTTCTTCCTCTCCTCTGTCTCATGTCTTACCATGTTTATGTAATGTTAAGGGAGCTGCTGCTCATGCTATGTGACTCAATCCCCGGTTCCTCATCAGTTTTTCTCAGCCGACGGCAGATGAAGCTAGCCCATGGCCTATATGACTCAGAAGTAAGAACCAGTAGTCTCCTTGGGCGATAGTATCTCCATCGAATCAACTTCCAGCAAGCGCTCAGTGGGTCAGAAACGACGTCGGGAAAGGGAGGGCCGAAAATTTCTAACCCGTGGTAAGCAGGACAGATTTTGTTCATGGTACGAGGTTCAATCTAAGCTTTGCGAGAAGTCACGGTCACGGCGTTCTGTCGCTCAACGTGCACGATGACAGCGGGAGCTTGCAGACAAGATTGAGTCTGAGCTCACTCAAGTGATGTCATCACCGATAAGCATGAGTCGCGCTCAAGAGCTCAGAAATTCCGGAGACAAGTTGAGGTTGCTCAGCGACGCCTCGAAGCTCACCCTGACTGTGGTATGTGCTGCGCACAATTTCTTGCTTGCTTTTGTGTGCGGTTTTGACAATAGATGCAACGGAGTCCCTGGAGTCAGTTGTCGTCACAGATAAGCATGCGTTTTGCTCCGGAACTCAGAGATTACGTAGGCAAGCTGAGGCTGCTCAGCGACGTCTTCAAGCTTGGCCTGATTGCGGTCTGTGCTGTTCTCATTATTTGGTTTATACTGTGCTCAGTTTGACAATAGATGCAACGGCGTCCCTCACAATATTTTTATCGTAAAGAGAGCCATTAGAGGGAATGCGCAGGATCCACTCCCTATGTAGGAACTTTAATTTGTCAGTTCTGACTATTATGATTTGTTTCTTGAGGTTCAGATTCTCATGTTGTGAGGTTCTGTTTCCCCTACGAGTGTCATCCTGGTTGTAACCTGTCGGTCTGTACTCTCTCCGTACGCCTCTGCTGATTCTTGCTCCGGAGTCCGAGGATGTCGATCAAAGCCTCCATCTCAACCTCAAGCCAATTCATCTGCTCCCAAGGCAACTCTTTGCTCTCAATGCACTGCTACAAGTTCTGATGGCTTTTGGAATCTTAGCCGACATCGACACGGTGCGACTCGCTGCCAACCTTTGCTCCTCATCAACCAGAAGCTTCGTTTTCTTCAGGGTAAAATGTCTATTGAGTTTTTTTTTACCTTGGGTTCCATCATGTTTCCAGAGATGTGTTGTTAAGTAGGCGCACTCAGTTTGGTTACAGACGCAACCAAATCCTTGGACATGTGACTGGAATACAATGAAGACTATTTTTCACGTTTCCAGAACGAGAGTCAGTGGAAAAGAATGCATAGAATATATTTACAGTCCAATGGAAACTAATATTTCTAAATACACTGCTCAATCCTGCTCCGAGAATGATTTGGCTTCTTACCTATGTATGAGCATTATTAATATTTGACTCTTCTTCCTCTCCTCCCTATACATGTCACCGAGTTTTGTTCAGGGTCATAAGTAGGTCTGTCATGGATCTCTTCATTGGGACAAGTGTCCGAGGTGTTTTCTTCTTCTCAATCTCAAATGACTGGTGCTATTCACAGAGTAAGAGTACATGAATGGCTGTACTAATAGTATTGACCTGGCATTTTGAGCGGGACTCGGAAACAAGGACGCGAGGAACCAACCACAGGTTGGTGACAAGGGTCCAAGAGATAATCTGAGAATCTGAACTCATGCATAGTGTGCACATCCGCAACTCAGTTGCACTCAGATTCTTCCTTCAAGTTCTTGAATTCCAAGAATCATATCATTCGTAGCGAAGCACGAGTTCCTGCTAGTGCAATATATGATCAAGGGATGATATTTTGTATCCAGAACCTATCCACATTGTTTGGCTCGAACTATCCACACAAGCTCCCCCACCATGTACGCCGGGAACCGGCATACACAACCTACGTCTGAGCAGACACCGAATGATGATGGGGCTGTGCTGAGCAGATGATGGCTGCTGTCAATCGCACGGCGCACATAATGATACGGCGGCGTTTCCGTGTGATCCATCGCAGTTCCGACTGATCCAGGACGATGGCAGCGTAGTTCCGCTTGATGTAGCGTTCCGTTTGACTGATGTGGCCTCAATGGTACAGATTTTGAGTCGGCACCAGATCTTGAGTGGCTCATGTGCGATGGCTGTAGACGCCGACTGCACCCGTGTGTGATGGGGCTCGGCCCGCTCAGTTCTGTGTGATCTACGAGTTTTAAGTCAACTCAACGTTCGTTTGAGGCGCACAACTAAACGCGTCGCTGGCAAGAAGTATGTATTTAGCAACCTGGCAGATAGCGGATACATAGGCAATGAATTGTTTGCTGCAGGGCAGCAAGCGCAAGTCTCACAGACGTACGGCTGCGGCTACCAGAGTCTGTGATCGAGCATCGTGTACTGTATACTTTCGACCAAAGGTTCACGGGGTGTCACCCGTCACCTTCATTGTTCACTGAACAAATAGTTCACAGCACCGCAAATTACCATATATGGTAGGCCGGCGACAGCCGGCCCGCAATTTTTGACGTTTTTTGCCCTTTTTTGGACGAAAAAAGTCCGTGTCACCTGTTACCACCTTCAAAATTGTTCAGTTCACGGTTCCCCGTCACCTGAACCTTTGGTCGAAAGTATACAGTACATCGTGCTCAAGCATTTTTTCATATGCTTTTGCGAGGTCGAGTCTCATTCTGGAGCTTGAGGAGTATTGGGATTCCAAAATTGTATGCTACAAGTACCTTTGATTTGCTTGAATAGTGAACAAAGAAGATTCGACCCAACCCAACGTTAACCCATACCCGTTTTGATGCTCACATTTAATGTGCTCTTCCCTGACTTCTGTGGTATGTCTAGGAATTTTAGCATTTGTCTGTCCTCGCATAATGTAAATATTCGAAGCCCCATAGGTTTTGATTTCGAGGAAGGAGATGGCAAGGTATGGTCGGTGTATGGAGATGGAAAAATATCAGGGTAGCCGGCAAGGGTGGAAAGTCGAGGCCATAGGATGTACGACCTGCCATTCGCCCGGGGGAGGAAGGCTGTGTGTAGTAATTTAAACAGAAGGCCAGAAAGTAAACGGAGGTAGCCGGAAGGACGTCGTCCTTACGGTTGACCGGCGACGCAGGACTTGTCATTTGAGCTAAGATACGTTGACGCGGATATTCGAGCGCACATCAGAGTAGGGGACCGGCGCCCGCGCCGCTATAGATGCGTTCATCTTGTGTCGCTGGATGCCTTCCCCGGCGACCTTATACACTCCGCTAACCCCTCGGCTGACCTGCCGTATGCGGGCGTGCATTAAGATCCAAATCCGAGCCGAACACGATTTTTAATTGTGTTGTTTGTCGTCGAATGCAACACAATAATCAAAGTACATACAGATTCTGTTGCTCGTGAGTATCTTCAGCTGCTCTGAAGTGTCTACTCAAGCTATGCAGCTCGTTTATGCAATGGCCTACCCGCCGACTCTCAAAGTGCGGGCCTAAACGCTAATCGAAGACTGACCGAATTACGTGGTAGAAGTCGACGCGATCACGGGATTAATTCCTCGCGTTCCCGGCTTTCCTTCAACGCATATACTGACGGCTTCTTTGCGCGCCATATTCAACTATTGCGGCGGAGAATTGCCTATCAAACTGTACATATTTTTTGCCCATGAAATTTGTGGACGTGAGTTTATTTGCTTTTACAGTAAAATGCCATCGAATTATTCACTAATAGCTTAAATCGCGGTAGACGCGGCCTATTTTACATCATGGGCTGCTCCTTCGGCATCGTACGAGTTTATTGCACGTGCAAAACGCATGGGTATGGCCAATTTTCCTTTCCTGAGACATTTCTGAAAGTTTCACCTCCCTTGACCACGGTCTATAATGTCGACGACAACAACTCCCCCAGCATCTCCAGAGAAGCCAGAGCTACAGACCAACAGGTACTTGCTTTTCCACCTTCAGTCTTGCCGCTACTGCCACTGATTTATTTAATTGCAGGTTGAAGATGAAATGTGCCTTCTTGACCTCGAGGATGCCGACTCATTGCTCCTCCATGTTCAAGACCTCGTTTCCCAGCATTTGGACGAAGAGGATCGGCTTGATGACGAAGCGGCTGGATGTGCTGCTAAGATGGCCAAGGCCAGCATCACAGACGGAACTCGAGATGGACACCTACGGTACGTCTCTTCGAGAGTCCAGCGGCCAACTTACAGCTCGGTAAACAGGATCATTAAGCACTATATTACCTTTCATCTGCGACGTAATAAAAATTGGGATGCTAAACAAGTCGACGACAAAACTCCGCATGATATTACGGCCTTTATCACGCAAAAGTGTGGCCCAGTGGAACAAGGCTTTGAGGGCCGGAAGGTCAGTCCATTTTTCGGTAAAATGATGTCCTCACAATTCTAGATCTCAGTATTCCACCGCCGTCTCGACGCGTGCCGCGCTTACAATGTGGTATAGAAATCTTCGTCCAAACGAAAGTCTGACAGAATGGCGACTTGATGGTGTTACATGGTATTTTTTCCAACATTCCTTCGTGTGTAGACCAACTAATATTTATGGCAGGCGTGGACTTCCCACTCGTTCGCGGATAGTTTCTCAATTTATGGTGGGTCTTGAGAAGACAAAAGCAAAATCTGGGGAAGTGTCCTCCTCTGCGCGGGCTCTTGCGTTGGAAGATATTCACCGACTGCACGACCACTGCATGAACCCGAAGCTTACGCTGGCGCAAAAACGAGCAGGAATTGTAAGATATGTCCGTAATTATTATCTTGTGTTCTTGGTTGAAGAACTGACCCATATTGTAGGTGGCCTACCTCCTTGCGTGGCTCATGTTGCTGCGCATTGACGAGGTGATGAAGCTACGGTTCGAAAATATCGACAAGGTGCCCGGAGAAAGTAAGTGTAACGACCATATACCAGTAATGATATTCAACTCGTAAATTCACAGGGAAATTTCTCGATGTTAGTCTCAATACACGCAAGCAGAATCAAACCGGTGTCTTGCACTCTTGGAGGCTACATGCAAACGATGCTGACCCGGTAATTTGTCCCATGCGCGCGTTCATTCTCTTGGCCTCGCTTTACGGCCCCGAGATCAAGAAATCTGGCCCCCTCTTTCTGCATGTATCCGCTCAAGGTGCAGTAATGCAGAGCCAGCCTTTGGTGAGAAAATAACTCCCAGTGCTGTTGAATTAGAAGGGGAGGTTGGTCGCAGGTGGAGGCCGTTACGATGTTCCGGTATTTTTATTCACCAAACGACAACCACGAGTACATGCATGACTAGGATAGAAATTATTAGCAGTTATGTATTGACCTATACTTGATAAAATATCTTGTTATTTACGAGCTCTTCTTTTGGTTAACATACCGCTCTTTTCCCATGTCGCGCCAAATTTCCCAAGAATTCCTCTCGCCCCATCTCTCCAGCCAGTTTCCCTCACAAAACTCCCCGTTGTTATCCAAATATTCAACCTTTCGGCGCTCAGCAGCTAGCTCAGAGTCGCACCAAGGAACTGCCTCCACAATCTTTCGGAACGACCGGAAGTGTTCCTCCGGTGTTGCTGCTTCGTCGGTCGGCCGCTTCCTTTTCTTGTTTTGTGGTGCGGGAACAGAAAAAAAATTGAAAAATCTCTCCTTGTTTCCGCTGAAATCCCCGGTAAGAATACGGTGGAGTCGCTCTCGTTTCGACACGAGATTTGAGTATTTCGGCCAAGAGGGATCGGCTGTGCCCCGGCGACCGTACTCGCTGGGGCCATAGCGGTCACGGATGGCTTGAACTTCGCCGGATTCAATCTGATCTATCACCTCGCGTAGACCTTGCCGCCGCTCGAGCCCGGTGATTGCGGTAGAGATGTCATCGAGAATCGCAACCTCACGCTGCGCAACACCATCAGGTGGGCCGACACAACGAGAAGGCGTCGGTGTTGGAGTTGGCTGAATGACGGGGGCTGAGCTGAGGCTAGAAAGCCTGGAATGCGTCTCGGGGCGGCTTGTTGAGGGAAGGGGGGATGAAATACATTGATTTTCAGGAGAATTCGTAGAGACATCGAGGGATAACATTTGAGATAAAGGGAGACTTGGCTAGAAATCATGTTAACGGAAGTGTTGATATACAGTGACGGCGACTTTAAGTGCCTTTCCAAAAAAGGAAATTTTCGCACAACAGACAAAGGGAGGGTCGGCTCGAGTGTATGAGACAGGGTATAGCCTGTACTCACATCTAATGGACATCGGGTGGGTAGTATACAAAATCCAGCCACTGAAAAGCTCCAAACATGGACAGACAGTACGACAAAAGTCCGGCCAGATCTCAATCAACTCGGCACTGATTGCCGGAATTTCTGTTGCAACGGGCAAAGACATGACTCAAGCACCTCAACTGCGCAGTTTGGCCCAGGTTGAAAGATCCCTGTGTGCGCAGAGGGCAGAGTTTCCTTATAAGGAAAGGCACTTAAAGTGAGATTTTCGTACCAGCATTTCCTGGGTAGCAATTACTGTGGCAGAACCTGCGGTCTGTTGATTGGACTCCGGTGATGTCGCTAAAATAGAGTCCGAAGATTTGGGTATAGCTGGTAGTCATGATAAGTACATATAAATGCCCGCAACAATAAAATTACTTACCTGAATCCGAGGTCAGTAGCTTGAACGCGCGTCCAGCTTTGACTTTCTCTTTCCATTCTACTCCAAGTGCGACAAAATCCTCCCACTGGCGGTCGCGTATCGCTTCATCAACCGTCGGAACAGTTACAGTTTCCATTCGCGGATTCGTAGTAAGATCAAGATAATAATATGTTGCCAGGTTGGTTCGCAAAGTGTCGAGAGTGCCGCTGATATTCAGCACCTTCTTTTCTGATGCTTCCTTTGTTTTCACAGTCCAGAACTTCAGCTCCGCCCCTTTGGCAGTTATGAGAGATGTAGCAGTCATTCCATCGGGCAATGTCGGAGCCATAGTCGCCAGATTCTCAAAGGATGGTGAGCGTCGAAGCTGAAAAAGTCCCTGATTAACATCCTGAAACACGTAAATAACATACAACAAGTTACCTCGCGGCTCAAAAACGCGTCGCGTGGGAGGACCCCTGACAATCACCTATGAGGCCTGCCCGGGAAAATTTGGATCTTATCCGGACCCCAAATGGGGAAGATCTCATCCGAATTCGAACTAGGCCTCCCTCAGGTCGATGTTTTATCCGAATTGTTGACCAGGCATCCGAAAATCGTCTAAAATCAATGAAAAATCGCCATTTTGCTCGTACAGCTTGAATCACCTTGCAGACGCTGTTCGTGATGAAGACGAGCCCTCTCATACCTCGGGCATCATTCTGGAGTGTGCCGTGGCCATACACACCCTCCAAAATTTTCCGCAACGGACCGAGATGCTCGCCAGATGTCGAAAGTGGCCCATTTTTTAGACTAGAATGGTTGATTCTCACCGATTTGACCAGAAACTCGGCCGATTCCATCGAGCCTCAGCGGCAGATTCTTGTTCAAGCCGTCGGCAGTCCAGCTTATCCGAACCTGGACCAGCCCTTGCGGCTGACACCCATGCTTTATCCGAATTTTCGGCCAGCCCTAGCCGCCAAAATGTCGATTTCTTATCCGAATTGGGCGCGATTTTTGGTGATGTTTTATCCGAATTGAAAATTTCGCGGGCAGGCATCATAGGTGGTTGTCGGGAGTCCTAACCGTTTTAGGTCGTTTCCTTAGAACGTCGTAGCTTCTGTCGTGCGCTTCAATTAAAGATCCAAGAGATCCTGCCACTATAGTCAATACATACCCGTACTAAATTGCGAGGAAATATGGACACAAAAAGAGATGTTTAAGTTGGAAGTTGAAAAGTTAAACCTAACTCCGAGCCTCCAACTTGAAGATTGCATGTCAATTGAATGCACTGCACGATTGACTGCAAACCGTTTCGATCTCAAAAATTATTTGAATGGAATCAAATACTCACATTGAATATCTCTGCCTTGTTTGTCAAGTAGTGAAATCAATTTGGTGCGCCTAAAGTTGAAGAATCTGCAACTGTTGCAAGTAATCAGTTGAATTGCCGTAGATAGATGTCGGGACGCAAATTTTAGGCATTGAATTGGCCGCGCAGCGCCGAAAAAAACAGTATATCAAGGAGCAGCATTCAGATTGGATATCACAGGAATGCCACAGTTCTCTTTCTTGTAAGAGCTGGGAAGAGGACCGAGGAAAGACTCTGAGTTGGTCCGAAACGGCTGAGAAAAGGTCAGAGCCACATATTAAGCGCTCGTTTAGCGCCCAAAGCCGAGGCGCCGTGTTACGGAAGATTACGAAATTCCATTGGCTGTGTCCTATGTCGCTTTGGGACGCAAACCCGAATACTGTATACTTTCGACCAAAGGGTCAGGTGACGGGTGACGGGGAACCGTGAACTGAACAATTTTGAAGGTGGTGACAGGTGACACGGACTTTTTTCGTCCAAAAAAGGGCAAAAAACGTCAAAAATTGCGGGCCGGCTGTCGCCGGCGTACCATATATGGTAATTTGCGGTGCTGTGAACTATTTGTTTAGTGAACAATGAAGGTGACGGGTGACACCCCGTGAACCTTTGGTCGAAAGTATACAGTAGACATAGTCTTGGATTCCCTGATGTTTACTCGATATGGCAAAAGAATCAAGATGAAATCAAGACACTGAATTGTAGATTGTGCTCGCTGCAGCAAAGTTGAAGCTCTGAGATTTGAGGACATTCATGCAGAGGTATCTAATAATCCTCTTTCTCCCTCTTTTTTTCTCTTTTTCTGCAGCTTGAAAACTTGATTGATTCTCCGTAACCACAGACATACTCGGTATTGACAAAAGTAACCGTTAATGCGACGATTGCTTCGCGACCACGTGATATTTCTCCAAGACTTCGAGTTTGAAAAATACGTCAGGATATTCCCTAAACCTACACAAGTTGTTGTGGGCAACCTCTGTTCCTGACGCTCTTCAGAGCCAGCGCAATTTTGGCAATAGCTTGAAATTCACCTGTGTCTTTCAACTTCTGCTCATTGTTCAACGGAAATCTTAGCAACTGCCCTTCCAGGCCACTTTCGACTACCTCTAGCTTGCACATGTGATCTATTCAGATGTTTTTGCACACTTGCTTTGGCTAGTAAGGGTGGTAAACAAGCCTACAATCTGAAAACTCTTCGGGCCCTTACTTGACCAAACATGGGGAATTACGGAAGCCATGGAGGCCTACTCTGGGATAAAAGTATATTGAATGTGTAGATAATAGGGCTCAGCACTGTGATGGATTAGAAATTAACCAAGACTGTAGCTAAATTCTTTGCTCTTAGCATCTTTGAACGGCCACGCAATATTTGGGTCCGTGCAGGAGGGACGGTTGAAATTGAACCAGTCCAATGTTGACAAGAAATTGATGCAATCAGAGATTTCGAGCAGTGAGGGACTGAAATGGATCCTCAAGTATGGCCTACCGTCCGAGGGCATGTTCTTGAACTTCAAGAAAATTGGAAATGCAGTCATTTATTGCAACAAACAGTGCAAAACAGCTGCAAATTAGAATCCGCCGAGAAATCAGTTGTGCTTGATGGATTGGTTCAGGCCTTTGTCCGATGCCGTTCAAAACATGCAGGAGAACATTCCGATGCATTTTAACCTATTACATACTGCAATATTCGGACCATACGAGTCGATTCACGGTTACTTTTGTCAATACCGAGTAGTACATAAGCCGAAAATAAATGTTCTAAGTATGTATTTAGGACGTCACGTACACGTGACTCGATGGATGCGTATGATTTTTCCCACCCCTCAACGGCCTCACTCGGTGACTCACTCAGTGCTTCACTTTTAGCCCTACGAGTTTGCACGACAACTCACACAATCGCTTGTTAATCCTTGCGATCTAGAGTAACAATTCGGCAAAAATGAAGCATGTGTGGCTCGACGTTGATCCGGTTCGTGCATGTTCCCCTACACTAAGTGGACAAAAAAAATGTCCGATCGGTTTTTGGTCAATATCTCGCTGCCAAGGGGTATATTCATCATCAAATGACTTGTGAGAATGAAGGAGAGGCGAAAGTCGATTTTTGGGTACAATGGGTACATCAATATTGGCTGATCCGAAATCAAACAAGCCGGGAGACGGTTTAGCCATATTTTCAACTTGACTGGGGATGTTTTCTGAGGCAATCTGTGAATATAGAGTGAGAGATGGATCAAAATGGAGTAATGTTCTCGGTCAAGCCATGCAAGAATCTGCAGCCGTTCAGCCGCTATAGGCTGAACAAAAGTGTCATTTTCATCAAATTTCGGCAGATTCCGGTCAAAATGGCCGAAAATGGCCAATTTGCGGTCGATGTAGCACATTTCTGCCTGTATATTTTTGCATGATTTAACTTGGAGAGATACTTAGTGCATCCCGGGCCTTAGTTTGAGCAAACTGGCGGGGCCATCAAAGATCATTTGGGCAAGTTGAAAAATCGCAGATTGGGGATTCTGACCGGCTTGATGGCGGATCAACTTTGTCTGCCCAACAAATGGACAGAAAGAATTCCCTTTGACCGTAAAACCCACACTACATGTTATTTGAGGTCAAAATGTGCTATCATTGTCGAGAACGGCACCGAATATTGATCGGACATTTTTTTTGTCCACTTAGTGTAGCTCTATACACCGTGGCACAAGAGGCCGCAGATCTCTGGATCTCGCCCACCATTGCCGTGGCACGTCCTGAAACAGTTTTACAAGGGTCATGATGATGCCATCGCAATCTTGTTAGCTCTTCATTCTCCGAACGTTGTTCTTCTCGGTATCTCCACCGTACATGGAAATGCACCCAGCGAGTGCACGATGCACAATGCGGCACGTTGTCTGCACGTCTTCAGCGCATCAGCACCATCTGCTGATAAACCTGATATTCGCGTCTATCCAGGAGCACCTAAACCGCTTCTTCGCCCAACAAAGCACCTGAAGTCCTTGGGTGCTGATGGGCTTGGTGGTGTCGAGGGTCTTCCTGACTTCGATACATAGCTCCGACGTCATACGCTGGTTTGCAAAAGATGCAGATGGTGAGTATATAAGGGCCCTGGACGGTCTGGCGCATGCTGTAAGGCAAACTTGGAATAGAGGGAGCGGTCACCAAACCACCATTGTCTCGTGTGGACCCATGACCAATGTGGCACTATTCACTGCAGCATACCCGGACCTGTTGGAGGCCGTTGAAGAGATTGTGTGTGAGTTTTAGAGCTTCAGACGGGGTGATTTTTTTTATTTCTTTGCTTGTATCAGTCATGGGTGGCGGAGTTGGCCTTGGAAATAGGTCCCCGGTTGCAGGCTCGTAGTCTTACACTCATACTTGCTGTTTCTTGCTGACAGCGGTGGTTCAGAATACAACATCTGGTGCGATCGTAGGTTTTCGCATGTTGTGGACGCATCTTATGGTGACTTTTCGTCAGCTCATGCCGCTCAGATGGTACTAGATGCTCCTGTAAAGAAAATTATGATTCCAATCAACGTAACCCATTCTGCAATTGTCACACGGCAGATGCACGCTTACTTGCTATCCCCCACCACTACTTTGGAGGATGCGAATGCTCCATTCCCGGCGCCAACCACCAATCTGCGACACACGCTGTCTACACTAATAGATTTCTTTGCCGATTCATACAAGGCCCCCTTCGGCTTCCACGATGGACCACCATTGCACGATGCAATGACAGTCGCGTACATCGCGGTACCCGAGTTGTTCAAAGGAACGCGTTACCGGGTGGACATTGAGCTCATCGGCACTCACGCCCTCGGTGAGACTGGTGTGGATGTCTGGAATCACCAAGTTTGCGGTGAGACTGGTTGGGGTCCCGGAAAAAAGAACTGCATCGTCATTCAGTCCGTTGATGTGAGTAGCTAGAGCTTCTTGGAAGCCATATTGGCTAATTGCATGTATCATACAGGTTTCCGGATTTTTCAAGTTCTTCCATGACTGTGTCTTACGTTGCGATCAAGTGTCGCCATTGAATCTCATTGAATGCAGTGAGGTTGTTGATCCCAATCTAAATTAGCATACAGTTAGTGCTGCCGTCAGTCAGCTGAGTTGAATTCGAGCTGATTGCTCATCAGGCTCTGGGCAGCTCGGAGTTCCAGCTGTTCGCCGTTGAGCTGAACGGTCGATCAAGGGCCAGTGGTGAAGGGTAGTCTCGGAAACCCAGACGTTCCTACGCAGTCCTTGTAGGCATAGTTTACAGAGCCGGATATGTTTCCTAATCTGGTATTCAAATGACAGTTTTGACGTTTGATTGATTTTGAAGGCGATGGGAAAAAAGCGTAGGAACATCTGGGCCACTTCAATTGTAGTCTCTCTAGACAGACGCTATAACTTGCAGCTCGTTTCTACTTCAATTGAGGTACCTACTAACCTTTGCTTCCGCGTTCTTTTGCCTCTGGGAGGCTGCAAAGTCATTCAACATACAATTAAAGTCTTAGTTAGCTCTCTAGTACATCCATATGCTTGTAATTGGGTGATTATGTCGTGTGTAAGTTATGACCTGTATTTAGCTGTATACGGTGCCTGCGCGCCGCCCCGCATCGCCCAAGTGCTGTTGAGAGGGCTTGTGGAGGCCAGGGTGACAGCCATTACCCTCCAGAGGCATAGTCCTGTGAATGGCGGCGGACGCGAGCGAAAGGCGGCCAAGCGCGAAGGGCCGGCCCGAGAGTTATGGTAGGTGCTCCAATTGAACGTTTATACGCGTTTTTTTCCATCACCTTCAAAATCAATCAAACCTCATGAGCTGTCATTATAATTACAGATTAGGAAGGAGCTCCGTGCCCTCACGGATTGCACAGCGTATAAACGTCTGGGTTTCCGAGACTAGTGAAGGGGCTGGAAGATAGGTCGACAGTTTTCCCACAATTTGTTTGGACTTGAAAAAAATTTGAGGTGTTGAAAATTCAAACTGTTATTATTGATACTTTGGGGAGACAGAAATGTTGGAAATGGTTTCAGATGCGATTTCAAGGTCACTCGATGAAAGGGCGGGCACTTCTCTACACGCGAATTTTGGTTTGTGCCCTACCCTCAACGCATGACTTTGGAGTCCTTCGGTGTTGTTCTTTTGTTTTGCTTTTATTGCCTTGAGCCAAGGGGGAACAAAGATAAGTGGCAGCAATGCAGTACCTAACCCTTCCACGAGCATCTTCCGCTGGAACGCCGCCTGTGACTCCCACCAGCCGCAGACGTAGTGGTACGTCGTCGTCTCCACTCGTCGAAGCGACAAGTTGCGGCGCTTTTTGCTCGTCGACTAAAGCTGGGGGATCAAAGATAAGAGAAATATACTCATCATTCCCAAAAATAACCGGAAACTCGATTATTCTGCGAGAAATATGTGGTATTTTGTGATTGAAACTATGTAGGCATTGCATTTTACATCTTTGAAACTAGGACTCACAATTTGTTTTGGTCAAAATTGTGCGGAATTCACTTGGAATCCAGAGGCAAACACAAATGCATTCATTGTGTTTGAAACACTCACGCGTGCACACATTCGCGCATCTCCGCGTCCACGCGTCCACAACACAACACCCCCTCAATCCATCCGCTCCAACCCCAGGTTCGTCCGATGGCGCAGGAAGTCGGCGGTGGGCAAAGACTTTGTGAGACAGTCGGCGACGTTGTCGACAGAGCGGACGCGGGGCAGGACGAGCTTGTTCTTCTCGACACCGTCGCGAACGTGGTGGTACCGAGTATCGATGTGTTTATTACGGTTATGAAAAACTTGATCGTGTGCCATTACTCTTGCCGCGTCGTTGTCGCAAAATATCGGAGTAGGTGCCGCCAGTGAAAGTTCCAAGCCCCGCGCCAGCGAACGCAACCAATACGCCTCCCGCGCTGCCTCAGATGCGGCGATGTACTCGGCCTCCGTCGATGAAGCGGCGACGACTTTCTGCTTCCTCGACGCCTAAGTCACAGCACCAGACCCGAAGGAGAACGTGTAGCCCATCACAGATTTCCGCTTCTCCGTATCGTTAGCCCAATCCGAGTCGCTGAAGCCCTTCGGTGAAGTTTCCTTGCCGCCAAGAACCAGAGAAAGATTGCGGGCCCCTTTCAGGTATCGTACAACGCGGATGGCGCATTGCCAAAGGAAGGTGTCGTAGCAATCCAGGAAGCCAGCCAGGGTGGATACCGCGAACGATATGTCGGGGCGAGTACCGATTGCGATGTACATGAGGCTTCCGACGAGTGCTCTGTAAGGGATTTGGGCGAGGTGTTCGGCATCTTCAGGCGAAGGGCGTTGAATGGTGTCGGGGCGGACGAGGCGGAGTTTCGGCTCCATCGGAGTGGCGACAGGATAAGCGTCGGTCTGGCGGAATTGGGCGATGACACGGTCAATGAGAGCGGTTTGGGACAAGGCGACGGTACGGCGTTCTGGGTCACGGACGATTCTGATCCCAAGACAGTAATTTATGTCGCCCAGGTCCGATATCGTCCAACGCGAACGAAGCTGAGCTTTGAAACGGCTTGCTTCATCCCGGCTAGAGGCAGCGACCGCCATGTCGTAGACGTGAATCACCACAATCGTGATCTTCCCATCGGCGGTCCTGCGGAAGTAAACACACCATACTCGCACCATTCGCAGCTGAGGCGGCGGAAACCCCATCCCAACATCGCCGCATTAACTCCCTGTTCCATAACCCCCCCGCCTGTTTCAGGCCATAAATCCCCTTCCACAACTCCCACAGCCAATCCAACTTCCCCTCCTCCTCGAAATGTTTCGGCTGACACGCGTATTGTCGTTCCTCCTCCGGCAGGGCGGCGTTGAGAAATGCGGTCTTCACGTCGATCTGCTGCAAGTCCCAGCCGCGCGAGGCCGCGAGGTGCAGGAGCGCACGGAAGAACTCGAGGCGCGCGGTCGGCGATGTCGTGTCGAAGAAATCGCGCCCGTGGACCTGTCGGAAGCCTTTCGCGCAATAACGGACCTTGTGTCGTACGACATTGCCATTCATGTCGTGTTTGCGAGCGTAGACGGGGCGGAGGTCGAGTATTGTTTTGTTAGCAGGTAGGCAGACGGAGGAACGAGTTTAAAGACGCCTTGCTCATGAAGAGACTCCAATTCCTCGCGCGTTCCCTCCATCCACTGCGCCGCGTCCGGTGCCGCCATCGCCTCGCTGTAGTTCCTGGGATCGTTCGGGAACTCGACGTCGATGGGATTCTCCGACAGGTACGCGTTCAGCTCCTCTAACATCTTCCTCTCCTCTCCATCATCATCCTCTGGCGTGCGCGCAATCTCCTCATCGTTCTCCCTCAACAACTCCAGCTCTTCCTCCTCCCCATCCTCCTCCTCGTATTCCGCAGCGGTGGCGAAGGGCCGTGGAGGCCGTCGTTCGCGAGTCGATCGTCGAGGTGGTGGTGGTACCCGCTATTCCTTGCCTCACTCCAGCCTTCTTGGGAACGCTACTCCTTCCAGAGTTCCCCACTGTGCCAAGGGAAGGTTTTGAAATTCATGATGTTGTTCAGGACCTTGTGTTAGGTATTTCGTCGTCATTTGTGTTGAATTTCATGATCTTTCGTCGGATTTCATGATGAAACGTTACGATCCGGGGTCCTGAAATTCCTAACGACTGTGGGCCCGTTCCTAACGTTTTTTCATGACATTTTGTCATGATCTTCGCAATGATTCGTCCGGAAGTACCACCGAAGCGCTAGCCAGCTATCGCGACACCTTATTCCTTATGAAACTCCATGGAAGAGGTATAAAACAGGATATATTTCAAGTACTGGACAATACAGTTGCAGTACTACTATAATAATACTCTCACCTTCAAAATCTCCGCACCGTCGCGATCAGCCGTACTGAAACAGCTTGCGTGGCTCGGAAACACACTACGGAGAATGAAAAAGAGGTAGAGCAGGGAAGCAACTCACCGGGTTAGAAGATCATTGAATGCTCTGTTGTCATCAAAGAGCTAAATTACAGGGAAAGAGCGCATTAATGAGCTGCAATGCACTCTCGCAGAATCACTCACAATGATAGCCTGCCCAACCACTTCATCCCGGGTATCCTTCGCCACCCCTTACTCCTTTGAGAGTCTTGCGCACTGCAGAGAGATCGAGCTCGATACGAGAGGATACGAGTCACGACGGTGTGGATTGACTCCGATTGAGCCTAGAGGGCGGTGACGTAGGGAAGCCTGAGGCGTGGTGGTCGTGAGGGTCCGTGTTACAGCAGAGTGTGTTGGCGAGAATGACGGCGGCGGTGGCGCTCTACGATGGCGACTTGGAGGGAGGTCACGGTGGGGGAAGACAAGAGGCGTTGTGAGCGGCCGCAGCATATGTGTGCTGCGGATGTGGAGCAATGCTGTAAGTGACGTCATCGACTCGGCAGCTCGGCCACAGGACTTACACAAAAATTTGCTCGAGGCCGAAATTCATGATGTTTCGTCGTGAATGCAGGTTCAAGATTTTTATGTCACTTTTTGAAAGAGAATTATATGCAGTATCCTGGAATGTGGTCCCACAGTTGAATCTGAGTGCGGTATCACACCTTGTAACTTTCAGAAGTTTTGGAGCATCATGAAACCAGTCTTGAAATTCATGACGCGCATTCTAACGAAACGTCAGGAATCTTGAATAAGACGATGATCTTGAATTTCATGACAAATACTTCTCGCAGTGCCCCCTTTGTCACATCTTCCTCCTTCCGACTCCCCGTTCCCCTCCTCAACGGACTCCTGTCGACCCTGTGCTCCTACAGCTGCTCAGCGCAACCCGGTTCCCTACTGGTCTTCCAGTCAGACTTCTAGCCCTCCGTGAGCTCTGGTCCTCCGGCGTCAATCCCTTGCGCTTTTCTTGAACCACCAACCCTGATTTGCCATCCTGCTGCCACTCCCTATGCTGTGTTTCCATGGGCCTATATCCGTCCGGCTACGTTCTCTACCAGCCCCGGCGGGAACTGGGGCCTTGAGTTGACCATGTGATGGCCGATCCCGTTGATCGGCTTGTAACACCTTGGCTGGCAGCAGAAAGGCGGTTGGTTTGGTTCTATCCCCGTGTCGTTGCACCGCTAGGTGCTGCTGTCTGCTACGTGCGGTGCAGTATGCCCCGACATTCTAGACGGCATGGCGGATACCTCCAGCCCTCGTACAACCTCCCAGTGCACCCTGTGACCACCATCCAATTTTTTTTTCCGCTGTGGCCATAGGCCCCACCAGATGTGTGTGTCGAGGCGCCACACTGTGAAGGTGGGCTGGAAGGGGTAGAGCTGAGGAAGCGACAAGAGGGAGCTTCCTCCTACAGGAGCGACATTTGGAGCTCCATACCTGTTACTCTCCCCCCCTTGCGCAGAGAGTACAGTAGGAGCGTAGCGACTACTGGCCACACTCTGCGGGATTGGACAGCTGAGAGGATGTACAAGCCTAAGCACTGACCAGTACAATATCAAGGAGTGGCAGGACAGGATACGTCTGCCTACTCCTTGGGGGTCATGCTGAAGACTTGGGCATCTGGGAAGCAGTGTACAAGGCAAAGCGCCGACTGTAGCTCAACGGTCGAAGAGTTGGGCAAGGGAGGCATGAGCTTTTTTTTTCCCCGCCCACCCTCCCTTTTGTGTTACTTTACGCCGGGTCGTCATAAAGCGTGAAGCGGGGCTGTGTCTTTTTCCCTTCATGTTCGCTCTGCGCTCTCTGCTTTGCATGTGTCGAGTCGCCACATTCTGAAGTGGGGCTGATGTCAGGGGAACCCCCGCTTCCCCGACCCGCTCCGCTATTCGTTGCATCACTCCAGCCTGCTTGGGAACGCTACTCCTTCCAGAGTTCCCCCTTTGTCACATCTTCCTCCTTCCGACTCCCCGTTCCCCTCCTCGATGGACTCCTGTCGACCCTGTGCTCCTACAGCTAGCGCTCAGCGCAACCCGGTTCCCTACTGGTCTTCCAGTCAGACTTCTAGCCCTCCGTGAGCTCTGGTCCTCTGGTCCTCCGGCTCCAGTCCCCCGGTCTCCGGCCCGGCTTCCCACGCTCCCCCGGACCTGGGCCAAGCCCCAGTGGTCCTACCGCCGAAGGCCTAATGCTCCGCTGTCTCATCCCAGCTCTAGCGCCCTTTCCGGGTTCCCTGGGCTCTGTTTCTCCGGTCCTCCGGGCTCCGGTTTCCCACGCCCCCGGCCGACAGGGTATCCCGGGCCTCCGTTGGTCTACAATCTCTGGACCAGTATTGTGATCCTCCCCTCCTGGGCATATCCCTGGCTCCCTGCTACTGTTGGATCATCTGATCATTGATATCACATCATAGATGCTGTGCTACTACGACCCGTGAGAAGTCACGCATCACACACCCTTTTACTGTGACGCCTGGGCATGGAGACTCCAGGTTAAGGCTCCAACCTTTTCGTTTTCGTTTGCGCCCCAGTGCAAAGCAAACGAAACCGAATTCAAACGTTTAGAAAAACCTTTTGAAACGTTTAAAACGGTTATTTTGGGTGCAATAAATGAGATAGAATATATATACTAATAATTGCCATACCCCGCCTTCATCCACACCTTCGTTAGCAATTTTCATCGACCCCCGAGCTTTCAGACTTCGCACCCGCCACGAATCGAAGGTCGTCTTCCAATATCCAGGCCGAGAAAACGGAGAGAAATTCCCCGAGGTGGCTGTTCATCAAAAATTCCTCCATGAACTGCGCCGAAGCAGCAGTGATACTGTGAGCGGGACCTGATACCGAGGCCCTTGGAATCGACACGCCCCGCCCGTGGTCCCCGCAGTTGAGGTGCATTGCAAGGTTGGCGAGGTTTGGTTGCTGGGGCTCATCTTCGAAGGACATTGCATGTACAGTTCTTGGGATTGTAATGGTCCTGGAAGCATGCTGCTCGATGAACACAGATATCAGGGAACTGACTTTGGGCAGTACCTGCATCGAAATGCCCATCTCCAGCTGCCGTTGTGTGTTACCGGAATCGGGTGGTGATAGTGTTTGCGGCAGTTGGTCATCGAGCCGCGCTTGACTCCTTGAGTTGTCTGGTCGTTGTCGCTTGACTTTGAGAGAGCATGATCAACAATGAAATCTTAAAACGCACGGTAGAAGCAGTGAGTGCTGCAGACATGGTGGAAGACGACGCGTCGAGTACGCGTTCGGTCACGGCCGTCACAAGTTTTTAGTGGGCGAGCATTGCGAGTCGCGAGCTGATTGTGTAGCCGTCGGTTGGTCAAAGAGTCCGTCGGCGTCCCATAGCACCGTCGGAGCTGCGCAGATGAGGAAAGCATAGGCGACACAAACAGTCACCAAACATACGCCTCACGGCATCACTACGGCACTTCTCAGAACCGGCAATCCGCGGCTTTCAACCCCAAGGGGGTACTGAAACCGAAAAAAAAAAACACCTCATGCTGCTTTTTTTGTTAGAGACCCACCACCCTACCACGTGACGTCCATATATGGAAGTTACCATCAAAAACAGCTGTTCAGCAGCCAATTTTTGCCTCAGGCTTCGTAAAACCATCTACACAGTGATTTGTGGGTGAGATCCATCATTTAGAACTATAACAACACCACTTGAAATTTGAACATTGACGGTACCAGGTTTTTGTGGTCCGTCCAGATCTCAAGCGGGTGCTGCGCGCCCTCAAGGAAGTGGCGCCACTCCTCAAGGGCTCGCACAATCGCAAGCATCTCCTTAGCGTAATTGCTGACGGAGAAGACCCTTTCGATGCCACTAAGCACCAGCGACTAGATTTTTTCTCGGCATGCCTGTGAGTCAACTTAACAATTGTTTGCATGAATACATATGTATTCATTTGCACTTAGAAAAGAAAGAATCCGTCTTCATCCTCCCCTCCCGTCAAACGGTACTAGACAAATATATCATTCTCAGCCTCGAATTATTGCCGGAAAGTTTGTATCCGTCGTTTGCATTCATCTTTATACAGTTGCGGCAAAATCAATTTACTTACTAAATAAGGAAATTCTCGTCAATTCGCTCCTTTTGCTCGTTTTTTTCGAGCGGTAAGTTGATAAGAATACTAAGAACTGCTAGTCTGTATTCCTGATGTAAAAAAACTGGCGTCTTTGTATTGGTTTCGCCGGGATAACCAGCAACTTTGTCTCATAAAGTGCAGCCAAAAACAGTGAGAAACATGACGAATCCGGTTGTTTTTTGGGCGTAGACCGGCTCAAATCCGGGAGTACAGGCGCTTGGTGCTATTTCAACGTGCTTGTGGTGGTTTTGTTGTGTGGTAGAGCGGATTTGATGAAAATTTCCTTATTTGGTAAGTAAATTGATTTTGCCGCAACTGTATGAGATTTAATGGCGGATCCAAGATTCATTCCGTCTGGTACAACTGTATCGACGCCAGCCTACTCCCTACACCGCAACCCAGAGTACTTTCCGGATCCTGACCAATTAGAACTTCGAAGCATGAAAAAGTATGTAACCTACTCGTCATCACAGAAAGTAACCGGAAATTTGATCGGTTTGGGCCAAATTTGTAGTTTTTTGTGGTGAATCTTTTATGAACATAATGTTTGGCATCTACTGACATCTCATGCACTGGTCATCTCAGCCAGGAAGATTCAGTACAGCTCGTAGACTAAGAATAACTTTGACACTTGTGATTTTGCGCAATTCGACAAAAGCGCAGCATTGGACAATGATTTTGGCACATAGTTATGAGTTTGATACTCTTGGGTAGTAGATATGTATGGAATGATTCCACAGCACAAGAATTGGACCGGAAAGATAAGTGCAAATGCAAAGTCTAGGCAAGTTTTGTCCGAGGGCACACAACAAACATAAACAGATTTGCGTGCTGCAACATTTTCACAGCTGAAAGAGTATTATGCGTCATTCGTGTACCTTCCAACAGTTTCATTCGAACCAAAACCACAATTTCAACAATTCTGGCTAAGATCTTTGCATGCACCTTTTCTTGCCAATATTGCAGGTTGAAGGTCATACAAAAGGCTGCTCAGGGTACCCCTAAGTCTGAACAACTACCATATCACACCACAATCACCCTACATGCGTCTCAAACAGGGATTTGGTTATATTCTCTGCATTATTCACAGTCAAACTATTGCAAACCGAGGCACTCTCGAATTTGTGCAGACTCCTGCAACGTATACAACGGCAATCTTCTTCAAACTCATACGGGGTAAATGGAACATACCAAACTACAATATAGGATACAAGTTCCGTGAGAAAAACACGTGACCGCGTCAAAATAGCACAATTTCCGGTTACTTTCTGTGATGACGAGTATTATGTACTTAACCAAGTGACTTATTCCAGTCCCTGCCACTCTCCCCCTCATGGCTTCCACTCCAGAGAACGTGAAACTGCTGCTTGGGCCTATATTTGCAGGAACAACCGTGAGCCCAGTTTTTCAAAAGAAAGACCTCGACAACTGATATAAAGCCTGTCATAGCTGAATATCTTTGTGTTTGGTATATGTGCCGCACAGTTCACAACGTACTTCGCACCCATTTCATGGGACGGGTCATAACCCTTCCAGCGAACCCAGTACCATAGACTCCCGTAGCGGATCTTGGCATCCAGTATCTCCTCAACTTCCCATTGCTTGGGGGCGAGTGGGAAATGGATCGGCTTCCACAAGCTGGAGTTTCACAACGGGGAAGACGGGATGTAGGGCAGAGTAGCGGGGCGGCAGCTCCAGTTTGAAGGCACCATTACCAACAACCTTCAGAACTTTGAAGGGGCCGATACGCCGGTGGCAGAATTTCACCGAAGGGCGGTTGGTGCGGATGTCTGAGGCATCAACCCACACCCGGTCACCGACCTTGATGTCTGGAGCTGGTGTCCGTCGGCGGTCAAAGTACTGCTTGTACTCTGCCTTGGCCTTGACGAGTGCCGCCTTCGCCTCGGAAACCCCTGACGCAATCTGATCGTGGAACTCATTTACAGCCTCTAACCTAGAACGTGCAGCGTGGGGCTCAAAGTCCATCCGTGGAAGCCGATCAGTGTCCGTCATGAACGGTACCTGCTGCGTGGAGGAGTGCATGTGGTTGTTGTACGCAAACTCCGCTGCAGGTAGCAGCTCATCCCAGTCGCCCTGCTTGTAATTGGTGAAGAGCCGGACGTACTGCTCGAGTTCCTGGTTAACGCGCTCCGTTTGGCCATCGGTCTGCGGGTGGTAGGCCGTAGAAGTGGCTGGGGTGACCCCAACAAGGTGCCAAAGCTCGCGCGTGAACTCTGCGATGAACTGGGTGCCACGATCCGAGATGTACTTCTCTGGCAGGCCATGGTGGCGCCAGACGTTCCGGTAGTACAGCCGAGCAGCACCAACCGCGTCGATGGTGGTGTGACACTCCATGAAGTGCGCTCTCTTCCCAAGGGCACAGACAACGACATGACTGCATCATATCCATGGGCCTCGGGAAGCTTGACGATAAAGTCGACCGACACGGTGTGCCTGGGATCTCTGTGGGGTGGAGCTCACCAATCGGCAGTTGACGAAGCGCCTTGGTGCGGCAGCACAAGTCACAAGTCGCAACATACCGGCCGACATGGCGCGACAGTTGGGGCAACCAGTAGTTCCGAGACACGAGCTCCAGAGTCTTGAAACGACCGGCATGGCCTGCACCGCGCGTGTCATGGTGTTGCTCCAGGATGCGTCGGCGGAGGTCCTTGTCTCGGGGGACAACAACCTTCCCCCGGAAGTAAAGGAGTCCAGCCATTCCGAAGACCGGGCAGAGCGCACACCTCAGGCCTTGAGGTCGGGTTCCCTGGCAAGCGCATCGCGAATGTCGCGCAAGAGAGGAGCCTCAGGGCCAGCAATAACCAGGGCTTCGGTGGCCCGAACGTGGAACAGCTCGGGCCGAAGCAGGGTAACGTCCTGGTTATCGTCCTGCACTCCATGGTCCGGTCTCCGAGACAGCACGTCAGGGCGACCCTTGAGGCGACCCGGTTGGTGGTGCAGCGAGAAGTCGAAACAGGAGAGGTAGAGAGACCACCGAGCTTGGCGACGGATGAGGTTCTGGGCCTTCCGGAAATATTCCAGGTTTTTGTGGTCCGTCCAGATCTCAAGCGGGTGCTGCGCGCCCTCAAGGAAGTGGCGCCACTCCTCAAGGGCTCGCACAATCGCAAGCATCTCCTTGTCATGAATCTCGTAATTCCGCTGCACCTCGTTCAGGCTCTTGGAGTAGAACGCAACCGGATGCCACTTGCCATCGTCACCCTGCTGGGAGAGGACGGCACCGGTGGCATAGTCAGAGCTGTCAGCCTCGAGCCGGTACGGGCGCTCGGGGTTTGGGAGAACTAGAACGGGGTGGCGAGTCACCCGCCGCTTGAGCTCATCAAAGGCAGCTTGCTCTTTAGGCCCCCAGGTCCAGGCAACACTATTCTTGGTGAGTCTGAAGAGGGCTTGAGCAACGTCTGAGAAGCCCGCAATGAACCGGCAGTAGAAGTTTGTGAAGCCAAGGAACTGCTGCACATCCTTCTTATTCTCAGGCGCTGGCCAAGCTGAGGTCCGCTCAAACTCACACTTCTCGGCTCGAAGGTAAAGCTTGTTTGCGCGAAGCCTCCGCAGGACCTCTCGGACGATCTCTCGATGCCGACGGATGTCTGAGTGGGCAATGAGGATATCGTCGAGGTAGACCATGACGTCGCCAGAGAGGATAAGATCCTGGAAGATGTCGTTCATCATGGTCTGGAAGGTTGCAGGGGAGTTGGTCAGACCGAAGTACATAACCAGCGGCTCAAACAGTCCCCGGTTGGTCCGGAACGCTGCCTTCCACTCGTCGCCTTCACGGATTCGAACATTGTTAAAGCCCCACCGGACATCGAGCTTCGTGAAGTACCGAGCTTCCCTGAGTCGATTGATGAGGTCGTTGCTCAAGGGGAGCGGGTAGCGATTCTTCACAGTCATGGCGTTTAGAGCTCGATAGTCCTGTACGAACCAAAGTCCGCCATCCTTCTTCTTGACGAAGAAGACGGGTGAGGCCATAGGTGATTTCGACGGTCGAATCCGGCCAGTGCCAAGTCCCTCCTCAATGAAGGCATCAAGTTCCTTCTGTTCGAGAGGCGAGATTGGGTAGACCTTGCAGTTCGTGGGTTTAGAGTCCGGCACGAGCTCAATGGCATGGTCCCAGGATCGGCGTTCAGGCAGCGAGTCAAAGGACTCCTTGTTGAAAACATCGTCAAACTCTCGGGCCCATTCGGGAACGTCCGAGCGCACCGGGGTTGAGTTTTTGGCGTATGCCTCAGCCAGGCGCTGGGAGACGGTGCTTCCAGCACGGATATCCTCAGAAGGCAGGAACTGGGTGTAGAACACCCGGTCTCCCGGCTCAAGGGGGTCATCCACTTCATCCGCATCATCCACTTCATCCACATCATCCTCGTCATCATCCTCGTAGTCCGGGAACAGCTCTGGCAGGTCATCGTATTCATCTTCGCCTAAGTCTATGGCGCAGATGGATGGAAGGGGACCAAGTCGGAGCTGCCGGAGGATCTCAGCGGCCAGGCGGGACTCTCGGCGTGCAGCGCGAGCTTCCAGGCGAACCTCGGTGCGGCACGTAGAGCACTCGCTGGGGCATCTGCTCATCTTGACCTCTCGGGTGTCCCAGTCGATCTCCGGGTTATGCTTCCGGAGCCAGGAGTAGCCGAGGATGAGCTTCTGCTTCCCAAGACGAGTAACAGCGAGCTGCATGCGCTCGGAGTGACCACGATACTGCAGCACGACGTCAGCCACCTCGCGGATCACACCAGCCTCATTTGGCGAGCCATCCACATTGAAAACTGGAATGGGCTGTGCAAGGCGGCGGAGGGGGAGGCCAGACTTAGCTGCGAACTCAGAGTCAATGAAGTCTGAGGTGGCACCACAGTCAACGAGACCTTCGAGGGAAAGCTTGGTGGCGTCCTGGACTGCCTGAATCTCAAGGGGGAGATGCAGGGAGTTGGCACCGGGTGCAGCAGCAACAGTATAGCACTGAGGAAGTCTACGTTGTGTGGAGAGGAAACTAAAGTAGGTATGTAACTGATGCTAAAGAACACCCAGTTGTAAGGCACTTAGGCCCTAACCCCAGAATCAACAGGATTGAGTACCGTTTGTTTTCTGGTGGATCAAAGACTACCTCTCAAAGAGGATTTGTCCCAACAGTTGGTGTTCCTAACTACAAGACTTGAGGGACTTAAACACACACACTATAAGGGCAAAGAGAGTGAAGAGCGCAGAGGGATGAGATCTCAGGATGATAAACTCAGGAGATGTTCAAAGGCCGGGGCCCATAACCTGTTGAATAGGCAAGCACAGAGGTCTGAAGTCAACAGTGAGAACTCTAGTAGATTGCAATGTGAAGTAGATACTTGCCTGAAGTCAACAGTGAGAACTGAGGACTCAAGGCACTAGCTAGGCTGTATATATATCCGTTCCTAACGTTTTTTCATGACATTTTGTCATGATCTTCGCAATGATTCGTCCGGAAGTACCACCAAGCTAGCCAGCTATTCCGACACCTTACTCCTTATCAAACTCCATGGAAGAGGTGTAAAACAGGATATATTTCAAGTACTGGACAATACAGTTGCAGTACTACTAGTATAATAATACTCTGACCTTCAAAATCTCGTCACCATCGCGATCAGCCGTACTTGATCAGCTTGCGTGGCTCGGAAACACACTATGGAGAATGAAAAAGAGGTAGAGAAGGGAAGCAACTCACCGGGTTAGACAGATCACTTACGCCTGCCCGTGTGTCTCACAACATGGCCAGAACCCTTTGTCTTCGCAGTAAAAAATCTTTCTATCACCTCCAAAAGTCTTGAAGTTACCACAGAACCAGAATAATCCCCGCTTATGCGAAATTGACTGTGTATTTCAACTAAATCCAACCTTCCGCGGACCGCGCACCCCATGAGCAGAAATCCCAGAATCCCGCATGATAGTACTGAAGAAAAACTACCACAATCATCGAAGCGGCGCTAAAATTAGGGAATTTCTGACATTGTAATCAATTGAAGCATGTTTTGCACTAATAGTAACACAAACACTGATATGGCGGTCGCCCTGGACTCCGTTGCAAGAGTCGATGGAACTAAATAACAAAATCTAACTCTATGTCAACTACTCTATGTGATATTTGTCCCAAAGTGACCTTGCGAGCCTCGCTAGTAACTGATTTTACTCATGTTCCGTAGAAATCCTTCACACCTTTCAAATCTTCGTCAATCCTCCGGTTACCCTGAGCAAAACTGTTGATAATTAGCATCTTAACAAAAGTACTATGCCGGATTTTTCGTTTCAAGGCAGTGTCCTGAGAAAGACCCGTAAGTTTCGTTCAAATGGCATTAATATTCCGTATTTTGAATAAATCGAAATTCTGGCATGATACTTTTATTTTCCTGCCTAGTTACTACAATTTTTGCCAGGTAGTCGAAGGGATAGCATGAGGTTGGAAGCCGCTGAAGCTTTTGCGAAGTTGGAACCAAGCTCCCCTGCCAACTAAACAGAGACAAAGCTGCCGTTTCCGGCAAGGCAAATGCCCGTCATCACCAAGTCATCAACGGTTTCCTTCATTTCAACAGTCTCGAACCAGGCTCGATTTGTTCGTATGCATGAGCTGATCTCCCTTGGTTCCTCTGTTTTTATTTGGTTTTTTCATATTTTTTTGCATACTTGTGCGCCATACCGAACCAACGAGGTATTTACCTGAGCTATTTGTATAGCGTAGTTGGTCGTAATCATCGTATCATCGTATCACTTACAGCTGTGCTTACAAAGTATCCAGTCATCTTGTAAGCATCTGCATTTTTGAGCCCTATATACCGATGAATGGGGAAGCTTGCATAATATTCTCTGTATCGGAAGCTGGAAGCAGCTACGTAAGGGAGATATTATCATGGGTTTATCATGGGTGCCAGTTGTGGGGTATAGTGTTGCCGGAAGCTGGAGCTAGCTCCGAGCTGAGTTCAACTCCAACTCGACCCCTTCCCAAAAGCGGCACCTCGAGGTGATGCCAGCTCGCCTCGACTCCACCCTCGTCACCCAAAGCGGACGACGTGACATTTCCTGACATTTCCGGTGGTGTAACTGAGTGACATCACACTCCCTCCCCAGTTTCTGTATTGGCCGTGTCTTGGCCGTTTTCGACGTATAAAAAGCAGTTTGAGCTTGAAGAGAGCTCAGGAAAACCTTCCACATAAAAATTTGGTCCATTCTCCCCTAAAGTTTTGCCCTTCGGGTGGAAAGATGAACCCTGGGACACTAGATTCCCATATCCGGTATCAGCTCTGAGCCAGCTCCGGTCAACTCGAGCTGACAGCGAGCTGATGGGCAATCAACTCGAGTTCAGCTCCAACTCAGCTCCCGGCAACACTAGTGGGGTAGCTGTGTCGTGGGGCACAGGTACAAAAATAATCCTTACCTCCACCAGCTCATCCCTAGTCATACAGGCAACAAATATTCTTCTTCGCAATGAGCTCTTGCCAAAGGTTTAGCTGCAATAATAATATTGGGCTCTACAGGGTCCATCAGCTGACTCCGAGAGCCTAGGGACAATATTATTATTCACTTGGATACCATCTGTCAAGGCAAGATATTTTCTGCGTTGCTGAACAGCTCAAACCAGTCATGCAGGTGAAGTTCTAATATATGCTGTACCTGGCTACGGAAGAGCTATGCAGCAGTACGGTAAGGGTTGGCGGGGGTTTCATATAGTAGGTAGTTTGGAAACGGTAATATAGACTATAACGAGAGAGGAAAAGAAGATTAAGTATCACGCAAGGGAATGAAAGTTTGGGGAGTAACAGTATCAAATATTTGAGATGGAACGGGAAGGAAGGGGGAGAGGGAGACATAGGGTGGGTATGAATCAAGGATGAAGAATACAGAAGAATAAAAGAGAGCGGCAGTCGTACAAATCAGCAGGTGATAATGACCAAGGCGAGCTCGATTGCAAAGGAGTACAGACGGCTTCGAGGGGTTGAATAATAGATAGATATACAACTACTGATCCTAGTACAATTAATAAGTTTTGGTTAACAACATTGCGAGAATATCGCCTCAGAATTCCCCGTCGGAGTCTGAGACAAGCTCCAAGACCTCCTGGCCACGGTAGGTAACATTGACAACTTCACAGTCCAATCACAGGCTGCAGGACCGGGGAAAGTATTGGTGGACCGGCGATCATCCTCATCCTCAACTTCCTCAATTGTCACTTTGGGCAGCTTCCACAGGAGTTCACGGGCAGGTGGTGCACCCGAGGGAAGATGTGTAGGTCCAGGCACAGAGAAACAGTCCATCGACGCGTAAAAAGGGTTTACCGGGTATTGATGGCTTGGCGCGTTGACCGTGTTTGACGCGTCCACACTCGACGCGTCAAACGCGCCAATTAACATATCTTCAACATCAATTGTCGCGTCGTTTGTGTTCTAGAGGAATATATAACAGTGAGTAATGGATCCGAGGTTTCTGACACACCTCTGCGCAGCTATTTTCTTTCCGTCTCTTTTTCGGCGAAAGCCATTTGGTTACCTTCTTGGGACTGAGCTCCTCCCACACCTGCTTGGTGCCATTGCTCATGTTTTGAAGCAGGTTCATTGCCAGGGTCTTGCGGCGCTTTGAGTAGGTTCCCATAGGCAGATTTGACAACGCGTTGGCGGAGAAAGTGCTGTTTTTGACGGAGATTTGATAATTCCTGGACCAATTCGAAGGATTTGATTCTACCAGAATTTACGACAGTAGATCCACTGCGTTCCGACCCTTCCTAAACGGAGGGTGAGGTTAGGGGACCTACACTGAGCTCAACGGAGATCTGTGTTTAGCCAACTAAACCGACTCTGTGCAGCTCAGTCTAGCTCAGTTGATCTCAGTTTAGCCGATTGTAGCTCTGCGCGGCTCAGCGTACTGGCTTAAACAGAGCTACACTAACCTTGTTTACCTATCCTATGGCTCCTTGACAGAGTTCCGCCGACTTTTTATTCACCCGATGCCACGAATTTGACAGAACGTGAATATCTTGCAATCATCACAATAGAGAGTTTGCGGTGAGCCGCCAGAAGCCACCTGGTGGCTCCAACGGCATGCGGATTGGAGCGGCTACGTCATGTGGCGGCTCGTTCAGCGGCTCGTCGCGCGCGGTCCTTAGCACAATTTCGAGGTTGGGTACTTTGTATATTTGACTATACCTTCAGCCAATGAGAGTTCGTTGTCCAAAGGTGCATAATTGTTTTGAATTGAAGCAATTTCCAGCGTCAACCGAACAAATGTGTGATGGCGTCAGATTTTCGGGTCGGATTTTCTTCGTGTGTGTATGGCTCAAGATATAGATGACTAAGTACTAAGAATAGTCTTGCAAAACTAAATTTGAACCAGTCTTACCAGCCACGAGCCGCCAGACAGCATAGCCGCTCCAATCCGCATGCCATTAGAGCCGCCAGGTTTACGCACGAGACTAACGCCAGGTGGCTTCTGGCGGCTCACCGCAAACTCTCTAATTGACACGGGTGAACAGCTCTTGTGAGGGAAGAAGGTGAGTTTAGATGTGCAGAGCCATGCTGATATCACCTACACATACCTCTACTGAGCTGCTGTGAGCTAAACCCATGTCCGTGTAGACGTTTCCAGCTAAAAATATCCTGCGTGTACTGTACCATTTCGACCGATTTTTCAGGTCACAGGTCACAGCCGATTTCATTTGATGTGTGCAAAAATCGCCTTAATTCAAAACAAAATTTTTCGGGCATCTCGGACTGAGAAATTACATAAGTTTGATGAATCTTTGGTCGAAATGGTACAGTAAGCGGCTAAACGGAGGCTGTGTAGTGACGTACGCTCACCTCACAGTGACATGTCATCAGCTCGGCTGACTCTGTTTAGGCGACCCCGGAACGCAGTGCTAGATAGACTAATTTTAAAGGTTTTGGTCGAAGGATTTGAGCTAATATGGCCAGAGCATAATTCTACAGATTTTTGTATCGGGTCAGTCCGAAAAAGGAAGTTGTCACACTTGGCCACGTGATGTTCGTCGAAGGTGGATGGGGAGTACCTTACTTTGACTGCTTAAATAAATTATTCTGGGCTATTATAGGCTTCTCAGCATTGACTCTGAAGATAGATAGATAATTCCGAACTATATCCCATCCAATTGACGCGAGAATTCGCGTCGATGGACGCGTCGAGAGTTGAGACGCGTCGCCCACGTGATTCCTTGCCGGCGGCCGGCGGCGACTGGTTCGCGGATGACTTCCCGATTGAGATTGATCCCCGATCAAGATCACGTCACAGCCCGGCATCTCGGCCCCGCTGTCAAGGGTGACGCCGAGCGTAAATATTTTGGAATAAGTAAATTGATTTCGCCGCAACTGTATCAAAACTTCATGACCAGTCCCAATTTTGCTCAAAATCCTTCGGGATTCGAGATTTAGCAGGAACTAGGGTATGGTTTGAAATTTTTATTTCAGAGGAATCGGAGGTACTCCTAACCTTAGGGTTACAAAACGCGAAATTTGAACAGCGAAAAACCAAAATTGTGTGTACTGTACTATTTCGACCGTAGATTCAATGGGTTTGAGGTGTGACACCTCATCTTCACTTTTGCCATCATTCATCAGTGATCAAATTGCCTTTTAGCGCGATTTTTTGCGTTTTGCCGATCAATTTGATGGGAAAACGGCCCCAAAACGCGCTGTGACATGTTATGAGAATCAAATAGATTCAATTCAGGTCCCTCTGTTATAGCAACACGGACTGGACAGCTTCGGTTAGCCCGTCTGGCACAGTTGCCGAGCTGATCTACATGATCGGCTGACCGTTTTGGATGCCAGGACCCCGAAACCTACTTCTCAAGTCACCATGTGCGTATCCAATGTTCAATTTTGAATGCATAAATCCAGGCTACGCGTCCGCACGCAGTAGATTCCACGCAAGAGATAATTGTAATGCTCAATATTGGAGCATATTGCCCATGAACTCTTGAACTCCCACGCAAGATCCTTGCATTGAATCCAACCTCCTACTACTTCAAGTTATACTCAGTTCGAAGATGACAGAATATGAATAACTCTCCCCCGCTCTAATACAGTCTCACGACGGAATCTTCTCACAAAATCAAAATGTGTGTTCATCCCGTTCCATTCGAATACAAAACAGGTCAGTTTGAATTGTTCTTTGACCTGAGTTCATGTTCTGTGACGGCTGTACAGATTTTGCGGCCCTCGGGCCTCAGTGACCAGTTCAACTTCAAACACTGTCAATGATTGACAATGACAATGAATACTTTGAAGGTTTGTCTCCGCAAGCGGAAAGTTGCGTTGCAGAGGGTTTGACCCGAATTTATCAAGTCCAGCTGTAAAAGTTTGATTCTCTAATGGAGTTCCCGTGAAATGCTAGTCCAGTATAAATGATTTCGATTGTGGTCGTGTCTCTGACTTCCCTCTGACAATTCCTAACCCCAATTTGTCGAATATAAGTTTTTGGGTGCTTCATGAACTCCAACGCCAAAATGGCGATGTGGGATTACTGCTGGTACTTCTAAGAACTCAGTTTTAATGCCCCATAATCAATACATTCTTGAGTTCCGGTAATTTTTTGTCACAAAATTATTGGAAGCCCGATAAGATGCTCACCACCTCTTATATGGCATAAACACCGTGTCGGACGAAGAAACTCGGAGTTGAAAGGATAGCCGCGCCAATTGCTTCCATATGGACATTTTAATGCGGAATCCGGAAAGCTCCTCCCTCATTTACTTGGCCCATTTGCCCTGCTGTCCCCACATTTTTTCACGTAGTGTTCCTGCCTCAGTGATCTGAACTAATTTTTAAATTTCTCCCCGAGGGTAATTTTTGAAACGTCAAGTTGGATTTTGCGGCTGGATGGCACCGCAAAAATCTGTTCAAGGAATGATGCGCGCTGAGCACTGCTCCTCAACTCGAGTTTCTGACCAGTTCATGCCCAAATTCTCAATGTCGAAACGTTAGTTCGAAGGGAATGAAGTCTTCTCTCCAACGAAATTTGCGAATACTGGGAATGGTGTTTGATTTGGCTTTTCAAATTCTGGCACAGATGAAGATGTTTGGGATGATCAACCGATAGCACTTGCATCTTCGGCTTGTGGTACGAGATAAATTAGAAGGAGGTGTCGGGCCATCCGGCTTGCATAGCCCAGCCAGATGTATTCTGGTACACGTAGATTCAACGTGTCGTCGGAAGTATCTGAGTCGAGAATGGAGTCAATGAAGTCGGAAACGTAGACGGAGTCAAGTTGAGTTGGTCAAGTGCACGGAGATCGCCGGCGGAGTTTGAAAAGGCCTCGGACACACGTTATTTTATAAAGAGTGAAATGCTCAATCACATGGTCATAGTAACACATAGAATATTATTCTTCGCCTCGAATTGAAGATGGTTCAGATGAGTGCACATCTAAAAGTGATAAAGCAATTGCTTTGCGAGCGTCTGCTAGGCCCGGAATTGGTTGAAAATTAGCCTAGAGGTAATTTACGCCATTTCAATGAGGTTCGAGCATTTAATGGACTCGCTCCGAGACGCGTGGGCCAGCAACGACTATTCGAAAATTGATCTGACGCCCAAATGATGCAATCATAAGATATTCCCACGGTTCAACTTGTCCGCGCCGGTGCGGTTAGTGAACCCTGTTTATTGAAAGTATGAGAGGGAGAAGGGAGAGATATTTAGCTGATATTGAGACAATAAAATAGAGAGGTGGGTATATGGAATTTAGGTGATTTCAATGTGTACCGTATAGTTGTGTCACAATGTTTGGCGGGCTGAATGAGCTGAGGGAGAAGAGCCGGAGTACAAAGAATAGAAGGGGTAAAACGAACCCCGAGAAAAGCAGCAAGCAGATGTTTGACAGCGCTGCAGCTAGTGTTTTCCGTGTGCAGTTGCAGAGCTCAACTTGAAGATCGCCGAACCAGGCAGGTAAAAGATCTAGTTCAACGGAAAACATGCTTTCAAACAATGCTAGAGCATACAAGTACCTCACCACTAGAAGGGACAGAAACTAAGCAAGAACACGGTGCCCGGGACCGCGAAACGACGACTCCGAATGAGCTAGGTGACTTCAACAAGTGCTTGCCAGTGTGTTCGTCGATATACATTCCAATTCCTCGAAATTCCTCATCGGATTCATCTTACATACTTTTGAACATGGGTGGATCAACTGCGGGTTACAGGATACTCCCTACAGACTCCCAAACTGCCACTATCTCAACTCTCGCGTCTAAATTTAATTCAAATTAGATTGTCGCTTGTTTCACGCATGCAACGAGCTGGTTGTAGAATTTTTGGCTTGGTGTGCATACTACTTGTTCTCGACCTAGCTATAATATGTGAGAATGATGCAGGGGTAGGATACAACCTTGGATAGAACTATAATATTTTAGATTGGTGACCGAGATGCTGATCTGCATATGCATGAGCGGACAAAATTGAGCTCATGTAACGGTATATATATTCATCTACTTTCCGTCTCGGTATTCAGGAATCAAGCGCCGGTAGTGGCCGGTGCATTTTCTACATTACAGCCTGAAGTTTAGAGAGAGGGATGTCTCCGGGGTCCTGACATTTCCAAAATGTCAATCCATCACGCCAATCACAAATGCCGCAGTGCCGTCTCGCCTAAACCAAGCTGTCCACTCCGTGTTGCCATACTCTGTGACCTGTGACTTGAATCTACGGTCGAAATAGTACAGACTAAACTCGCGAGTTTGAGGCAGGTAATCAAGTCTTTCTCTGCCATTCTGCCTCTGCAACCCCGGACTCCTTCTTCCGGACCCCACAGTGAAAGTGAAATATCCTAACCAAGAAATCGGCAATGGCCAGGCGACATTGATGCTGCTGCACAGCCACCGGTCCGAGTGATCCGCAATCAAAAGCGCAAAATTGGCGGAAAACCGATTTTTCAAAGTTTTGCTCCAGTACGTTTGTAGATTACCTTCTTGCAATGCTATTTACACAATCCCAAGATGTCTCAATGAAAACTGACGTGACAGTATCAATTACCAAATTGGGACTGCGACTTGTCACGAAGTTCGGTCCGCAACCATAATAGAGAGTTTGCGGTGAGCCGCCAGAAGCCACCTGGCGGCTCTAACGGCATGCGGATTGGAGCGGCTACGTCATGTGGCGGCTCGTTCAGCGGCTCGTCGCGCGCGATCCTTAGCGGTTGGGTAGTGGTTGTGTACCTTGCATACTTGACTATACCTTCAGCCAATGAGAGTTCGTTGTCCAAACGTGCATAATTGTTTTGAATTGAAGCAATTTCCAGCGTCAACCGAAGTCTTCGGCTCGAATGCGCGTTAGCGTCAGATTTTCGGGTCCAATTTTCTCAGTGTGTGTATGGCTCAAGATATAGATGACTAAGTACTAAGAATAGACTCGCAAAATCAAATTTGAACCAGTCTTACCCAGCCGCCAAAACGAGCCGCCAGACAGCATAGCCGCTCCAATCCGCAATGCCATTAGAGCCGCCAGGTGGCTTCTGGCGGCTCACCGCAAACTCTCTAATACAGGCAACACATTGCACTTGCCATATTTGGCACAGGTATTCCAGGTGTTTGGCTAAATCAATAGGAGTTACATATACTGTACTTGGACACCAAGGGGCAGCAGGTATTTCGACTCCCTAGACCAGACCCACTCAAATACATATCTATGGCTACTTGAAAGTGAAGGTGAGTCGAAAAATTCCTTTTTTGGGTGCTGGGTGTGAGTGTTATAAATAGGACTGAGTGGCGGAAATGCCGAAAGCCCATTAAATGGTAATGCAGGGCTAGAGGTGGCGGTTGTCAGTGATGATTGTGTACATCAATTGTTTCGTGGAGGTCCTCGGTTCAACGTTCAACTCCCACCATAGGTTCTACGTTGGCTGTTTCTCATTTTTTTTTTTTTTTTCCTTCCTCGGTTTCCCCCAAGTCAAGTTGTTCTCGGGTTTCCCCCTCGCCTACTTTCTTTGCTCTGTACCCTTGGTTCCCTCGCAATCAGGTTATAGCAAGCTCACGCCTAGCAGATAGCATAAATATTATTATCCAGTGCGGAGAGCTCCCCACTAATTTCTTGCGTCTTACCCGGTGGATTCAGAAGAACAGTTTAGGTCCGATTGTTCACCTGTCCGTGATGCTCGACGAGATTGCGATTGAAGGTCGATGATCGTACCAACATGGTGGTGGGAGTTTGCCGACAGCATGGGCACAAGCTGCCATTGGAGCTTGGTACAGAGGACGATTTGAATGTTTTGTGTAAAGGAATAAAGGACGGAAAGGCTCACCTAGCTCGCGAGGTATGGTGTGTTCTTGTTCCGCTTGAGGGTACTCATTCATACCTCTTCTTTGATTTTTGTTACAGGCGACGGTGGCGGCACTGGGGCTATTGACGCCGCATCCACGGCTCTACGCAGCTCGACCGATTCTCTTCTCTGCGGATTGCAAGAGGGAGAGCGGCCCAGAGCATGCCGTCAATATTTTGCATCCTTTGAAGAGAGCTATCAAAAACAAGTCGCAACAGGGAAATACGGACCTACCGCGCTGTGTGCTTTGCATCTGACGGGGAGGGGCGACGCGGGAAAGCGTTGGTGATGGAGTTCATGAACCGCGAACTCAATCCCGAGTCCCCAATCCATCCACTGCTTTCGGGGCTTGAGTTTATGAACCTGCTTGTAGGAGAAGACGACATTACCCCGGACAAGGATGCAAAACATGTCTTGAAGTGTCTGCGCAACCTCACAATGCGTGATGCAGGCATCAAGACTCGTGGCTTCAGTATTACTCTAGGTCTCATCAAAGAGCACCTTCGTCGCGACGAATTCCTTGACAAGACAATTCGAGCCTTTCTCAATCCCCGTGATAGACAGGATGTTCTCACCGCATTCTCCCTTCTCGAGGCCATTTAGGAGCTTCCTGATCCTCCGCACGATTCCAGGCCATCGTTTTCGCGCGGCCGTGAAGCGCTCCAAATCTTCGGGAGGTTAGGGTATTATCTGATGATGCCTTATGTCAACGTGGACCTCGACCTCAGCGCGCAGCTCACTTACCTCAGTGCTGCTGCCCATCTGCTGATGGATTTGTATGCACACGACAGTGCTCGGACGGACTTCATGCCTGCGCAAACCTACGTCAATATCATGATGATGATCAAGAATGCATACTTCTGTGTGGCAAAGACAAAGGTCGACATACCAGAAGGGAAATTTCTGGCTCATTTTGCTGGCACAATCGCTTGGAGACTTTCTACGGTCTCCTGCGAAGCGCTATCGGTCCGGACTCCAACGTAGATCTTCTCCAGCTTGCGAATCGAGCATCAGGACTTGCGGAAATTGCGGTGATCTTGGCTGCTCACCCAGAATGGGATTGAGCTCCTCGTCGTCTGAAACTGCGCACGATCAGAGAGGCGGGAGAGGTGCTTGACTCTCGATTTGATGCGTCTTGGCGCGGTGATGTTGACGTTCGCAATGTCACCCTCCTCACTTGCTGGATTCGTGGCCGAGAACTGATTGAAGACTTCATCCCCGCGACACGCGAAGTGTTGAGCGCATGGCAGCGCAAGGCGTCGATATATTTTCGCCGTGTGGAAAGCCGCTGTTGGAGGCATACGATGAGGAGGACATTGAAGCGGCATATGCGGCTCTTACCGTAGAAGCCAAATATCCCGCAGCTGCGTCAGAAGAGATTCTGCAGTCGGAGCCGACGTACGCAGGAGAAGACGACATTGAAGATGCAATGGCTGTGGAGGAGCCTCGCGGAGGATTCGAGACTCACCTCACCGTGAACGGCAGCAATCTTACCAAAGCCAAAGCCCTTCGCTTGGCAATGGCGAGATTGATTGCTCCTCGCGCTTCTACGGATCGCACTAAACGGGTGGCATCCATCCCGTGCCACGAAGACACAGGGATTTATGACGAAGGAGCCCCCATCCTTGGTGGACCATGCCTTGCATCGAGAACCCGATCTGCGTATTGGTTCGCTGCGAGGAGCGGCTGCTCCTGAGCATTGGGGCGATAAACAGAATGTCCTGGGGTTCTGAAAAGGTTCAGGAGATCAGCATTGATATGTTGGCAGACGGAGAAACAAAAATTTCCTTTGAAATGATGTGTCTCGTTCGGACGACGGTGGAAGATGACCCGACGGAGAGGTATGACTGGCGATGGTCCCGAGACATGGACAACGTCTTCTTTGACATTCCAGGCCGCCTGGTCCAACCAATCAACCCGACAGTATCCGTCCGAGGATCCAAGCCGACCTACCTTTTTGAAAGCCCCGATCTCATGGTCTTCGCAAGTACTCTCCTGGAGCGGCTCAAGTCAGCAGATATCAAGCACCTGCCAACAACATCTCGTACCAAATCGTTCCCATATCGAATCGAGGGTGAGCTTGACCACGTTGGCATATTGACGATGTTCTCATCTGACTTGACCTATCAGGAAAGGCATGCCTCTTATGTGAACACGACACGAACGATCGGAGCGTTGATCTGGACCCACCGAACTGTTGTCAAAAATGCAATCCACCCGTGCCACTCAATGTCGCACACCCTCAGCGAATTCTGGAGCATAACGGAGCTCACTTACTCTATGATCCACATATCAACCGACAGCACGAGTATTGCGGGCTGTGCCTGCGCCCTGCACAGATGTGCACTTTCTTTCTCAGGAGACCTAACGGAAAACCGCAGGTTGATTGGGAGAGGTCGACCTGTCAGCGGAAGATGGACTTCCGATATGCAGTGGCAGCAGAGTCAACGTCGAGCTCCCCGTGTTCGAATGTGCCGGTGGTGTGCCCGATCTGCGGACCTAGGAAACCAGCTGTGTGGAAATATTGGTGAATACCTCCGCCTCAGTCAGTTGCATGGAGATACCTGTTGACACGGTGAGCAAGACGACAAAAAAAGAATTCAACAGTATCGCACCAGCCAAGAAAAACAACTCGACAACGGTGTACACCCCAATCCCGGGGAAAGTTTCGTTGTTTGCTCGCATTACCTCGCATGCTAGGCCGCTCCTATCACAGTTGACGCGCTTGCGGATCCACTTCACTAAATCCGCAAGAAAAGACCACTTGGGACTGTAGAAGTCGGGAGGAGGAGGAGGCAAGTCGCTGCGAGACTTCGCCCATTTTGGCTGGGTGTTTAATCAGTTCAAATAGATTTAGAGAGAAAACAACGCACTTGAAAGACAAGATCAGAGCTCAAAAATACAAGAACCTGGTCTTCAAACACGAGCGCCAGGCCGACCCGCGCTCGCCGAACCTGGGCCACTTCAGCAATGGATCAATGAGTTGCATATAATATCACATACCTTTTTGTGTACAAACTTTATGGTCGATTCATAGTCCGAACGCGAACAGAACAGAGCAGAGGTATGGGTGAGCCATTGAATCTATAGAATATAAGGATTGAGAGGGCGACAGAGAAACAACTATAGTTACACTGAGGTGAAGAGCTCCAAGATCCAGGATCAACGACCGGTATGTGTATGATAGATCCTTCAGTTCGAGAGTGGTAAGCGGGTCCGGATCGGCAGGTCCGGCAGCCTTGGTTGTGTGCCACATCGGAGGGTAAACAGGCCCCTGAGACAAGTTTGTGCCACGCTTGACCGTGGAGGTGGAGTCAATTTGATAAGGCAAACCGAGGGAAGCAGGATGGTCTTTGGGAAACTTGGTCTCTTCGGCTTCAGTCGCGTCGATGTCGATGCCGAGCAGTTGGAGCTTAATACCGGCCTCAAGGAGCTCTTTGAGACGCTTCATAGCAGCCAAGAATGACGCTTTAGATTCCCTGGTTTCGGGCATAGTGAGGGAAGGCAGAGACGGAGAGGAGAACGTCGAGAAGGTGGTGGGAGAAACCAAGAAGATCAACTTCACGTGACGGTGTGTCACCGGCTATCCGGCGCCCGGGTCCGAGGTACATAAATACTTATCTGATTTCGGCGTCGTCTCCCAATTATCTCTCCTCCTCCTCTAGATCGTCATGCCTCTAGCAGATGGGAACCTCCCACTGTTGATTCCTCCCAATCCTGTCAACCAAGATCTCGACATAATGAGGCTCCCCACAATGACGCTCGCTGACCTAACAGCAGATGATGAATACGAGTCTGGTGCCCGGATCCTTGTTATTCTGAAAGGTACACCTCAATACCTTCCAACATTCATGAGCCCCAAGATTGATGACATTCTATAGGACTTGTTTTTGATGTTACCGGCATGAAAGAGGCCTTCAGTCCAAGGGGATTGTTTGAATTTTACCCCAAGAATGATATTACATACGCATTAGCAAAAGGGAGCGTTTCTGAAGTAGATGCTCGGGTCGGCGGGGAATCAGGACTGACCGAAAGAGAGAAAGAAAATTTGGAGCGCTGGTTCACTATTTTCAAGTGTGTTGCCTTTATCAATGATTTTGTTCAACGTGTTCTGATGAGTGCTTGAAAGAAATCGGTTCGAAATAATTGGAAAGACAGATCAAGTTGATCAGGGATTGTACTCGAATTGAGTTGAGGTCATGAACAGAAGTCGAGTATTGGAGGAGTCTCGAGTCGTTTAATATAACAGAACATTTCGGATTTGCCAGTCGTTGTGCAGTGTTGAATTATGAGTTATTCTGTTAACTCTATAATTACGATTGAACACCAATATTCTACGCTTCTGCTTCGTTGAGATGCGGACGCTTATCGACTCGATCCGATAGCCTGTATATTCTATTCGACTGTTTCATCTAATACCTACTGTACGCTTCCCTGTTGTATCTCCTGAGCAATCTGCAATGCACGAACCCAAACCAATCGCCGAACGTTCATGTTTCTCGAGAACAGATCGACTGACGCATCTAATCGCAGGTCAAGCAGCTGAAGCTGTCTAGGAGTAAAAGGACATCCAGGGGGCTCGCACAAAACTTCCGAGAGGTTCGCGGGGGTGCTGGACGACGCAAAAGGGTCAGTGTTGTTGGTGCGCTCGTCTGGATTGTTCTCGAACAAATGAGCCATTAACTCCGGCTCCGCATTCGCCTCCCAGTCGATCCCGTACTCATTGATATCTTCAATTTCCTCGTCCTCAGCCGCCAAGAAGGAAGATATCCCCCGTGGACCCTCCCGCAACATCCCGAACGTGAATAGATCGCGTGGACTGCGTTCACGTTGGCGGCGTACCGTAAGCTGATGCGAATTCCAGGCTTCACACCGGTCCAGAGCATCGCGATTGATCGACGCAAGGAATAGATGATGAAGGAGCCATATATGGCCCGGGCGCGTGGGGTTGAGGCCGTGGTTAGTTTCCAAATCAAGAAAGAAAACTTTCCATTTCTTGCCGAAGCCATGGGTGACATTGTACCATAGGCGTTCGATGCGGGTGTTGTGAACACTCCTGGAACAAAGAGCTGAGTGAAAATTGTGCGCACAGAAATTCAACTTACCTTCCCCAGATGAAGGAGCCTCGACCAGATCCTTTGACCCGTTCCATATATGCCGCAACCTCGATGTTTTCAACACCGTGATCGCCTCGCATACGGCTGGGACAACCATGGAGAGCAATCACATCGAGCAGGAGACGTAGAACGCTTGCGCCACGGTTGTTGTTGTGCACGCGAATGCCGAGCACGAACCTGGAATACCCGTCAATGATGCAGTGAATGACAATCTTGTAGCGAATGAGGCCTGGGATGCAAGGTTCAGCTAAATAAATTAAAATTCACAAAGGAACCGACCGTGTTGACCGTCAAGATGGGCAAGTGACATCGGTCCAGGGACGCGATATTTCTTGCGGCTGATCTGGCGATCACCGAAGATCGCGGGAGCACCATGTACACGCAAGTACGAGGCAGTGATCCGATGCCGGGGGATGCGGTACCCTTGGGATTTCAAATGACCGCGAATCATACGACGCCCAAACTGAGGGAAAACTTCCAGCGTCTCCGAGAGAAGTCGATCAAGCTCTTCGTTTGAGACAACAGAGACAGGCGGTGCTGTCGAGGTATGAACGACTTCGAGTTCGCCGTTGGAGTTTGTTCGTGATTGAAACACAGGAGCGCCGGGTTGAACTAGTCCAGCTCGAAGAGCAGCACGGCGAACAGTGCGAGCTGAAACACCAATTTCAGGAGCAATTCCGGTCGGACCACGAAGATCAAGGGCGGCGCTCAAAAATTGGGGATCAATCTCAACGCGCGGCCGGCCTCGTCGCCCAGTACGAACACGATGAACGACAGTCAGAGGGGCAGCATCAGGTGGGTCCGTCGAGTCGTGGTAAGCAGGATCAAGAGCTGTGACCATGTCGGTGATAGATGTTTGAAGAGTAGCATACTCGTCTGGGGGGAAAACAGCTCGATGCTAATGGACGCTATTAGCATTCAAAGCGAATTGCATTGGTGCCATTCTTACCATCTCTGCCGCCGAAGCTAACGCCAGTGCCCTGTCTCGAACAGCATTCAAGCTCGGTGGATCTCCAACCATAGTGCGCAGAGCTGAGAGAACATCGTTGTGAAGAGCGTGATAGGCGTCTCGTAGGTTGCTCAGTTGTTGGTCAGTGTTCATACGAGCCAGTAGAGCTACTAGAGATCCGGCAGAATGCGCACAAGACAGTCAGGAAGAAAGAGGATTGGGAGCTGGAAACCGTGTAAAAACACCAAGATGACGACACGGGTGCTGATCTCGATTAGCTGGGAATGATGAGGAATCGCAATGAATGCAAGTTCAAATTCAAAACGAGTCAGAATGTCAACTTCAAACAGAGTTCAAGAAAAAGCAGGAATGGGCCGGATTCCTTAGGAATGCTGAGGATGCAAAGTTGAATGCTAAAACGTGGAAATACAGAATTCATTGGGAAATCCTCAGGACCAGCGATGATTTGTAGGGATTTGTGAGGAAAGCTGAGGATCGACGAGGAATGGGAAGGAATCGTGCGGAATGATGGGGAAACGTGATGATCGGCGAGGAAACAGATGCAAACCACTATTTTGTCCGGTACCGGCCACCAAAAATATCCATCTTGCAGTATGTACTGTACCTATACAAGTAGATATCTTGCCCAGAAGTGTTGATCGATATAGTCTTTACCCAACATGTTGAGCTATCTGATGATGTCCGGACTGACTAAACGCTATCCCCCCAACGCTGGTGCCAGGCACGTGGCCTCGGATCTCGGGCATCAAATATGCATCACACGCTGCCAGACGACTTGCTCAAGTCAGTCCCGCCCTCCCGATGCAGTCGGGAACTCCAATTCAGTAGATACAATTGCGAATAAATGCATTCCAGAGTCCAGACTTGTCCTCGCAATTCAGTTTCTGCAAGGCTTCAAAAGCTTGAAGTCGCTACGTTGTCAACGCGACGCGTCAAGTCAGAAATGATCTGTGACTTGACGCGTCTATCTTCCTTCGCCCACACTCAGACATTAATATTACTTAAGTATTCCTTTGCTTTCTCGATCACTGTGCAAAGGAAGGGTCATGAAATTCATGATGTTGTTGGCCATGAAAATCCTAACATTATGTCCAGGAATTCATGATGAATCGCCTGGAAATTGCTAACGAAACATCATGAATTGAAAGTATGTTTTCATGATGATTATGGGGCTCTTCATGACGTTTTTTCATGATGTTTTATCAAGTATTTCAGAACAAAATATCATGAAACGAGAGCGGTGCAAAGCAAATAAATAACCACCAACCTCATACCACCACCAACCTCAGATGCCACCAGCCGGTATCGAACTCAAGACCGCCGTGTGACACACTACAGTATATCACGTTGAGAGTACTACTGGTAGACTAAGTGGGAATTATAAACTTTGTTAGCTTCGCCAATATATGGATGTCATATTGCACAGTCTCAAGTTGTTCATCCCCGTTCTCCTCATTTGTTTCTAATTTTCAGCAGTGTGCACTTGATAGAGACCAGAGACCGACTGATACCATTTATTGGCTTTATTATTGATATTAGCACCCTACCCACTTAACTCTTGGTGGACTTAGCCAGAAAAAATCGCTCGGTTCTTTATGACGAAAATTCGTGATGTTTTGTCATGAATTCATAATCTTGCAAAAATGAGCTTCTGAGCATCATGAAACCCCCCTTGAAATTCATGGTGTGCTTCATGACAAAACATCATGAAACCTGAAATTCATGACAGTTTGCATGAATTTCATGATGTATACTTTGCACAGTGGATACCAAACGCGAAGACCGCGAGCCTGAGTTAATTCTGAGTACGATGACGTACTTAGTTGGATTATCATTCTAGGCTGAATCCACTTGCGGTGACATGTACAAGTCACGCTCTACTTTGCAGATCTTAAATAGAGAGTTTGCGGTGAGCCGCCAGAAGCCACCTGGCGGCTCTAACGGCATGCGGATTGGAGCGGCTACGTCATGTGGCGGCTCGTTCAGCGGCTCGTCGCGCGCGATCCTTAGCGGTTGGGTAGTGGTTGTGTACCTTGCATACTTGACTATACCTTCAGCCAATGAGAGTTCGTTGTCCAAACGTGCATAATTGTTTTGAATTGAAGCAATTTCCAGCGTCAACCGAAGTCTTCGGCTCGAATGCGCGTTAGCGTCAGATTTTCGGGTCCAATTTTCTCAGTGTGTGTATGGCTCAAGATATAGATGACTAAGTACTAAGAATAGACTCGCAAAATCAAATTTGAACCAGTCTTACCAGCCGCCAAACGAGCCGCCAGACAGCATAGCCGCTCCAATCCGCATGCCATTAGAGCCGCCAGGTGGCTTCTGGCGGCTCACCGCAAACTCTCTAATGTGAGACATTTCTCTATTTGATACCAGCCATTATAATTACTTGAATGTTGTATGAAACTACAGTGGCGGCGGAGCGGGACTGCGTCGGCGACGCGTTGCGCTCGCAAACAAGTGAACGGGACTGACTTGAGCAAGTCGTCTGACAGCGTGTGATGCATATTTGATGCCCGAGATCCGAGGCCACGTGCCTGGCACCAGCGTTGAGTTCCGACTGAGATCTTCAAGAGCGGTTCAACCACATCCGGCAACCGGCAAGCTCCAAACCCCGGATTTCCACATATGATACTTTATTTTATGGGAGTTTCTAACTACAACCCGGGTCTCTCGATAGAAATTGAATTATCCTTGGTTCTGCGGGCGCTAGACGGGACAGAAATGGGAACAAGCGGAGTCCAGGAGCGAACCAGTAAATAAGATCCACTTTAGGGAACCGACTACTTATCTATGTATAAGTGGAGCATTGCAGAGCCGTGAGGTTGGGAAAGTGGAAGCCAAACCAATAAAAGCAGAGCATGGGGTTTCAAAATCATGGGTTAGGGAGCGTAGCAGTTCTAATGTTGTAGTAGTAACTCGAAACTGGGATTATAAGTACCCCCCAGAAAATCTATGTCATGCCCGCAAAGTAAGAGCTGTATTATGGCTTGTTTTCGCCTGCGCATACATCTGATTCATTGGCCGAATCGGAGAACTGTGAAACGAATTACACGGTTAGCGTATGAACGAGCTGTGTATATACAGTCGGATAGCTCACAATGCATAAGGCCCGTGGACCCCCAAAGCCTATGCATTATGAGCAATATGCATTTCTGCATAATGTCACACGATGTGACATGCGTGACATTGTCACGAAAATACTATGCAGTTGAACATCTCATAATGCATAGCGTCCGTGGACCTCCAAGCGCTATGCATTATGAGCAATATGCATTCCTGCATACTGTCACACCGTGTGACGTATGTGACATTGACACGAATTTACTATATATGGTAAGTGCGGCAGATGCCGGAGTTTTTTGGGGGTGACATCAGATTTTGCCGCCACGCTCCGCTCGCGACGTCTCGTGTGGTCCCGTGGTTTGGTGTCAAAGTCACATGAAAAAGCATGTGATCCATCAATTCTGATGGCCCGGTGCTGTTTTCAAGTTTTAACAAGCTTTAGCTCCCTGCCTCCGGCACGGCCGACTCGCTGCGCTCGCCGACCTCCCTCCGTTCGGTCACACAGCTTGTTGGGGCTGGCCGCCCCAAACCCCGCTGCGCTCGCTCCGCTCGCGACGTCGTGAGAAGGTCCCGTGGTGTCGTGTCAAAGTCACATGAAAAAGCATGTGACCCATCAATTCTGATGGCCCGGTGCTGTTTTCAAGTTTAGGATTTGCCAACCCGGAGTGAGACCTATGTGATCTCAATGATGAGTGTCAGTTGAGGTCCGCCGTTGATCTCAAAAGGGAATAATTTTGACGTCAAAAGTCATTCCGTTCGGCGTATCATTTAGGTCTCAATTTGAGCACTTCCTCAATTTGAGCTCAATTACTGACACCGACATGAAGCTACACGGCTATCCCCCCAATCATCGGAATTTTATGTCAATCCAATGGATGACGAAGATTCGTATATCGATTGCTCTCCGCATGAAAACTCATCGAAATCCTATGGGTCCCTTCAATTCCTTTGGAAAGCTAGTGGAAAATTGGACGGCGATCAGCATCAATCCCGGCCGTTACCAAGAGATACGGTCAAACCGTTTGGAATCCAATGAATATACGCCCCATAAAATTCCGGTGTCTGGCGGGATAGACGTGTATCGTCTGCCTCTCTGGGAGTACAGGGGATGCATCGGGACCGAGTTATGTATTTGAATGCGACCGTTTTCGGAGATGGGAACACAGTGACATTGAGATATAAAAGTACACGGAAGTTTGTAAAATAAAATAGATAGTGGTCGTCGTCGTTCCGTCCCAGCTTGGCTAATTCCTCCTCCTTGTCATCTTGTCGCTGCACAACGATGGACGCAGATAGGGAAACCTACAGGTGAGTGTCAGTGAAGATCAAATGGAAACAACAGTGAGGAGTATACATACATTGTAACCAAAAGAATGCGACCCTTTAACCGATGGATCACCTGGGTCCACTTGACATGTCAAGTCTCACAGCCACCTTCGGACCCAGGACCGATAATATTTTTTCTTTCTTCACAAGCCTCGAAACTCCCCCGAAACGTCCCTGCACATGTGAAAGACTGCTATGTATGATCCTAGCCACAAAAATTGCGAAATCTTTGCGCCCATTGTTAAAGCCATTGAAAATGACGCGTTGGGGATGCCAAGTGTGACGTTACGGTCACGTCACACTTAACCGTGGTAACCTTTCCTTCCACCATCCACGCGCTTCTCTCACTTTTCTGCGCGCTTTCTGGCACTTTCGACTCCTTAAGACTACCAACTCTACTCCCTCCTTCGTCCTCTTCAAGTATCCTCTGGTTTTGTGGTGTTTGAGCCCCGAAAATGGGCTGGCAATTGTACCGGCTTCGGCGCGGCTGCGAGCACATTTTCTGGCCACAATTCAACATACAGGGGTCTAATGGAATGGATGAGTATCTGGGAAGAGCTCTCATGGTTCTCAGGTGTGTTTTATCCCTAAAATATTGTGCTTATTCTATCTTCTGTACTTTTTGCTCAGTCTGCTTGCCCACAAAGCTACGCTGAACACGCCCCAGCGCCTCTAAATTCAGGTTCTTCCATCTGGATGGATTTACATTGCCCCCCTTCGTGTTTTTTTGTCTCGTCGCGTCTGTTTTCCGGTGTGCAGTTCTGTATTACTGTAATGTGTAGTTAAATTTGAATTCAATGAGCTAATTTGTGAACATTCTGCGTTGGCGGGTGAACCTGAATAAAGACCTATTCCCTGAACTGCCCGGACTGAGTTCTACAAATTCTCCCTTTCTCTCTCTTTTCGATTTCTTTTTCGGTGATTTTACCCCTTCGGGGACCCAGTAGTATGATCGGAAAACCTCGGTTACCCCGTACCCAGGAGGGAAGTACTAGTGGTGGGATTCTGACTCGGGAACAGGGTGTATTCATCCCTGCAATTTATCCTGCACTCCTGAGAGTGCTGGGAGTTCTGTATATTTTTTTCAGAGCATGTTTATATGTAATAATAAGGCCCCATAATCCGAACTTCAATAGGATGGACCAAATTGCCGCCGACGCCGACGGTGTGATGGATTGAGGGTACTCCAAGCTCCCGACGTCTGCCAACGATCTCGAACACCAGCTCCGCCATGGTGCTTCGAGACAAGGGCACGGAGAAGGGTCAGGTGCGTGTTAGTCCATTTTTAAGGTGACCAGCGTGTCAACGGTAGAATTCGGATTATGTAATCATGTTTCCGCCCTTTGATATGGTTTCTAGAGCTCAAATTTGCTCTGGAGCGTTTATATAGGGTGATAGGAGTCTATTCGGCGTTTGAAACCAGGCAGTATCTTGACAAAGTGCTGCGGAAAGTGGTTGAGAAAATGTGTTACTATCCTGTCACATGTGTCACAAGGCAGAGCAAGAGCTCGGTGCGTAGGCTCAGAAGATGCATTTTACTCCAATTTTTTCCCTGAGGAGGTAGATATATCTCTATGAGTTCTCTATTGCTAAAACTTGAGTGTATATATGGTCGACGGAGGGCGCTATAAGAAAAGTGAACTAAATTGCCGTAAAAGACACAGCCACAATGATTATATAATAAGATTCTAGCGATGACACGCCTATGAACTTGAAAACAGACTTTAATACATCGAGGTACGAGATCAACCGTGTTAAAGTCTAGCTATGAGAGACTAGGTGCGTGTCCCGCCTTGCCTGATTCAAGTGTAATCTGCTAATCTCATGCACCCGGCGACAGCTTGTGGAGCAAAATGCCGCAAATAGCCCAATTCAGTGTTCGCCCTAAGGGATAAGGCCTTATCAAGGTTAAGGCTTATTAAGGCCTTAACATAAGGCTTAAGCACTGGCCGCTGAGGTATCCAGGGCTTAAGAGCCCTTAAGGGTGATGCCGAGGCCCCAGTGCCAAGTAACCGTCCGATTAATGTTGCCGTGACTTGAAAAGTCGGGTCGCGACTTGGCAAGTCGACCAAGTCGAGGATTTGACTTGACTCGACTTGACGCAAGTCCGACCAAGTCACTTGAAGTCACTTCAAGTTGACTGGAGTCGTTCAAGTCAAAGACATATCTCACTAGATGTTGAGACCGTATGTTCAAGTCACAGGATAGAGGAGAAAGACGGTTAAACTATATGTAAAACATGTGTATATAATCAATCACATTTCTTCTGGCATCGGCAGCTCGTCTGCCTCCATAAACTCACAACTATCTGTGATTTCGCGTCGGATATCAGCCCTTTGGTCCTCTGCTGCTGTTACCCAATCACGCAGCCAGTCCTCCTCATCTCCCTCGATCGGTGGTGCCTGCCAGTCGGCCACAAAGTTTAGTCTACTTTTCTTGAAATTGAATTTGAGCATTTGAAGCGCTTCCATCAGCATTGGACTGATACGATTCCGTCGCTTGGTGTCCGTCTGAGCTGATGACGAGAAAACTCTTTCCGAAGGGACAGAGGTCGCCTGGATGGGAGCGTAATCAGTGAAAAGGCGGTAAATTCTTGGCCACGTCGTTTTCCCGTGATTCTGATATTCAAAAAAATCAAATTGAGTAAAGGGAGGACATTTGAGAAACAAACCATCCAGTATCCAATCATATCTGTCGTCTGCCTTGGAGGTATCGGGCTCGCCATATAATTATTGATTTCTTCCTCAATTGTCGAATTTATCCCGCTGTTGCTGCCACCCGATAGCGAGAAGTTGAGATTTTGAGTCTGGTTGCGGTATCGGTTGGCAGCCAGCGCTATCCCGGCTTGAGCAGGCATGGCCGAACGAGAGCGGGAGTGTGACCGAGAAGGCGGGCGGGAATAGTCTGAGCTTGAACCGCCGACGGGGGAATCAGATTCAGCGTCACGCCGGGTTTCTTCATACGATTGAAGCTTATAAGTTATACCGTTAATTAATGAGCTGCGCAAAAATCACTACGAGATTTTGCTCACTTTGCTTAGAATTGTTTCCCTAGCGGCCCTCTGCTCCTCCTGCGACCAATTCTTCTTGATCCATTCAAAACGAATGGATGGGTTGATAACTGAAGAGTATTGTTACCCGTTGATAGAATAGATGAATAAAACCACTCACACATCGCAATGATATATGCTTCGGTCTCACCCATCCGATTGTAATATTTTGTTGCGACAGCCAAACCGGGATGAAGAAACTTGTGAATGTTCTCGGCCTGAAGATCAGGGTCTGCCAGCATTGCTTGCCAGGAGGTCATGAAGAGTTCGAATGCAGGTACAGACGCTGCCAATATTGGTGTATTCTCAACAGACATAGTGCTTTGAACGGCGTGTGGTTGCTAAGAACTGATATGAGAACGGGATGATCTCTGTGAGACGAGAATCAAACCTGGAGGATAAGCTCCATGAGCTCGAGGCGATCCCAATGCTTGTTTTCCAGCTCATGGCGAAAACCGTCAACCCCACGGAAAAACCGCTTCACTGGCTGAGCAAATGTAAGCGGCGTAAGAAAACTCGTGTCGTCAAATTCAGCTGACCTGTTTCAAGTATCGAAGGCGGCGTAACATATAAAATACCGAGTCCCAGCGTGTTTTCACATCTGGGAATAGAGTCACGACTGCCAGTTGAATCTTTTGAACCTGATCAATCCCGACAAAAACAGTCCATCGTCCCGCTGTATTCCCTTCAACAATGATAGCATCAAGCTCATCGCGCCGCTGTCCCGACTTGCGAACATAGGCAACAGTCTTACGGGCTCGGCGAATAGGACCAGCTTTACGTGACACAACTGTGGTGCGCATATGCCGAGCCGGGGGAGCGTCAGAGGAAGAGCTTTCCGTGGCCGGCTCGGTCTCTGTGTCCGAGTACACAGCGTCACCGTCCTCCTTCTCCATGACCTTGATGACGGCCTGTGAGCACAGATTGATGATATGAGCAAAACAACGTATGTAATTTTTTTTCTCGTCAAAATCTGACAGGGATCCCGAAAGGGCGAGGTGGAGCATCATTGACGCGTTGTTTGATGCATTATCGAGGGTAAAGTGCCCAACCTGATGTTTGATGAGTACGCTCCCAAAGAGAAAGTAATGAAAAACACACCTTATCCAGGATACCTGCACTCTCAAAGATAGAGATCACAATGCGCGCCAGACGCTGACCGCTATGAGCTCCCCGCACACGTCGGAAAGCCAAAAGAGCTTGATGGAGTGTGGCTTGATTTGTTTGCCCGCTTCCATCTTTCGTTGGACCAAGCCAGTGCGCTGTGATTGCAAGGTACGGGTGCATGCCTTGACTGCTCCATATATCCGCCGTAAAGCTAATTTTGCCAAGTGAAAGCTGATAAAATGACAACGGTAGAATATTAGAGATTTGAAATGAATCGGGGAAGTGTATACGCACTTGGAATGCAGCCTTAAGCTCGTGGAAATAATCGTACCAGGCTTCGATGATCAAACTGCGTAATTTTGTGCGGTGAGGAATGTCTCTGTCTTTCAAGGACTCGCGAAGAAGCAGTAGAAGATCGCGAAAGTCACGATCTTCGATGAGGTTGATTGACTAGAATGTTTATCAGACGCAGCGTAATACGGTACAAAAGAATACACACGAGATCATTTGAAACAATTACTTTCACGAGCTGGGCAGTGAGAGCCGGAATAGTGAAGGGAAGGCGTTCGGCTTCTACACCGGCTTCACGCTGCTTGCGACGCTCCTTTGAAAGTTTGTTCGGCAGGTTGTATTTGGTTATTATTTCGATATATTGTTCGTAATGCTTTGCGTCGGAGTCTAAGTGGTCTCGGCGGGTGGTAAGACTCGACCCTCCCGAATAAACTTTGCTGCAACAGAGTGTTAATTTCTATGCAATGAAAGCAACCAAAGAAATACTCACGAGCAAAGACGACACTTGAAACATTTGTCTTGTGGTCGCTGGGCGAAAAAATATTTGGCGTCCGCAGACCGGTCCAGTTTACTGGCGAGGGCTAAAGCGGCAAGCCCATCCTCATTCATCCACACAAACCCGTCGTTGTCGATGGAAGGCCGTACAACCGTCTGCTGCTGCGGCAGCTGGGGTGGGGCGGGCGTGACGACTTCCAAAGCCGGCTCAGTGCCTCGCCGGCGCCGGCCAGCAGGTGCACCTAAGATTGTCAGCAAATCATCTTAAAAGAATATTCAAAATAGACTCACGATGAGCTGGTTGTGGAGCCGGCTCCGGAGCGGGTTGCACTGCTGGCTGCGAAGGATCAAAACTGTCGTCTGAATCACTGCCCGAGACATTGAGTGACAATGCATTAGCAGCGGTGGCGCCTGGTGCACGAGCTAAGCGTCTAGGAGCGCGTTGGATGACTGGAAACTCCTCAGATTCAGAGGATTCCGTGGTATGTGCGTAAGAACGACGGTCGCGCTGCCGTGGACCAGGGCTAGCCATCGCTGTATTTTGAGCAAGACGCGATGCCAGTTCGTTGGCTACACGGTGAGCACGGCTAGGAGTTCTCGGATCATCTGTCGCCTTTGAGGAGATGTCAAATTGAGATAGTTGGAAGGGGAAAAGAGATAGACGTACAGGATTGGGTGTAGAACCTTTAATTGTATATTCGTCAGCAAGCCGAAACGAAGCAATGACACAAACAAACCAGATCGAGAGCCGGATGCTTGTGTCGGCTGCGATGCCCTGAGGAAAACGGGTCCTATGACAAGTTTGAGAACTCGAAAAGAAATTCTCGTCAAAAAGAAAACAAACCAGATCCGGGACTGGTACCCGATGATTGAGCTGGCCGGTAAGACGTAGGTGTTATTGTCGCACCCCCCGGTTGCGTTGCTGAGGTTGAGACGAGTTAGCACCTTCATGAATATAACTCTGGAATACAAACACGAAAGAGGTGCAAATCCGCGCGATTCTTGGTCGCTGACGGTACGCGAAGCAGTGGTACGACCACGGTTGGGGCGAGAAGGTCCAGCTACCGCCTGAGCACTTGAACGAGTAGTGCGACCAGCGGGTTGTGGATCTTGCGGGGCAGCAGCAGCAGCAGCTGCTGCATTCGCATTGTCATTTCGGTTAGTCCGGGGAGGCATTTAAATATTGCGAAGGAGAGAGAACTGGGCGGAGAGACGCTAAATAACACTGTATTTAAGCCAGAAGTTCATGCGATAGAGATAAAAGACTGGCCGGGTGAAATTGAAGCTGTTTTCACAAGAGCTGCTTCGCTTGTGAATTGGTCAAACTATTTTAGAGACGTATATGGAGCCAAGTGGATGGTTGACCACTCACAGCAAGCGGTTGTTCGTTATTCAGGGGAGTATGCAGGCCATGGTCTTTGTGTGCATGTAATTGGGCCGCGGCGAGGGTCAAGTTGAAGCCAGGTTCACAAAGCCTGCTTCGTTTGGGAATCTGAACTGCAAAGATAGAACATATCTTGGAAGAAGTCAACCACCCGACCACTCACAATTGTTGATCATTCCAGCCCACGATAATCAAAGAGATATGAGGGTTCTGGAGGGAAAACTCGATGTCTGCAGCGAGGACACTCTCAACCGGTGGACTCATCTGGGCAACTGGACGAGGGGAAATGAACCTGTGAATCAGAAGATTGGTTTGATATGAAATGCAAATGAAATGTCGTGAGTTGGGCTACGAAATGGAACCAGAAACAGATGAATTTCGATCATGCGGGACACTGACGACAACGAGATTGAGGGAGAGGCTATAAATATGAGTGGATTGCTCCAGATAATGACCGAGTTTTCCGCAGACATGGACAACCCATTTCCGCTGCTCGAGGATTCAGCTGCCAATGTAAGTCAAATACTGTTGAGACTCTTTAGTGTATAACCTCACCCTTAGAGTTTTGCTGCGTTCGACACCGGTGTCTCACGTATCAGGCAAGCTATTAGATGGCTTCGACTTTGCGTTAGAGGAAACTCGCGCGTGCGCCATGTGGCGGAGGTGATACGCGGGGGTGACTCAGGATATCCCGAGTACATCTACGCTGTTGATTTACGCCGCGTGACGATTCCTTACTTCTCTGATTCCACTTACACAAATTTTGAGGCACGTAGTGCCCGTTGATTTTTATTTTGCGTGCAATGACCTTCAGCCAGGATTTTTTGTGTTTTGTGCATCACTGTGTCGCCAGAGAAGCTGCGTATGAAGCGGCTGGCTGTGCTGCTCTAGCATTCCAGCCCGATGTGGTACATTTCAGCCATGACAGTTGGCACCGAACGTCGTCGAACGAGTCAGATGAAGATTGCGAAGAAGATCTGCCTGAGCTGGTTGACGCTGATATGACTTGGGATTCGGACGAAGATGATATTCCTGAGCTTGTTGACATCTATACCAACTAAATAACATTGTTGAGTTGTGGCAGAGGATTGTGGAGGACCCATTTCGACCAGAGAGAAGAGTTGGAGAAGAGACGAAGGCAGATGATGATCAAATTGATGGCACGACAGCCTCCAGCTAAACAAATGCAAAGCAAACACGCAAAATCGAGTCTTTGAGCATCTCTAATGTATTCTCATAACTAGGTTGAACAAATACAAAATTATGCTCGACTTCAGTCGACTGGAGTGACTTCAAGTCAACTTGAAATGACTTGCCAAGTCAGTACAAGTCGGCTCGATTGACTCGGCTTGACTCGACTTAAGTTGATTGCGACTGGGCGACTTGGCGACCTGAAGTCCAAGTCGCGGCAACATTACGTCCGATCGTATGGTGGCTGTCGGGTTTCTCGGCCTTGGGCTTTTTGCATCCTCCTTCGGAACAAGATCGATGCCATGCCGGCGCCGCCTGAAATATACGGAATAAAATAATTGATGGAGTGTCATTAAATTCATCAATCCTCTCCGGATGCTCAGGAATTTGGTACATAACATCCAAAGGAACTAACCTCGACATGAAACGGCTGAAGATTGAAGTGCTTGAATATATACACTCCACTGAAAATTCGCGCCTGTTGGAGGGTGGGAACTACCTACCTAAAAAGGAAATTAAGGCTTCAAGGTCTTAAGGGTTATTAAGGGATAAGGCTTAATAAGCCTTAAGGGTTGGCCAGACCCGAATTTAAGGCTTAAGGGCGAACACTGGCCCAATTTTGAGGTGTTGATAATCCGATCAGCTGGGTGTTATTTGCCCACAGCCACAATGTTACTTGCGCCTTTCCATCACTTTCTTCTTTAAATTTCCCTAGCTTACGGATGTTTTGAGTACTCAAAAATTTGTGGAGATCTAGTTTAAGTATGTAGGCTTAGTTCTGTCAAGAGTTTGTGCGAGCGACCCAGGTCGCTTTTCAACCGCTCAGATCTCCGCAACAACAGATACCAGGTATGAGCTCCAAGCAGCCTAGGAGAGTATCGCCCTGGGGCATTCCTAGGTCGCTGGGACCTCACACCTGAGGCTGCTCGTTGTGGAGATCTGAGCGGTCGCAAAGCGAGCCGGGTCGCTTTGCACAAACCCGCTAATGAAGTGTTTTTCGGCCAGGTAGCGAAATGGCTAATAACATGAGCGCTTGGCAAATAACATGATTGATGCCATCAATTGACACGCGCCCGGCGCCTATTTCCTCCTTTGCCTCCTCCTCCTCTCTCCTCATTTCCTTACTTCCAGAAGCAGGTTTTCCTAACCTCGAATCAACCATCACTGCTTTCCACCCCGCCTAACACAGCAACAACGTCTCCACGGCTGCAGGTGACGGAAACGGCGCCGCGCGCGGCGTACAGAGGACTGAGAACTCGGAGGAATCAGAGGATAATAGAGCCTTTGCGGTGAGCCGCCACAGGAACTGGCGGCTCGTGCCACACAACGACTGCTGATGCTACTGGGCCAAGTTAGCCACCTTGAGATGTCCTTCATAACAGCTGCTCAGGGTGGCTTACTTGAGACCCGGTGCTTAGTGGGTCGTGAGAAAAATTAGCCGCCAGCAGCTACCGCAAAGGCTCTAATGGAGATTGTGGCATTGGCACGCCGGCCAAACAGAACCTGGTGGTTTGAAGGAAGCTCGTCTTGAGCAAGTTCAAAATTCATCAACGCCGGCTGGCGTTGCGCACCTGAGGTAAGTGAGTATCACACTTTCCCTCTGGTCTCTTGCGATTAACTCCTTCTTTTACCGATCGTAGCGAGCGGCGAGAAAGAGATGTCGTAGCTCGGTCCCCTGTTATAGCTGTTTAGCAGTCTACATATATCGATCTCTTGTGTTAGGCAGAATTGTAATTGATTCAGCTTCATTTCAGTACCTCATTGGCAGCGCAAACTCGAGAGAATATAGTAATTAGCTTCACGTTGCTTGATTAGAACCTCTTCCTCTCAAAACCGGACGTCCGTCCCAGACAGAATACACGATTAGCTCAGCGTCGTGTTAGTTAACAACAACAGCTCTATTATGCACCTAGACAGAATACACGATTAGCTAGGGAATACTGTAAGTAATGCATTCCTGGGTACAGAGCAATAGAAGCCTCACCTCAGCGTCGTGTTAGTTAACAACAGGGTTTGTAATTGGAAGAGAACTTAAACCTACCAGCGCTTGGTAGTGGGGGCACAAGCGCCGGTCCTGTGCCTGCCCATGAACATTGTTTCCGGGGTTCCACCCGGGGTTGGTGTTTTATTGGAAGTAGCAACTAACCTCTTACCCTTGCGCATGGGTAAGAGGTTAGTTGCTACTTCCAATAGATTGCGCTATGTTTCGAAATTTTCCCATGAGATCTCGGTGTTCGGCCAAAATTTTGGGGTCAATTTTTTTTTTTTTTTGATTTTGAGTTTTGGGGAAATCGGCTCGTGCAAACCCGTTGTTTGGGTCTATAACAACATGTTTACACAGAAAACTAAGGTAGAGAGCAACCAAGTACGGTTGCCCCACGTGATTTAGCCTTTTCGAGAAGATACGAGCTATGGGACCCGTGCCTTCGCCACTCAGGACCCTTCAAATGCTTTGACCTGCACTCACTTGCTGCTTTCAAGGCCGACGGCGCCGCACTGCCGCTCGCTGCACTCGCCGGCGCGCGTCGCCGCGGGGATTCTCAGGCTTTGACAGAAAGTCACGGGATAAAATTCCCTTTCCTGGACCCAATGTTGTGCACTTCTTCTTTTCATGTATAGGATAGTCCGTTCCACCTATGCTCGAGGGAAATTAAAAAATTTGGCTCTACAGATCTGAGGAGAGTCCTATCTACGATGTCCCTAAACTTGGACTTGAGAGAAAGCTGTAAAATTGAAAGACTAGTTCTTGAATGATGCAAAAACGATGAATTTGATGGGATTTTGAGGTCTGCCATCAATTCGGAAACTAGTCCGTCGCACGAGGGAAATTAAAAAATCTGGCTCAACAGATCTGAGGAGAGTCCTATCTACGATGTCCCTAAACTTGGACTTGAGAGAAAGCTGTAAAATTGAAAGACTAGTTCTTGAATGATGCAAAAACGATGAATTTGATGGGATTTTGAGGTCTGCCATCAATTCGGCGAATCTCATCTTGCATGCATAGTATTTGATTTCTAGGTACCTAGTATGTATGCACACAGAACTGTAGAGCCAGATTTTTTAATTTCCCTCGAGCATAGGTGGAACGGACTCTATCTTCTCGAAAAGGTTAAATAACGTGGGGCAACCGTACTTGGTTGCTCTCTACCTAAGGCTTAGCCGCCAGGGCATGTGTCACACCTTCCATAAATGGAAGATCAAAGTTGTCGACTTTGCGTGTCCGGCACTGTACGGTAACGTTATGAATAAATCACGAAAATCCGCCAGTTCAGCCGCCAGCGATCACTAATAATAATAATAATAATAAGGCAAGGGCCCACGAGGGGTACCGCCTACTCATACCCCCGAACGGCAGCGACCTGACCCTCAAGGAGCCCTCTACCGGCGCCCAGGGAATACAAGCTGTACCTGCAAATACAAAATATAAAAACCTGTAAAATCTAAATGTCTATTTCCATGTCCATCCCTCCAAGCTCCAAGTCGCAGTCGCTGTCTCCAAATCCCAAAAATCTGCCTCCTCATCAGTGTCAGGAGCCAGCTCTGAGACCATTGTGGGGAGCCGTCGACCAAAGAAGCGCCACGCCCGAACCACCTTATAAATGAACCGAGCCACTGGCGCAACAGTCCCCAAGTTGAAAATCAACTCCTGCAACAGGAGGTGCACATCTGCAGCCGTAACCGAGGCTCGCAGAGTCATCCCAAAGTCGTGCAAGAGACTCTCCTTAAGCACATCCCGTGCCGCCACCGTCTGCACATCCCTGCACTGCAGAAATACATGTCCCGGAGTTTCCAATGCCCCGCCACACTTGCGACACGATAACGAAGCAGCAGGATGGATCTCCGGTTGGACCGCAAACCCCAAAAGTAGAAGGATCCGCAAAGCAGCCTTGTCAGAGCTAACCGATGGTCGGTTACTGCAACAGCCGAAAGATAATGTCCCTGGCAGAGAGGAATCCGCTTAGGAGCCCCGTCTCCTGCGGTTCCAACCGACCATGAAGCAGCGGGATGGAAACCATGCTTTCCACTGAGCCTATAAGCCACTGCTTCATCGCGATTATAAGCTGCTTTTGCAGCTGGTCCAGAATTGCAGAACTGAGATCTGCCAACGGCGGCAGAGTAGGAGTGGCAAAGGGTCCAGAGATCACGCAGGACCACAGCAACACTACATCTTTGCAGATTCTGCAAGTCAAAGGTTGAATCTCCAGAACACGCGTTACTGGAATGTACATGTGTATCTTCGCTGGAACTTACCAACCTCCGCGACACATTCCGGGCCAAATTGTTCTGTAATTCTCCCAAACTCCAGAATCTTCACCAACGCTTGACTTCAGAGAACTTTCTTAAAGCTGTGATTTACTCGCAACCAAACATCGCTCTGGTGGCAAAATCTGCTTATGATGTCCTTGAAATCTTCTACGCCGTCCCTGTGATACGACCTTCAAGTCTCTCAATTACCTGTCCCGAAAATTACAGCAGTTTGCAGATGTAATGACACCACGTCGCATCACATGAGAAGAAAGCACAAAAAACACGTCTTCTTCTCTCCTTCGTATCTCTCTCGTTTCGACGACAAATAGCATAATTTTGGTATCGGAGGACTCGCCGTAATCCGGGCTTCAAAACGACTCTCTTTTATCGCCGAAATCCTGACTTCATTTTGGCCGACATCCACCTTGCTCGTCATCGTCATCGCCGTCTTGGACGCAATTCTGGAGAGAATGCCTCGTGTGTAGGCGCGTTAGGAAGGCAGTTCTAGTCGCTTTCAATCTACATATATGCATTTGTAGCGCGGATTCCGGTTAGATAACTTATTGTTCTCGTGTCTCTTCTCTACTTCCACCGTGATCACTTCACAGTTTCGTTCTCTGGTTTTGTTCCTTCTCAGGCGCGGGTCACAATTCCCTGCCGTGCGGTGTATAGCACCAGTGGGGTGCGTCTTCAAAAGGAAAGGACGCTAATTTTTCGCTAAATTTCGCTGTGGCGTATTCTATTTTTCTCGTTTGCCACTGGAGTCTGCGTGGCTTACTTACTATTAGCCACTTTGTACCACACATACACTACTAAGCATGCCAGATGACTATTTTCTGGAGATCTCAAGACTCATTCTGTGTGCATAACCCTGCTAGGAGCGCGACAACGTTGGAGAAGCTGGATGTCAAGTGGATGTCGACCAAAATCAAAGTCGGAATTTTGACAATAAAATACCAGCGTCTTGAGGCCCGGATTAAGGCGACCTCATACATACAAGAATAGTCGATATTGGGCAAGAAACGAGCAAGAACGAGGCGATACAAGAAGACGTATTTTTCGTGCTTTCTTTACATGTGATGCGACGTGGTGTCATTACATCTGCAAACTGCTGTAATTGCTTCTCTATTTTTCTTGCAGTTCTACGGTTCTACCGCGGCGAATCTGGCGAGATTGCGGCCGTGAGCTCGGCTATGTGATGGTGCAGAAGTCCAGGGACCGTAGTGTACATTAGTGCCTGGGAGACATCCTATACTTGAAAAGAGGGCCAGGCCATCAGTCGCGTGACTTTTGACAGAAAATCACGGGGTCTTTGTCTGAGATCGTACGAGACGTCGCGAGCGGAGCGAGCGCAGCGGGGTTTGGGGCGGCCAGCCCCAACAAGCTGTGTGACCGAACGGAGGAAGGCCGGCGAGCGCAGCGAGTCGGCCGTGCCGGAGGCAGGGAGCTAAAGCTTGTCTGCCGTAGAATTGGCGGGCAAAGAGGCACGTGACAGGTCACCATCAGTAACCTGTGTGGACTGGCAAGTGGCTGTGATCAAATGTCTGCCCCTCGTCAGTCCCTTCTGCAGCCTCAACCGTCGACATTTTCAACACAACTTGAGTATAGGATCTCTTAGTATTTGTAATCTACAGGGAATGTCCCGGCCACATTTTTTATTTTGGCCCTTGCTGTTCCGCAAATGATTATTTTCTCCGTGCAAAGCCATTTCACAGCCATTTCTGCGTTAATGTTCCGCTCTTCTTGGGGAAAATTTGGGAAATCGGCGCGGGACATTCCCTGAGGATGCAAACCTGCGGTGACCCCGTACATAAATTTAAAATTAAAATATTTGGCCCCCTTCAGCCGACGTCAAACACGTGCTAATGATGGGGGTCCAAATCCAGACACAGTAGCGCTGTGTAGGAATGTACTTTATACTTAACACTGTTATTAACACGTAAATTACATTTCTCACATTACAGCCGTTTTGGAAACAATATACGGGTTTTGATTGAGTGGTGCTCTTTCGTTTGTGCTTACGTTTGTTGACGATTCTGTCATCGGCAAAGCTGGGGGCACCACTTTTTGGGGCGTTGCCGTACCACATCAAGTGCCGCTGGTCCCTTGTTTTGGCCCTTGCTCGCAAGTCATGGCCCTGTCGAGCTCTGGGCAAGTAGCAGTTGAGTCTTGATCCTCAGTTCTGTTGACCCCCTGTTTTTTTCCTGGTGTTCTCTGGGTGGCGGAAGCAAAACTCAGATTCGGCTGAAGTGGAGCTGGTGACGGGAAGCAAAACAAAGGTAAGCACAAATGAATGAGCACCACTCGATCAAAACCCGTATATTGTTTCCAAAACGGCTGTATTATCTTGTTGCATGCTGCTCGGCGAGGGCACGCACCAGCAATCACAGGTAAACAACTTCTGAAGAGCCCCACTCCATCAGAAACCGGACAAAAACCGTAAAACAGCTGTACATCATGTTGATCAATTATATCACAAGATGCTTGCCGATCACCATGCCGTGCCGCTGCCGTGAGTTGGTGGCACTTGGTGCTGAGAATTTGCACGGATTACCGCCCAGATTGTAGTTCAGGCCGTCACCCTTCCACTTACAGTGCCTCGAAGAAAATATTATTTATTGTCAGTTTTGAGCCAGTTAAAAATTCGTCTAGAGGGATTACTCTACTATCTAATCGGAGTGTTTTGGCCAGAGGGTTAAGCGTGGGAAGGTCCTGATGTGATGTAATAGATTTCGTTCCTGTTGGGTGGTGTTTAGCCGATTCGCACAAGATTCGCACCATAGTTCTATTTGAAAGTGGTCACGAGTCACGGACGAGTTTTGGCCCGTTTTCGCATCAAAGATACCACGAAAATTTTCTAAAAAGGCAATTTGAATTAGTGGAAAAGTGAATTTAATAAGCGGTCACGGCTGAAGTTGTGGTCGAAATAGTACAGTATACTTTTTGGGCAACATCCTACGGTGCTTTGCTCGTCCCATATGGCTTCCTGTGGTCTTCTCCGCGGTTTGCGTCATTAGGGTTGTTCACACCTCCCCTTTTTCCGCTCCTTTTTGCTTCCTTTTTTGCGGCCTTTTTGCTTCCCTTTTTCTTTCCTTTTTGTTTCAAGTCAACGAGCAGGGGTCAGAGCAGGGGTGAACAACTTAGATGTATAAGTACTCTCTTGCCTAGCATTCGAGAAAAGGAAGAGTAAAATGAGATCAAAAAGGACGCTCTGAGCGGAGCGTTCACACGTCCCTTTTTGCAGCCCATTTTTCGCTCCCTTTTTTCTACTGTTTCGGCCAAAACTGCACATTTGACCCCAATTTTTTCCCTTTTTAACAATCTGATTGGAAAAGGCCAAAAAAACCGGAAGAAAAACGAAGAGAATACAAAAAAAAAAAAAACTGCAAAAAGGGAGTGAAAAAGGAGCGGAAAAAGGGAGGTGGGAACGGCATGACGTGTCAGCGAGAAGTCGACAAGTTTGGCGTAGAATGTGGCGGGAAGCAGGGTAGATGTGGGGAATGAGATAATAGAGAGTTTGTGCGAGCGACCCAGGTCGCTTTTCGACCGCTCAGATCTCCGAAACAAAAGATACCAGGTGTGAGCTCTAAGCGACCTGGAAGAGTATTGCCCTGGGGCACTCCTAGGTCGCTGGGACTTTACGCCTGAGACTGCTCGTTGTCGAGATCTGAGCGGTCCCAAAGCGACCCGGGTCGCTTCGCACAAACCCGCTAATAAAAAGAGTCGTCAAGTTTTCGACAAGTAGCGGTCCGGTACTGGCTGAGATTAAGCAGAGGCGCGGTGGCCCATAACCTGATACAGTTGCGGCAAAATCAAATGTCCCTGCCATAAAAGGAAATCTCGACCTTTTGCCCAATCATACATAGCTTGAAGCAGATTTCTGGTGATAGAAAGAATGAGGAGACATCTAGGACCTACCCAGACCCTTTGAATTTTTTATTTCACCCAGTAACGAGTGAGTATGGCTCGAGCCATCTGAATACAATCCAAGAACGGCGGAAAAAGCCGCAATGAAGTTTGTTCAAGCGATGCAGTGCCATATTTTATGCCACGCTATCATTCTACGTTCGATCAAAGACCGCCAACAATGTAGAAAAAGCTCGAGATTGATTTGAATTTCCTTTTATGGCAGGGACATATGATTTTGCCGCAACTGTAGAATACAGTAAGTATAAACTCAGTCGTGGAGGAAACGACTCATGTATTATATACCTGATAGAATACAGTAAGTATAAACTACCAAAAATGATTTTGAGATTTGAGTTTCATGTTTTGTTCTTATGCCACATCTGAGTACACAGACCTTTTCTAAGTACCCCACTGAGTGTCCAACAATAAAATCCATGCGTCTCTGCCATCGGGCTTGAAGGGAATCATTGCTACGACCGTTTGTATTGCCTTAACTTTAGTGACGGCGAATTTGCGTTCGTCTGCAAAATTGCAAGACCAAACGGTGTAATGAGAGCGGATTAGAAGCGCCTGGTTTGGTCGAGGATACAGCAAGAGGAGGGCCAGCGCTATCCCGGTTTTGGTGCGAAAGTAGTATTGGGCCTCAGCGATTTCGACCTGGCCATCGACCCAAACCTGGGGTGAATGAAAGTGAATTGCGCGCTTGGGCGCGTGAGACGCGAGTGTCAGTGTGCGGCAGCTGAGGTGAGACGTTAATGAGGAAGCAGGAAGCTCCCCCTGTGTCGGCCATTCGCGTCGTAGTTGGCGGTGCGAAAGTCGCCATGAGCAAGTCGTCGAATGCAGGGACTGCTCTAAATGCCCCCGTTATTTACCAGTGTAAGGGCAACAGCTGCCAGGGCCTGAGGCCCGAGGTACTCAAGAGTCCAACAAGCACTGGGCAGAGGGAGAATCCTTAGTGGGCTAGCTACAACAAGAGGAAGAGTGTCTACTCACCTGGGCAGAGGGAGAATCCTTAGAGAACAGAGTAAGGAGTCTCCATGCCCAGGCGTCACAGTAAAAGGGCGCGTGACGCGTGACTTCTCACGGTGCGTGGGAACTATGTAGTAGCACAGCATCTATGATGTGATATCAATGATCAGATGATCCAACAGTAGCAGGGAGCCAGGGATATGCCCAGAAGAGGGAGGATCACAATACTGGTCCAGAGATCGTAGACCGACGAAGGCCCGAAGATACCCTGTGGTCCGGGGAGCGTGGGAAACCGGAGCCGGAGTCCAGAGGGCCGGAGCTCGGGGTCCGGAGGGTCGAAGGACCAGAGGAATAGAGCCCAGGGAACCTGGGAAGGGCGCTAGGGGCAGGGCGAGACAGCAGGAGCATCGAGGCTTGGGTGACAGAACCGCTGGGGCTTGGCCCAGCTCCGGGGGAGCGTGGGAAGCCGGGCCGGGGACCGGGGGACCGGAGCCGGAAGGCCGGAGGTCCGGACGACCAGAGCTCGGGGTACCAGAGCTCTCGGAGGGCTAGAAGTCTGACCGGAAGACCAGTAGGGAACCGGGTTGCGCTGAGCACTAGCTGTAGGAGCGCAGGGTCGACAGGAGTCTGTCGAGGAGGGGAACGGGGGGTCGGAAGGAGGAAGGTGTGACAAAGGGGGAAGTCTGGAGGGAGTAGCGTTCCCAAGAAGGCTGGAGTGATGCAAGGAATAGCGGAGCGGGTCGGGGAAGCGGGGGGTTCCCCTGACAACCAGGGGCCACCTGGGATGCGTTTGTGTCAGCGTAATCCGCTGTTCGGTAATATCGCCCGTATCGAGAAGTCAAGACGAGAAGTCCGTATGTGTAGAGAACGTGGTTCAAAGACTACGTAATACTAAGGCTCATTAATCAAGTCTGTGGAGGCTGATGTCCAAAAAAGGCATACCTTCGTGTTCCTACTTACCCCGACGGATCCGTTGATGTTCCGATACACACGTGCGACGTGATTGACAGATTGCACCGCAGCTGCACTACATTGTACTGGGTAGCTGAAAGGGGAAAAAGGAAAAAAAAAATGCGAAAAGGGAAAGAAAGGGAGAATTTCAAGGAAATCATGTAGGATCGGAATTGAACCAAGGCTGAACCAAGAGCATGAACATTATATTTACTATACACAATTTACGTCTCCCAGGCACTCTTTTCTGCGTGGTCTTTGTTATGAGTGCATGTTTTTGGAAACTTCCATCATCAGCTCCCCGAAATCTTAGCTGCTTGCATGTCTCACAAGAAACGGTGCAGAAGATTGGACACTTGAGTATCCTACCCGCACCTTTGCTGCTTTGGCATCATCTGCAACTGAGGAATTAATACTGATCCAACAATTCATGTCGTACCTGGGCCCTGTACCTTCTCCAACAAGGCCTTATAAGACAGATGGCCTTAAGGAAGACTATTGGGGGCAGTCATGGCCAATTTTTTTGAGCATCTGAGCCGGCCCCACATGGGTGCATTGACAGTAGTTGGTGGCACAAGCTTTACCTCCCTGCCTCCGGCACGGCCGACTCGCTGCGCTCGCCGGCCTCCCTCCGTTCGGTCACACAGCTTGTTGGGGCTGGCCGCCCCAAACCCCGCCGCGCTCGCTCCGCTCGCGACGTCTAGTACGATCTCAACATCTCGACAAAGACCCCGTGATTTTCTGTCAAAAGTCACGCGACTGATGGCCTGGCCCTCTTTTCAAGTACAAGCTTAAGCACCCCGCCTTCGGCAGGGCCGGCTCGCTGCGCTCGCGTCCCTCCCTACGGCTGGTGCACAGCTTGTCGGGGCTCCGCCCCAAACCCCGGTTTAATTTTTTTGCGAATTTTTTTGCTGGATTCCGTGCCCGCGGCGCCGCACTGCCGCTCGCTGCACTCGCCGGCGCGCGGCGCCGGGGACCCCGTGATTTTCTGTCAAAAAGCACGTTACTTTCTGTCAAAAGTCACGTTACTAACGTCACCTTGTGTTTTCATGTATAGGATAGGATAAATGATTTCAGACTTGCGGGGTATTACTGAGGAACGGGACGTGTTTTTTCGTGTTTTGACGTGGCAGAGCGTGTCGAACACAAATTGATGGCCACGAGTAGAAGATCGAACCCTAATACGATGGGTGTGGCGTGCACGAAGGACAACGGCTGGCGACTATGCACATAATGTGACGTGACAGTCACATCAGTGCACATAACTTTTGGCGGGCAACTTCAAGTCTGGCTACACTTGTACCAGATACAGAAACTCCGTGATTTTTTCCGACAAATACAATCTATGCTATCTAAACTGACTTGCCAAATATTTCCAGGTTTTAAGACGCGCAGAAACAGAGGATCGCCTGCCTCGGATTATGTGCTCCAAGAGGCTGTGCGTTATGTGCGTTACTTAAGTGCACCCAGCTGATCGGACGGTTAACCCCTACGCCTACGATTGCGGAATATGTACACGATTGTACTCTCTGGTGATCGGAGAACCGAGTCCGAGGACTCCGAGTATCCGCCAGCACGAAGGCGGCGATTGCCGATGTGTGGGAAATTCTTGATTTGAGTACAGTCTGGCCCCCGGCCCCCCACAAAGCTGCCCATATTGATTTGGTGTATTTGGAGAGGTTCCGGATGAGGTGCTTGCTTGGCTGGAGAATTCTGTGCAAACACTGCCATGTTCTGTCTCTTGAATTCCAAATAACCATTGAGAGATGATAGACAGGAAATTGTTTTGTGTATAAAAAATTAGAATAACTACCCATTTGTCAAACTAATTAAATAGTTTTACAATTAAAGTCAAACAAAACTTCAGCTACTCGTAGTGAGAAAAAGTCATGGACGGTCGGTTCTTTGACCGATCTCGGCCGTCTTTGCCCCTTTTTTCATAATTCCGGGTGCTGGGTGTATGTAAACTGCACCTGTAACAAATTACTGACCATCACCGAGATCAAAAATAATTGATGTTTGGCCGAAAATGGCCAAACAATCTTGTAGCTCAAAACTTCAATTTTGTAAGTCAACGAGACTTTTTTTGTTTGAATGATGGCTTGCCCTGTCTTGTAGCGCCATCGAAACTGAGTGATTCTCCAACTTAAATGAAGTCAAACGGTCGAGCCGTTGTTGAGATACAGTGGTGGCAAATAGAAATTGCCGTGGCTTTTTGGTGAAAATCTGGCTGTATACTTCACCGAATGACCTCAAATAAAATGTAGAGATTGGTATGTGATACTTCTGTACCTCTTAGAACACTCAGCAATATATTATGCCCTGAGAATGCATCAATCATAGGATGATTTCCGATTTTTGCCATATTCGGAAAAACACAATGAGGGTTCAGCGAAAAGGTGTCATAATAGGATGAAAGTACTTGAAAAACAGTCCTCGTTTCCACTTTGGTTGAATGGAATTGACCCTCATTTGGGCTCACAGCAGCCGCTCAAAGTTGGCTTGAAAATGCAGAGAAAATAGCTAAAAGGACCAACCTCAAGCAGCCGTTGCGAGCTCAAATGAGGTTCAATTCCAGTCAATCAAAGTGATAACTAGCATTGTTTTTCAAGTACTTTCATCCTATTATGACACTTTTGTGCTGAGGATACATTGAGCTTTTCCAGATATGGCAATAATCAGAAACTGTCCTGTTATTGATGCATTGTCAGGGCATAATATATAGCTGAGTGTTCTAAGTGGTACAGTAGTATCATATATTTATCTCTACATTTTATTTCAGGTCATTCGGTGAAGTATACAGCAAGGTTTTGGCCAAAAAGCCACGGCAATTTCTATTTGCCACCACTGTATCACGCTCTGGAGTTGGCCACTTTTGGCTGTTTTTACCATTTTTGGCTATTTTACGGCAATTTTGGCAAACTTGCAAGCACGATATCTCAAGAATGGCTGCACCGTTTTGCTTCATCTAAGTTCTGAATCTCAATAGTTTTTTTAGAGGTACACCCTGCGTGGGAGGTATTTCTGTGAAAAAGAATTCTTGCTGAGTTAGAAAAATCGATTTCGGAGTTGTCTGACTGTTTGGCTGTTTTTAGCCAAATATCAATTATATTGGATCTCGGTGATGGTAAGTAATTTGTTGCAAGTGTAGTCTACATACACCCAGCACCTGGAATCATAGAAAAGGGTGCAAAGACAGCCGAAATCGGTCAAAGAACCGACCGTCCATGACTTTTTCTCACTACGAGTATCAGATTGTACAGTAACTACCAAATCTTTCAATCCTTCTGATCGTGAGCGGAATCCATTCAATCGTTCGATTACTTCATCAGATTGAGGATATATTTTGCCAAAGTCACCATGATTAGTACATCTGGTAGAATTGGCGGGCAAAGAGGCACGTGACAGGTCACCATCAGTAACCTCCACGCCGTTAGTACAGTGACGTATTTCATTTTAAGACATCTTTCATGAGGGGTGACAATGCTGCATCAGTTTTTCCAACTGCGTTGTGTGAGGCGCAGCGCTGGAAATTACGGCGCCGGCCGAAATAACAAATTCCTAAAACGAGAGCTGCCACGAGGCTAATTCCCACCATGATGGAAAGTGCGATCAGATCTGGGTGCAGAATGACGCCTTTTCCAGAGGTTTCGGTAAGGTCGGAGTCTACTTCGATGTTCCTTCCAATTGTGGGGGCAGGTGATGGCCTACGGACAATTAATATTATTACTCACACTGTGCACTGGTGGCACTGACGCTACTGTTATTTCTGGGCAATTTGATGGGCCATTGACAAAGTCTCCTGTCTATCCGCAAAATTGGTCAGAGTTTGGCTTAAGTCAGTGGTAACATACGTTGGAGTAGGTGCAAGCGTCCTCTGCGTTGAAGTAGATGCAAGTAAAGAAATCACCAAGTTGGGAGCCATCCTCCAACGCCTCCTGATTCTTGTCTTGATCAGGACACTTCATTGGGGGAAACAATGTTGAATGGGGGGACAGCGGCCCAGGTACACGCGACAGGGGGCAGTTTCCCGGCCCACTAGACAGTTTCTCCTATGGGGCGTGTGACGCAAGGGATCTCGCGAATCCGGTGAACGCACCGGTGTGTATACGCAGGGGGCCACTTCGTTAAAGTAGAAGCAGTCAGTCGTGTCTGCGTTTGAGGCACCAGTATCCAGAAGTGCATTGTCTCCGTTGAAAAAGGCACACCGAGCTTCTCCTGACGAGAGCGCTGGGGGACAATTTGCGGGGCCACTGGAATAGTTTTCCTAAGGATGTGATTAGACTCTCGACCATTTGAACCAGTGTGCTTGACAGACGGGAGTATAGACACACGGAGCGATTTCCTTGGTATAAAAGCAGTCCGTCGTATCGGCATTCGAAGCACCACTCTGCAGTGGTGCCTGGTTCTTGTTTACGCTGGGGCAACGTGCAGGCGCTGCGGGGTCTCCAATTGATATGGGGCAACTTGGATTGCGCTCGGTGGAACTGACAGGGGCCCCACCGGTTGACTTATGAGATTTTTGTCAGTGTCCGCCAAAATGACAGAAGAAAGGGACGAACGCGGAAATAAGAGCACATAACCGACTGTATTTTGCAATCAGAAATACCACATAAGGTTGTAGTGGTCTCATAGCTGCAAGTGTCGATCATGAAGCCATTCTCCGCGCTTACTCCGGAAGCGGTGAGTCTCATATCTAAGAGGTTGGTTGGCGGGCAGGGATTAGAGGGTGGACCCGGTGGGGCATCTGCCCGTCGGGTCGCGGTGACTATAGGTGCGGCGGCAAGGAAGAAGACAGTTAGAAGTGACATACCCAACTTTGTCTGATTACAGTTGCGGTGGAGAATGAGATAGAAATCCTCGCGGTATTTAAACAGAACCGGGGATGCAGTGGGGCCGATGGAGACCAATCAATCATGCCTAATTGCCTATTGTTTTTTCTATGGAAAGAAGCATTTTAGAGGTCTCATTCATATACAGTCGGATATGTCAGCGTAATTTGCTGTTCGGTATCGCCCGTATCGAGTGGTCAAGACAAGAAGTCTAAAGAAACTGCGTTTGTGTAGAGAACGTCGTGGTCTCGGTTACAAACGCATAAAGACTACGTAATGCTTACGAGAGTACAGTATGCTGGAAAGTAAACAGTGGTATGTAAGAATTGCAGGATACAAGAAAAGCGAATATTTCTTGTCTCACGAGGCCGTCGACATCGCACGGATTATCATCGAAGGTTATATTGCACTACTTTACGTCCATCGCGACCACCTCAGCGAGCTCTATCCCCTTCTCCCCTGGCTCCACTCCAGCGAGGCTTACGAACATCTCTTCGGCGAAGCACGTCGCATCGTCAAGGACTTTAGTATGCTGGACTTCCTCTACATGATCCCAAAGCTTCGCGTCAAGATTCGGGCGGCCATCCTTCGCGCGGAAAACATCCAATCCAGAGGATCGTGCAGCTGGCTATTCGCATACAGTCGAAGCTGTCATAACCCATAGCTCCCGTAACCCATAATCTCCCTTAACCCATACATTTTTGGGGGTTTTTGACCGGTTTTTGGCTGGGATAACCCATAAATCTATCATATCCCATAGCTTTTTGGCCCTACCGAGGGCTATGGGTTTATGACAGCTTCGACTGTACATATTTCGACAGCACTGGGCTCGACATTCTGGCCCTCTCTTCATTTCCCACTGACTCTGATATCGACGAAATCGCGTTGAAAGCGGCCGAGGAGTCCGATAGGTCTCATTGGACTCTTGGGTCTAAGACCATCACAGGTCCACACTCCTGGCTTCTGCGGGCGCAGTTCCTACGCTCCCGGGAATCGACACCTGGTACTACTCGGCATCCGATGACTTCGACGATGAAGCGGAAAGCACCTGCGAAGCGCAAGAACTACAACTCCTTATCGAAGAGGCGGAAAAATCCCGACATTTCCCGAACGACGTCCCAAAGCTCAGGAGCTATTGAACCTCACATCTGCCGCCTTAGCTCTTTCTGCGGGATGAAATGACTAAGATGTATGTGGCATCTGTTCGATGGTATTTTCCCGCTAATTGAAATGCCAAAGCCAAAGTATCTCAGAAGATCAGGACGAAATTGCTGACGAACTCTTTGCCGGAGAGAAAGATGTCATTCAGCAAGCTCGTCTTGAGATTCGCAGTATCGGAAGCGTCTAAGCCTCTGGGCCGAGGCGCGGTAACACCCGGCGGACTCAACCTCGAGCGTCTCGTCGAGCTACGCCGTTGCCATCAAACTATTCAAGCTGCTCGCGGAGTTCGAACGCGTCTGAATGCTGCTCAGACAGAGGCCGCCAAAGAACTGTCCCTTCGGCAGCAATTAATTCAGAAATTTCACTTGGCGCTAAAGAAGAACAAGATCACCGAGTAACTATAGCCCTTTGCCCTTTAGAAGGCCTCAAGCCTTGGCGAACTGGTTTTAAGGGCTCTAGGACGGTCACTGTCAACATCACACTCTAAGTGTCTATGGCGGACTATGGCGCACTTTCGGCTTTTCCTGATGCATCCACTTTGGTTCAATGGTGCTGGCTGAAGAACTAAACAACCTCTCGCCACTGGCAATCACCATGCGTAAAAGTCAACGACTGACACTCAAGAGGCCTTTCGTTTTTCATCCGGGCTTTCTTTTCAATCGTGGTGTTAAAACGTTGCAAGGAATCGCTTTTCCGATTGGGGATAATAAGTACTCTCGGAGGCTTCTCCCCCCTCAAAATTAGCCTCTCGCATACACATAGGGCGTTTACTCTGAATGATGACACCCCGAAGCATTGTGAGACCCGAAACCGTCGCGGCTGTGTGATGTGGGCAATTTCCCCCTTTTCAGCAAAGTACCGGTCGCCGGTCAGCCGTTAACAACTTTTATATCGTCTGTTTGCTACCTAGTAGCCCCTGATCACTCTACCAGCACATTCCTCCCCCGATGGAAGAGGATGTCCTGACATTTCTTTTGCCGCGGGTGGGACTTCGAAGATGTCGTGATTGCATTGATTGACAACAGCTCGCTAGCTTCTTCCTTCACTCAAGAATCTTTTGCTAGACTCTAGCCTTGTGGAACAGACCCAGCAGGCCTGGATGAGCATCAACCCTGAACAATTCCACGAATTTTTGAAAATACCATAGTCAAGTAGCCACTGCATATTTTACCAGAGTTGCCTGATGCTTCACAACCAGATATTGGGAGGGCACTTCGGTAGCGGAGGTGCTCGAAGTAGTTCTTGGGCCGAGAGCCTATTAGGTGAAGATGGAGCGGCACATTTTCGAAAGGCGATGTCCACACCAACGTCATAGTAGTAACAAGCAAGGTCTAGCTTTTCCCATCTCCAAGGCAGTTGGCGTCTTCCAAAAATAGAGTCCACTGGACGCAGCAAACATGGGCCAGTACAGTGACAGCCGAGCTTTCAGCGTTTATTTACAGCTGTCTTGAGAAGGTTTGTCTGCGTGGACTCTGCCATCACGATATATCCCCCAACACGATGTACGACAGATGTCTCGACTTGCACCGAGCTCACTACAGATAACTGTGTCTTTACAACAAATTATCCAACTACGCCGGTCCTCTATCTACGCACTGCGTTCAGGTTCATCTGAAATGGGTGGTCGTTCAATTTTCTCAACAAATCATCGAACTACGCCGGGCCGTGTCTGTCCTAATACGTCTTTGCTGTTACTTTAGTTTTTCCTGCTCCAACGTAGAAACCAATATGCTCTTTGTGAGTTAATGTAAATGTCAAGTTCCAGTGTTCTTCCTTAAGCCCTTATTAGTAAGGGCTCCTCCGAAAGCTAAGCCCTTAAGAGGCTTAATAAGGCTTATTAAGAAGCCGCTTTTTGCTTCTTACGGCTTGCTCCTACAGTGCCGGACACGCAAAGTCGACAACTTTGATCTTCCCTTTATGGAAGGGTGTGACATACCCCCAGATGTCTAGATTTTTGGTGTATAAACAGTCGCTAAGCATCCAAAGAACAGTTTTGCACGAGCCGATTGTCAAAAACACGAAAAATTATGAAATGATAGCCGAAAAATTTGGGCGTCGTAACCCTCAAAATTGAGGGAAAAAAACCTCGGACATAGCGCAATCGACTCCTTTCGTTGAGCATCCTTCTTTCTATCATGAGCCCTTTTCTTCAGCTCAGAGCTGCCTTAACCAAATTTTGAATGGGCCCACTTGGGCTGCCCAACTCTGTTTGTGTTCGACAATTATTCTTCTCATTGTATACTGTCACTTAGGTAATAAAACTCCGGCCCCGCCCTTTGGCCTGTCACGAATAGTACCAGCCTGCCTACGGCAGTTTAGGTCCCCAATATAAAAACTGATCTCCGTAGGCAGGCGGGTCACGAGCCTAGGGAGGATGGTGCCGGCGGCGATGGAGGCGCAGACGAAGTAAGCGAGGGTACTAGAACCAGTACGAAAATAGAGTGTATTAACAGTTTTTAGCCCAGATTTTCTACAATCTCTGATTGGTCGCGAGGTGTGGAGCAGCCAATCAGGATTCAAAAAAACCTCAACTCAAATTTTTTGCTAATACACTCTAATATGTCGCCGTCCCCTCAAGGCGAAACTACCTTCGCAAATAAGGTTATCTTGTGATGGGAGCTCTATTTACCGCGTGGGGGGCTACGAACTCTATATAGAATTGGTCCTTGGAAGGTGGTTTTGCAACTTTATTGCAGATACAGTCGTAAACTGGGAAGCGCAACGTAACGTAGAAGAGCAACACGCATATTCGTACCCGCGGACATTTTGGCGAGCTGGAATTTGCACTCTCCTACCATTTTCTAGGTCGCTGAAGTTTAATGGACTACTTTTTGGAGCCTAAAAAATTACTTCCCTGGGCAGTGGGGAGCCGCAATTTGTCGAAAATGCCCAATTTTGGAAGGAAGTTTGTGATTTCCCCAAACCTATTTGAACATCTCCATGGAAAATTTGGTGTCTAAAAAGTCCCCACAAACCATATTTCCCATTGGCGAAAAAAAATGGACTGAATAGCTTCTTTGAAGGGGTAGAACCAGCGCGTTTGTTGCTGATTTTTGATTTTTTAAATTTCAGCTGAATTGTGAATTTTGCCTTGCAATATAAACACCAGCTGGTGTTTCTGTGCATGCTTGATTTGTGGTATGATACTTCTAGGGCCTAAATATACATGCTCTATGTTGTCGCGACCTGCGGGGAAGGATTTTAGCTCTGTTTGCTGTTGTTGCTCTTCTACGCCATTTGGGTGGGAGCAAACTTTGGCCCTTGAACTCACTCAAGCAAACTGTATCGACCCCGAATTCTTGACGAATCTGCAGAACGGATGCGGGGCTATTACCCTAGCGCAAAAAACTCAGAGATTTGGCGCAGTTTTCATCGAATAATCCGCGGGGAAAGCTAATCGTTGCGCTTCCCAGTTTACGACTGTAAATTGTTTCTGATTGATTTCACCAAATATCCTCCAGAATTCTTTCCTGGAGTGCGGCTGGCTTGCGGGGAACACTTTGGTGAGTGTCAAATTGAATGAAATAGTGAGTACAGCAAGCTCTTCTGTGTACTCTATGCAGGCCTCAGACAAATTCTGGCCCATGTCCCATGTCTGTGGACGGGCCGAAGAAATCAAGTTATTCAAGTTGAAAAAATAGAGAAAAAGAAGAGAAAAGAGGGAGAGATTCAACTTGATTTAGTCTCTCCCCTGCACCCCTTTCTGATTGTAATACAATGGTATTCATGACGCTGCGAAGGTTTTTGGCACTTGAATCCCAAGACCGTTTAAGGAAAATCAGTGATTTCAAGACCCATGCCCTTTTCGAGCGAATTCCCCCAAATGGACATGGGATCTGGCCAATGGAATTCAAGATTTTCCGCCGAGACGTCGGCTTGCCACAATAAGCACAAAATTGATGGCATCAATTGGCTTTCCCGCGGTTTCATTTCGCTTTCGTTTCCTTGCGTCTGTAAGAATCTGTCTGTTTTGTGCCGCATAAACATACAAGCAGCCACCTGATTTTATTCATTCAATTTCTGCCAGAAAATGTGGATGGATAACCAGCAAATCCCAGTTCAACGGAACTGGGTTGTATTCTGAAGTCCTACTAGGTAGGGGCAGAAAAACCTTTGTGTTCTTTAATTAACAAGACTCCTTGGTGGGTGCAGTGCAATATATCTTTGATACAGGATGGGAGGGAGACAGACTGCCAATATATGTGCTTCCCATCAATTTTGCCTTGTGCCTCAAACTAACTCTCCCATGGAAAGGTGCAAAGATTTTGACTAGACTAGGCAGTAATATAAGTACTTGGTCACATTATCTGCACTCACTACATGTATTTAAATGTCTCATTTGCAGTCAGTCAAACTGAAGCCATGTATTCATGAATGTTTCTCATTTTACAGTTCTCAAACACTCAATGCCCCTCAGATTTTGCAGAGAAAGTACATTTGTGGGTTAGAACTTACTACAATGGGCCGTGAATGTTTTGGAGTCACCATCCACCCGAGGTTAAAAAGTGTATAAAAGGTAAAAAGAAGTTGCGACGTCCGGGAATTGAACCCACGGGCATCGGAATGTTACCGTTAGGTCCCATGTCCTTATATGGGACATGGGCGTCCACAGCCATCGCACATGAGCCCAATTCTGACTCAGCACACCATCCTCCAATTCCCGATCACCTGCAACTTGCCTGCAATGGGCCGTTGCAGGTGGACTCTACAGTAAGTTACGGGCTTTCCGGGTACCCCAGCTCCAAGTCTGAAAGCTCAAACATCTTCCACGCTACCTGGGGCAGGACTGCAGTTCCCATCTGCTTGCATCTGTGCTTGAGGAGCTTGTGAACCTCGGAACATAGTCCATTGCTTCCCTGAGAACAGTTTGGAGCGCCGGGAGAGATGGTCAGGCCCTGTCATTGTTGAGATTTGAGGATAAAAAACGAAATCTCTGTCCCACATCAGCGACCTGTGGGATTTGGAATAGAAACTCCTTGCAAAGTGTCATAACGTCTTGCCTGACTGCCTGTCAATGTACTACTTGGGTTCAATGAATACGTGCAAGGGGCAAGAAAAGCCGACCACAGCCTGACTATCTCACGTTTTATCGCGGGGGCGACCAGGCATCATGGGGAAAAGGCGTACTCGTAATACGATCAAGTCTTTAGCGCTCGTTTTGCAATTCCTGCTTGCTCAGGCCCTCAACTTGGGGACCTCACTCCATCCATCGTCAGAGTTGTCCCGGGTATCGGTTCTGTATATCTTTTTGAGAATTTTTACTTATTGGACCTCGTCCACACCTTATTGACGCACCTTGAACAGCTAAAAGCAGGTGGAAGTAAAAAAACTTCAGTGTGGTTAAACCCATGTTCCGCAACCCCGATGATAGTGGTCCGAGGCCGCAGCAAACTCGACGAGCTGTCAAAATCCGCGTTGCATCACCGCAATCAGCCTCGCATCACGCTGAATCAGGCTGGCTTACACTGGATCACACCGCATCACTGATATCGTTCTCGGAACGCGTCTTTATCACGGCAGCCTCTGATTTACGAAACCCATCATACGCTCCAGCACAGCCCCATCACCAATTTGGTGTCTGCTCTGATATAAAAGGGGGACCAAGCTCCCCCAATAAACCGGGTTTTAGATGGTGCGTGACGGCGTGACTGTTGGTCCTGTTGGATCTGAATACAAGGTAAGTATCAGATTTAGCCAATCTGCAGATAAATTTCGGCCATCCATCCAGCGGCCAGTGTCGGATTAATTTCGGTAGATTTGTACTTAACCAGTACGTAACTGGATTTCAAACACTCCCACTCGGCGAGATCGACGAGCTCATCGGAGTCGAACTTCAAAGTACTGTGAGTGTGCTGCGGTTAGGCCTCATGCTCTTGTTGACCTATGATGTGGGTGATGTAGCTAAGTGATTCATACAGTTGCAACCACTGAACTTGCATTACCATATATGGAAAGTACCCTTACCACAGCTGCTGAGAGCGCCAGACAAGCTGGGAAATGGCGCAGAGGTGCTAGTAGGTACCTCGGCATTGCATACCTACCATCAAAACGCAAGGAAAATGCCCTAAAAAGGCAATATAAACTTGCGCTTCAGCCAGAATTGGGGGTTGTTTGTTACTGTTTGTAGTAGAAGCCACGTCCTAATGAGATGTCCTACAGTGCCAAGCATCACATCACGGTTCCTTTTTTGGCAGGGGACGGCATCCAAAGTTAAACTCGATACTACATTATGCCGTCATCACCATTCAACTTAAAAACAGCGTAGAACGTCTCTATGGATGTGTAGCAACTCATCTTGTGCTTTGCAAGGCAATTGAACAAGTTTTTGTGTTTTCACCTCCGAAAAAGTGAAACAAACCCTAATGATGGTTGATGCCATCATCAAATTCCCATATCGGTTAGGGTTTAAAGATCACGTGTTTCCCGGACTTTGCCGTGCAGCATTGGGCGGATCACCCAGGTAAGTCAGAACAGACTCCGCTACACTCGGCTACCACTTTTTCAGGGTTTCTGCATGACAACTGAACACATCTGGGCTCAATCCATCCAAAATTAGAGTCAAAATGACGATTTTATTTTTTTCAGACCCGAAAAAAGTGAAAACACCGTGGGGAAAAAGTGAGTTCTCGACGCCAAACGCATTCTTTTTGGTCGGTTTTTCTTTATGAAGGCCGCCATCGGACAAAAATAATTGTTTTTACCTCATGCTACAGATCCCCGCCTATCCTCCGTCATCCCGACCTGTCTTCATCAAACCCCGCTGATCACAACGAATCCCAACCGGTCCCAACATAGTCCCTATTGATCCCAACATATCCTCGGGATGAGCTGGGACATCACTAGGACATATCCTGGTTGTCGTCCCAGTGACTACGCTTACAATGTGAAATGAACCAAAATGAGGACACCGAAACAGTGACGCATCCCGACGCATCCTCATCAGCCTGTCAGGAGTTTGCGGCCCCGGATCGGGTAACTCCGGATGCCAAGCCTGGACTGCGAACAACTTTAAATAAACGACTTTGTCCTTCGCCCTGCCTCTCGATAATTTCCGCTTCCAATGCGGTCTCAATTTCCGCTTCGGCTCTCGAGGGCGGCTTGTGCCTTTCCTGACTGCCCTCAAGCATGTGTCGGCTTTGTGGCCGAAAACCCCGATGGTTCTCCGAAATATTCAGTGAGATCTCAACTTTTGATTGAGACGCCCTTGCTCACCTTCTCTAGGACTTCGATACGGCGGATACCGCTATGTTTTCTCTGCGGTCACCCTTGGACTGCTCACATCTCCGAAACCGACGACATTTCCGCTCAAAATAGTGCCTTTGCGCGTGGACCGACCGAAAATGGCCTCTGCAGTTGCTTTTTCAACGTGGAGTCTTGAATTTGGAACTGGGAAATTCGGCCTAATCTGCTCTCAATAATTCAGACCGAATCTCCTTGGACTATGCGTATGATATGTGCTTGTGGTCCTTGGTTGGGGATCTCATGCCAAGCTTTGTCTCGACTTCCGGGTGAGTCTCTTTTAAGATCTTCCTCTGAACATTATGTTGGAACTTGATGGACTCAATGAGTCACAGTTCGTCGGCTACCACATCCTTGGCTCGGCGTGATCCTCCTTCAAACCGTCGCGGCTTCATCGGCTCAGCCTGCTACTGTGCTCCCCTCGCTCGGCTCCACATCGTCCCCAGTCCATCAGCATTTGCAGGACTCA